>OX439051.1:6130000-6760000 GCA_949317995.1 Acholoe squamosa | reverse complement strand
CCTAGAGAGACAACAACAACAGATAGCAGATCTCATGAAAATGGTATCATCCCAGACCTTACAGCCTCCCACACCCACCACCACACCTGTTGTCACACCATCTGCCTCTGGATCCAAGGATGACATCATAATCTCCATGGTGTCCAACGTGACCATGCTCATAGACAGACAACAACATGACGACAGAAAGATCAGGCAACATGAGGTAACAAATCCCAAATATTTTTCTCACCCATCACCACTCATGTCAACAGCATTATTTATTGATCACAAATTCCCAGAATATCTGAAGGACAAGTACAAAGTAACAGACAGTGACACCATGGTAACATATTTACCCAAGTACCTTGAAGGACAAGCACTGGCTTGGTTCGAATCCTTCAAGGAAAGTGCCACTCCTGATAAGTTGACATGGAAAAATGTAGTGCATGAACTAAAAGAGTATTTTGCTACTCGAGACAATATCATCTCAAGGACTGCACGCCGTGCACAAAAGGTAGATGAACCTATCCTAGACTATGCATGCCATCTCAGAAAAGTGTGTAATGCCCAACGCCTAGACGATGAAACCTTAAGTAGAACATTTACCCAAGTCATGAGGCCCTGGATCTCTGTAGCTCTTGAGAACAAGAAAATAGACTCTTTTGACCAAGCCCTAGACCTAGCCTTAGAGGTTAAAACCCAAGATAGATCTAGGAAAACAAGTGATGCAGAGTCTAACCCACAGTCTACTAAGAAAAAGGTTCAGGAAGTCACCACTAGTTCAGATGAAGATGTTAACCTAATGTCTAGTGCACATGTAAGACAGCAGGAAGCTAAGGCTGTATCCAAAGACCCAACCGGTAGATATAGAGGAAATAACTATGACCCCAACTACCGCTCCAGTAGAGGTAGAGGTAGGGTGGGGTAACAACAACAACAACCGTGGGGGGTCACAACAGTAGAAAAGACAACAGCTCATCCAACTCCAACAATGGTAACTCTTCATACAAGGATAGGAGAGACAGAACCCCAAGTAATGGCAGATCCTATAATAATCAAGGATCCAACAGTAGGAGCCATAGTCCACATAGGAACTACAACAGTGGATCCTACAACAACAATGGTTCCTACAACAACAACCAGGGTTCCAACAACTCTGGATCCTATAGTAACCAAGGATCCAACAATAGGAACCATAGTCCACATAGGAACTAAAACAGTGGATCCTACTCCAACCAGGGATCCAGCAACTCTGGTTCCTACAACGACCAGGGATCCAACAACTCTGGATCCTACAATAACCAGGGTTCCAACAACTCTGGTCAATACGGCAACTCTGGTCAATATAACCAGGGTTCCAACTCACATCAGCAGGACTACAAACCCAACACAAGAGGTTACCAGGGGAACCAACACAGTAACCCCCCAATACCACCTCACGTGATGGATCAAATCTTCAAACTCCTGGTGGCAAGTATCGCGACCACCCCACAGAACCAGGAAAACTAGGATGTCACAGTGCCTATGGGCCAGTGCACTGTGACACCCAAATACAAACAATCAATCAGGATTAACAAAGATCCAACCAGAGACAATTGCTAGTGCAAATCTACCATCTAACAGACAGAGACGTCCATCAGTTAAACACATCACCCCACCAGATTCATCATCAAAGGATACAGGTGAGAGTACCAAGCTTTCTATTGTACTTCTTCAAAATGGCTGTATCAATGCAAATCTGTATGATGTTTCAGATGTTTGGTTGATACAGGTGCCACTATCACCTGTGTCAGACAAGCATTCCTCATGGATCTCCAAAAGAGATTCCATATCCAACTAAAGAAGTCAAAAATCAACATCCATTTGGCAGATGGATCGGTGTGTCATGTTAGACATTCAGCTATGCTGAATTTTAGAATCCAATGTGTCAGATTCCAATACCAATTTGCTGTAATACCCAACCTCACACAGCCCGTTGTTCTCGGCACAGATTTCTTAAGCACTACAAAATCTCAAATTGAATTTAATGTTAATCCTGAACAAATTCTCAAACCCAATAGGGCAGTGAGGGATTTTACCATCCCTCCATTCTCTGAACTTGCAGTATTGGGTAAAGTCACATCTACTCAATCACTGCAAGGCAAAACTGGAGTAGTAGTTAACCTCCAAAGAAAAAACAATGCCCCATATCTAGTTCAAAGGACAGCAGTAACCCCCAGGGAAAATAACAAACACCCCCTAGTGTTACTCAACACCAGCAGGTGCCCACATAAAATCAAAAAGGGTGCCATCATAGCTCTATTTCAGGAAGTCAAGGAATCTGATTTAGAAAAACCTCAACAGGTGTCAGACACTACCCCACACACTGATCAATCCATCTCAGCCATACGGCCTGAAGATGAACCTCCATTCAGTGACACAGATTCAGACTGTGAGTCTACATATGCTGACCCTGAAACTAACTCAATCAGACTCTCTGAAATAGCAACTATACATAGTGAAGCACATGACCTCGAGCCAGAATTGGAAGAGAATGTTCCACCAAAATCTGTGCTCACATCAAAAGATCAGCATGATAGGTTAGAATCACTGCTGACCTAGTATGATGATATATTTGTAGGAAAAGATGGAGACATTGGTGCTACACACCTTTATACCACTATTCTGGCACTTCCGGTGGTTTTATATGCGATATATACGTGGTATATTCTGCATATACCACCCTTGTGCGTTTTTGAAATTTTTGGTATATACTTTTTCGGGGTCAAGTTGGACTTAGAATATTTTTGGAGATGCTGGCGGACAAAGAAATTTAGCCTCGCCATTGTTATAATGTGAAAAATCGTCCCAACTCGTATGAGGATTGAACCCCGGCGGCAGTGGTGGTAGGCGAAGGCCTTAGCCATAGCGCCACACTGAGCGGTGAGGAAGCCAAAAGCAAAGGTTGAAGACTACTAACCTGATGGTGATAGGTCCGTATGTGCACCCGCATTTCGTATCGAATCCAACCATGACAAGTTTTCAAATTAAAACATACATATCCTTAGACATTCTAGATGATCCCTCCATACGTATTATGTCCGATATATTCAAAATAAATAAGAATCCATTGATTTTCCAAACCGGTCCGAAATTTTCGCCTTCTTCCTCGTACAGCGAGCGGATGACCTATATCTACATCCGGGCCACTGACACACTTTCGCCGGACAAGGAGGCGGGTGGGAATGGCCGGACCGCGACTCGCGTACGTTGGAAAAATCAATGGATTCTCCTTTATTTTGAATATATTGGACATAATACGTATGGAGGGATCATCTAGACTATCTAAGGATATGAACCTGTTAATTTGCCGATTTGTCATGGTTGGATTCGATACGAAAAGTGACTGTATACACAGCGGTACCTCTCCCGGCAAGGAACAAAAACAATGGCTTTGCGCAGAGCGGACCCGGGCCGTATCGCTTGCTTTTACAAAATGTATTCTCCTGGCTATAATCTTTGGATTTCAGGTAAGAAATTAATACAAAATGGAGGAAATCGTGGTATAAACCTATTAGTTGATGGCTGTCGGGGCCCTCGGGCTGTATATGCTGTATATACCTGAGCCATCATCTATTAGCTTAGTATACCCACTCTATACATGTAAAACCTGAAGCAGTACCATGTCATTTCCTACCATATAGACAAACACCAGGAAAAACAGGCCGCAATAGGGGAAAAATGTGAAAGGCTAGTACAGCAGGGCATTCTAAGAGAATGTGCCGAGGGCCCCTGGGCATCCAGATCCTTTTTAGTACAAAAAGCATCAGGAGGCCATAGGCTCGTAACAGATTTTCGTCATTTGAACCAGAATACGATCAATCAAGCCTTATCAACACCCCGGGCCGATGACACACTAGACATGATAGGGTCACTCAGACCAAGAGTATTCAGTAAGCTGGATGCCCAACAGGGATTTTTTCAAATTCCTATAAGAGAGGAGGACCAGCATAAAACAGCATTCATAGCAAATGACAAAAAATATGTCTACCAAAGGATGCCGATGGGATTAGCGACGGCCCCGGCGGGGTTTTGCCATCTAGTAACATTGATTCTGAACAAACTCAAATACAAATGTGCCCTACCATACCTAGATGACATATTGGTATTATCACCATCGATCGAACAACACTTCCATGACCTGGAAGATGTTTTCAACAGCTTAAGAGTTGGTAAACTCAAATTGAAGAAATGTAAATGTGAATACTTCATAGACAGAATAGACTTCTTGGGAATGAGAGTCACACCCATGGGATTGCAACCATCTCCCACAAAGGTGGAATCAATCAAAACTTTCCCAACACCAAAATCAGTCAAAAATGTCAGATCCTTCACAGGACTATGCTAATACTTCAAAAAGTTTATCAAAGGTTATGCCCAAATTGCTAGACCATTGTATGATCTACAGACACATCTCAAAGCATTTGGCTGGACAGAGGATGCAGATACTGCTTTCAAAACATTAAAGCATGCCCTCTGTACCAATGCTCTTCTCAGATATCCAAACTATGAGAAAGAGTTCAGTTTGGCAACTGATGCTTCCAATGTGAGTTTAGGAGCTGTACTCTCACAGAGAGATAATGAAGGAGTGCTCAGACCAGTAGCCTTTGCAGGTAGAACCCTCTCCAAACATGAGAGAAATTACAATACCACAGAGAGAGAACTACTGGGAGTAGTGTATGGAGTATTACACTTCAGACACTACCTAGAAACTAGACACTTCCAATTATACACAGACCATGCAGCCCTAATCCCACTATTAACCAACACAGGACTCACACATAGATGGGCCAGATGGGCTCTAGACATACAGCAATTCTCTTTCACCATTCAACATGTGAAGGGTGATTATAACATACCACCAGATGCTATGTCTAGAAGGGAATACCCAGATTCTGGGGCCATGACTAACCCTCCACCCCACCAAGGAGAGTTAGAACAGCCAGTAGAACCAAGTTTGCAAAAGTAACAAAGAAAGTACCATTCAAAAGGGATGATCCACCCAACACCATTGAAAGGCCAGAGACACCCATTAGGGGTATCTTAAAGCAATCTACACACTATGTGTTTTGCCATTGTGAGAGAGAATACTCACAACTCTTTCCAGATAATGACTTCGAGCCTATTGAATTCTCATCACTCAACCAGATGCTGAAGGCAACTCCTAAGGAGCCACCCTTCACCCCACCTGACTCAGATGATGAAGATTCAGAAGACACATTATATGCTATTACTCAAGCAACTTCCAAATCAGTCAGATTCTTTGAATCAATGCAGGGAGAGGAAACATCAAACCATTTGTGTGCTATGACCACACGCTCAAAGACTAGAGAAATGATTCAGGAGGGCACACCAAAACCCCCCACACAATCACAAACTATTCTGAATGAGAAAAAGGTCACAGGAAACGAACCTACCAAAATCCCACCTGCCAGGAAAAATGTCACAAAAGACACTGCATCTACTAAATCAAAGAACTCTTAGAGAAGGAAGAATGACAAAAAGCAAATTGGGCCTTTAAAGAAAAAGGTTGCCACTCCCATCAAGGCAAGAATAGGCCCTCCAAAGGAGCCTACACACCAAAACAAGAGTGACACACCCCAACAAAAGGCACATGATAGGCCAATAGTCAATGAAAAAGAAAAAGAAAGAGACAGAATAAAACAACATGTGCTAGATATAAATCAATTACTGGATCAGATTCCTGACACATCCATCTTAGGTACAAACCTTGGCTTGGAACAAAGGAAGGACAAGGAACTATTGCCCCTCATACAATATCTTGAGGATGGGACCTTGCCTGCACCAAAAGCACAAGGAAATAGAATCATCAACCAAGGCCAGACATACACATTGGTAAATGGTACATTAGTCCATATATGCCCCATAAATTGGAGAAAAAACAATACTGTACCACTTCAAATTGTTATACCACAGCAATGGGTAACAAGTACCCTACAGTATTTCCATGACTCACCTACTGGTGGCCATCTTGGCTCAAGTAGGATGCTGTCAGCACTCCGACCTAGGGTATATTGGAAATCTATGCTAGCAGACACAACCAACTATGTTTCCACCTGCCACACATGCCTCACAGCAAAAAGGCAAGTGCACTCACACAAAACACCAATGACAGTGAGAGAGTACATGGCTTCACCAATGAAGTTCCTAAACCTCGACGTGGTGGGACCACTTCCCACAACTGCCAGGGGAAACAAACATATACAAGTCTGCATAGATTATGCTACCAGATGTGCAACAGCTTGGGCTACTACTGACTTAAAAGCTGAAACAACAGCAGCAGAGTTCTACAAGAATATAATTTGTCATCATGGAACACCAGCCACTCTTCAAACAGACAATGGAACATGCTATACAGGTGCAAAGTTCACAAAGTTAACTAAACACCTCAAAATCAAACATAAATTCTCCTCACAATACAGGCCACAATCCAATGGGCTTGTAGAGAGATTCAATGCTAGCATTGGCACAGCGCTCAGAGCATTCTGCTCAAAGCATCAGAATAATTGAAACAACACTGAATCCCAAACCACAGGATTCACCCCTTTCTTCCTACTTCATGGAAGAAACCCAGCCACCCCAATGGACTTAGGGCTGGGAATACAGGAAGACATATCCACTGTAGCAGACCATGTAGCTAACATGATAACAAATCAAGATACCTCTAGGAGGAAAGCTATACAAAGGGTCGCCAAGCTACAGAAGGAAAGGAAGTATAGATAGGATAAGAAACTTACACCACAGGATATCAAGGTCACCGACATGGTGTACGTCAACATACCAAGAATCCTGACCAACACAGAGTGTAAGAAGCTTCAACCCCTTTTTATGGGACCATATGTTGTAGTAGATAGACCTAGTTTGACAAGTGCCAAACTCAAGAACCTGGACACAAATCTACTGGTGGCCAGACCTGTACACATAGACAGACTGAAAAAGGTTGTAGCTGTCAGGAACAATGAATTTGCACACAGGCTTATTCCACATGAAGCCAAAGTTGTAAGGAACAAAAATGATATCACTCTTACAAGAGAAACCATAGGTATAGGCCCTATTAAGCCTAGGCCTGCACACCACATGCTAAGAAAAACATCTAAATGTGGTGCAGTTTCAAGAAATTAAAAACATATTGAGATACCTAAAGAACATAGGATTTTCAAAATTTATTACAAATTCTCTTGATCCACACATAGGCATGTGTGACTGATAATGAATTACTTATATATATATATATATATATATATATATATATATATATATATATATATATATATATATATAAAGCCATCAAATTTGCAGACATATCAGTAGGTTATTACCACTGAATGGTCAAAGACTGGGACCCTCCAAGTAAAGCAGACATGAAGTCTAAGAAGAGTAAAGGTGACACAATGGAGTGTCTAAAGCCTAATCCCTACATGAAAGAGCGCGCTATGCCAACATAGCAGTCTATAGGAATCAATTGGCCTTATAAGCTACCCTCAGACAACTGTCTAGACGGTCATGAATGGCTGTCCTGGATGACAGGAGGAGCTAATTACCAGTACACAGACTACACAATAGACCCCCACAGTTGCAGACACTGGAGATCAAGGCCCTGACTCCAGAGAAACAATACCAGGCCCACAATGGATGTTGGTAGGGTAGGCTACATAAGAAGCACTGTGGACCAAACCCCACCATTAGTCTTCATCCAGCTGCAGTCTGGAACACAAGTCTACAGGACCCCACTTGGGAATTAGCCAGCCCACTTCTCCATTAGGAGAGACTGCACTAGGATAAAGAACACACCTACTTCACCTTCAACCTTACCTTACCATTTACTGGTCAATCTCTATAGACTCACCGGACATATTGCCAAGACAGCTCAATCTTGCAAAGGTACAGTTTGAACCACTCCATTTAAAGTGTTACACCATACACTTAGACTTTACCAGCACCAAATTACTACACATTTGACAAGACTTTAAACAGCAAATTTGCTTTACTCAAGCACCATGGGAAGACTGAGAGTTGCACCCATACTGCTAACTATGCTGTTATTATATATATTATAAAACAACTTACTGCAGGATATACACCTGTGGTGAGACAAAACATAGGAGTAGTATTCAAACCTAGCCCTCAACCTTTGGTCAATGGACATACAACCACAACACTGTTGCTAGCTATCCCCTACAAGATACCTCGGGCACCCGTTACCCAAGGATCCATAAGGGATAGAATACTCCAATTAACCACTCCTACTCTACAAGATCACACCTCTGGTCAAATTATCCAACAAGCCAAGGAGCTTGACCCCTTGCTGGAAATTGCATCACAGGCCACTCCCGGAGGGATCTTTACAGTCTGAGCGACGGACGCTACACTGCTAACTTGTCTCAATACACATTGTACTTTCACAGGATAAGGATGCTCTACACTCAGTTCCCCAGTTCTCGGGTCCAAGACTGCTCCATACAGGGCCGCAAAGTCTAATCCTAATATCCCTTCATCTGCTATTCCGGCAATTGTAGTAGTTATCACATATTCCTGAATACCCTCGAATTGCAATTTCACACACATCCTACCATATGTTTGCATCTTACTACCGTCGGCCGTTTGGGCGTTTCCTCCCAATAGGAGAGAATCGCGCACATCCGGTATAAGATCCGCTATTTTCCGAGAGACACAGGAGTGGCTAGCTCCCCTATCAACTAGGAATTCAACGGGTCTTCCATTGATATTAAGCGAAACATACCACCGCCTTCCATGCAACATTGAAGGAACATCAGTTATTGCAGAATCCTCATTATTTACACCCGGGTCCCCTCCACATCCTTTTAAGTGTAGTGTTCTACCCCTCGATGTTCAATCGAATCTTTCGATAAACAACGAAGAACAACTATTCAGGTTCCAGTTAAAACTTTATTGTCTAATAACACATAGGCATCAGCCGTTCTCGATCACAGTTACAGGTGGCAGAGTTTGAACTCTATAACAGGTTCGACACTAGGCCTTCTAGTGTCTACAGTTGATATTCCACATACACCCCCTCTGTGCAGCAGCACAGAGGAGTACTAGAATATGGTAGCCGGGCAGCTGCCAACCATCGCTCACGATGGTCAGTCGGGGCTGGACTGACCCTGAGGAAGGCCGTACAACGGCCTTATATACACTGGAGTCGAGGGCCACGTGACCAAGTGGTGACGTGGCGCCAGACTCCAGCGCCCCCAGGCGTCGGGTAATAGAGGTGCTCTCGATGTCGCCCACGAGGACCACGAAGGTACCTCGAAGACGACGCGGGACCAGTATTAATGTAAGAGGTCTCACCTTGCTGCCCATACTTACTGGTCTCGACTTTCAACTGGAGGGTGGAAATTCTCTTGTTCTGGTTTTCATAGAGGTCCTCACTGTCTGATGAGGAGTCTTCATCACAATTCACAGGATGGGGGTCGTGGTTCTGTTGTTCTGCTGAATTTAATTCTGCTCCATCATTCATGTGTGAAATATGGCATGTGGGGGACGTTCCAATTTTGTTGTCCAACATGGGGGCGGGGCCTTAAGATGCATGGTGGCCCTCCCCTGGGTCCTATTCAATATTGTCATTGTAGTGTTCTCCTTGTCCAGAATCAGGAGGTTGGTTGTCAGGATGGTTGTCTCCTATCTTTTTGTTGTCATTTCTGCCTGGTGTTGGGTCCCTAGATTTCTTTTGTTGCTGGGTCCAATCATCAGGGATCGGGAAATCTGCTGGGACTAGTAGTTTCTGGAAGGACAACTGGCGGGTGATGGTGGGGGTGGAGGCAACAGGGATGAAGACAAAGCTATTTCTTGTGTCGCTGGACTTGGACCTGCTTTTGTTGCCTTCCTGAGATCTGCTCCTGCCTGGTGACTGATATCTATTCTTGGAGCCTGATCTGTTGTTTGAGCCGGATCTGGAGTTGTTATAACCTTGCTGATTTTGGTTGTATCCTGACTTAGATTTATCGTCATACTGCTTATTGTTGCCGTTTCCAGGGGGCTTGTTGTTATAACTATTGTTATTGTACTGGTCCTTCCTGGATCTGTTGTTGTTGTTGTTGTTGCCATTGTAGCTGTTGTTCTTTTGCCCATTGTAGTTATTGTAGTTCATGGCGCACAAGTCTGAAGATTGGTTTGAGGCATGGGCTGCTTTGGCTGCTTCTATGACCAATTCTTGTCTTAATGCTGCTGTCTCGGCTTCCTTAATGCTTTTGGGGCTGTCTGAGAGTACAACATTTTTTATTTCATCCTTGAGGCCATTTATAAGATAGTCCACTTGTACAGACTCATCCAGGTTGCTGTTGGATAGCAATAAGGTCATATCTGCTATATATTCCTCTACAGTCTCTTTGGGTTGCTGTTTTCTGTTTCTATATCCTTTGATTATTGTGGCAGGGTCAGGCTGGTTGAACCTGCTGAGAAAGGCGGTATAGACTGCCTCAGTGTCATACATGATTGGTTTGTCAAAAATGTTTGTGAAAAACCATTGTGCTGCTCTGCCCTTTAAAAAGGTATACATACAGGATGCATGCATTGTCGGGCTGCGGGAATCTGGCTGCAGACCTGTAGGGCGAGGGCTTGTCAAAGGGTTCTGGTTTGTTGAAACAGCTTAGTTGAGCAGATGTGAGTCGCTCAGGTTCAAAACTCCTATATCCAGTGGGGGGCGGAGAAATTGGATTGTCCTAGATTTGGTATCATTGGTGTGGACTGAGCTGCAGGGTGGTGGGCAGCTGCTTGGGCAGGTGGTGTGTTTGTAAACAAACCATACATTGGTATAGGGTTGTTGTAGGGCGTGTGTGCCTGGTGGGGTGTGTATACATGGTTGTAAACACTGCCTGAAAATGATGTGGCGGCTACCGGTGATGGACGAGTGGTAGGGGGCGCCATCTGGTGGGTCGTGGCCGAACTACAAAAACCTGCATGTGTCGCGCCTTGTTAGGTGGGCGTGGCACCTGTGGTTCGGGCTGTATTCTGGAAAAGGCTTGGGGGGCTGAGCCTGTACCCTACCGGTAATGATGTCGGCGTCCTGGTAGAGGTGCTCATAACCTGTGAAGGTTGGCCTGAGGGGGGTAGCCTAGTGTTGGTGGGTGAGAAATGGCTGTTTGGGCCTTGGTTGGTAGGTGTTCTTGTCCTATCAATAGCCCTGAATATTTCAGTTCTCATTCCATCAATGTTTTTGTTGATTCTGTCAGACAGATTGGCTGACGCTATTTCAGACCTTCTCAGGACATCAGCATTGTCCTGAGCTGCTCTTTTCTGTATGTGGCCAATGTCATTTTCCAGGTGTGATTTCCAGGTGTCCATGTCATTCAATCTGTCATTTATCCTTGACAGTTGGCGGGAGGAGTCGTCTCCAATCCTTTTTATTACAGCAGACAATAAGTTCATTTGTCCTGTTAACAGGTTGGAGAGGGAGTCATTGACTGCCTGGGTGCATTCTCTGACTATGTTCCTCGTCATGTCACCCTGGTTGTACTCTGGGGGTGGGGCTGCAGTGGCCATGTTTTGATAGGCAGATGCTCTGTGCAGGTGGGGGAAGGTTACTTCTGTGTCTTCTTCAGAGGTGGATTCTGTTTGTAAGTGGGCGCGGAAGTGACTGCTTCTGTGTAGGATGGGAGAAGTGGCCACGAGTTCGCCTCTTCTAGCTGCAGAGTCCAAGCTTCTTTGAAGTCTGTAAAATACAGGTGTATTTGGTCTGTGAGGGGAGGATGATTGTACCCTTCTCCTGGGTCTATGGTTGGGGTATGGCCTCTCAAAGGATCTGGCTCTTGGTGGCGTGCTCAGGGATGAATTTGGTACTGGAGGTGTCGCCTTGTCTTCCTCAGAGGTAGAGTAGGAGTAATAAGGCCTAGGGTTGCCTCCAGGTGGGTTGCTATCAGGCTGTAGGTTTTGGTGCGGCCTTAGCAAATTGGTGAGATTGGAGCTGTCTTGCCACTGCTCTTCTAAAATACGGTTTATCCTGTCTAGAAAACCAGAGGGACTCTCACCACACTGGTAGCTTGGTGTAGCGCCGGTTGGTATCTGCTGTGCACGTCCTGTGTTGAGTCTGTTTTCTCTCCACCTGTGGATTGCTGAGTCTAGCCTGCTCCTCCAGTAATTGTCTGCTACTGATGGGTGGGCTTGGATGTCTGGTACAGTGAGGTTGTCCCAACTTAGGTCAGGTGTACACTGAGGATAAGAATCACTGCTGGATGAGGGTGACCGTCCAGCAGCTTCCAGGGCTTCCTGCAGGCTATTGGATCTTTCCTCTAGATGGCTATCTAGGTGGAGGTAACCAGGTGATTGATTTTCAGGCGTGCTGTATGTGGTACTTTGAAGACCACCTAATCTTAGGGGTGGTGATTCTGAGGGTGAATAACCAGGTATGGTGAGGTTTAAACCTGGTGGTGGGGCTCCTGCTGGTGTACTGGTGGGTGCACCTGTGTTGGTGTCCACTATGGTGGACGAAAAAGGTAAGGTATTTGAACTCACAGGTGTTTGTCTATGTGTGCGTCTATGGGCTGGCAGCACTGGGTCCAGCTGGAGCGCGTCTGGCGAGGAGTCTATCGGGGTGGTGTACTGTGTACTGGTGGCTTCTTGCTGATCTCTGTCTGGAGATGTAGGGATACGTTGTGGGGCTGGCTCCTTTGGTAGGGTCTCACTGTTGTCCATGGCTCATGAGAGGTGGTAACTGTGGGATGATACGTGAGGGTTTTCCACCATTGTCAACGAGTCCGTAAATGATGAATAAGGATGAATACAGACGAATCAGTAATCCAGTTTGATATCCACTTTATTCATTGAAGTCCACGAGGTATAGTTGGTGATACAGTATAAAGGTCCCCAACAGTGTACAAGCCTAGCCCTTGAGCCAAGGGCTTTGGTCTCACGTGAGTGTGTGAGGTATGAAGTATGAAGGTGGAAAGATGAGTGAGCTGCTCCCTCTACAGGTATTTATAGTAGGAGCTGCTCACCCAGCTCATCCTAAAAATAGTATCAGGTGAGCTAAATATAGTAACTGGGGAACTCCAGTGCAGGTATGTAGGGAGGATCCTAAACATAGCACTGGGGTCCACAGAGTTCAGTGTGGTTCTAAATATAGCTGCTGGGAATTCCCAGTATGCTGTGAGCTGCTCATGATCAATGGGCATGTCATCCAGCAGGAGGAGTTGGTCTAAACATTGTCTGCTAGGAATTTCCAGCATGCAGCGAGCTGCTTGTGATTGATGGCATATCCTCCAGTGGGAGGAGGCGGGGTCACTGAGTGCAGTTGACACCGCCAGCCTTTGGTCTTTGGTATGGTTTGGCTTGTGGGTAGACTCGGACACTGGTTTACATGGTAGAGTCAAGGTGAAAAATAAATATGATAAGTACAATACCTATAACGGTCTACTGACAATACCGCAAAATGTCAAACTCATTTTCCACAAAACCCTGTATTTGTATCATAATACCCATAATTGTCAATGGACTTGGCAAAGCCTTATTTTTCTGCTTATTCTTCTCCCTTTACACTCGTGCAGTGACGAGTAGGAATGTGGGGATTTGTCAACGGACCATTCTGGGTATTATAATTATTTTTCATATTTACTAATTTCTTCGCCATATAAAACCTAAGCTCTGCCTATGATCTACACTCAATAATCTCCTGCATTCCCCAACAGGAACCAGGATCCATTACTCATCACAAACACACTTCCTCCATGACACTCTGTGACATAAGGTACAAGGATGTAATAACCTTCCAACCTTATCTACACACACACAGTCTAACTGGAGGAAGTGCGATCCACCTGTGGTGCCATATTTGGAATGAGAGGATATTTCACAATCTCCTCTCAATCCTCATTAACATAATCTACCCACAGGTGGCACTCTCTCTCTATGACACATGGCACTATTCTATTGAGCCACATGTACAGAACATTTCACAACACTGTGAGCTGCTAAGGCCCTTAGTATATAAGGTAGCTTGAGCAGCTCCCAATCTATCTATTCTAAGCTATCTATTCTAAGATCATCTCTCCCAACTTACACCTTACACCCATACCTCAAACCTATGACAGGTTGAGTTATAGGATCGGAGGCAGAGCTTAGATCTTGGCGAGTGTTATCATTGTTACCACCTTTATGAAACACTCATGTCAGCTATGCAATAAAAGGATCAAATGAACTTCCCTGGATTCCGTGTATATTCACTTCACCACATGTAACCGTCCGTTGACACTGTTCTTTCCTCTGTAAACTAATCCAGTTAAATCATGATGAGTTTCTGTGTTATTATCTTCATCATCATCTTCATCCTCATCATCAGTGATTATGGAACCAGGCGATTTCATTTCAGCCTCAGTGGCAGCACTAGTACCTGGTTTAGGGTCAGATTTTGCTTGTGTTGATTTGATATTCATGCCTCTCTTTCACAGAATTGTCAGATTTATCTGTGCTATTATTGAGGATAGGCGTACTGTTCATATTTGAGATTTCAGGTAAGGTCAGTGAGTCATTGACCTCATGTAGCCTTGAGTTTGTGAAGTAGGTTCCGTCAATTATTACTCCAGATTCAACAAGCTTTGGTCTAAAACCCATTTTTACTGCAAGCCCACATACTCTTCTTTGGGTTCATCATGCTGTATCCACACTTGGTCTTCCTTTACTGGTGTTTTCAACTTCCACTTGTTATCTAACGCAACCCTTTTGATCTTCATGTTAGAAAAACACACTTTAATTGGCGATCTCCAGCCTTTTCCAGTGTGTTTAATTTCTAAGATGTCGTTCCAAGGGTCATAACTAACACCCATAGCGACACATAGTCCATCAAAGGTAGCATACAAGTTTTCACCAAATTGGTAGTGTATACCTTTAATAATGATGTTCCTTTCTAGAGTAGGCTGTGTATGCTTTACACCACTAAGCTGTTTGACTACACCTGCACACATACTTAACACATTCCTGGTGTCCTCTTTAGTACTGAGGCCTGTAGTAGATTGACCCACTTCTGGCACACTTAATTGTTTTGCAATCATACCATCAACGATTACCTGCTGTGACTGCACTTTCTCTCTTAGTGAATCAACTTCATCTAGCCTTTCAGTAATGTATTTGTTATCTCTTTGCACACTCTCCTGTAATCTCTTTGATACTGCACACTCTACTAGTTTATCAATGTCTAATTCATCAATTAACTGATCCTTTAACTGATCAATGTTTATAGGCTCCTGGTGTTTTCAATTTCATCTTTAAGGCCTTTTTGTGTTTCAGAATACTTTTGCATGTCTTTTTTCACCTCCTCCTTATATCATACATTAAAATCTGATGAGTAGTTTTTGAGATATTCTCTAGAATTCAATGTCCGAGAGTATCTGCTGGGAGGGTGTAGAATTGTTTAAAGTTGCTATGATACATATCGTTGCTACGTTAAGCACCACTAAAATAAGCGCTTTTAGTGGTAGACACCAGGAGGCTGCACCTACAGGCCCAGTATTAACCTGCAGGGCATTCCTGCAGGCCACTTTATAGTTAGGCCCTACCTATTGCTCTACACTCTAGTGGCAAAGCCACTAGTGTCTATATAAAACTGTAGTTCATGATGTACTTACTTCCACATGTCTGAGTTACATCACAGTTGTCTATTTTTGCTGAAGAAAAGAACATGGCCATATAGTTGCTATCTTAAGATTATGCAAGATTTATTTCATAGTCAAAGAGAATATCATATCACATCCCCAATAGAATATGATAATTTTTGCTCAGTCAGGGGACCTTCTGATGATCTCATATATATCTATAAAAAAAATATGCATCTTTGCATGCTTTCAACATGACGATATAAGTAGATAAACTATGTAGATTATATAGCCATGAAATAAATTCAATTATCAAATCCATTGTACACTAAAATATTGTAGTTTCCTCAATAGTCTAGGGTATGAAGACTTTACCGGACCTAAAAACAAAATGTGAAATGTGAGCTGGAAATGTAATGCATTTTCATTCATAGAAAAAGCCAAAGTTTCAACTGAACACATACATATATGTTGACTACTGAATCAGATAAAGGAGTAATAATATTCATAGGGATGGGGTAGCAATTCCCCTGATGGCATGAGAACAACGATGGATCCTCTGGGGATTCCCGCTGTTCCAGAGGTGCACCTCAAGGCTAAAGGTTAATATCAAAAATTGCATTTTTTCTTATAAAAAGTGTTCGTCAAGAGATGCTATGTTCATGAATCGTAGATTTGTAAGCGGCTGTACATGAAAAAAAGAAATGTGAGAAAATTGTGTACATGATGCTTTTTTTTAAGTCAATGTACACAGGATATGGTCAGTATTGCTTACAAGATTAACAGATAGGTCCAGTCCATGAAACTGCACAGGTGCAAGTATCAGGAGCTGTACATATATGAATATGAAATTCTAATTCATCAGCATCAATATTATATTAAAAAAGTAGAATGGATAAAGTAAGCATAAACCTTGATGCCCCATTGATACAAAAATCACTAGCCAGGTCCGAAAGATTATGTCACATGTGAAATGAAGCTTGAGGTCAAGTACAAGCTACCATAGACCAAAAAAATAGTACTTATGTGAAAATTTAGGAATTTAGGAAAACTTAAATTTTGTATGTACTCTACCACTGATGGCATTTAACTTCAGAGCTACCCTGAAAACAGGGTTTGGGGGTTGGAGCCAAACTACCATAGACCAATAAAATAGTGCCCACTATGTGGAAAAGCCACCTTGTCAACAATCCCAGGAAAAAAATATATGTATGAGAACCTAAATGAACTTAGTCTCTAGGTATCAACTACATAGATGTCCTACATAGAATCATCTGTAAAGGTTATGTTCTGAATGAATTCCAGGAATGATTAGAACATTTTCATATGATTTTGGGAGCAAGGAAGTATCAAAGAAACCTCTTGATACATCTAAGCCAACTACATTATAAACCATAAAAGTATGTTAGATTTGAAACTGCTTTCTCTGGCGAGAAAAATAGATTTGGATATGGAGGCAGGAATCGAACCTATGTGGCAAAGGAGCCAACCTAGGCGCTGATGGTGATAGGAGGCACTTGTTTGGCAAGTCAGCATGACCTCCTTTTGCTACCATAGATGTCTCAACAAGAATATTCCACATATAAAAAAAAATCATTTTTTGCTACATTGCACCACGTTAAACACATATTCCATCTAAACATTCACCCAATGTAACAAGGACATTTTAAGTTATTTAGACTTTCAATTTCTACCAAATTAAGTTGTTTAAATGTTCAATGTCTACCGATTTTGTACTTACGAGTCTCAGATGTAGTGCCAGTCCATCCACTGATGCATGAACAAGTTTGAGGGGCTGTGCAGGTTCCACCATTGGCACAATTATGCAGGCAAACCGCTGCAAAAAAGGGGAAGTTATGATTAGTTTAGGTCCTTAGTGAATTGGTTTTCATTTGTAAATCTTTTTTGAAGAGCTGCTACAGTAATAAAGGGGGTTTAGAAATAATTTAAGCCTTCAATGTATGAATAATTCAGTTATAGTAGTTTTTAACAAAAATCCTTTATATACACAGGGATATTTTTAATGGAAAATGCCCAAAGAACATGAATGTCTATCAATATGAAAAGCTGTGATTAACGTTATGAATAACATACACAACAGGACAATCCTAATTCATCATCAAAAATATCATATTTAGAAAGGTAGAATAGATGCAGTAAGCATAAACCTTGATGCCTCATTGAAACAAAAATCACTAGCCAGGTCCAAAAGATAATGGCACATGTGAAATGAAGCTTGAGGTCAAGTACACACTACCATAGTCCAATAGTGCCCACTGTGTGAAAAAAACCACTGTGTCAACAATCCCAGTGAACACAGACATGTATGAAAACCTTAATAAACATAGTCTGTAGGTATCAACTATATAGATGTCCTACATAGAATCATCTGTAAAGGTTATGTCCTGAATGCATTCAAGGAACTTTTAAAATATTTTCAGATGATATTTGGAGCAAGGAAGTATCAAAGAAACCTCTTGATACATCTTAGCCAACTACATTATAAACCATACAATTATGTTAGATTTAAAACTACTTTCTCTGATAAGAGAAATATAAAAGCCATTTTCGAAAACCTGGCTATAGGATTTGAACACATGCTGTGATTTCCTTTGGATTTACATTATGAATAACTTACACAGCAGGGCAGCTCTAATTTATCATCATAAATACCATATTTAGAGAAGGTAGAATGGATGCAGTAAGCATAAACCTTGATGCCTCATTAAAACAAAAATCACTAGCTGGGTCCGAAATTATAATGGCACATGTGAAATAAAGCTTGAGGTAAAGTACACACTACCATAGTCCAATAAAATAGTGCCCACTGTGTGGAAAAGCCGCTGTGTCAACAATCCCAGTAAACAAAGACATGTATGAAAACCTTAATAAACATAGTCTGTAGGTATCAACTATATAGATGTCCTACACAGAATCATCTGTAAAGATTATGTCCTGAATGCATTCAAGGAACATTTAAACGATTTTCAGATGATTTTTTGAGCAAGGAAGTATCAAAGAAACCTCTTGATACATCTTAGTGAACTACATTATAAACCATACAATTATGTTAGATTTGTAATGTATGACCGTTGGTGGTTCGGATAGGATCACGAATACAAGGGAATTTGGTTTCGAAAGGCAACAAGTTTTTATTCAGTATCCTAAGTTACAGGGAGCTAAGTAGATTCCGTGTGTTAAATAGACTGTTCGGAAAGCTCGGATTTACGACTACCAGGTAAGGTCTCGGAGTCAGTAAAGTTCAGATGGTATCCCTGGAGAATCCGATAGGATTCTCCCCTTCCTAGGTTCCGACCCGACTATTATATAGCCACAGGGGTTGGGTGGCGACCTCTCGTGTTTAACCCCCGCAGTCCGGAGGGTGGTGCTGCCACCGCCCGCCAGGCGTACCAGGCTCTCAACCCGGAAGGTCGCTCTGTTCGGAACCTAGGCAACCCCGAAGCCATAAACACTACTACTAAACCGTGCCCCTACACTACCCCCACCAAGACTATAACAAGGTGATACACGAAGGGTAGAAACTAAGTTATAGTATTTACAAATATAATATAAAGGGCGCACGGCTGGCTTACAGGTTGTCTGACTCTACATTAAAGTATAAACATGGAAATATGATGAGTATTGATATGGTTATATAAACACATTTACACCATAGTATGTACGTTATCAGTGTAATAAATACATCTAATCAGATGTTTTGCTTCAGTGTTATTATTTACATGGTACATATAGAGTTTAAGGTGTTACCCATCGTAGTTTATACAGTAAGAAACGGAAGACTTAATACAGATGCTTCCGTATATACCATGTTAACCTGGAGTGTCTATTTGACTATCCGAACTAAAATAATGAGTCGATACCATGTTTTTAGTATTGAAACTTTACGGGATGGTATAAATAACATATAACCCTTAGGTCTGGAATGGAAGAAATTTTAGCTATGAACCTGATATTTATAATACAGATTCTAAATAGGATACATGTGTTATACGAGAAACCTAGGAAACCTTGGTAAGTATGATATGTGAATAATAGTAATAGCATTTTAAATAGTCTATATATTTACAGCACCGGAAAACACATATACAACTTTGAACACGTAGTGGTGATAACGATCTGGTCTTAACAATTGCCAGATATATGTAATTTAATTAAATAGTAACCTACCAGTGTAGTAGGAAACTGTACAGATACATAGAATTAAGTAGTAACGTAGTGTTCATATCACCCTTGGAGTTTTCCGTCTGCATGGCCGTCCCATTGTCTCGATATAGTTGTATAACGGTACTAGCCCAGGGCCTCTCGGGACCTTTCAGGGTCTGAGTATGGGATCGTCCATCTCCTAGGTTCTGGAACGTTCATTCCGGTCGTGTTGAACTGTCTCATAATGGAGTCCACGTATCGTAATCGTCTGCTGCCACTCCTCATATCCATTCCGGGTGTCAGCACTCATCATACCATTCAGATTCATGTTAAAACATATTACAAATAAAATTCTACCGATTAATCTTAAACTTATTAAACTTATTGGCTTCCAGAATCTTTGGGTTTTTCTGGTTCTAACCCATACAGAGCAATCTGTTCGTCAATCATATCTTTGGCCTCACGACGAGTGCCATCCCAATCTGAGAGTCTCTTTCCGAGAGCTTCAAAGAATTTCTGATTCAGGAAGTCCACTTCACTCCTGGCCTTAGCTACCTCAACGGTCCAGAACTCGGATGCTTTCTTCTGACGTGCCTCCTGGGCTTTCAACACTTTCATATTCTCACTATGTTCCAAATCACGTTCTGATTCGATCCGACTTATTTCCAGAGATTGGACAGATTCAGTCAGATGCATTACCGAGCCTACGACATTTTGCAGGTATTCTACAGACATGGCATGATGGCGTTTCTGCCAGTCAATCATACAGCTCTTTTGAATCTGAAAGCTTTCTGGAGAGATATTCACAATGTCATAGTTAATCGGGTCCTGAATATACGAACTCCGCGTGGGTAGTGGTTCGCGTTCGGAATAGTCTGAGGATCCAGAGTGTTTCCGACGTCTGGGATTCTCAGACAGGCTTCCGGATGGCATTGAAGAGGTTGCCACATCTCCCTGGGGGGTGGAGATTGTGACTCCCCTGCCATTTCCTACTTGTTGTGGGGTTGGGTTGGCCCAATTTCCGACTGTACGTTTTCCGGATGATGCAGACTTGGGTGTTCCCCTTCCGATACCAGTGGGCCGTTCCCTACCCCGTTGGTTAAGGGTCTGGCTTTCAGGTCCGGCTGGTCCCATTTCCGGAAAGTCCTTATCTCGGTCCTTATTCATATCAAACACCGGTGGGGCAGCGCCTCTCAATGAAGACAGAGGAGACGATGCTTCCAGACTACGATCCCTACGATCAGGTGCCGGGCGTTGGATCCCACGGAATGAGATCTTACCCGGCTGCGGCTTCATACGCTTTGCGGACGTGGCCTTATTGGAGTCCCGATAGGCGCTGTCGCCCCGGTACTCCCTCATTTCTCTAAACTGTTCATTGGTAATTCTTAACCTTCCCGGAGTGTAGTTCAGTTGAAATGCCGCTTCCAGGCGTCCCACTTATCAATCAGGAGTTTGTGCAGATCTAAGGCTGCTTTCAGAGCTGATTTCACACCGACCTGGTGTTCATCCTTCAGATGTCGGACCAGCTCACCCTTTCGGAACGTGGTCAGTCCCGAACAGATGGCGCTGTTCCTTCCTTTGTTCATGTAGCACATATACACCGGGTGATGGTGCATATGCTCCTCAACAATGTGACGGATGAATCTCATATGGGTGCTGAAATTTTCGGGTTCATCGCTACCCCTAGCACAGATAATAAACGGACAGGTTGTGTTATTATCCTTATCCCAACTATCGATAGCCCACTTGATCTTACAGTAGGCATCGAAATCGTAATACTCCTTATTTGGGTTGTCGATAGTCTGCTCGACCCAATTCACATAGAAGTAGTTCGGATTCCGGTCCTGACGAGTGTACCTCATCCACTCTTCATCATCCTGCTCCCCATCCATGTTAATGAATGGAGGGCAGCTGTAGGACCGAGTATTTCTCTTACACTCCTCCAGACATTTGGGAATCATGTGCATGAATCCACTCCTGACGTTGTTCCAGATTTTCTTTTCGTCCAGAGAGGGAGCCTCCTCGTCATCATACAATTCGGGATGGTCTATGTCCGTAGACCAATCCCAAGTCGCTGACTCTGCGGTCTCCTGTGAGCCGGAAGCCACAGGTTTCGGGACCGCAGTGGTCTTCGGAATGGCCCCAGTTGGCTTCGGACTTGTGGCTGCCGGGACCTGAGTTGTCTCGGTTCCGGCTTCCTCCTCCTCCGCCTTCTTATCCATCTTCTCTTTCTTCTTAAGCTTCTCCCTCTCCTCTTTCTCCTTTTTCTTAATCATGGCTTTCGCCTTCTTACTTAGACTCTGCTTCCAACCTTCTTTTTCCTTAACAGTGCCCTTCGTACTTACTCGGGCCTGCATCCGGGATTTGGCGTCTTCTACTGACGCACTCAGCCCGGTACTTATTTCAGCCAATTGTTCTCTTTGTTTTCTTAACACTTCTTCTTGTTGCTCAAGCTTCTCCTCGGCTTCTGACTGCATTCTTACGGCTGTCCTCAGTTCGCAGCTCGGATTCAGAAAGAGTGTCAGATGAGACGGAGGATTTCCTGGGGGTAGACTTAGCAGCAGCCTTTCCCACAACTTCACCTCCGTCATCGATGTCCATTTGGTCCGATCCTGAATCAATCTTAACAGGGCTCGGTGGGTTCCGTGATGGCTGCATCCCGTACCAGAACAGGGATGCATGCTTCTCAACGGTGGCTTCCGGGTGCTCCCGGCTCCACTTGTCCTTAACGTATGCCACCGTACGGTAGAACTCTCGGTTCACACTCATATAGTGTCCATATAGTTAAGTAACCATATTTCCAGAATCGACAGATCTTCGGGGATCGCCTTCTTAATCAAGTTCCTCCACATCTCAGGAATCTTTTCCGGTTTTGATGTTTTCGGATTCCAGATGTAGTCTTTCTCGAGGTAGATCGTATCGCCATTCAGCCACACGATGCTTCCCAACGAATAGTCAATCTTACCATGACTTTCCGGGGGGTCCATCATGGCTTCGGTTGATTCTGAATGTGCGGATTTTGCTGGGGAGGGGGGTGGAGGCATCTCCGTAGTTCCCACTCCACTAGTGTTCAGATCCAGACGTACAAGCGTGTTTGCTGCTTCCAAATCTTCCAAAGCGGCCTCCTCTTCGGGATGAATGGGGCTCATTCCCGAATGGTCCTCCATATCTACCTCCATACTGGATTCGGACAACATCTTTTCCGCCATTTAGACAGAGTTCAGATGCAGCAAGTTAGCCCAGTAGTACTTCAACGTACTCCTCGACTTTATAATCTTAGTTAGTGTTCGTATTTATCAGAGTTTAGCGCTTGCAGCAGGGAAAAAGCTACCGAGCAAAATCAAGCATTTCGAGTTTCCTCGGCGTGGTCGCTTGATTAAACAAGATGGCGTCAATTCGCGCGAGAAACCCCGAACCCGGGGTCAAGGGTCAAACCCTCGTTCCCGGTAATTGGGTCACGCGGCACCACATGCTTTTCACGCATCTGAAAACAAAACGGTCTGTCAGAGCTCATATTGTCTTCCCGGCTCGATATCATCTGGAGTACCCATGGAGAATACGTATAGCATTATGCTGATACGCCGGATCAATCCGTCCATTACCCACTGGAACCTCGAGGAGCCGACAACAGAGCAGGTTAGAGCGGTTTCATTACACACTGACGAGCATCCCGAAGGTGCTGTCAACATAGTTGACACCACGCTCTGCCATAACAAGTAACGACACAAACATTCAAAGACACACACAAAAACAGGACGATACATCGTTGTGTTTCAGGATTCAATACTACTGTTGGGCTTATTTAAGTAATACCGCTTCTCTGAGCAATCCTAGCACTACGGCGAACGCCCTCCTTAATAGTTCTATTTTTAGCATTGGGGGACTCAGCTCCATTCCCGAGATCCAAGCTAGCCTTTGGGTTCCCGGTCCGCTTTGCCCTCCCTACTCCTGCCGAGACTTTTTTATCCTTAACATCGCTCTCATTTGATTCGGTTTGATTCTTCTTACGTCTTCTTCGTTTTCGGGTGCCGAACATCGGCATCCTTTTAGGTTTCTTCTTAATTTGTTTCTCTTCATTTACAGGTTTTTCCGGATTTTCATCCCGATCCCCTGTACCAGGACCTCCACCTAGTTCAGGTAAGTTGACAACTTCTGGTAATTCCATAACATTCGGACCTAACCCATACATCTCTTCAGCTAACTCCCTACCTCGGTACGGCCTTAGTACTTCGACATGACATCGTCGTACTTTCCCGTACAGATCTTTTATAAAGCAGGTCGTTTCCGAAATTATCTGAGTTATGATGTGTGGGCCATCCCAGCTTGACACCACTTTCAATTTATCAAGGGGTTTATAGAATCTGAGGACCCTATCTCCCACCCTGAAAAATCTAGGTTTCAGTCCAGTGTCGTAGCCCACTTTCTGCCATTTCGCTGATTTCCCTAGCTGATTCCGAACTAGTTAATAGGCTTTCTTAAAGTTATCCTGTAAGGATTCCACAAACATAATCGAACACGGGGTTTCAGGACTTATTCCAATTACCCCAAATACTAAATCCGCTGGCATTATGATGTCTTCACCATAAACCAACATATTCGGAGTACAATTATTAGAGGCATGCACTGTGCTGTTGTATGCATGCACCACGAAATCGCATTGGATGTCCCAATCGTCCTGATGCTTATTCACTAGCGGTTTCAGAACTTGTAGTAGGGTTCTGTTGAACCGTTCTACTAGGCCGTCCGATTGGGGCCGGTACGGATTAGTGCGCGTCTTGCAGATAGCTAAGTACTTGCACATTTCCTGGAATAATTCTGATTCAAACTCCCTTCCTTGGTCACTGTGGAGCATCAGGGGTACCCCGTATTGCAACACCCAACCTCTCACGAATGCTTCTGCACAGGTGATGGCTTTGTGATCTTACAGAGGGAAGACTTTCGTGTATTTCGTATAGTAATCGCAAACAACCATCATGCAAGTGTTATCCCTAGGGGTTGTAATAAACCCACTAATGATGTCAATCGCAATTCTGGCGAAGCGTACTCCGAACAATTCCTGAGCCAATGGGTTCTTTCCTAACCCTTCTCCGGGCTTATTCTTACAACATTCGGGACAAGTGGTGATCCACCTTAGCAAATCTCCACTCATTCCCGGCCAGTAGTATCTCCGGGTGAGTCTTTCCAGAGATCTACTCTTTCCGTAATGACCACTTGTCACGTGGCCATGGCAGTAATACATAATATCCCGACGCATAGCGTTCGGAATAACAATCTGAAGAATCTTTTTAGTTGGACTAATTTTCCACCTACATAAGATTCCATCTCTGACCTCTAGCTCGGCCCATTGGGCTAGAAGTCTTCTCATCTCCCTGTTCTCCATGCTGATAGCAGGACGGACAGGTTTGATCCCTAACAGAACTGTTTCCAGGAGTTTCTTGGTAATGGGGTCCTTACCCTAGAACTTGCGAATGGCATCTGGTGACCATTCTATTAAAGTTCCCGGATAGTCCCTGAGTGGCATATGCGCGGCAGCAATTACTGCGTTATGCTGCCCGCAATCACCACAACTCTCCCGACCACACTTCCAGATTGGCTTCCTAGATAGGGCTTCTACATTGGTATGCTTCTTCCCGGACCTATGTTGGATCTGGCTGTGCTCCAACCCGAATTCCGAAAGGTGCGCCAACCATCTGCCTATCATCCCCTCGGCGTCCTTGAAATTAAGGAGCCATCGGAGAGAGGAATGGTCGGTACTTAGTGTAAAATCAAATCCCCATAAAAAGTGTTTAAATTTCTTAGTGTACACCACCACAGCCAGAAGTTCCCTCTTAGTGGTGCAATAATTCCGTTGGGCTTTATTCAGAGTGTTGCTAGCAAATGCAATCGGGACTTCCACGCCATCCTGGACCTGGGACAGTGCGGCCCCAATGCTATCATTACTAGCATCCGTATCCAGTATGAAGTGACCTAAAGGGGTTGGGTATTTCAATACTGGTGTATCCGTAAATAGGGCTTTTAGTTTCCTAAAAGACTCCTCCTGTTCATTCCCCCATGGGAATGGCTCCCTAGCTCTCCCAGGTGTCCAATGGGCGATGCTTTGCATAGGAAAACTTACTCGAGAGTATCCCGGAATGAAGTCTCTGTAGTAACTAGAGAACCCCAGGAAAGATCGTACCTGCTTAGCAGTTCTTGGTCTCTCCCAGTCCCGAACACTCTCTATTTTTTCCGGATCAGCTTTAATCCCATTGGTGGATATAATCCTACCCAGGTAAGTGATTGATTTCTGAAATAATCTACATTTCTTAGGTTTCAGACGTAATCCATTGGATACTATCCTCTTGATCACTTCTTCTAGATTATTCAAGCATTCACGGAATGTCTTTCCGAAGACAATTACATCTTCCAGGTATACTAGACATTTCTTCCATAACAGATCACTCAGGAGAGTCTCCATCATGGCTTCGAAGGTAGCAGGTGCATTACATAACCCGAAGGGCATAACCGTATATTCAAACAGGCCTAAGTGACTGGAAAATGCTGTTTTCTCCATGTCCTTGGGTTCCATTCCGATCTGCCAATACCCGGATTGGAGATCCAGGGTGCAGAACCAATTGTTCCCTCCCAGGGCGTCTAATGTTTCGTCAACCCTGGGTAAAGGATACGAGTTTTTCTTAGTTAGTCCATTTAGTTTTCACACAAAAGCGAATGCTTCCGTCTTTCTTAGTAGTCATGACTACTGGACTAGACCAGGGGCTGGTACTAGGTACAATCACCCCCTTTTCCAACTGATCTATAATTTTCTTCTCACAAATGATTTTCTTCTTAAGCGGCAGTCGGCGGTACGGAATCTTGAAGGGCTCCGCCTCTCCAGTATTGATATGGTGCAGTACCTTATCATTCCGGCCCAAGGGACCACCGGTATAGCCAAAAGCATCCTCGTATTTCCGCATTAGATTCCGGACTTCCATCTTCTGATAGCTATCTTCCAGAGAGGATTCCTCTATTAGGTTATCCAGTTCCATGTTCATCTTCTCTTTCCCTACCAGTTTACATTCGGGTTCCCGAATGTCATTCCGTATCCCATTTACCAATGTCATGGACCCAAGCCTGGATCCCTTCTGTAGATAAATGGTTTTATCCCCTCGGTTCATTACTGGTTGTACGCTCCAGAACGGGTTTCCTACCAGCGTATCTACTGATTCCAACCCAATGCTGGCTAACTGAACCACATCTGGCTCAAATACACCTTCCTGATCTTTCAGTTTTCTATCTGAAGTACAAAGGACGTCACAGGAGACACCCGGGGGTATCTTTACTGTATCCACCACGCTAGCTACCGCGCTTATCTGTCTTAATTCACACTTCACGTGGATATCGTATGGCTTCCGAATTCTCAACTTTCCCGTACACGGGTTCAATTCCGCCTCGAATAGACTCGCGAAGTCCAGCCCAAGTATCCCATCATCATGCATATTGGCTATAGTGGGAGAGAGAACGAACTCCTTCCCGCCAATAGAGGCTTTCATAAATGTTCTACCAAGAACCTGCATACGGGTCCCATCGGCCGTACAAGCGTTTACCCCCTTTATGAGGTTCTCACTCTTGTCCGGCAAGAGGCTGTAGAATTTATTGGAGATCATCGAGTGGCTAGCACCTGTATCGACCAAAAATTCCCCAGTCCTACCCTGGGTCATAACAGACACATACCATCTCCTACCTCCCAGTGGGGAAGGGTTTCCGGTAAACCTATCAAAATCTTCCGAAATGCCGAGATCCAATTCATGGTCTTTCAGGTGCTCCAGACATGGATGGTT
Organism: Acholoe squamosa; assembly: GCA_949317995.1. Classification (NCBI taxonomy): domain Eukaryota; kingdom Metazoa; phylum Annelida; class Polychaeta; order Phyllodocida; family Polynoidae; genus Acholoe; species Acholoe squamosa. Next base: position 6,732,438 of record OX439051.1, on the reverse strand, counting down.
CGGGGGAAGGTGTGCCGCACATACACGTGTGAATGCCTCTATCCACCCGTCCTCTTCTCCAACGCGCGTACTTTCCCTTACTACTGACTTGGTACCTTCGCTTATGTTGGAGTCCCCGGCCATAGGAGGGGCGAGGTGATCAATCTCGGATCCCTCCTCCCCAGGCGTAATCATTTCGGATTCATCAGACGGTTTATCGGGGACAGTACTCTGGCATACAACAAGTTTCCGGGTTGAGCAATCTGCCACATCCTCAACCCTCCTTAATTTTCCGAATTAGGTTCTACCTCTTCAACTGCCGACATATTCCGAGGGACCGGCTCAGCGGCCCGGCACTCATAGGCTACGTGACCCATTTTCTGACAGCGATAACATCTGATTCTAGACTTATCATACCTCGGCCTACTATACCGGTGCCTCTCAAGGTCCTCCCGGAAAGACTTCAGCATGCTCTCCATCATACTTTTCATATCGAGGTTTCCAGATGGTTTAATCTCATCCTTCTTAACTATAGTTTCCTTGGGTTCGGAAACACTCTTATTGTGACTTTCGGGAACTCCCCGCCTTGGCTGTGTAGTCAAGGTCCTTCTGGGAATGAACTTCTTGGCATTCTTAGGGAACCTCAATGCTGAGATTGTTCCGTCCTCTTCCTCATACTCTACTGTTTCATATTCTGTTTCAGCTTCCGAGACAGCGGCTGCTGCAGTAGGAATTACTGGTTTTAGATCAGGGGTCACCACACTGGCGGTTTCCCGAGGGACAAATCCGGAAAGAAAAGTTTTCTTCTCATCCAAGTTAGCTATGGCATCACATAACGTTTTCATAGTCGCACCCGGGCCCCATGCTTGGTAAGCACAGTCCTGGTGATCTTTATCTCGTAATCCTCGCACGAAGTGTGAGATCAACTCATCGCTTGCATAATCGTCATCCATCATAAGATTAGGTCTAGCTTTCCGTAGTAGTATCTGAAGTTCTAATCCATAGACCTGAACCGACTCTCCCGGCTTCTGAATTCTCTTCCTATATTGAGTCATCGGATCTTCTGACACTATACTCCCTAGATAAGAACTACAAATCTCAACTAACTGAGTGTATGTTCCCTTATTCCTATACCGTTCTCTCCAATGATCGACTGCAATCCTACCCGGTCCCTTTTTCAGGCATCTGACCAGTATGGGTAACGACTCGTCTTCATCGTATCCATCTACCTCACGGTCATCCGTGAAGTCCGAAAACCAATCCCTCCATGGTTCTGATCCATCGAAGGACTTAGTATCGATCTGATTCTTCTTAGCTGAGATCTCCCTACTTTTTAACCTAGTGCATTGCTCCAGGCTCCAATCTAACATTTTCTGATCCTTAGTCTTCTTACCACCCCCACCGGATCCATTGGGTCCCAGACCACCGGATCCCGGATGGCTGCTATTCGGACTATTCCAGAAGGTAAACCCATATCCGGTATTCATAACGGGTTGGGATCATATGTCCCCAGGAGCTTGGGCACTGGTGTAGCAAGCCTTACCACCACACAGGGTGTCGTTATTATTCTGATCTGTGCTACACACCTGATTGTCCACCCTATAGGTCTGATCGTTCGGAATAGACTGCCTGCTGCCCTGTAGTTGGCTAGGTATATTGATTGGTTCCCCAGCGCCCTCTGGAGGGGGGTGGTCGAAATGACTCGGGGGCGGGGCTTGCTCCCTGGTGTCAATGTACTGATACTCACCATCGATGGTGAAAGTGGCATCTTTTTGACCTATGCTTAGCCGGACATTCTTATAATGGCTGGGAACATATCTGTTCCCCACAACATTCCGAGCGGCCTGGTCGTTCACAAAGGGGTCATACCCCTTCTTCAAAATGGGTTTTTGGGTAGAAGTGATCGGTGGGCCTTCCTTTCCGTCATCCCTTGGGATGCAACTGATGTTAGGGTCCTCCGAGGGTCCCCTATTCTCGTCTACTTCCTCGAGATCCGGTTCTTCCTCCTCGGAATCCTCGGATCCCTCCTGCATCATCCGCAGCTTAGTTATTTCATATATGAGAACATCCCTCTCCTGATACAGCTCCCGATTATTATCCTGAATGTCAGTGATCAACTGATCGTTTTCCTGAATATGTTTCTCCCGAAGGGCCACATGTTCCCTCTGCTGTTTCTCTATGATTTTCTGATTCTTCTCATAAATCTCATGTTGGGCCTCAATTTGGTTTTTCAAATCGGTAAGGCCCCGTTCGGTATTGTCCCAAAGTCTCGTCCTGCTCTGAAGTCTTAGCTTCCAGGGTGGAGGTTGCAAGACTCAGTTGCAGTTCGACTTCTTCGACTTTCTTCCCGTACCTTTCATATTCAGCTTTCTTACCCTGAATCATAGCCTCGATCTCCCGGAGTCGAGTACGGTGGACATTTACCTCTCGTTCCAAGGTTTCCGTGGTTCGTTCCAACAGTCCCTTACTCTTGCGTAAGTCCCCAATCTCTTCTAAGAGGTCTTCAATCTCCCCTTCTAATTCTTTCACCTTATTCTGTTTCCGCTCAGTCTCTTTCTTCTGATATTCCAGCAGCTTTTCACCCCTGGACTTTTCCTGATCGCTCATCCGCTTCCATTCCGCATGAGCTGTCCTTTCTGATTCATACCTATTCCTCTCATCCCGGTACCTATCCACGGGTGCCCCACTCACAGGAGCCGGCTGACTAGACCCACCCGGATTGAAAACGGAGTCAGAAAGGGATGCCGAGTTTAAGTGATTCAAAAAAACTCCCTGGCCAGCCAAGGGCACCAAGTGAATCGAATCTCTCCCTCGTCCTCGCGGCTCAGTACCAGGGACTTGGGCCAAAATGATGGGACTACCGAAATCCCCATCTCTCAATAAACCTGATGATCTTATATTAGGCGCGGTTTGGTTAGCCGGCGCGATCGGATGGTCATCGGTTGTAGTGTCCAACCCTACCGTAGAAACCTCACTTCCGGAATCCGATGCCTCGGTCTCATTCCGGGATGGATCCCTATATTCCTGATAGGTTAGGCCCGGGGCGCCGTGGCTTCCCGGGAGCTCACCTTCCGGACACTGATTCTCGTCTTGTTCAGACAGGGCTGCGCACTTCCGAGAACCAAATCCTGGTCACGGCACCAGTGTAATGTATGACCGTTGGTGGTTCGGAAAGGATCACGAATACAAGGGAATTTGGTTTCGAAAGGCAACAAGTTTTTATTCAGTATCCTAAGTTACAGGGAGCTAAGTAGATTCCGTGTGGTAAATAGACTGTTCAGAAAGCTCGGATTTACGACTACCAGGTAAGGTCTCGGAGTCAGTAAAGTTCAGATGGTATCCCTGGAGAATCCGGTAGGATTCTCCCCTTCCTAGGTTCCGACCCGACTATTATATAGCCACAGGGGTTGGCAGGCGACCTCTCGTGTTTAACCCCCACAGTCCGGAGGGTGGTGCTGCCACCGCCCGCCAGGCGTACCAGGCTCTCAACCCAGAAGGTCGCTCCGTTCGGAACCTAGGCAACCCGTAAGCCATAAACACTACTACTAAACCGTGCCCCTACAGATTTAAAACTACTCTCTCTGATAAGAAAAATAGAAAAGCCATTTTCAAAAACCTGGCTCTAGGATTTGAACACATGCTGTGATTTCCTTTGGATATGAAGGCAGGAATCGAACCTATGTGCCATAGGAGCCAACCTAGGTGCTCATGGTGATAGGAGCTACTTGTTTGGCAAGTCAGCATGACCTCCTTTTGCATGACCTCGAATCACCTACATCAGCCTACTGCAGCACTGCTATTATGGTGCTGCAGTAGGCTGATGTAGGTGATTCGATATATCATAAATCATAACTCATTCTGCATTGTATCATGGTAAACAGTACAGGGTATATGTGCATGTGCATCTGCACTTAAATATGTCAATATCTTCCACTAAGAATCAATGTTACTATCTTACTTGGTATGAACACTAACATTTCACTTGGTTTTTACTGCTGAGTCAGACTGGTGCTTTACAGTGAATAGAATATGCTATCTGATTTCAGGATCTTTGGTAAAAGTTTAATTGGTGTTGTACTTAGACTGTTTGATGATTATCTCTTCACTAGGACAGAACATGCGATGGCAAAAGTAATTTGCATAAGCATAATCCTAAAGTATGATATATTATTCTATGAAATCTACTAGAGTAAACTTAAGTAATACACACAATAGTATTCCATGGTAAATACTGCAATTAATACTATAGTAAACGGTATAATGTGCACCATAGTATTCCATGGTAAATACTGCAATTTGTTTATACTTGCTTGCTGCATACAGCTGACTGACGTTATGACGTATGGACAGTCAGCCAGTCAGCCTGTCCACCAACCAAGCAGAGGTATCGATTTTTTTTTTTTTTTTATTAGGAAAAAATAATGTAAAGTGGCATCTAGAGTATGGACCATTTTTATTACTCTACAGCCACCATCTACACCAAACACCCAGGACGTTGAATCCAGACTACAATCATACATGGCAAAAGCAGGCCCTCACCTCTCGCTGCAAGACACACAATTGTGGACATCACATTTGGCCAGCATACAAACCCGGCTAGATCTCGCCAAAATGGCCATAGACGCTTCTACCAATGGAAAAGCTCTGAGTAGAGAGAAGCGCGGCCTGGTAGATTTTGTCGGCCGAATTTCACGATCGTTATTAGGAATTTCGACCATGGATGACATATACGCCATGATGCAGGAGGTAAATGCACTAAGAAGAACATTCACCATGACTCTGTATGTATGCTTTCATTCGTGAATGCCACAAGGTTATTGGTTGGCGAAAATCGGGTTGATATTGCACAATTGGCTAATCGCACCACTTAGTTAGACTCATTAATACAGCACATATCAAAAGAACAGACCTCTTTATTCACTGCTGTAAGGAGGCTACAAAGCCTTCGTATTGTAAATAATGTGCTAAATTATCTGGACACTATGGCTACTTCATACGCAGCAGCTGCAGCAGATTTCCATCATAAGCGAGCGGAGTTGGAGAGAGGCTACCTAACGGAGGACTTGTTACCACTCACAGAACTGGATCTTGCTCGCACCCATTTAATGACTTTAGGACATGTGCCACTGCCACTTACCTGGTTCTATCAATTCATGAGAATAACACCTGTTTGGAGCACAAAAACGGGAGAGTTGGCCTACAGTGTTGTTCTACCAGCCACCTCTAGAGAAGACTATCTTCTATATGGACTCCAATATTTTGCAGTAACTTTAAATAGTAACATATTAAGACAGATTAATGGTAAAGACTCAGTGGCTTTTTCCACTGAAAGTGAGTTAGCCTTTGTGCCTACTGATAAAGATTGCTCTGGTCAGACCCCAAAAGTATGTTACCCTGTAGTACATAATTCCATCACTGACACCCATCACTGACACCCATACACTGACTCCCATACACCTGCCACGAAATCTGTAGTATTCAGAACCAATGGAAATATATCCCTGGCTATAGTTGTCCCTTATACCCATGTACAAGTAATGTTAAGATGGCCAGGGCTATCGCCCATAACACAAACAGTAGCCTCTATTAGGAAGTTCATATTGCAGCCTAAATGCACCTTAGAATCAGAGGGGTGGTCTGTAAAGGGGATGGATGTAGGATACTCTCAAATTTACCTCTCATACCGACCAGCTCTTTAAATCTCACCTGGCCTGAAGATGTTCCCCAAAATATACATAAAATAATGACCTTTCACCAACGAGCAACTGTCCCCCTCATGACTGTAGACACATGGTGCAGTTGTAAACGCTACTGACCCAACTACATTAAACCGCATAGAATCACATGTGAAATCCACCATCAACGCAATACATCCATGGTATCAACCCTTGAAATAAAGTGTTGAAAGGACTCAAAATTATTGAGATACTTTACCCTAAACTTTTGAATTAAACCCTTCCGAGAGAATCAGCTTGGAAAGTGATGTTACTATCATGATTTATGATGCAACGTCATGTCACTTAGCAACATCATGTTACCTGGTAACGTCATGTTACTAGGCAAAGTCAGTGATGTCACAAAACAGGCAAGAATTTGCCGAAGATGCAGGCCACATTTTGCAGTGAGAATGCGCCACGATTTGCCGTGAGAATGGGTCACATTTTGCCGTGACAATGGGCCACATTTTGCCGTGACAATGGACCACAATTTGTCGTGAGAATGACCCACAATATGTGAGGACATACCCCTTTTGTGTAGACTGAATATCTGTGTCACGGGTGGGGAACGGGAGTAGAGTAGAGATACGAAACTTGCTACCTCTTGTGCAAAAGGCACTAGTAACATTTTATAAAAACGTTTATATTTATAGGTCAAAAAACATTTTCTTAACATAAAAGAAACTAAAGTAACATACATTTTTATTTTGTTGATAAAACAAACATCTTTTTTTTTTTAAATAAGTCGAAAAAAAACACTTTTAAAAACATATTTTAAATTTTAACAAGACCTAAAGAAATTGTTTGCAAACGTCGAAAATAAGTTTTTGCCAAGTGAGAGGTTTGATTAAGGAAAGTCCTCAGTTTGCCTGCACACAGATTCAATGTCTAGTTCCAATTTGTGATACATTTTTATTACAAATACACTTGATTAGCCCTTAAGAGGTCAAAAATGGCAATTATGAAAATCAGGGAATACATCCAGATTACTAGACGAACCGGGGACACACAGACATCTCAGTGTTTAAAACAAATTGGGGACTTTTGCACACTCGTTATAATATTAAATATTTTGCGCTGATTTTTCACACACAGCACAAGTCTCTTAATTTTAAATTGGGGACATTTTTCTGACACACTTAAACATTCATAACCCTTCTTTGAAAAGCCTCAGCATGTTAATCATTCTGAATTTAGTATAACTCGCTCTGGTTAACACAGAGTAGAATATAGTTTCCCCTTCTTTTATACACACTGCACAAGATATGGGCTTTACAAAATGTAAAGGTTGCATTTCTGTGTAAAGATTGTGCTCAGGATTTACATACTATTTACCTGGCCTTTACATTGAACGATATTTACATACATTTAATTTGTTTGTAAATCTCAAGTAAAAGTGATGTAAATATGTGTAATTGTCACCAAAGTTTGCATTGCAATTTCCATTGGTTTACACCCTTAGTAATGATGATGTGATGGTAGTGTAAATATGTGTAATTGTCACCAAAATATGTATTACATTACTATGGAATTACACTCTTTGTAAAGCTGATTTAAGCGGTAAATCCACTACGACGCATAGGCAATGCGTGCGTCTGAAAATGAACGCATGAGCTTGACGCAGAGGCAGTGTAGGCAGTCTCATGCGTCAGATAATTGGATAAAAGGACAGAAGCAATGGGTTGAGTCTGGATCCACTATCCATGGGTCTCCCATGCATCCTCGATGCGTCTACAGATGCAAGGCAGACGCATTAGTGGAAGCAGATTATTGTCATGCGTGCGTCAACTCACTTATGAAAGTCAGACGCAAACAGATGCATACCTCTGTTTTTAAATATCAAAACAATTAGATATTTCATGCGTCTGCCTGTGCGTCTGCCGAAGGCCGCTCCATCTAGTGTTAGATAAACACAACTTCTAGTTCCTCTCCTTCACGCACGTCGGTGCCACTGTAGTGAACGTACATCATGTGACCTAGTCTGTCCGTACAAATAGAAAACCAAAATGGCTACCCGTTGGACCAAACGTGCCTCCAAAGAGGAAGAAATCGATGAAATCCCAGACATCCCGCCTCTCCAAGACACAAAGAAGGCAGGAAAGAAGAAGGTTGGTTCTTCTAGCACTCCCTTAAGGGCAAGGAAGGTGGCTGCTGTGCCTACTAGAAGTTCCCTGCGGTTTAAGAAGGTTGGCAAACCAAATGCTCGGGTGGGTCCCCCTTCTCCCAAGAAGAGGGGTAGGCCTAAGAAGTTTACTCCACCTTCTGCTTCTGTACAAGAGGACAGCCAGACCGATGAAAACAACGTTCCTGGTACCCCCCAGTGTGATAAGTCGAGGTAAGCCACGCATTTCCCCCCACCTGAAGGCCCAGATAGAAGACATTCTTGTACACGGAGAAGAAACTAAACAGCATAAATCTAGTAAATCCCTGCAGTTTGAAAGACTGCCAGAAGAGTCAGGAGAGGGAGAGTCAGATTCTCAATCGCAGTCCCTTCTGCCTAAGATGCCAAAATCCAAACGTTCCCGCAAGAGGGCAGCTAAGTCCAAGGAGGACAAGCTTGAAGTCGACAGCGGGAACAATCCAACCAAGGAAGAGATGGAAGATGTCTTGAACCGATCTCAAGGTACTATGGAAGGTGAGTTATAAGTTTGAGTCTGGACCCTAATATTGATGTCAGTAGCAATCCATGAAAGACATTATGCAATATAGAAATTTGTTGTTTCCCAACCTACCTGTAAGTTATTTCTGTTGGCTTTTAAGAAAAGGTTAAGCAAAGTCTATGTGTGTTTAATTGAATTTCTTTTCTTTTTTTTCTGTTCAAAGGTCATGGTGATTACATAAAACATCCAGTTCTAGACCAGGATCAACAGGGAGAAGCTGAAGACGTTGAAGAGGTAGACCAAGACAAGAGGACCTTGCCAACCTGCAATCCACTATGATGAAAATGACTCCATCCTAATTTGACATGAAATTTGAAGACAAGGATATGGAAACTTGGTGGACAGAAGACCCTACCCGTGAGGAGACGCTCTGCAGGCTCTGGGAACAGGAGAGACCTCTCTATGATATGAGGGCTAATGGCTATCGGGTGGCATCTGTGAAGGATTTCTTAAGGTTCCACATAAGTAATTATTTTATCATTCTTTTAATCCTATATGATTTTTGTTACTCTATACATAACATAGGCTATTTAATAAAAACCTGACCTTAAGTATTTGGTTAACAGTTTCATAACTAAAGTATTTGAATTAAAAAAAAAATTAAAAAATTGTTTCATTTAATACAAACATCTTGCTACAAGATATTGCTTGTATTTTTTCCAGCAAAGAAAAAATCAGGATGAGGAGTCTCCGAAACATGTACTCCAAGATACTGAAAACTGGTAAAAGTGGTTCAGCTACTGTAGGTAGAACCTCTCGACAGAAGGAGATATGCAGGTTGGTCGGGTTCTTAAGAACTTACTTGAACCAGAATGAAACCTACAACACCTACTCTGGACGCAGCCCCGGGAAGGTCACCTTCACATCTACCCCTAATTCAAAGGGAACAGCTTCCCAGCCTATAGACTTAGAGGTAAGAGTGTGCTTTAGTTTATAACTTTCAGATGAGTCTTTAATATGCACCCCCTTCTGTGTAAGTCTATTTTTCCCCCAAAAATTCTCAATCAAGTTCTTGTATATATATAACATTAAAATAAAAAGTATGTCTGCATTACTGGTGAAAACAAATAGGTCCCTTGTTTTTAGTCATGATTTCTAACTGTAGAGGTGTTTTTTTTTTTTTAGGCTCATGACGGGTTAAGATGTAATGGTAAAGAGGAGAAATAAATAGACCCTTTTAAGTGGGCTAGTGAAGCCCGAGAGAACTTGGAGACGTCTCAGATACCATTCCAGCCTAAGCGCTGGAAGGTGAAACAGGAACAAGAACAACTAGCTCAAGAGTTGGATCAAGATGAGGATGAATGTGAAGGAGATGGTGAGGGTGAGGGTAAGGAAGAGGAAGACGATGAGGGTGAGGTTGAGGGTAGTCCTGTGTTCCAGTCTAGTAAAAAACATTACAGCAGAAACCAACACATTGGGATGCAGGCTGCAGCACACTGATCTAAGCGTCTGAGTCCACACAATCCACAGAAGAAACAGAGTCAGCCTGCTAAGTCGGGACTATCATCCACCTGCAAGGATATAGCACCTTTAGCTTCTACCTCAAAAGACACTGTGAAAGGTGCAGGCAAAGGGCTGCATCAGACCTCAAGCAAAGGTAAGGGCCAGGAAACAGCCTTGGATAGGTACAATAGGTTGTTCAGCAAAGTAGAAGTGAAATCTGGCCTGCATTATTCTAAGGATGGCTCATCCCAGAGAGCTTCTCTCTACCAACCATACACAGGAAAGGACACCTCCATGCATGGGGGTGAGTCTTCCATGGAGAACAGGTCTACTGACTATGGTGTGAAAAACCCAAATTGGTACACCAAGCAAGGACCTGACCATCGTCGGGCCCGTGAGGCTGAGCTGGACAAAAAGAAAGCCGAGAAGGCCAAGAACGACCCAGTGTTGAGGATGATGGAAAAAAAATCCGAAAACCTAGAAAAAATGGTAGAAGTTTTGTCTAAACCCAAACTCACTAGTCAGCCTCCTACCTCAGACCCTGTTTCATCAGATGCCCAACTGTGGGCCGATTCTTTGGTCAGACAGGTAGAGCAGATGTCACCAAAACTGCAAAGGAAGTTCATGCGTCATGTCACTAACATGGCGTATGATGCATTAGACGGGGACTGGCCTTCTAAGTGAACTTGATTCATATTTGTCGTCCACAATGATTATGTATGAAAGACGGAAGGTGTCAAATAACACACGACAAGACAAATTTGTTTGAACATTTTGTATAAAAAAAGGAAAAGAATTTTGAGTTTATTTATATAATTCTGCAAGAAAACCTTGTGTGGTGCTTAATATGGAAAATTACATGTTCATGTCTTATGTTACTATGACAAGTATTTATCCAAGTTTTTACAGTTGGTGCTCAAGAACATTTTGTTTTAGATGAATGATGCATGATTCAAACTTATGATTTTTTATTTTTGGTTCTTTCGATGCTCTAGGACTTAACTTATAAAGGTGAGCGTCTATATATTAAATAACAGAACAATCAGCGTCTACAAACTAAAAGTGTACATACATGACATATAGGGCTTCCCGAATACAGGTGCCTTTCTTAAGACTTTCCCTCAAGGATCAAGATCTCATGACTCATTTAAACACATACGGGTTCTAAAGAACAAGATAAATAATTTATTCTATGCTTACACAAACACAGATAAATATATATATATATATATATATATATATATATATATATATATATATATATATATATATATTGGGTTCATGTTTGTTCACTTACCAGGGCTAGAGTTCCATATATCCTGCCTCAATGAAGGGAGAAGCCTACACATGTATCAGAAAAGTGTCTTAAGGGAAAGTATATTCCAGTTCAAGAACTTGTGTTAATTTCTTTAATAAAGGTTCATGTTTTTGTTGTAAATCATACTATTTCTTTATTTTTATATGAATGATATGCATACATAAGTTTATCTCATGAACCACAGTGTACATGACTTACTTAGCTGAAAAGGAAATGTCTCTGACATTGTCATTACTGGCCACACACTAAAGTTCATAGACTCCGGGGTCCACACTTAGGGCTCAAAGTAGAAGTCATGTTGAATCACAACGTCCCACTGTTTGGGAAGTTCTCCCTCCTTGGTCAGACACCATCCCACGAGATTGTTCCTCATTATCTTGACCCTGTCTGATCGGTTCCGTACAGTAGTAGGCTTTCCGCCTGGGAGGACCTTCTCTGCACGCCACAGACCTTTGTGCTGTTTGTAGTCCCCTCCCAGTCGCAAGCTTCCTTCAGAAGGTATGCTCCTAGGGCCACCGTTCTAAGGTAATTATGCAGAGCCACACATGCCAGTACTATAATGTCCACATTTTCTGGAGCCATTTCTATTTCTCGGCCGAAAATCCTGAAACGAGTGGCCAGGATCCCAAAGGCGTTCTCCACACACCTTCTAGACCTGCTCAGGCGGTAGTTGAATATCCTCTGCTGGGGGGTGAGTTTGGTGGAGGGATATGGCTTCATAAGTCTCTCACTCATCTTGAATGCTTCATCAGCAAGAAAATTATAGGGCAAGTCCCCGTTGAAGCCTGGAAAAATTGAGGGTTCTGGCACATTAAGGGGGTTACCTGGGGCATCAATATCCTGAGCAAAAGAGGAGTACTTCCAAATAGTGCTATGTGATGCTTTACCTTCTGCTCCGACATCCACATATGTGAACTTATAGTCTGCATCAACTAAGGCAAACAGAATTATGCTGTAATATCCTTTGTAATTGTAATAGTTCGAACCAGACTTCTTTGGCTTCTTAATCCGGATATGCTTCCCATTCAAAGAACCCAGAACATGTGGCATGTTCCACTTGTCGTGGTACCCTTTGGCTATGGCTAACCACTCATCCCTCATGGTAGGCGGCTGAAACATAAAAAAAAAGAAATTACAGTCAGATAGAAGCAGGCTTAGACTTGCGCTTCTGCTGCTACTCACACACTCAGACTTCACGATTTTTTTTTTATAGAAGAGTTCTATATGGAATGAAAGGTCAGGTCACAGACAGTATTAAAGTGGTTCCTTTCATTGTTTTTTTTAGCAGAGATGTACTTTATTTTCTTTTTTTGGGATGATCATAAAGTTAGTCTAAAGACACATACCTTCAAGTATGTTTCATGCAGGGCTCTGAAGATGGCTTTGCAAGTGTCTCTCACCATGGGTAGCACCGTCTACTTTCCTACAGGTAACCCTGGTGAAGAGTCGTAACACTGTCTCCTGGAGAGGAAAATACATAATTAAAAATTATTGACTGAAATATTGTGTAAAGTTAATTAAATTATTTTTATATTAAGCAACTCACAACTTTTTGGCCATAAATCAAACAAAATGTATTCTTCTATTTTTGAACTAGATATAAACGAGAAGGAAAAATTTCACCCTTTTCTGTCTGTACAGACTCAAACTTCTTACCTCGTGTCAGATACCTGATAGTTAAGCTCAACCTCTTCTCAGCTGTGACTGCATCACGGAAAGATGTGTCCTGGTATGTGATGTACGGTCGCACCATCTCTAGCAGGTCATTGTACACCTCTGGTGACATGCGTGTGGTCTTCTTGAACTCAGAAATGCAACGGAGCTGGAAATAAGGCAAAAAATATATTAAGGCCAGAAAATTTCTTTTTTTTTTTTAGGTATCTGGTTTTTAAAGAGATGACACTTTTTTACATAGGGGTCCATATACACTCCATCTCAAGAGTGTGCATCTGAAATTGTTTTTCAGGACATAGCCAATTCTTTTTATTGATATGTTTTAATTCCGTGAAAATAAAAAAATAACAGAGGCATGAGACTAGGCCTTATGTAGACATTGACCTGTGACATGGGGATGATAATAAATGTACGGGTAAAACAGCATAAAAACTTCTCACCCTCAGGAAATCCTCTTTCAGCCTGGCAAGGGATCTTTTTATCCTTTCCTCCTTCCTTGAACGCAGATATGGGTTCATCCAATACATGTGTGACCTCTGCACCTTGTGGTTACGCAAGATGTAGTCATCATCCAAGTCATCATCCATGATGACATAGGCTGCCAGGTTCCTCAGATTCTGCAGACGTTCCTCTTCTATAGACTGCACCTGTGCCTCCATCTCAACCTGTTTTCTTTTGCGTGACATGGTGTTTCGAGTAGATTTCCAAACATCACCGACTTTCCTCTCTGACAAAGACCCAAACAGAGGTCAAGTGACCACGCGCATAGACAGACGCATGCGTAGTGGAAGTAGTTTCAGGCCTGCGTCTCCCATGCATCTGCTGTAGACGCACACTCATGGCCAGTGGAAGCGACTCATGCGTCTGCGTCTGTAGACAAAGACCCATGAAGCTGAATTTTTTTTGAAGACGCACAACCAGACGCATGGCTGAGACGCATGCGATTGCCCCCAAAACAGACGCATCGCTGACGCATTAGCCGTGCGTCCTAGTGGATTTAACGCTTTAAAGGTGATGTAAATACATGCACTGACATTTGCATTCCTTTACCTTGCTAATGCTGGTGTAAATGTAATGAGAATATGTGTAATTCTCGCAAGAGTTTGCAATTTCTACTTGTTTATCCAATGTACAAGCAGATAGGACTCAAACTTTCCTTTAGTCCTTCTACTGCGTCTTACTCATTAAGCACCCCTAAAAACAGTCGTTTGTTGGAAAATACATATATATTGTCTCAGAAGTTCTAATGAGAACTTCTCCGGAATATCATCTTGTTTTTGTTTATTGACTTGAATAACTAGAACTTAGAATTCACTGGTCTTGGAAAATCCTTACCTGTGCAGGAGATGGATTCAGCCTGGTGTCCGCTGCAGTCACTTCCCCCATTAGATGGTCGAGGGCTGTCGCATGTACGGTACCGAAACTGATTGAAATCGCTGCACTGTGACCAGGTGGTCCACTCCGACCAACCACCATCAATCGGTGAAGCTGTGTGACAAAACGACAAATTCAGGTTGTTTTTTTTAGTTCTTGGGGAAATTACTAAGGAAACTGCTGAGAATTCACAGCTTTATGCTATGAGAGTTTTATGACCAATTAGATTGCAGAATCCACATTGTTACTAATGAAATCCTTAAAAAACTACTATTGATAAACAACCATTGTCTGTAGGCACAAACCTGTAGGTTTCACACCCAAGAATCCTTGGGTGTGATATTAAGGGGATAAAGGTGGTTGGTTTTGACATTTGACAGGGTATTAAACCCATTAGGAGGCATTTTAGCTGATTCTTAGAATTGTCAATGAAACCGTTTGCCATGGCAACAAAATAAAAAAAATCAAAAAAAATCAAACATTTTCAAAGCTAAGATACCCATGGTACATAAGGTGGCTCGCTCCCATTAAAATTTTCATCAGATTTTTTGTTTTGCACATACCAACATATGCCCAAAATATCCACATATTTACATCTGGATTTGTTTTCATCACTCTGTGGTTTTTGTCTGTGCCGAATAATTATAACTACTTATATTTCTCAAAATGTGTAGTACAATGTATATTATGTGTGTATTCACAGGGGACTCTATGCTACACCTCTACACTCCCTCCAGTGCTGCCACCACTGGGGTAACCAGGGACGTACTTCCTTAATGACTCTGTGTACACATTCCTCCTCCATCTACACCATGCTGGTTCTGTCCTTGTTCTACTCATGATACTTTGTGGTATTTTATGGTGAAACCTTTCCTTCCTCTACCAGTTGGTGGGAGGGGTGTTTTTTTTTGCAATTTTCTTTTTCTTTGGTTCGAGTCCATCCTCTGGTGACCCTATGGGATCCAACACTCTCCTTTTTTAATTTTTTCTTAAAAACTATGTACCTTATATGCTTCTGATGAGTCAATTGACAGAACCAAACAAATGTGTTTGCCTAATAATATATAACAAGAAGGTTGCAACAATTCTGAAGGGGTTTACACACCTACAATGTGAAAATATTTCCACAAAATAAGGGACTTAAACAAGTCTAGGGCAAGGGTATGCTCTGACCCAACCTTGACCTTGACCCAGCTCCTGGACCAATGATATCCAAGAACTAGGGCACACCTGGCAACCACCACAACACTCACCTGACAACATCAAATGATTGGTTCAGGTGAATCACATGATACATTCCAAGGGACTACTAAAGGTCCTACCTGAGGGGAGGTCTGTGTCATTTTGGTCAAGCAAGGGAAACTGCCATTGTCGCCCGGTTCAGCCACCTTCATAGGTCTAGTCATGATTGTATTGAAATTTTATTTCATTGTCAAGCTGCAACATGTATCCATACTAATAAATAGGGTGTTTATCCAGCCTCTTGACAAGTAAGGCCACATGATACATGATTGTTCCTCATCATTCTACTCTCATGTTATAGGAAGGACTAGGCAAATAAGGATACTTTTGGGGCCTAATAATATGCATTTCTGACATAAACAGGGTTAATTTTCCACCAAAAAAAACCTCGGAGAAGGCCCATAACGACAGACATCAGTTTTAGCTTTTAAACAAGGGGTCTGTCATTGTTGTGTATATATTACTATGGACTCCAGCTTTCTGGCAAAACAAAAATTCCTTTTCCGAAAATATGGTGCAGAAAATCCATAGACAAACTTTTTTTTTTGTTTTGGCCCATAGTAGTTTAGTACTTAAGAGTTATACTGCTGTGAAAATTGGGCCCCCTTTCATGCCGAGGCTTAGAGGGCGTTTACCCAAAATTGATTAGCCTTGCCTTAATTGCACCCTAAGTGTGTTGCTATTTTCACCCTGCACCCTACCCGTCCTTTCTGTGCACCCTGCTACCTAAGTGTCTTCGGACAGTAAAGTACCCATTTGCACATAATGTAATTTCAATTCCTACAGACAGATAGAAATGGAATTATTACTTAAGTTCTGATGTAAATTTAAAATTTAAGATAGTATGGGATAGTTATGTTTAACTATAACATCTGATAATGTAGAATATGTGGAAGATTTGAATCTCAACTGTCTGAATGCGTTATTAAGGCCAACTGCTACAGGCACCTAATGGCCATTTTGTGAACTACAGCTAAAATCCTGTTAAGAGGACTCTGGTAGGTTTTAAAGCTACTTATATGCGCGCATATAAGTGGTGATAAATGGGCAGTAGCAGTTCCCAATGTATTACCAGATGTCACCACTTCCATTTAGGTGTTATGTAACAGGTTCCTTCACTGGTGGCCTTTGTAGTCGGCCATATTGCCTAGCCCCAGGAAGGACCACCGGTCTCACATTGGAGATTTTTTTCTTTCTTCTTGTGTTACTTAGGCCTGGTTATGTATGTTTATTGGCCAGGTCCAATAAAATATTTGCCCAAACTAGATTGGAGTTGTCGTACGTCTATTTATAGCTAATCTAAATTACAAATGTGGTACAGAGTTGGTATTCTATTGATTGGAGATTCCAGGATTGTACTAACAGCGTTTTTTTTTATTATTATAAATACACTTATCTTGTACTATGATATCTTGATACTCTGTATGAAACATTCTTAACCTCATTCTTTCTTTTCTTAATTTTTATTAAACAAAATATATTTGTCTTCTATATCTATCCAAAAATCCCATCAACCCTTGCGATACCCAATCATAATAAAACAAAGTCCTATAACTATAATTAGGGTGGTTGGGTTTTCCTCTGAGCTGTGTATAGCTGAAATTAAGTAGGCTCACAGACCAGTCTCCTCTTCCAAGAGGTTAATTTTGTGGAAAGGAATACACTTTATTATTTATGTAAATATTGATTTGAATTCATTGTTTATTTGTCTTGTTATTAAATATCATTTGTGTACATTTTTCGTTTTCTATTACTGTATTCAACTCATGGTCTGTTTGATTAGCAAATTCGGAGAGAAGAGGGGGCTGGTTTTCTCTTCTATTAATTGTAGGAGCTTTGAAGACAAGTATAGTGAGGTATATAAGATATTAGATAGGAGTGACATTATCTGCTTATGTGAGACCTGGCTAAAACCAGGGTCTCCTGAGGGTTTGATAAATAAAGATGATAGGTTATTATATAGACAAGACAGAATAGGTAAAAATTGTGGAGGTGTGGGTCTCAGTGTGAAATCTAGTTTAGGTCAATACATGAAGATCATACCTGAATTCACTGTTCAAACAATTGATTATGAAAGTATCTGAGTATAGCGTGTATGTTATGTGTGCCTGGTGAGAAAGATATATTTCTTATCTCTATATACAGAATTCCTAATACAAATGTCCCTAATTTTATTGCATTTTTAAGGAAAGTTGCAGGTTTTGAATTTAACGGTAATAGAGGTAGAGATGAGACATGGATCTTAGGTGACATAAACTGAAATATGTATGATGATACTGATGTGGGTTGTGAAAGCTTCAGATCCTTGTGTAAATATATTGGTTGGAAAATTCTGATAAATGAAATAACCGGACCCTTTAGTGGAACCTGTATTGATAATGTAATTACCAATAGCCTTAATGTTATAGATCCAGGTACTATTTCGGCTTTGATTTCAGATCATGTGCCTGTTTATGCTTGCAGCGGGCATAACAATTTTACATATGAAAAATCGGTGTATAAGGGAAGGGATTATAGAAATTTTTCAGAAGATAATTTCAAAGATATTTTAAATGCCTGTGATTGGAAAACATATTTTGATATTAAAGATAATCCAGATTTATTATGGGAAATGCTTGTAACTCCTGTAATCCAATATCTGAACAAATATCATCCTTATGTTAAACGTCAAATCAAGAAAACTCATAAATCTTGGATTGATGATGAAGTAATGGATTTAGTATTTGAAAGGGAAGGATGGTTAAGATTATATAGTGTTAACAAGGGTACAACGGAGAAACAGGCTATCAAAGACTGCAGAAGGAAAATAAGAAAAAAGATTAAAGCAAATCAAATTGGAGGAGTAATGCAAGAGTTACATGAATGTAATGGAAATCCTAAGAGGTTCTGGAAGCATATTAATGACATGTTTAAGAATAATAAATCCATTATATACCTGATATGAAACACCATGAGACAGGGATTGATATTGCTTCTGATGTAGCATGTGAGTATGTGAATGAGTACTTTTGTAATATTGGAAGAGAGCTACATATTGCAGCGGTTGGTGATGATCAATGTAAACTTGATAATGATCAAATTATTGAAAATGTACTCATAAATGGAAACTTCACTGAAACAAACATTAAGGTGAATAAATGGGATGTTCATTACGCTATAAAAGAAATAGACAAAAATAATCATCTGGGATTGAAGGCATAAGGGGTGATATATTACAATGTGCATTGCTATGCCTAATACATCAATTTACCCACCTGATTCAGACTAGTTTAGATAAAGGTATTTTTCCAAGAGACTGGGCCTCTGCCCTAGTAAAACCACTACCTAAGGATGGAGATTTATCACAGGTCAAAAACTGGAGGCCTATTTCCCTCCTACCAATGCCATCAAAGATTATTGAAAAAATTATGTATTATCATTTAAGTGAAAGTATGAAAAGAAATAACACCTTTTGTGACAATCAATATGGTTATAAAAAAGGTACTGGAACAGGTGATGCTACCTTTGATCTCGCAAATGAATTGTTTGAGAATAGAAATAATGGGTACATAACAGGGGCCCTTTTCATTGATTTCACTAAAGCCTTTGATAGTGTAATTCACTCAAAATTGCTGGTCAAACTTAGTAAGCTTGGGCTAAGTAGGACCAATTTTATGTGGTTTAAAAGTTATTTAGAAAACAGGCCACAGAGAACGAGTTATGGAAATAAAATATCTAAAAAGAAATGTATAAAGTATGGTGTACCACAAGGCTCAGTTCTGGGCCCCTGTTGTTTGTTTTATATATAGATGATGTTGTTAATGTGTTGCAATCGTGTAAGATAAAATTGTATGCTGATGATTTAGTAATCTATTGTGCTGCAAAGGACTCAGAGACCATTAAGAATATGATGTATATAATGATGTTCAGCGTTTCAAAGCATGGGTTCTAGAAAACAGACTAACAGTAAATCCAAATAAGACAAAATTTATGTGGTTATGTAGTGCATTTAAATTAAAGTACTGTCCTGATCCAAAAATAGAACTCAATGAGAGTACTGTTCAAACAGTGACCTTCTTCCCTTATTTGGGAGTCCACATTGATAGCAAACTGAGCTTTGACAAGCAAATTAAAATAGTTAAAAGAAATGTATTATTAATTAATTATTTCGTTTTGCCAAATTAAGAAAATTTCTGACTCAAGATCAGAGTGTGAAGATATATTGTAGTACAATAAGACCAATTATAGAATATTGTTCCTTCATTTCAACTAGCTGTAATGAGGAAGGTTTGAAAGCTTTACAACGCTTACAAAATAGAGCCTTAAGGATATGTCTAAAATGCAACATTAGAAAATACAATGTTAAAGAATTACATATGCTGTGTGATATAACTCTATTGGAAAAAAGGTTTGATATGCTTCTCTTGTGTCTGATGTACAAAAAAATCTAAAGATAAAGAGCAAAGGCCACATGCACATAATACACGGTCACAAAATAAAATTGTTTTTGAATTACCAAGAAAAATTTCCAGGCATTACAAGAGATCTCCATGGTATAGAGGGGTGGCGCTCTGGAATGTCCTACCTGAGAACATCCAGAAAGCCACCACTAAAGTCAAATTTAAAACTGAAATACTGAAGATAGATAATTTGAGGCAGAATTGAAAATTGGTTACAACTAGTATATGAAGCAGGTGTAGTTACCACGCCTCTTCCAGAAAATTGTGTTGAATCCTAATTATGTTACTTCCTAATACACTAACATGAATGTCAAATGTTATGTAAACCTTAGCTACTATACCAGTACATTATATCTTATACTATCTTATAACAAAAATGCATGTGTGTATGTTACTATAATCAGTCGACCAGCTCCTGAACTCTCCAATGTTGTTGATCCTGTACAAATTGACTATTGTCATGTTTTGTGTTTTATTGTTACTGTTCCTTATTTTGTTGTTGAAAAATCTAATGAAACTTGGTCTGCTCTATAGCTTCACTTAAATGAACATAACAGTTCATTGATGCAATGAGCGAGTCCAAAAAAAAAAAAAAAAAATCAGTATTTATTCAAAAGGCAGCCTTAGATAGATAATTTCCTCTTTTGATGAAGTATTCAAGCATTTTCCTACAGACATATATATACTAGGTGCAACCCTTCTGGGACTTTAATTTTTTATTTCATATTTTGATTACAAATGGTATAAAAAACTTGTAGAGTAAGTTTAAAGAAAATTCCTCGTAAATTATTTATTGTAGCACTTGGCATAAACACACATGGAGAAGGAACATTACATTCCATCACAGCGTTAATACCACAACTCATCCACACTAAAAACAAATGGCATTCATTCATCACCTGTAAAAAGGTCCCTTGGTCTTTATAAAAGCAAACTCTCAATAGGATGCACCTACAAAAGTAAAAGATTCATGACGCTCAATGTTTCCGAAGACCTCATGTCTATCTACACTCCTTAGAATTCAATTCAAATGAATTTTTAGAGCATATTTCATTTAGACGAAGATGAAGTCTCTGATTGATTATCATGGATTTTTAACCAATCACAGAGTCCCATGTGAACAGTTTGTCATGACCCAAAGGAGGGCATCACTGATTTCGTCAGGGCCCTTAAAGCACCCGATGCCGCTGTCACCAGCAGGCTTTCAGCCATTGACGACAGTGAGGAAGTCACGTGACCATTACTTTCTGTTTGTATATAAAGTAAATAAACTGACATACTAACAGCTGAACTGACAACCATCAGTCACTAATGGATAGCATAGGGGTAGTATCCTTAGGGTTCCTAGCTCTCTAGATCTATTAGAGCTCGGAGTTTGTTCTAATGGGTCCTAATTTGACCAAATTGTTCAGATTCTATTATCAATATGCACTGACAGCCAGCCAGAATCACTGTGTGTGACGACATGACTTAATAAGACAAGATATAGGGCTATCAATGAAATAAAATGTTTTTAAGAAATTCTGAGTTTGTTATTTCCAGTTACACGCCCCCCCATGTCCAGTGAATTTTGGAATGAGCCCGATATATAATTATAATCACAATATATGCTTTTTAGCCAGTTTTATTATGAAGCTAGAGTATCCGTGGCACCTTAAGGGCATTTCAACCCAGCTGGCTTTACAATGATTTTTTTTTTTTTTCAAATTTCTTTTTACATGTTGACAAAGGAAGGTCTTTTGCACATAAGAGAAAATTGACAGCAATGTATTTAATTAGTTGATCATTACTGGCATAGATGAATGTATAATTGGCATCCTGTGTCATACCTACCATAAAGAGCATCTGCCAATCAATTTTTATATCTAGATTGAGATAAAGGTAGTCCAAATATTTAAAAAAAAAAACAGTCACTAATGCCATCCAAAGGTATTAGTAGTTGTTGAATATTCTGAAAACTGCAAAGATCAAAATTCATCTTCCTACAACTGATTTAATGAGACCAGTGAAAGATACAATGAGGACATTGATCAATTATAGCAGCTTTTGAGTTACATTACTTAGTGTCCATATATTTTAAGAGTGGTTCTGATAGGATGGGGTGGTGGAGTACAGGTAGCAGTTCATCCCCACTACTCCCTCCCTCCCTCCCACACCAACTCCCAGCACATTGCCCCAGCTGTATATAAAAAAAACAACATATGTAGTGATTGCATGCATGTCTACATGTGAATCGAAGGGGGTCAGGGTACTTAGAAGCGTCTGGCTTATGTTACAGGTGCTTAATTCATGATTCTTTCATTGAATGATGAGATTGACATATTCATTTCATCCTGAGGATAATACTTTCATTGTAATAAAAATCTTTCATATGATTAATTTTTTTCAAGGTAATATCAAAACAGCATGTTGTGAATTGCATTATAATAGACATTTCTCACTAACCTGAGCGTTTTCAAAGAAATTCTATACCTCATAATTCTATAACTTATAAATTGCTATCCTGGTATAGCAAAGTCTCTGTTTTCTAATACATGAGTATAAGTGTGGTTCAGCTTTGTGCTAACCCTTTAAGGTCATCATGATGCAATCTAAGATATAAACCCACCAGACCCTTGATAATAGTGACAGTTTCTTTGCCAGCTTTTACCTCTTCTTTCACTGCAATCTGCATGAGACACGTCTACCAAAATCATTTTCTTTAGACCTTATTTGGGCAAAATATTTGTGAATAAAATGTAACTTGAGCTTCAAGTAACTGAAAGAAGTGTCTTCTGACTTCAAGGGTTAAGTGTGGCAACTTAGTCTTGGAGAGGGTGGACTGGCTAGGACTGTAGAAATACAGCCTGGAATAGAGCCTATAAAACTTGTTACAATGTTGGAGGGTAGGCGGAGGTCATGGCAAATAAGCGGACTACTGCTTCCCATCAAATTGTGGTGACCTTTCGCCATTTTGTGTGATGACCTCACAACTGGGTGGTTACCACTCTCTACAAACACTTGCAAAGCCACAAGGGTTAATAGCAACTTACATAAACATTTTATAAATAGAACATAGGGACACAACACTTATCTGCTTAACCATCCATATCTTGATGTTAAAAACTTAATGATCACTTGTTGATGTCATAAGACTGTCCAGTTTCCTTCATTACATCTGATTGTTAGAGGGGTGTTTCTAGACCGTGACCCCTACTCTTTTTTTAAACACCATATGCCCTTTTGCTTTCTCTCTCTTTCTAGTTTTATGTAAACACGATGTATGAACATGAAGATAACAGGTAATGTAAGTACTTTCTTCCACCTCGATATAAGACTCAACACACCACTTATCAACTTAATTTGGGACATATTAATTACACACCATGTTTTGTTTCACTTTCTTTTTCTCTAGTTATATGTGAACATGTGTTCACTACATACACACATGTAGCAGCAGCAGAGGCAGGAATGAATGAAAGGGGTTGCTTGTTTCACAGATCTATTCAATCACAACTCCCCTTTGAAGTGGCCTCATTCCTGCTATAACAAGGTGTAAAAAGATTCCACTGCCCTGCATTATTAAAACATATATATTTCATGTCTACCAAAAATGCAACAAAACTGGAGAACCAAAGGTATGGAACTGAGCATATACATGACGTAATCACTTTCCAGATGCTTAGATATCCACATATTGAATTTCATGTGAAGGATGTTGGCTTCACTCTGCTGAGAGAGCATAATTCATTTTGACGAAGATAAAGATTATCTCTGATTGATTATCATGGATTTTTAACCAAACACAGAGTCCTATGTGAACAGTTTGTCATGACCCAAAGGATGGCATCACTGATTTCGTCAGGGCCCTCAAAGCACCCGATGCCACTGTCACCAGCTGGCTTTCAGCCATTGACGACAGTGAGGAAGTCACATGACCATTACTTTCTCTTTGTATATAAAGGAAATATATTGACATACTAACAGCTGAACTGACAACCATCAGTCACTAATGGATAGCATAGGGGTAGTATCCTTAGGGTTCCTAGCTCTCTAGATCTATTAGAGCTCGGAGTTTGTTCTAATGGGTCCTAATTTCACCAATTTGTTCATATTCTATTATCACTATGCACTGACAGCCAGCCAGAATCACTGTGTGTGACGACATGACCTCATGACCCAATTGGACTAAAGCAAGGCTAGCCACCGTCACTGGCCTGCAGCAGGGCATCAGTGCACCAACACCTGCCTCACCAGATCAGGCGAATGGCATAGATGGTGTTTTAGGTGTTCCTTACGTGTACCTTTAATATTTATTATATCTTTGAAATTTCTGAGGTATATAAAGGCTCATGCATTACCCAATAGCACTACAGGCCCATTTTGTGATTCCTATCCATTGTATTTATTAACTTAGCCTAGGCATCCTAAAAATCACTTGTTTTAGCCTAGATGCCTCCTATAACCCTATTACCGTTCTCACCTACTGAAAATACACACTGACATGTATAGCTATTCATTATGTTTTTATTGGCATTATGATGTGCAGATAGACTTCTAATAATGATAGAAAATTGGGGGTAAGACTTAAATGTAGCTTGATGTGTTGACCATGCCCTAAACCTTAGGGCTTCAGCTTTACCGATATATATATATATATATATATATATATAGATATATATATATATATATATATATATATATATATATATATATATATATATATATATTTATGCTTTAAGGCACAGATATAGCATCATTGGATACCTGTCTGACTACCCCACTACTCAGGTAGGCCCGTACTGTACTACTACAGGGCCTAATCAGGGTCACAACAACCGTTCAAAGGACTGTCATGCAAACGTGAATGGACTATAAATACCGCTCTAGGGCATACAGCAGGACCTACATGAGGTCATTGGTTTTGTACCTACAGCAGCCATCGTTAGTGTCTTCAGACTTACCTTGACCTGCAGCATGCTGCTGTTGCAGACAAGAAACCACAGTAAAGAGCAGGAGGAGAGGAAAGTCCTCATTGTGTCTATGTGTCAACTGAACATGTACGGACCGCTACACACCTCATATAATTAGGTCACAGAAACAGGCAAGTTGTATACTAATTCCTGCAGTGCTGAAGCTTTAAAGTGGGTAAGGACCCCACAGTACATGGTGAGGACTGAATAAAGACCCCATAAACCAGGGGGAGGACTGATATAAATAAGTCTTTGTCCTTCCTACATCAGGGGTGTGAAAGCCCAAAGCCCATTTCCTCTGAAGTGTAATATACGGCTTGGTAGTTAATGCTATCATGTAGGATAAAGCTTAATTAAAGTGATTTTAATGTTATTTGGGCAAAATATAACCACACTCTGTTGTACAGGGATGTTTGGAATTACAATCAGGAGGCCAACAATTCTCAATCTGTAATGACATTGGCAGACATTCCAAGTCAGACGCCTCCCCTACAAATGGTAATTTCTTTTCTCAGTGGATTTGCATAGATCTCAATATTGGTCTTTCTGAGCACCAAAAATGCCCCGCGTTTCCGCAGAAATTTCACACCCCTGTACATTAGAGCTGCCGGAGAGTAGAGAAGAGACCACATACAACAGTTGTTCATACAAATCTTCTCAAAAGTTTCATGATTATTTTTCTGTGTTTTTGACTGTATATTACCTTAATGTTGGTTTTAGGTTCAGAAGAAAATTCTGTACAGTACATCAGAGCCATCTAAATATTTTTTCTTCTGCAGAAAAAAGGGGGATTAGAGTACTGGGGTCCACACGGGTCCCACCAGAACATGGCATATTTTGTTGATTTATGAAAAAATGACCCAGGCCTTTTCCATGAAATTTGCTAGGCATGTAGACATTTTAGGATTTTATCATATAAAGAAAAATCGCATTTGGTCACTGTATTTTTTGATTGGCAATATTTTGACAGTTTTTCATTTTTTCTCCCGTTAATTAGCTTTTAAATACACATATCAAAACTGATGATGATAACATGATTACCACTTAAAAGATGCCTAATATCCTAAGGAATAAACAAACAAAAGATCAAATTTGTCTGTTTGGTTGGGGGGGGGTTACTGTGCATTTCATATACTGTATTTCATATTGCTCTGTACATATTTTCGAGAATGACAAAATGACACCTGGGATGTGGAAAATTTAGTAAAGGTACGTGGTGAGGTAATCAAAGTTTAAAATTAGTTGAAACATAACCCCTGATAGACTGGTACTTTATCCATTCAATTCACTTGCAGAGACTTAAAGATACTCAAGTTTAGATTTATGTCTGTATTGGTGAACATAGGCCTACTCTCATTGAAATAGCATTGATCAGAACACCAAACCTTACATTTTCTGAATCAGCAGAAGTCATTTTTTTGCATAGTGCTATTAATTTGACGCTACGATGATAACTTTTTGTCACAGCCTGCTGACCTGTCAAAATGCATCTTTCTTTAGCCTGGCTTTACTATAGGTGATATCAGTAAAATGTAAGATTTATGATAAAAGTAGGGGTTGGGGGAAAGCTACTGGTTTTTAAATTTTGTTCTATCACAAAAAAAATGTCAACATATCATGTCAAGTTAGCTGGCACTTCCCTCACTTCTTCACAGCCTGAAAATTTTGCTTCATCTGGTACCCCTAAGGGTAACCCACTCTGAAGCAGTCACAAATTGAACATTTCTAACCAGCGATCTAGCAACCCATTTTTATATATAGTGTAACCAAAATGGCAGGGCCCCACACTCCAGGGTGGTGACTGAACAAGGATCCCACATCCCAGGAGCAGAAGGTGTATGAACCACGAAAGTGTCTGTATTGTCTAATTCTCAAGATCTTAATGGGACAGGTCTTATTTAGTTCTGTGTGCATAATTGCACACATGATTTCCCAGCATGTATTAGGGTCCCTGCTATAATAGAAGTTGTGCAAGTCAAAAAGCTTAAGTGCTTGCTGAAAATCATTTATGACATAGTACCTGTATGATCTCCCAAAAATTAAAAACTAGTCATGTTTAAAAATACATATCCTTATCCATGCACCTGCCTACCCCTTTTTACACAAATATATATTGATCTATATTGATGTACCAATTCCATGATATCAGTGATTTCACCAACATGTGCACTAAAATGACAGGACCCCACACTCCAGGGCGGTGAGTGAACATGGATCCCACATCCCAGCAGCAGAAGGTATATAAACCGAAAAGGTGTCTGTTTTAAGGGAACATTATATATATTTACCTGCTTGCACCAATGTCTAATAACAATTCAAGTCTTGTGGTCCACATTCATACAACAATAGTGAATTCAATTGCTGGCCCTTTTCTCATCTGAATTAATGTACACGTGAGTATTACCATCCAATAATATATCAGTTAATGAAAACTAAAAAAAAAAAATGAGAATGTTGAGTGAGAGTAGACTTTGGGTCTATGAGTAACATGAAAAGTGATGTATGTATGTTTCTATTCCTGTCGTATAGAGCCAATACCTTAATTAATGTGACCAGAACCTTAGGTTAATTGGGTCACAGAAATAGTCAAGTTGTAAACTAATCCCTGCAGTGCTGAAGCTTTGAAGTGGGGAAGGACCCCACAGTACATGGTGAGGACTGACTGAAGACCCCATAAGCCAGGGGGAGGACTGACATAAATTTATATGTCTTTGTCCTTCCTACATTAGAGCTCTCAGAGAGTACAGAAGAGACAACATACAACAGTTGTTCATACATATCTTCTCAAAATTTGCATGATTATTTTTCTGTGTTTTTGACTGTATATTACCTTAATGTTGGTTTTAGGTTCAGAAGAAAATTCTGTACAGTACATCAGAGCCATCTAAATGTTTTCTCTTCTGCAGCTCCTCCTATATCCACTCCCTCCCAAGGGAAACCTTATCACAAGGACTCCCTTTACAATAAAAATCTAATTTTGGATATGTCATCGGTTTGCTCAGAGTATGTATACACTAGTTTTCTATTTGCAGACGCGCACTGTATTAGTTTGTATACACACACTTTAGGAACCTTATCTTAACCAGGTCCTGTATTTGCCCACATGGTGTACTGATGTCCTTTATTTGCATACACTGTTAGATACCTGTTTCTATCATCTATAACTGTTATCTTCTCACTATCATTAGTCACCTTACTATATCCTGTCTACCCTTTCCTTTACAAACATTTCTCAGAACTCATCTTGAATAGTAACTCCAACACATAGAGTTTAACAACACATACTGTTTGGCCATGTCCTCAGTTTGCATACATATACTGTGTGTCCTCAGTTTGCATACACACTCTGTTGTGGCTAAGTCCTCAGTTTGCAAACACACTGTGTGGAGTATATCTAAGATCAAGTCCTTTATTCACATACACATACTGTGTCCTCAGTTTGCATACACATTGTTTGAGTCACCAATTTGTTTGAGCACATGGGTAGGTAATAATGTCTTGGTTATTTAAAAACAGTCTATTCTTCATAAATAGACTGAATACTCTTGTGTTCAGGATCAGAAAAGTAGATATAAGATAGCTATTAGAATTGTACAAAGGTCCTCACTTCGCTTATGAAACACTGGCCATGTCCTCAGTGTAGGTACATCATACTGGTCC
The DNA here is from genome assembly GCA_949317995.1 of Acholoe squamosa. Classification (NCBI taxonomy): domain Eukaryota; kingdom Metazoa; phylum Annelida; class Polychaeta; order Phyllodocida; family Polynoidae; genus Acholoe; species Acholoe squamosa. Next base: position 6,703,980 of record OX439051.1, on the reverse strand, counting down.
ACTTGGGAGCATCAGAGGCCAGTTTGGTATTTTGCACTATAACTGTTTACTGTTTAATGGGAGCTCTAAATTGAACCCGAATTAAGTGAAAGCTGGGTGAATGTAGGAATGTCCCCGCTTTCGAGGAGTGTGTGTGTGTGTGTGTGTGTGTGTGTGTTATAAATAAGTCCTACTGAAAGATCCTACATGTAATATATTAGCCATGGCTTATAGATGAACCAGGGTTCATTTTTCTCTTAATTTGAAGAAATCTTTATATAATCGGCTTAGAGAAAAGATCTAATAAAGAACATATTCAACTTTGAAGGAAAACCCATTTCACCCTCTAAATTCTTGTCAGTGTATTTCAATATATTTTGAAGAAGATGAACATGTAAAGATATAGAAAGAAAATCTATTTAATCCTTTGGATTTTCTTTGGAAAACTAAAATGTTTATTGGATTGTCAGACAAGGAATTCTACGTTGTTTCTATGCTGATACATACATTCTGATGAACAGACCAGGGAAACACCCTGTGATGTCATATTTTCAGGAGGGGATTCATTCAATCAATGGCTCTCAGGGATCATGTCACAAAAATTAAATATTCATATAATGATTTTCTTGTATTTTCTTTTTCAAATATATTTTCCTTGTAATTTTGTTTTCCACCTTTAAAGATTATAGAGGTAAAATTTGCTTAACAAATTCAAACGATTATCCATAGACCAACCATCCATAGGGGAGGGTCACATGACCCTATCTGCATATCCATAACAAGATTTTTGAAAGATATTATAAAGAACGAAAATATAAAGAAAATATGAAGAAAATCTTACAGATGTCTTTCTAAAACAAAACACTACCATTTTTTTTTTTTTTATTCTTTTATGTTGTAAAGTCATATTCTTTGATAATAAGAAGAAAAATACATCTAAAAACGTATGCGAAAGTTTCCGAATTCCTTATCGCCACCTCAAGAGAAGGGCCTAACCTGACCCTGAGCAACAGGTTTTGGACGAAAGAGAATACCAAAATATTTTCTTTTCACTAAACGAAAATAAAATTCATTTGTAAAGATTACAAAGAGCAATACTTTCTTCAAATGATTTTATTTGGACCTTTTTACAGTTGTTATAATTATCTCTGTACAAGTTATTATAACGGTATATATGTGTAGCGGTTCTGCTACTGTATATGTGTGTGCTACCCTGGGACTCACATATGGGCCAGGCCTGCATAGGTAGCCACCACACACACAAGAAGGCCGCCATATTGTTTGGTTGGTGCCAAATTTTTTTCTTTTGTGTGTTTTTGCTTAATAAATTAAGGGCATTAAGAGTGCCAATTGTGAAAAATTATATTTACTGTTTGGTTCTATTGCCTTAGCTAAGGATAGCGGTTCATAAATACGGTTTTGTAAAGAATAAAAATTTGAAAAAGTAAAAACAGAAAGAGAAATTCTTTTTAAAAAGGAAAAACACCCACCCATATGCAAATTGTTGCTTATAGAATCAGCAAAACACTACTGGGATCTTGGCGGGATTTCTTGTTAGAAATGAGTACAAGGCTTTATGCTCCGATTGCCTTTGTATTGAAACAAAATATGAAAATCACCATGCCTACATCACCTTTTGGCCCTAATTATCTGGGCATCAACACAACCTCCTTCTGAGGGACAGCACAGTTTGAACAAGGTACCCCCTCCTCAATTCTATTGGCTCTAATAGTAGATAAGAACAGCATGATTAGCTTACAGGTTTGAACATGACCTGTCCTTATCAAACTTCTGAAATTACACCCCAGTCTAATTAATTGCCATTTAATGAGGCCATTAAGTGACCAGATTTTATTAGATGTCTACAAAGACTTAGCCAAAGAAGTTTGAAGTATTAGTAGATTTATTGATGATGGCTTTGGTTATAGAGCTAATCAGGCCAAGAGGTTCTAGAGGGAGATCTCAAATCAAAAGCAAAATGCACCTTAGTGTGGGTGCGCAGTACTGTCACTCTAAAATCTGTTACTCTTTTGCATGGATTCCACTGAAGCCGATAGTTGTCCGATTTTGTCATCGGGTTGCATCGAGGACGCATCGGGCAGCATCGGGCACTGTCGGGGACGTAATGGGCACTGTCGGGCTTCTGTCGGGCAAGAATTGGGCTTAAATCGTCTTTGGTGGAAGACCTATTTTTTTTTCATCGGGAACCATCGGAGATGCATCTCCGACGGTCCCCGACAGTGCCCGACAGTACCCGATTTTTGCTAACTTATTAGAAAAAATCGGGTACCTGTCGGGCTACTTCGCTGTCGGACCGACAGAAATAGTTCGCTTTTCTCTCACTTGGGGTACCGCTGTTGGGCTGTGTGTGATGTGCAAGTCATGTGACCTTCGCTTTGGTCGGGTAGAGCAGGTTCGAGGCGTCGGGGAAGGGGAGGAAACAAGGGTTTCAAACCCCCTAGAAGTAAAAAAGACAGTTCAGACGTAGTCATAGAGACGCAGGAAGAAACCAAGGCTCCTGCGAAATGTTTCACTGCAAGAGGTAAGGCCCGATTGCCCGAGTTGACACAAGATGAGTTGGGAGAAGCTCGCACGGCCATGTCTAAAAATACCGGTACTACAACCAAAAACCTGCCTGTCGTGGAGGATGATTCCGATGAAATTGACATTACAGAGGACACTGCACTAGACCTAAGTGTACAGGAACCTTTTTCTTCCACTCTTGTGTCTCGTGACAAGTTGGAGGAGTCGACCTGTGGCCGTACTTCAGGTCCTCTGCCCGGTCTGCTTGAAAAGAAGTGTACCAAGCGTAACCTGCTGCCCGACATGGAAAAGGGGGAGGGGTCAGTCAGCCCTCCACCTTCTCCTCGTTCTCCGACGCCACCTCCTCCAAAGAAGCAGAAAAAGGTCGTACAAGAAAAAACCCAAGAGAGTTCCTGTTCATCAGGACCTCCTACAAAGAAGGCCTGTATTAAATCCCCTCCACACACCCTTTCTGGTAGGAGCGAGCAGGTCCAAGACGACAGTGAAGATGAAGGTCAAGGTCAGAGAGATGATGGTGAGGAGGGTGAAGAAGCAGACATCCCCGACAGTCAGGCTGTAGTCACCCCTAAAAAAACTATAGGTGAACTTAAGAAGAAACCTTCTGGAGGAGCTGGCAGCGGGAGGCAGTACTTCAAGGATCCAGAAGTTCTGGAACAATTGTGTGAGCTGTGGCAGCAGTGCACACACCTTTATGACAAGAGTCACTCTTTGTATAAGGACCCCACTGCAAAGTGGACAGCTCTACCTAAGATGTCAGATGAACTGAACATTCCAGGTACAAATAATTTCATTATTTACTTCTGTTGTCTTTGCTACCTGAGTATAATATAGAAGTTAAAATATTTATTCTATCGTATCATGTTTTTAGTAACAGACTGTTATGAATGTTTTTTGTTTTTTTTATACAGTGTTTTTATCTTTTGGTACTGATCTTAAAAAAAAAACCTTTTCTTTCAGCTTACTTCATAAACATGCGTATAACGTCTTTGAGATCGGACTACCAGAAAATCGTGTCTGGAAAAGTGAAATCGTGGTCATCTGCTGAAGAAGGGAAGCTCCCCTATATGAAAGCCCTCATAAAACAGCTGTGTGGGTTCTTAGATCCATGGTGTAAGAAATTGGAGAGTGACACCAATTATCCACAGAAAAAGGTAATCATTAAATATTTCTGTCTGTCTAAAAAGTTGACCCAGATTCCATCCCGATTTGTATGTAACTATAATTTTAAATTGACCGATTCTGCTCCTAATTTTACCTAATATTTAAAATACACCTGGCTGAAAATTTCTTCCTGTTTTATTAAACACTCAACTATTTATTTCAGTGCAGGAGGTCGTACGGCCCAAACCCCTGGAGGAACCATCCGAGGAGGCCGATGAGATGGTCATTGAGGTGAACGGCGACGAGGAAGAGGACACTATCAAGGACATGGACTACAATCCTGACGGAGAGTCTGGAGATGAGACCGTAGACGATTCCATCGCCACTAGGACAAGATTTTCTCGCTACAAAAAGAACACTTCTGCAGGTGGGTCTGCAAAATCAGATGCAGCTCCTCCGACTTCTGCTGATAAGGGCAAGGGGTCTGGTATAACTTCTAAGAAAGTTGCTGTTCCTTCTACCAGTGGTGAAAAACGTAAGACTATTAACTACAATATTCCAAAGAAAAGTGTGGTTAGTGAAGCTGCCAAGGCAGAGTACCTGGAGAAGAGAGAGCCACAACACCTTAAAGCTGGAGAAAAGAAACAGAAGACAGTCTCAGAGATACTCCAGTCTAGAGAAAAGTTTTATGAGTCATACGGGGATTCTTTGAACGATCTTGTGACCTTAGTGGGCAACAAAAACCAGGCTCAGGCCCGACCTCCCCCCCTGAGAAGGAGGTTTCTCCTGACTCACAGTGGTGCAAGATGTTAGAGGTGGAGATGGCACGAATGACTCAAAAGGTCAAGGACAGATTTAAGGTCCATGTTTATCTGACAGCCGTGCAGGCTGTAAACGGGGAATGGGATGGAAAGTAAGGTCACCTAGTGCTAGAGAGATTTCATGCTTGTTCTGATCCTAAAACTGTCGGAGACGCGGCCGATAATTATTTATTTGTGTTTTCTAGTCTGTCTTCATATGATAAAATATTTCTAATTGGATTAAAGAAGAAATAATTTTATTTTTTTAAACAAGAAAGTTAAGATATTTTATTTGCAAGACATCGTGCATCTGTCATGTTACCATAGCAGCAGAGACAATTGTCGTAACATGATTTCATATATCAACATGGACATGTAAAGATCTCAATACTGTCAAGTACTCCAGGATATATCTACATGCTGACATGACACATATCAGGTGTTTTTATATTTACTTTCATATAAAGATTTAAGGTATGATACTCAAGGTAAAAAACTTGCCTCATCCAATGCATCACTTCTCAGGTATCATAATGGTAAAATCGTGCCTTATCAGATACAATATATATGTACATTATACTTAAGTTATCTGACATGTCGTAATCTTATATAGATACCAAGAAAATATAAGTTCTTGTTGTTTGAAGTCTTGAATAAAAAAAAATTTGAACTGACATTTCTGCTTTCTATTACTGAGTAGATTATATATAGAGACAAGCAATCCTAGACATGGAAAACATGTTAATTATTACAACCATGTCCACCTGTCATCCAAGACGTCGGGTACCTCACTCACTGTCTTCGTCGGGGATAATGTCTTGGGCAGGAACACCTGCTGCCTCATGGTCAAAGAGGTACCCATAACCACGGCTTCTGAGGTATTTGTCCTGCGACGGGACCCGACCGTGTCGTGATGAAAACCACTGGCACAGATTCTGCCTCATGCTTTTGGCATCCTGTGGCATATTCCTTGCAGCTCCAGCTCTGTTCAGGCCTTCCAGCTCCCTGTCCTCCCTCCACTCTCCAGGGTGAAGCTCATGGTCCTTGTCTTCGTAGTCCACAGCCCCATTGGGTATGTAGTCCGACGGTGACCTTGTCCTGAGGAAGTTGTGAAGAGCTAGGGATGCCATGACTAATTTCTTCACCCCCTTGGGCTCCATGTCCTGCTGTCGGAGGAACAGCCACCCATATCCCGAACGAGTTCTCCACACACCTCCTCCCCCTAGACATCCGGTAGTTGTATGCCACTTCCTTAGCCCCCTGATCCTTGACTGCAAAGGGCTTCATGAGATTTGAGGCCATGCCAAAGGCATCATCTCCGACAATGTAGTAGGGCAGAAGGTCTCTCATACCTTTGATACCTGAAGCAGGAGGAATCTGCAGTGGGTTGTCAGGATCTGCCATGTCCCTGTACATAGGTCCTTCTTTCCATATACGGGAGTCCCCTGCCTTTCCCTCCGATCCTACATCCACGTACAGAAATCTGTATTGGGCATCTACCACCGCCATCAGAACAACACTATAGAATTTCTTGTAATTGAAGAAAGTGGCTACACTTTTCTTTGGCCTCCTGATCTTGATGTGTTTGCCGTCCACTGCCTCGATGCAGTGTGGAAGCTGCCAGTCGTTAGCATACTGCTCTGCAATGGTCAACCACTCCTCTGTGGTGCTAGGTAACTACAGAACAATAAATAAAAAAAAAAGTGTCATGTACAACTCATCGGGGATGAACATGTATTGAAATTGTATAGTAATTCCTACGTGTGTGAAGAAGATGTCCTCAGTCATATATTTTTTATTAAAGGTTTTTTCTGGAGAAATCGACCTAAGAAAATCATGCCTCATATATATATTGTATTATTATATATAAAAAAGTTATTGAACAATAAAAAAAAATTGTACCTTTAAATAATCGTCTCTCAAGACGGCGGTCAGTGCTACACAGGTGTCTCGGATGATAGGAAAAATCGTGGACGACCCAACTAGATGACCATGGTGGAGAGTCTGGCTGCTGTCCCCTGTGAAAAAGAAATACAAATATCAATAGACTGAAAAAAAAAAATTATTCTCTCTTTTAAGAAGAACCATTGGGAATTTTCATTGTTAAGTTGGAGCGCCTTGAAATGTGGGATTCATAATTTACCTAGAGCAAGGTATCGTAGGGTTATGTCCAACCTCTCATCTGGTTTTATAGCCGGGCGAAAGTTGGTGTCTCGACGATATATAAGGGGGGTCACTTTTTGCAGCAGTTCATGGTATAAGTCAGGCCCCATTCTCAGCGTGTGTTTGAACTCAGCATCCTCTCCCATCTGAAGCAAAGAACAATTTCGGTGAAGTTACTCATGCACAGGAGGGGAGGAGGGGAAATTGGACAAGATACATTATACATGAGCTACATATAAGCCAGCTGCCCTACATAAACGCATCAGGTACCCCCCTACCCCCCCCCATGCTTATGCTTACAGATATCAGGTCTCGGTGGAGCTTGGTGAAAGTGTTCCTCTGCGTCTTGTCAGTCCTGTCTTTCAGGTATGGGGCAGCATAATACCTGTGCCTCCTTCTTGTCCCCTCTATTATCTCTATTTCCTCCTCTTCTAGTGCCAAAATACCTCCCTGCTAGCACAACTCATCCAAATGATGTCTTTTTTACGTAAATCACATGAGTTTTCACGTAAGAAGGATGTAAATTGCACGAGTTGTGCTAGCTGGGCCTACTGTCGCCTGCACGAGCAGAACCACCTCCTCGGCCTCCATTACGAGAAACTAGGTCATCGGCGATCACGTGACCGATGGAACTGCTCGCTCAGACATCGGGGACGACTGTCGGACACAGTATCCGACAGAGTGAGAGCTTGGTGGAAGAACTGAAATCGGCCAGGTCTGAGTAACCCGACAGTAGTATTCTCGGCTGTCGACCAGTGATCGGCCAGACAATTTTGTCGGACCGACAACAACCCGACGACACTTTTTGACCCTGATCGGGCTTCTGTCGGCCCGACTAAATATCGGCTTCAGTGGAGTCAATGCTTTTGAATAGTCTTCTTGTCATGGTTTGTTTATTTCAGCCAGGTACAGCTATTCCCTATATGATGCTATCCACCTCATTCTCTGAATAACAAAAACACATTTTGTAACATTTTATTCCATGAAAGATATGACTACATTACATATTCTCTACATTAGGTTGTCAACTTATATGTACTTTGGTAGTAGTGTCAGAATAAGTGTACATAACCTGGAAAACCTAGTTTTTTGGCGTTTATGCAGCCATAGAATAAGTGTACAAAACCTGGAATAAATTATGCTTATCTAATCTTGTCTCCTATGGTCTGATCTTACAGAAGTCATTCTAGCCTTTCTGAAAAATATCAATTTGTGTCTGTCGGGTAAAAATTCTGCACAACCCCTGTCTAAATCTACCACAGATATAGGTAACATCCATTCCCTGCCCTCATAATGCAGCGTCCTGAGCTAAGGTGTTAAGGGGCCTACAAATAGCTACCCCGGCAGCGAGTGATGATAAGTATGATGATTGCGATGAACAAAAAGTACCTCAGATTTGCTCATAATGAGACATGTCTAGATACAGTAGAGGGACTAGGAGAGGGAGCTGCACTGCACCTGATATAAAGTTTGACCCTGTCCTTTTTCACTTTTACATGTTTAGTTTCCTTTTTCATCCACCATCCACTCTGTTACATCAACCTCCCCGAGACTGTCAATCATCACGATCAGCTTAAAAAGACAGCTCTCCCACCCCATGATATCAAATATTACACCTGTTGTTGTCATGGTGATGTCAGCATTTAGCCACTTGGACCGCTATTTGTGTAGACCTACACATATTTAAAACAATTGCATCACGGTGCCATCCATAAATGATGTCATGCAAAATTTGACCATTTTAACCCGCCTCCCCCATCGTCATGTTCTTTTGCCAATTTGCAAAGCTGAAGATATATGGAAATTTAATTCTGTCATGCCCAGCCTGACCCCCCTCCCTCCTGCATGACATTATTTGTGGATGGTCCCATGATAGGTACCTGTCACTTGTAGTTTCCTACAATACAACTATGAAAGGGAGAGTGATAGGTTTCTGATTATGTACTTGTGTGACCTGACGATACCATCTTTATATGGGACTTCTATCAATATGAGAAGGGGTCATCCTCAGTGGGTGATAAATTTATACACTTGACACAGACTTTGCTGAAGCTGATCAAAGAAAAGTGCTAGATGGGTCAGGCCACTAAAAACATCACATTTGTGCAGGTAACAGAAAACGTTGGATAAATGTTTATCAACGTTTGCTAAGGATTATTTTGTTGAACGTTTCTCAAAAGACATTCAATTGACGTTCAATTAACGTTATTTGAACAACAGTAGTCATGTGCAAATACACGAAGACTTCTACACTCTTAACCACAATAAGGGTGTGCATGAGAGAAAGATGAATTGATGATTGGAAATTTAGTTAGAGTACAATACATATGAAATAATTAAGGTTTCAATATGTGTATTGATGTTCATTTATAGGGTATTATTTCCACTAGTTTAAAATTTTATTAACATTGAATTAACATCAAATACACGTTCACAAAAACGTTCAGATGAACTTTTATTATACGCTGGTTTGAGTCTAGGTTTTCAACGTTTGGATTGGCATTCATTCCAAGGGTAGTATTGACGTTAATTCATCCCATTATTACCGTTGAAATAACGTCAAATGTACACCTCAGTTGTGGTTTTCAGGGTCTTTTTTGGTTTAGGTGGTTCTGTGATAAAATATCATGACCTAAGCTGGTCCTCTATTGTCCTGTTTAACCAGGCACAGGTAGGGCTACCAGAAAAAAAAAACAATATGTTTTAAGTAGAGGAGATGCCCCTTTACAAAAGTAATGAAGTTTGAAAAAGTTATTCCTAATTTTGCCTTTCTTGGACATTTGGCCCAGTAATGACCAGTTCCTGGTGATCTGACCCAATCTATACTATCACCATTCAGTGCTTACTGAAGGCAAATGCTCCTGTTATTTTAATTAATCTCATAGCTGCCTACAGGAATGTATCCCACTTTCTGTGTTAGTCAGCACTTTAACGGATATTTGGCTTTGGTAGGTCTGATTTCCAAATTAAAGAAGACCATGTAGTGAAAGTAATACTGTAGGAAACGCGATTGATTAACCTGATCTATGCTTGTAGACTTCTGCTGGTTAAATTACAATCTTAAGTATATGTAGACAACGTCTGGTCATGTGAACAGCTTACCACAAAGCACTAAATAATGGTGCGCTGTGGTTTGAGGATGGATCGATAATGTCATACACGCTTCTTGCTCCTAGCTTGATGATTAAGAATCTCTATAGGGCACAATTTGAAATCAGTGATTTACAACTTTCAGACTCATGGGATAAATCAGGGCTCCCTGTTCATTTAAATTCACCAAGTGCAAATGTTGGTAGACTGTGTAAGATGTAAATGCTTAGTACTGCTTGGGTGCATCATTTTGTAGCCGAACGAGAATGCAAATTTTCATCAGCAACACTACATTATAATACACATCATTTAAAATATAAGAGTTGTGTAATTATCTTGGTTATATGTAGGCCGTCCAGGGAAAAAGCTATAAACAAATTTTTAATGGGAAATACAATGGCATACTCAGAATTATTCCATCTCCACCAAAAACGTTCCATTTTTGGAAGGAAAAAGCGACATTTGTTGCCATGTAAACCTAGGAAATTGGCATATATGCCAATTTATGGTTGCCATGGTAACCACCCCCCTAATTCTAAAATGGAAATAATTGCCAGAGTTTATTTGGAAAATACAAAAAGAACTCAGAATCGAAAAGAGACCTCAAAAATTTCCTCTAAAACCAAAGTTATGATAAAAACGTCACATTTATTTGTTTATTTTTCTAGAAAAATGAATTTTTCTGCATTATCACTATTTATGATAAGATAAAATGGATTTAGAGCTTATTTGCCATTTTGAACTGTACACAACAACCTATTTTTGACAAGCACTTGCAACAAAACTAACTGAGGTATTTAGGCTCAAGATGTCTCATTTTAAAGCCTGATATTTTAACTTTAAAATGCCATTTCCCCCCTGGAAGGCATGTTTTCCCTCATCTGGTCAAATATGTTTTTGCCTATGTGTACTATCCAAACTAAGTTATTAGCGATTCAATAAACCTGACCTAAACACAGCTTTTTTTCATAAAGAAGTCACCCTTTCTTCCTTTATGGGTCTATAGAAAATGAGAATGCTATACGTATCTACACGCAATATATTTCTGTTGTGGATCCCCTTTAAAAGACATAGTTGAGGTAGAGGGCTTGCATTAATGCAACACGATTCAAAAATGGTGTGGTGCATCAAATATGTCATTTATATTAATTTTCCTAACACTTCAAGAAGTTAAAATTTACTCATATTAAATCTAGCTATCTACAGGTCACTTCCTGACTGACTCTGTGTACATAAATATATGACTAGTAAAAGGGTGAACTCCCTGCACTGATGAAACCATAGGAACAAATTCACTAGAATCCACCCTCAACCACAGAGAGCACTTCGGAGGCTGTCATGGGATGTGTTGCCATGGAAACAGGCAGGGCTGATAATGGGGTGCATACTAGTCGTCAGATGGTGACATTAAATCAGCGCTGGAGCTAATCCAGGATGGGGAGGTTAATGGCTGCCTTTCACCTCATCTAGACTCAATGTAATGTAGACTATGAACCAAACAGGATATCTAGATGTCTGTTTGATATAGGTTGAGGAGAAGAGAATATAGTCCTAAATATGCATAGATCTATTCTAGATTACCTGATACATTAAGTTTCTCCCTTTAACCTGAGGCCAAATAAAAAGAAAAGGTTTGTTTCCAGTAACCTGACCAACCCTAGCGAAACAAGGGCAAAAAAAAAAACATTTCTTTTTTATTTTGAAGAATTTTGTCTCATAATTTTATATATTAAATAATTTTTTCATTACTTTCTGTGTAGAAGCAATTCATCAATTGGTTCGAGTATTGATTGTAAGAGGGCAGCACCTGTCTAAGCTGACCCCACTGTAGTTCAAGGTCAGCAGCCATTCACCTCTTCAGCAGAAGAACAACACTGCCACCGGTATGGGGCCTGCTAGTGTTGTGTGAGTTTTGTTGGTTTTTTGCTATGGCTGAGGGCATAGGAGGTGTAGAGGACCTTAACAGAGTGTTGGCTCTACATGCTTCATCCTTGGGAAGCCTAGAACCAGATTCCCACCAAGCAAGAACGACCAGACTTTGCAGGTCAGGGTGTGGACTGCGCCATTTTGGTCCTTGGGGCAAGAGGTGTAAGAACATTACATCAGGTAATCTACAGCCGGTGGGTGACCTAGATACTTTTGACAGTGAAGAAGGAAAGGAACAAGAAGCCATGGGTACTACTCAAGAGGATATAGAGAAGGAACTAGATCGTCAGCATCGGCGTAAACAGGAGCTGGCAGAGCAAAAGAAAACAGCGGATTTAGCAGCAGAGCTAGCTCAACTCAAGTTGGAGAACGATGCAGAGGAGCAACGGATTAGGAAAGCCATGGCTGGCGCAGCCGGAGCTTCAGGTAGTACCCCCTCCCCCACTGGTTCACCAGGAACGGAGGACCCGACAGGCATGGCTGGTGGCGGCCTGGCTACACTCATTGCCGGGCTAGGCACAGCTGGCTTAGGCCTAGGAGCATTAGGCGCCTTGGGCAACACCTCTCCACTTTTACAGCTTGGTAAGGGTGTAGATTTGCTTTCTGGCCTTCAGTACTTGTCAACAGCTAGTAAACGCAAACGCTCACGCCATCCACTCTGTCCTGATAACTATATACCAGATGATAAGGACTATGATGACATGTCAGTGGGTGAATTAGCATATGGCATGGCGTGTGTATTAGAATACATCCATCAGTCAAATAATGAAAAATTAGATGTAGGAGCCTACATAAGCCATATGAAGTTTGTGCTATTTAAAGCTATGAGTGGCACCTATACTGACAAAGCAATGGCCAGGTATGAACACAGTCTCCCAGAAAGTTATCAACGGTACTTTAAGTGGTTATGTGGAGTCAGACAGCAACAGTTTCAACCAGGAACTGGATGCAGGTGGCACAAAGGCAGTACAAGAAGCCCTTCAAGCCCTCATGAAAAAGCTAGCTCCACAATCACAGTCTGACAAGAAAGGCAAACAGAAGCATAAGGTGGACGTCCCTAATGATATTTGTGCGAAGTTTAACTTCACTTACTGCAATTTTCCTAAATGCAGCAAGTCGCACATTTGTGCAGTATGCCGTGGGGACCACAAAATCAAGGCATGCCCACTAAAATCAGCAGCTCCAACCTCCACGTTCGGTTCGGGAGTTCAGTCTACTAGCGGCCAGTCCAACGCTCATGTTTGACGCGGCATTATTGACTCCGTTCCATTAGCACGTGGCGATCAGCACGTGGTTATGTTTACAAACAGTTCTGACACGTGCGCCTCGGATGTCAACATGACGTCATCGGTTACTTGCCGATCAGCGGAATACGGTAACACCACAACCGGCAAAGCACCAGCTGCGGCTGTTTCGCTGGGTGTGGGCACGGTGTTGGCAGAAAGGGCTGAGTACATGGATTTAGGATGGCAACAAGTGCATTTACAAGATGGTGGTTATCGAAGCGAAGTGTTTTTCAATGACGCTTCGAATTTTGACAATGTTATTTGTTATGACACTATTGAGCAACTATTGAGTTCAAATAGAGATTATCTGCCTCTATGGAGTTATCAGCGTCACCGCCTTAATAACATAGACGCTCAGTTATCTCCCTGCGGCTGGCGGGAGATGCTTTCAGGCGGCCCCGACGAAGTCTATGGCCCTTCGTGTTGGGACAAGGACTCTTTATTTCTTTTGAACGGCGTAATGTTTGGCTTCAAATTAGTCGACCCAGCAGCCCCTATTCAGGAATATCTCACGGCTAATTATAAATCAGCTGCCATATTAGCCAAAGACGCTATTGACAACATTATTTTGGCTGAATTGTCAACCGGTAAGCTGTCAAAAGTGGACTGCAAGCCAAAATGCGTCCACGCTGTTGGTGCAGTTCCCAAACAGACAGGCGGATTTCGGCCAATAACAGACGCCAGTAGGCCTAGGGGTGCTTCAATAAATAATTATATGGTGTCAACTTTTGAGCACTTTAGTTATAAGTCGATGGACAATGTTTGTGAATTATTAGAGCAAGGCTCTTATATCGCAGTAACTGATGTTTCAGCAGCCTACCGTTCTGTCTTGATAAGACCAGCAGATAGACAATGTCAAGGTTTACAATGGTCAGATGAAAGTGGGGATTATTATATGGTAGACAACTTCCTCAGCTTTGGAAGCAGAGCAGCGCCATATATCTTCACTAGAATAACGGATAGTCTCTGCAGATTTATGAATTTAAGTGGTTACAAATGTATTAATTATTTAGACGATATGTTAATCACTGCTGCAACGTATGAAGATTGTGTGAAAGCCCAGCTCATGTTACACCATTGGTTACGGAAGTTAGGCCTTTATATAGCTTACAATAAAGTGAAGTCTCCAGCTCGTGTGCAAACTTACCTAGGAGTGGAAATAGATACAATGGAGATGAAATTGAGACTCCCTTCAGAGAAGCTGACCAAGCTACATGTTGAACTGAGCTTCTCTAAAGGTCGCCGTCAGGCGACGAAAAAACAGTTACAACGGCTATGTGGTATCTTGGGACATTGCTCAATGCTGGTACGAGGGGGCAGAATCTTCTCTCATAGGATAATTGCACATTTAAAAAGATTCACTGGTGGTAGGCGCTACATAAGGCTAACTAAGTCTTTCTTCCAAGACTTGGACTGGTGGCAATCTTTCAGTGACTGGTTCAATGGGGAGGCAAGGATCATGAAACCTTCCAATGCTCTCAACACAGCCTGTGTCTACACGGATGCTTCAAACTCAGGCTGGGGAGCGGTCCATAATACAGACTGGATCGCTGGCACATGGGAACCACGGCCACCAAACATTGTTACCAAGGAGCATCAACATTTTGTACAGGACCCGGCAGAAATGGAAATACCTAATAATATTAATGTTAGGGAGCTCTATCCCATCTTAAAAGCGGTACAACGCTGGGGAGAGGCTTGGAGGGACTGTACTGTTGAGTGTCAAACTGATAATACGCAAGTAGTCTGTGCCCTGAATAAAGGGAAAAGTGCAAATGACACTTCAATGTCTATTCTACGTTTGATTTTCTGGGAGTGTGTTCTTGCCAACTGCCATTTAAAGGCCATACATTTGCCAGGTGTAGACAACTCTGTAGCAGATTATTTATCAAGAATGTCTATGGTGATTAAACCCATTCTTCCATTGAACTTATGTTGCAGAGAGGACTTCCTTGATAAGGAGTTTGGATAAGAAAGCGGCAGATATGAAGGCTCGAGCATGGGCCCCATCTACTTGGAAGACTAGATCTTCCCAATGGAAGAAATTTTTGACTTTTTGTATTTTGATATCTTGTATTCCTATTCCTACAACGCTTCAGTTGATGTGTAGATATGTTGTATATTTGAGTGAGACCCTCACTTTCAAGAGCATAGATAATTATGTGAGTGCAGTCTTAGCACTAAATTTCATGTTTGGTTATGATGTAGCTTGGATACGTAGAGACTTCCAATTTCGTATCACCATGTCGGGTATACGTCGGTTTCTAGGAGATCCAGAACCAGCAAGACCGACACTGGACATTTCACATTTACTTATAATGTTTACAAGAGTTCTGATAAAAGACACAAATCACAGGTCAATGTGGTCAGCTGTAGTTTTATCTTTTAGAGCCTTACTAAGGAAGTCAAATTTGGTGGTTACCGGTACTAACGACGCTTTAAACTTACACGTACTTAAAAGGAGTTCAATCACCTTCACAGACTGGGGAATGTACGTAGTGGTATCTAGTACAAAGACAATTCAGTTTGGTCAACGCACACACATTATTCCTAAAAATTCCATACCAAACTCTCCTTTATGTGCAGTATCCATGTTGAAGGCACATCTATTTGATTTTCCAACTTCGGATCCTGAGGATCATTTATTCATGTGTGAGAATCAAGGGAAACGCATTCCTTTATCTTATAACAAACTTTTAATGTTTTTCAAAGACTTACTACGACAGATTGGTGAAGATCAAGATAGAGCTGGTATGCACAGTATGCGCAGGGCTGGTGCAGCTTTTATGTATCAGTTAGGTATGTCCTTAGAGGACATACGACAAGCTGGAGACTGGCGTAGTTTGGCAGCCCTGATTTATCTTGCCAAACCTATGAGTGCCAGGATCAAATCTGACAAGTTCATGGCTGAGTCTATTGCTTCTTTCAATGTATAAAAAAAAAAAAAAAAAAAAAAAAAAAAAAGTGTGTCTATTTCGATATTTGGGATGCTGGCAGTCACTTTGTTTTATGACAATGCCCAGATCCAATATGTATCGTCTTGTCTAATCCCTTCATATCTATCAATGTGTAGAAGCAATTCATCAATTGGTTCGAGTATTGATTGTAAGAGGGCAGCACCTGTCTAAGCTGACCCCACTGTAGTTCAAGGTCAGCAGCCATTCACCTCTTCAGCAGAAGAACAACACTGCCACCGGTATGGGGCCTGCTAGTGTTGTGTGAGTTTTGTTGGTTTTTTTTTTTTCTTATTAATAAAGGGGCGGTCACTTTGTTTTATGACAATGCCCAGATCCAATATGCATCGTCTTGTCTAATCCCTTCATATCTATCAATAAGGATTTTTCCTCTATCCCTTTTGTGTTCTTCCCCTCTCTCACAGTAGTCATCTTCCCATTATTATTTTATAATGATATCAAAGAATTGGATACACCCATTGATATGTGCCCTAACATTTCCTATATAAATGTAAAAAAAAAAAAAAAAAAAAAACTCCACAAAAATCCGAACTACCGACCCTGGACATTTAGATCATGTTACTGAAAACACACAATTTTTTCTTGGCCTGATGTATGAATATTATGTAAGTATATATGTCAGTACATGTACCAATAGTATATACCAAGCCATGGCAAAGGTTGTATGCCATTAGCAAGATTTATTACTGCAGTCCAAGTAACGTATTCATCAATATTAAACGATCACATTTTGAAGATACACAAATATGAAGTCTTGCAATACACTGAGATGCCAGACAACTTTCATTGAGTTTTTCTAGTGATCATCAGATTACTTGCACAGTCTTTTTGAAGACAAGAGACCAAATAATTATGACCAAAATTACAGTAGCTCTGATTTGACGCTAAAACCATGAGGATCTGATAAGATCTAAAGAACCTTTATCCCTTTCTAGAGAGGGTAGCTCTAATATCATTTGACATCAAAATCGTGTTAAGGAGTCTGGTAAAATACCTGCCATCATTACACTCTGCTCTCAGCCTAGCCCTGAAGCACATGTTGCTTCTCTGTACCACTACTTATTTCGACAAAAACATGCAATTGATAATTTTGAATATCATGGTCATTGGAGTAAATTATCACATAATTCAGTCAAGCCCAATTATTTGATCAAATAGACTCTTTGAGTTTATAAAAAGAGTAAATTTGCTTAGTATTGAGAGTGTGAAAGACTATAGATTATATGCCTGTCCTAATGTGGTTTCTCTGCTTATTGCAAAGTGGATAACCAATCTAGGCACAATGTGGTTGTTAATCTTGCTGCACCTCACAGAAAGAGATGCACACAGTGTTCACCTATGAGATTTACACTTTAAAGACCACTGATACAGGAGTGCATCATGACCATCGGTCGTCATGATGCACCAATGACGTGCTGGCAAGACTGCTCGCCAACGCTCCATTTGAGCACTATGCCGACCCTACGGGCTTGAAACATAAACTCAAGATTTAAGGCAGAGACAACAAGAGATGCATGGGAAGTGATTTATGGAGACCAGGGGGAAAATCTTCATTCTCCAAAGTAAATGTTGATTTCCTATATTTTACAAGGTTAGCTTCTGGTCAGTCTATTATCACACTGGTGATTTATGATTCCAGTCTCAGCATAAAAACCGGTTACCTTCGCCAGGAACTAAGGACGTTGATGCAGTGAAAATTATGAACATATTTTGTGTAACGTCTTACCATTGCATCTCACATGAGCAATACACCATGCCAAATTGAAAAAGCATTGATTGGTTTATAAAAGAAATAATGTGGGCTGCTTTCAAGATGCATTACTTTTCATCTCATGAAATGCGTGTAGTAATGTATACTAGTGCCTGCTAACATTAAGACTTCAATGTGTTAATTTTGTTTTTGTTTTTAATACATGTGGCCAGTCCATGCTGTTCCAACTGGACTATAAATATCAGCCTATCTGATGATTGTTCTTTAAGAATTTTTTCTCCGCTATAAACACAATAACCTACCTCTTGATGCTGATATCTGGGTGCCTATCCGTCAGAATGTTGCACCTTGACACTAGATGTTTGTTTTTCTGACTGTATTTCTAAACAAAGTCCTGTTATTGATTGAGTAAAAGAACCCTTGGGATGTTTGAATAGTTTTTAATTCTGCCATCTAGTCACCAGGAATGTCAACTAAACTGACAATGTGTTATCCAACATTGCTAAGTGACTTGCAATAATTTCCATAACCCAGTAGGGTAGATTAACCTGCAACGTACCTTTATACGTCCGTCCAGCATATAAATTTGCAATGAGAACTAGATTCACTCCTGCATCAACATTATGAAGCCATTGATGAGCATTGAATCTGCCAGTTGGTAATGTTGATTCATTAGCAACCTGAAAGTTATGGTTATTTTCTGGGTGTGGACATCTCAAGGTATGTGGCCGTCTTTAGGTTGTTTATTTTTTATAAAGATCTTTATTGACCGATCCACTACATGCTGTACACTGCAAAAATGGTGTTTAGATCATAAACACAATTCTAAACATATCCTTGAATGTTTTTGTAATCACATTAATTTCCTCAGCATGTTTAGGTAAACAATGTGCTTAGCTCAAGTGTTTAGAAATCTAGGTGTTTAGGTTCAAAATTTGTGTTTAGATATTGATGAAATTTTGCGTTTAGATGTTTATGAATTTTTGTGTTTAGATGTCTAAGTGATTTGGTGGTTAGTAAGGGGTTTGCAGACATTGTATTCATTAAAAAAATAAAGGAATATATTTTGTTTGTTGGACATCAGCAGGTATTTACACTGTAAAGTCTCAAAAGATGTCAGTCACAGCTATATACACATATATGTACACACTGCATTAGAATTGGAGAGTTGAGAAAGTACAACAGGTTGGCAAGCAGGACATTGCTTTATACTTTACAAAATAACATGACATAGGTGTAAGTCATGGAGATCATTTATATTTTATGGTAATGATGGTGGTGTAAGTTGAATTTAGTTAATTTTTAATTGTTGTATCTATTTTCATAACATTTAATGAAATGACACTATGATAAACAAAGCGTTTAGGGATATTTGTCACAACAATTGATTATAACTGCATGCAGATAGTCCATTCAGAGGCAGTGCTGCTACTTGGTGTGGATTTGACATCCAAGTATCTAAACATATTGATGTTTGAAACTAAACACCCAATATTCAAATCTTTTAAATGTTCAAATGTTTAAACTCTAAACATCTGAACATGTTTAGTGAAAATGTTTATGTATTTAGAATAAAAGTGTTATTTTCCTAAATGTGTAGTCGATGATACACCTAACTGACGTATATGTTTAGGTTTTAAACATGTTTAGACCTAAACATGTTTAAAATCTAAACACCATTTTTGCAGTGTAGTGATAATATAAGTCAGTCAAATGTGTGGCCTGTGGTATTTCACCTTGATTCATATACAAAAGAAAAGAAAATTAAATATAAATTAGATGATATACCAGTCTCCAAATCACACACTTAAGGTGTCCGGAAAGCAGAAATGATATTTACAATGATCAGTGAGTTCACCTTTGGATCAATGGTGAGAAAAATGACTCAGATTCCATCCCCGAGTCAGGAGAAGGAGTTACAGTATTATACCTGAATACACAGAAAAATAAAGAACAGTGGAAATAGACAATACTTACATACAATCATATGTGTACAAAGAAAAGGGCTAAATACGCCATTCAGGTGACAAAAGGAAACAAAAGTTTTATTTGGGTTGACTGCTTTTTGCAAGGACAGAAAAGAAAAAAAGGTCTCATGAAGACAAATAGGAGAGGGATGCAGCACTGACAATTCTAGTGTAAAAAAGGTTAATCTAACTATAATCATGTTGTTCCTATGCATGGTCAGCATGATTTATGAATCAAATTATGAACAGTTTTTTTTGTTTGAGGCAAAAATAGTGTGGAGATAGTAGCAGAGGAATCTTTGCGGCTGCCTGCAGAGATTCGCAGCAGGCAGGCAGCTAGCAGGCGATAAAACCAGGAGGCTGGATGATTGATGGGATGAGATGAGCATGTCTATGAGGCCAGGTTATTGTGGTCAGGGTGGACTTCCTTATCCATGTCAGGGGCCCTGGGCTGTCTCATGGGGTGGATATTATACTCATCTGCCATGTGGTTTGTGTAACACAAGCTGGTTAACTCTGTAGCCACTCAGACTAGAGTGCCTCAATCTAACAAATATGGATTACAGCAGTCTTCCAACTAACTCATACTCTTGAAATATTTCTTTTCATGTGCATGTGTTATGGAAATCAAAGACACAAGACACATTAAAAGGCTGCAAGGAAAGGAAGAAGCTCAGAATGACTGAAGGATTTAGACCTAATGTAATGCTCATTGGTCATCATACGACATGAAGGCAGCCCAGGTGAATAACATACAAGGGGGAAATTTGGGAATCATGCCAGCCATACAGGTTGTATAAACTCCTGGAGGGTTGGCATAATGCGTCAATGAGGTGCTCGTGAGCAGAGTCACAATCACTTTGATGGTGCATCATGCGGGCCAAGGAACATGATGCACTCCCGCAGTAGTGGATAGGTTGGTCATTGAATGAATACTTACCATTAAGGAGTTGGTCCTATAATTTTAGAGCTTACTCTAGGATGAGGGTCCACAGTCAGATTGACTTAATGACTGAGAGAAGCATTGACTCCATGAGGGGTAGCTGTGTCAGAGGGTGTATTCCTAGTACCACTTGGTATGGAAACCTTAATGGGGAATATGGGATGTGGAGATCAGTGCTGCTAAAGCAGTGATGGAGTAGCTTCATCGGGAAATGTTGCTTATTACCCCTATTTACACTCTTCGGACTGGAATAAGTGAGTGAGTAATAGATGTTGAACATACTTCTGGCAGCTAAGGTCATTTTCATGGGGAACTGCATTAAACATTTCCACAGACGAATATGTTTGTGCCTGTGCATATGTGCACCACACACATCCTAGGGTACGGGAAAGAGGAGATGTAGAGTGGAATAAAACCAATCTACCTAGAGCCTAGCATCTGTAACAATGTCTCTTGAAATAGAAAGAAATTTGTATAATTAAATGGTGCCTGAATTCCTAATCGTTTGTTCTCACCCTGAAGGCCTTATTTTATTTTATACTAGTGGATGTTTCAAATTATATAAAGAATCCTATAGGAATTGCAGATGTATTTACAGTGGTAGTGCCCCCCCCCCCCGACCTAGAAGTGTCAAGGCTGGGGCGTGATCCTAATCCCACCAGACATGTGATGCAAATGAGTGGAAGCAGGCTGTGTCAGGGGCTGTCACACAGGGCACCTGCTTCCCCTGTCCTTGGAAAGAGCTGTTGGAGGGACTAGGTTTGTGATAGAATTGTGATAGTACCTACTTAAGATAGTTTTGTCAGTTTCTCTCACTACAATTTGATTGGGAGTGGGGGGGAGACAAGATAGCATCCTGAGCAGTAACCTCGTACATCTCCCCTTAGATGTTCTCAAGTGACATGAAATGAACCAAACGACCCCATCATAACACATGTGCCCTTACACAATGCAACTCTAGTCTGCTAGGCACTGACATAGAATTTTAGTGCTTTGAATGAAGTAAAGAGGTGTGGGTGAGGTTCTGCAATGGCAGCCTCACACAGCAGACTTCAATATTTGATTACTGCAGTGCAAGATACCTATTAAGGCATCACGATTTTAGTTAAAGCACCCTCTACAGTAACCCACTGACATGTTCTCAAATGACACATTAAATAGCCCTAGTACTATGTTCCCCTACACAATGTAACCTTGACTCTGCCAGGTACTAGCGGAGCCCTTCAGTGCTACTGATGGAGTAAAGAGGTTGGGGTGAGGTTCTACCGTCACAGCCTCACTCAGCAGGCTTCGGAATCAGAATAAAATTGTTCAATTAGCTGACGAGATCTTACATTATCTGTTCTTGTTAATCTTTGGAACAACACTCTTAATCATATTAGCTGCAATCTATTTTTTTTAAGGTTTGAAGGGTTTTATTGCCAAGTCACAAATTATACATAAGTGATAAAATCTGACAATAGTTGATTTCCTTTTTTTCAATGAATTTTACAGTTGTTAACACATAAATAATGAGAATAATGATACATGTAAAATGGTGAGAATGAAAAAAAAAACACAAGAGGCTGTTCAATAACCAGATTTCCTTCAGTTCTTGTTGTCTTTGTTATTCTATAAGTCATGACTGATATATGGGTGATTCCTGTGAACTGTCCTAGCTTTGGGGGTCAGGGGCCCAACATGACAAACTCAGGATTACATTTTAAGACTTTATTTTATTGATAACCCTATATCTTGGCTGTATGAAAGGTTTATTCAAGTCCCAGGATGTCAGTTTTTATCACAGTCACAGTAAAAAGGTTTAATTTGTGAAACACACTTGATCGATATAACTTCTTATACATAGAATTTCTTTAATAATGTCCCTGTGATTACCATATTCAAGGTCTAAACTAGTATAGTAGTTATGAATAAGTACACCAAAAATTAGGACTAAGGCTTGAAAACTGTTGAAATTATGAGACATAACGTTCTAAGAAGATTGAGGTTAAAACCTTAACTTTACTCTCACAAGCTTAATATTTATTGGGTATGCATGAAATTCAAGGTATTATGTCTTCATTGTCTATATTTTCTTAAACAATCATCCTTCTTCCACTGCTACAGTATATTATATATGTTGGCAGAAGTCCTGCTACTCATAATTGGCCAAATATTGATCAAGCGCATTACACACAGTCACTCATAGATAGAGGCTCCATAGAGGTACTTAGACCTTTCATATCAGAATGCTGCTTCATACACAACTACTTCAGCAATGGGACTACTGTTTAACACCAAGAAATGTACAATCAATACCTATCTGGGGTCTCCTGTATGGTTCAGAAAATTAAATTTCCCTTTTTTGCAACTAATTTTTTTACATCGATCAAACCAGAAGGTCCAAAAATTAACTAGGAGTACCCATACAGGCCTAAAATACCAGCCACACATGTCTTGTAACAGATTAGATAGCAGTAGTATACCTCAGACAACTCTCAAGCAAGCATATCTCAAGCAAGCTATACCATAACAGATAACGGTCAAGCGCATTACATGCAGTGTCATGCAGTTAAACAATTCATAGATGGTCTGAAACCTTTCATCTCATTACAAAAGTGTATATTATCATTTAATGTTAAGTTCAAGCCATCCTAGAGCCACCTAAAATTCAAATATCAGAATGATATCACATACACAGTGAAAGCAGAAAAAAACAAGTTAAGGTGGGCAAAGTAAAACAGGTGATAACCAGGATCAATGACATCTAACCAGTGCACTCGCTACGGTACTTGAGAAGCTTTCGATCAACCAGTTCCTAATACCCAAACTTCACAATGGCAGCAGAAGACATAGACCAAGTTCTACAGCCTCTGCCTCAGCAATATTTGCACAACACTGGGGGGGGGGGGGCTGTATTCTGGACAGGTAGTACAGAAGGGTAGGCATTCATCAATATCATGTCAATTACAGGACCCTCTGTACCCAATGGCCATAGACTAGGGCTTATTCATCATAGCTGTATGAAGCAGCAGCCATTAAACAACACACAGAGTTCCATCTGTAGGTGCTATGATTACAATAACCATTTTAGCTGTGTAAATGTCTTTTACCATCTTATTGGGCACTACCGTTTCATAGAAGAACTATATATTCTAGATAGTCAAACTGAAGGATGTGCTACACATCCCCTGTCTTAAAAAGTGTGTTTTAGTGAGATTATTTTCATGATAGTTTTACCATTGATTAGTTATTGATGTTTTCCCTTTACACCTAAACAGAAATAGCATATTAGTTTGTCACAAACAAGTAGTCAGAAATAGATGGCAACCGCACAACAACTGAGGAGATAAAAAAGAATCAGGACCCTAAATCTGACAAGAAAAAAATCAGTTGTCCTTTGTTTCAGTTACACACATATCTTTCCAATACAGACTGGTGACATTTCCTGCTCCCCTTTACTTTGAGTCTTCCTATATTGAACAAAAAAGACATCGTCGTCAGACCAACTGGTGGCAGAATACAGCCAAAAAGGTTAAGACAGGCTTAAACAACTTTAAAAACTATCCATATCTATTTCTCAGAGAATATTCAAGTCTGTAATGCTTTGTGTTTGTCAGCATATTAAAAACCAGACTATACCTGGATGAACTGGCCCCAACTCACACAGAGATAGCATCAATATGAAGATTGCATAATCAAGTCTGACAAGTACAGCATTGCAGGTCTATAATTGGAGCTCAACCCTTGCTGAGAAAGATCTATAGATTAGCAATGAGGGTGCTAAAAAGGCAATTGTTTTAAGCACTTGGGAAATCGGCAGTAGACAGAAATTGCCATTTAGGTGTCTAATTGCTGACATCACCATGACAACATCATGTGTGATATTTAGTAACATTGAGAGGGTAGGACGTAAAGGGGGTGGTCTGTTTAGAATGATCGTTAGGATTGAGTATTTAGGGACAGTGGCGGTGACAGAGTGGGTGTTGGTTGAAAAAGGCAAACATGTAACTACAAAAACCTAGCACCATGGTTAAGACTAGATCATAAATATGCTGTTCTAGACATAAAGAGAATATGGGTAAAAAGCCAGGCCTGATATTTAGTGATAGACTGTGGAGTAATGTCTTAATCACTTCATGATAAGTGTGTGAAGTAAATTCTGACTCAGTTTGTCATAGTGATGTGAAAACAACTAGGTCTATGTTATTATTCTTGTTGGGATATCAGGTACCTGTGATCTGAGAATATTTGATCAATATATATATATATATATATATATATATATATATATATATATATATATATATATATATATATATATATATATGGTAAAAGTGTCAATGTAGGTCACTCCTTCTACATGGTAATTTAGAATCCATGTTGCCTAAGAGGGGATCGGTTTGGGAACAACTTTTTGTTAACTGAGAAGGGTAACATTACTTATTTGGTATTTAAGTAGATTGTGGAGGATCATACTAGATGGGTACGATCTAGGAGGGGAGCCATATTAGCTATGCAGTATTCACACTGACTGAGTGCCGCAGAGTAAAAGTGGCTGGCATCCACACAAGGAAGGTGCACCATGTACAAGATGTATAGGCTGCCCCCTGTTCCGTCCCTCGAACTAACTCGCTACAGCTCTTCTCACTGTAGAAAAGCCTCTGAAGTGGAGCTTTGGTGCTGAAGTTGTACAGTACACTGGTGAAATAGAAAGCAAAGCTTATGCTTTTGTAACCTTTTTTTAACTCTTTTAAATAGGTCAGATATAATACAAGACTATGTATGAGTTTAAAAAGTGATAATTAAAATTAGTCCCAATGAAAACCTCAATCCAAATCCTTTATAATGTGTCCATGTTCATGTGTCTGAAAACAAATGGAAAACCATTCATTTATCCAAGGAACTGTAAATATGGAACAGCAATGATGCATGTAATATAGTAGTGGGCCGCTTACAGGGTAATCAAACTGTGGTAGTTTTTGAGCTAGAACATAACAAAGAGACATATAGTCCTGCCTCATCTATCTCCAGTGGTCCTGACATGTCATTGTCAGAGGCAGCAGTAGCGGGTGTGAAACAGAAACAGTAAATTGTCATAGCATAGCTAGCTGTGAGTGGATACATACTCCTTTTGTGCATCTTTAGATTGATGAAAAATGCCAATCACAAATAGGCTATGACTCTCTGTTGATTATCTAAACACTAAGCACACATTTCTTTTCCAATCTTAGGTGCTTCCGAATCCATATATTCTTTAAGGTCCCTGTCTCATATTAAGAGAGTTTCTGGCGAAGGGTCATAAATAAATGACTTTGCCCCCAAGTTCACTGAGCTTTGTGATGCATGGAGTGTCAGTGGTCCCCTAGTAGTGACCCCGTGCCCATTTATGGCATCCCGTCCACCACTGTTAGATCTCACGAGTCTCATTGAAAGGGTCACATGACCTTCTACCTAAATCCTAGAAATAGATTGGTACTGCATTTTCATTTATAAATCTCTACGTTCCTATCAAAATGTAACCAGTATGATATGTCATATATGTACTCACTTACCATCGACTGAAAGCCAGATACAGTTATTGCCACATTACTGAATTTCAAAAATGAGTTTGAAAAGATTTATCCAAACTGCCTTATTTCAGACAAATGTCAATACTGTATTAGCAAAATCCTGGCAAAAGTCAGCTTTTTTTCCAGTTTATGGGCAGAGGTCTACCCTAGTTTTTTTAACAATACATTAAAGAGAAAGTAGGTAGAAGTGTAGCTTTAGAGATCCTGGGAGTACCAGTGTATGAACAACCAATCATCATTATGTTAATCTAAAACTTACCTTAAATCAAGCCATAAAGTAAATCTGGGTGAAATGGTCTCAGTTCCAGTTGTTCAGGCAAAGCAAATTTGCAAGAACGGTTTTTATATATGAACTAATATTAATGTACGTGAGACTGAATGACTTCACTATAAACAATGGTAGGTTAAAACATTCAGGCAGGTGGGATGTCTGTGCCTGGTGTAGGAAGTTTTGGGTGGGTGGGCTGCTTGACCAGGATGCATACCTATGTGTATGCATATTGTAATATATCATTTATGTCAGGTTGCTTTTCCTTATGACATGGATGACTGTTACTTTGCTAAGATATGCATAAATAGCTACGGTAAACTAATTAAATCACCTCAGAGATTATGCCTTGTTATGCTTTACCTACAAAAGTGCTCAAAACAATAAATATGTTTATAACAAAAAAGCTCTTTACTAAAGCTACCCTGTACTTAATGTGGAAGGTAATGTACATTCTAGGTATATTGTATCAGTACAATATGCATGTTCTAAAAGGTTGACTGAAATGGAAGAAAAAGTGCAAACTCTTACTCCTCTCTAAAGGTTAAAAGGTTGAGCTTAATAGTCTGGCAGAATTGTAGCTTGACCCGGACTCTTTGGTTATAGTTTTTTCTGTCTTTATTATTCATCTTTTTGGTCTCTATAATCATTCCCAGTATATTTTGAACTTGAAATCATGTTTCTATGTCAATTAGAAGCAGAGATAGATGATTTTAAAGAAATACCAACATATTGGCAGTCATCTTGAATAACTGAAATTGCTCAAGGGTGGCACATCCACACTCACTGGTTGATCAAGACAAACCTCAAAATGTAATGAATTAACCTTCCTTGAGTATTGAGTGAATGTTTAAAATGTGTGCCATAAAGGCTGCTGTTTTGTCACCCAGGCTTCCTAGCTATAAAAATTTCAGGATAAAAAATAATAAAAACACAAATCTGTGCCATGAGGGTTTTCAATCAAAACTTCAATGCAGCACTGATAATTCTTTTATGTGAATAACTTCTTCTCATAGAGATAGCATTGCGGAGCCGATTGCCACAACCATAGTGGGGTAAAGTGTGCCGATCCACCACAGCAGCCGATCCGGTACCGTAGCCTCGTTCCGGGCGCATGTAAACATTCAAAATGGTGGACCACCGCTCGTACGGTGAACTACGGTAACAGATTTTGCTAATTTTCAGTTAATTAAAGACTCTAAAAACATAAAATGTGACAGGATCTGCGAAAAGGGCCCTTAGTGCAGGAAACATTAAGGCCCCTATTCCCAGTGCATGTCACAAATAAATAGAGAACTAAACTCCCCTGGTGTACTCGGTGGTCGATCCACCCCTCGGGAGACGACTCCCTCGTAGTGGATCGGCCACCTCGTACACCACGGTCATTTAGCTCTCTCTAATTATGTGGTATGCCAGATTTCACATATATGCAGTTGTTGTACTGATCCACTGCTTCAGGGTCAGCTACATGATGCATATTATGTGCTTGTCAGGGATTTATTCTTATTCTTGTAAGCATCATTAATCCAGATATTCCGTTATCTATCAAATCACAATGTTTTTTTGGCTTGAGGTAGAAATAGCAGGTGAAAGTAGCAAAGTAATTGTTGTGGCTGCCTGCAGAGATTGGCAGAGAAAATCAGGTGGCTGAATGATTGATGGGGTTAGATGAGCGTGTCTATGAGGTCAGGTTATTGTGGTCAGAGTGGACTTCCTTATCCACGTCAGGGGCCCTGGGCTGTTTCACAGTGTGGCTACTACATCAATCATTCATGTTGTTGGTGTAACAAAGCTGGGTGACTATATAACTACTGAGGTATTGCCTCAATCTATTATGTATTAATTTATAGTGATTTTTCAATTTCTACCACAGAATGTATTATTCACCATAAATGACCTGTGATGACTCTGCACACTTTTTATTTTGTAATGAAGGACCAATGCTAGGTGGGTGTTTTTTTAAACCATTTCTCAATCAGAGAATTTGTCTGGTTCCTGGCACCTAGGCTGCCAGATAACCTTATGCCAGACAGGGTCATTGTAGAAAATAGTCTTTTGGTCTGAATTAGAGCATATTGTGATTGATTTTTCTCCCTATCCTGTGTTTATTCCCAGCATGAAGGGAAAGTGTAGGGAAAAAAAATTATGACGAGGGAGCAAAGTCACAATGCGGGCAGATGAGCATGATGCACTGCTGTGGCTATGTCCCTTCATTGAATGTGAACGCTTACCATTAAGGAGTTGGTCTTTAATCTAAGGGCTTACTCCGTGATGAAGGTCAACAGTCAGATTGACTTCAGGACTGAGAGAAGCATTGACTCCATAAGGGGTAACTGCGTCAGAGGGTGTGTTCCTAGGACTAGTTGCTATGGAAACCTTAATGGGGAATATGGGATGTGGAGATCAGTGCTACTTAACCAGTGATGGAGTAGCTTATTACCCCATTTTACACTCTTTTAACTGGAATGAGTAATAGATGTTGAACATACTTTTGAGACCTAAGGTCATATTCATGGGGAGAACTGCATTACACAATTCCACAGTCGAATATGTCGGTGCTTGCACATATATGCATCACACACAGCAAAGGGGACATGAAAGAGGAGATATAGAGGAGAATAAAAGCAGTCTGGTGTCTGAAATTATAAACTGAGCATTCACTGAGCGATGTTCACCAGCCTGGGAATAACTGATTTCACAAACGCAATATTACTTAATAACACTTTATTTTATTGAAAGCCCTATATCTTGGATTATTAGAAAGATAGATTCAAGTCACCAACTCCTAACGGGTTAGTTTTTATAGCCCGCGACATAAAGTTTTATAATTCTCGGCAATCTAATGAGACCATTCAATAACCAGATATCCTTTATTTCTTTGAAATTAGAATTTCCCTGAAGCTAATCAATGATAAAGAATTGAACATGTCTTCAGTTCTATATTGAAATAATTGGTTATAGTGGTGATAACGGCACTAGTGAAACCATAAGGTGACAGAGGGATGTCACTATTTGGCCTGAGATGGCTCCTGATCATCCTTCTTTATCCCACTCAATGTGTAGTTTGGAAGGAACATCAAACCATTATGTATAAGTGCTCATAACATAGGTCACCAAGTATATCGTGAGGATTTGCGAGCTTGCGCGTCCATTGCTAAGGTGTGCCCCAAACATGCAGTAGCACAAGATGGTGATCACCAGTCCAATCTAACAGAGCATTATACTCTTAGTTCTATGTCCATAGGAGTCGTAGTACAGAGTTCAGATGATATATTTGATATAAATGTCATAAAGCAGCAAAAGAAGCTCCCTACATCTTTACTATTCCCTCAGGATACTGAATATGATATTCTAGATCTGTATTTAGCATCTGCTACACAAAGTCCCACATGTATATCATCAGTCATATCTCATGTATCAGGCTCCTCCTTAGGGTAAGATGAGAACTCGCTCTTTGATCAACGTTATCTGCCTCCCCCTGTACCAAGCATCATCCCCCTTCCTCCTCATACATCAGACACCATGTTGGAACTAAAGCTGTGCAAATAGAACATTGACACCCTGGACAAGGTAGTGATTTTGAAGAAGGAGGCAGGCTAAAGATGACAAAGTCGAACTAAAATGGTGTAATTCTGACTAATAATGTGAGGTCATTATAATAAAATTGGCACACCCAATGGTCTGTAGGCCCTTGAGTGTTGTTTATTACAATAAGCGAATTGCGGAACAGCAGAACAGTCATTGTGGTTTACCATCACCACTTTAATGCCATGTCCTTTTGTTGCCTTCTTGTCTCATTTTACTCAGACGATTACAGCCTCAAGATGGGGAGGGGGGCATCATTACAATCCATTGTATTGCTGGATATCATTTTTTTCACTGACACAGTGAAAGATGTACTCAGCAGTTGGACACAATTATCTACCACTATACCACTCTTGGAGCATTTTGTATGCTTTTTTGGCTCATTTTGAGGCTATCAGGCATGCATTAATGAAAGTCCAATGCGCTATCCACTATACCATATGGACCGCTGTTGAAAGGCAGCATAAAGCTTCTACTGAACAGTAGTACACTATGGTTACCCTAACTGCAAACACCTGGATACCTCCAGTCGCGGTAACACTACATAGAGCCATAACCAGGCCAGTCGAAAACAGAGGTCCCTGTGGCGCAATGAGTAGCGTGCAGCGCCTAGGGCTGATCCAGTTTTGCTGGCTGGTGTAGGTGGGGGGTCAAGGTCTCAGCCAAGGTGGCGAACGTTTTGTAGTCATTCTTATTTTATTGATTTTTTTATTGAACTTTGATGGGTGAATCGTGGTATAAATGCGTTAAGGTTTGATATGGGAAGTACCCAACCCTCGTACTTCCCATATCAACCATTATTACATTAATATGCTATGTTCATTGGTATCAGTCAAATGTTGAAACATGAGTTAAGAGCTATGGTAGGCTCTGTTAGTCTTTTTCTTCTTTTTTTTCCTCTGGACATTACAACAGCCAGTCCTTTTGTCCCCTGTGTATTCATTCTCGTAAAGGTGAAGGCCTTAGATCTATGCCTATGAAAACTGAAGAAGCTCCAACTATACCCTATTATTTCATGTTCAGAATGGTGGAGTATGGAACCCCATAGTGAAAGCTGTAGATATTCAAATTATCAATAAATCAGAGGTAAGGGTAGACAGAAAGAATGGAAAGCAAAACAGCACAGTTCTTCAGTGGTGTCCTTATGGTGACAGAAAAATAGTGTGTGGAGCTCAGCGTGGGACAGTGCCACAGTCCTTATTGATTGTGTGGGAAACAACAGGGGTGTGGAGGAAACATTGTGGATGGTGGCTCCATTGATCTTTGAAATAGGAAACTAGGAAAGGAATGTAAATAAAATTAAAAAAAAATATTATTAGTTATAAATCTATTCCACATTTTCCTCATTGTGGTATTTCACACCAGTACCTCATATAGAACAGGGGGCTAAGCATGAACCAATTACTTGATTGGACACTGAATGAACCCAATGTCAGGGTGCACTTCAGAAGAAACGAGGATTTGTGAAAAGAACAGGACTTGTTCAAGTGAAAACATATGCTACCGGTCATACCAATGCAATGTCTGATGTAGCAGAGCAAATAAACCCTTAACAAAAGCATGGACCCAAATGCTAGGCATAACTCCTAGGTCCGAAGTTAGGACCATTGACCAGTATGGGTGTGTGTTGTGTGTGTGTGTGTGTGTGAGGGGAGGGGGGGGGGCTGTACTACAGCCTTTCATGTGCAGGAGTCACTGCTAGGATGCCAACAGGACACAAGCAGGGATGCAGGAGGCACGGAGCAGGACAGCCCAGCCCAGGACTTGGGGACAGCACATAGATTGCTGTACGGGGCCGGCCCATAGAATGAGCAACTCCTATACATATTGCACACTGCAGTCATCCGGGAGTCTGTGGCAGAGGAATTAACTAGCCACTCACTTAATAACGGAGCTACTCATTTATTCACTCATCTACACACACCATCACTTACTCACTCAGGGACAGAGTGCTGGGACCACCTGCCATGCCTCACTGCCATAATAACAGTAGCCCATGTGTGAGGCTGAGTGTAAGCAATAACAGGGCGGATGCATCTGAGGGCTGAGGGTATTGTCTAAGCAACTCGGATTATCACATACATGTAGGAGTGACTTTTCTCTGCTCGCACTCATATTGTACCCTTTAGATATCAGGCTTTAGATAATGTATCAGGTCTTGATTAGATACTGCTCTGTGTATACATAGTGCCTGTTCTGGGAGCAGCTCACATACATTATGCAGGGTCCATCTGCCTGCACCAAGTGTAGGGAGTGTGTGAGGCTGGCTGTTAGTGTAGAGCCTGTCACTATGAGCTGCTCCCCTGCTCACACCGCATGCTGCAGGCTGCAGGGGCCGTGCTGGTTGTAGCAGTGGTTGTGGCTGTAATAGAGGGGGCCAGTGTGGGGGCTTAGTGAGGGACGCCACCACACTGAGGACATTATGGACTCAGATGTTGAAGGGATGCTCATGGAACCCTCATTGAATGCTGAGCAGCTCAGAGCAGATTGACTGGAGTACAACCACCTGAGGACTATGTGTAGCCTTTAGGAAGCAGTAACAATCCTGTCCTAGAGGTAAAAAAAGGGAGAGGCCCCTGCTTAGCACTGACTACACCATCTCCCTATCAATCTGCAGTATTTATAGACAGTACACACAGGAGTAGAGAGTGGAGGCCACATACAGGGCTCCCAGCAAAGTGAATAAACTAAAAAGGTCCTGGCATATGTAGTCCCGCCGCTTTGTTGTAGGGCCAAGAATAGGAGAACCACATGAGGAGGGACTTTGAGCTGTTGTTAGCTTTTCCAGGGGACTGGAGGAAGATTGCAAGAAGGCTAACTGTCACTAGCAGAGACCCCAAGAAGACTGGCATCTGACTAGCAGCCATGTCCTATATTGGAAACAGGGAGGAACTATCTCCATGCAGTGTGAGCCACTGCTATCCCAGCCCCTGATGCTGCCTGTGGGGCTGGAGCAGCTCACACTAACTCACTCACTGAGGGCTCCATGAAGGGAGCAGTTCATGGTGAATTGATACAGCCCCACCTATACAGGTGGTGGATGTGGTACCTGTAGGCAGCTACTCATAGTTTTGCAGGGATGGAAAACTACTAGAAAGGAATGCTTCCAAAGACTACTGCTTGTCCATGGACATGGGATCGTGGTTGTAACATAGTGGAATTACCTGAGAGAGGAGGGGAGTTTAGGCCGACCTTTCTACACTGAGAGAAGGAGTGGTGGACAGAGCACCTATAACACATTAGAAATGATACCTGAGAGGATGGTTGAATAAAACTATGGACAGGGCTGCTTTAGAATTGCTGTAGTAAATGTGGAGGTAAGCAGACCTAAGCTGCTCTTCGCCACCTGCCACCTTCACCCCTTCCTGCTGGGGAGGCTTATAATAGAGAAATACAGCTACAAATGGCCACATGGGCCCCTTGGTGATACCTGGGATTATCTGTTGTCAAGGCAATTTCAGACTGCTAGTTCCAACAGCTCTGTACTTAATTAGAGGGAAAGAGGACCTGCAGAGGTATGCTAACTTGTGACATTGCTCCATATGTTATGGACACATTGAAATCTAGCTAGAGGTTTGGGGGATGCTGGACCTCTGTGACGGTAATACCACAGCAGCAGTAGCTGCCTTGCACTGCTCAGCATCCACAGGACCCTCCCAGTCCCTGCTGCTGCCTGTTCCCAACCTACAAGAGAAGCTCAGAGAGGGCAGGTGAGCAGCTCGGAACCTCATAGAGTCATATGAGAGGATTGTGTGTGAAGATGCAGTATACTAGATAGCCACAACCTTCTCTGATACCTGTCAGAATAGTGCCTACCAGGTTAGTTTTAATGGCATCCTTATCACAAGGCCCCAGGCTAAACAATCAGCATATTGTGTACAAGAAGGCGGACAAGCTGTAGAGGCAAGCCTAATTGATTTGTACACCACTGGAATCCATTGCAGTATGCAGGCTTAAGCTATACCAAGCTGCTTACATATATTTGATTAGTTCTGAGTAGTTTAACATATTTATAAACTCCCTCCATCCCTGGTGAGTAGCTCACCACATGCTGATTGGCAGTGGAGGGAGCAGCTTATGGTACAGTGTCATGTGAGAACCAACTGCACTGTGGCTCCATCAAATTCTGAGTAGCTCATCAGCTCAGTCTGATGTTGAGTGAAAGTAGGGCTTGTGCACTTGATATAAAAAAAGTCATTGTTGCCCTATTGGCTGGAGCTTGGGAACCAACTTTAGAGACCAGATAGGCAGTTGTATACATGTGACCTGTGCCAATGGGAATTACTGTACGGTGTCAACAGGATTTAACGCAATTATATGCTTAACAGTAGTAGCATATTTATGGTTGGAACTGAATGTCTCCCAAACTAGAATTTGAATGAGTTGTGGAGAGGCTATATCAGCAGAGATACATGTGACCTTCTTAGATGATAGTCACTTATGAGCTGGTTTTAATGCATGATAGACCAATTAGTATTTGCACCTCTTTTGGCTAGATCAGTGTTATACATCAACCGACAGCTGAGGCCGCTGGAACAGTTAAATGCGATAAGGGATATATAAGTAGCTCAAAGTGAAAACTGAGCAGGTCAAGCAGTGGTAGAGCTTGCTGGGACTTCAGAAGCATAACATGTAACACATATGGTGCTCAAAATATCATGCCGTGATAGGATTCCCACACTGCATGTGCACACTCAGCGTTATCTTGTGTAATAGTTCTTTGACTCAGTGGAAAGGAAAACAGCAGCAAATAGCGAATTATCTTAAAGGAAGCCTGAATCATGTATCATATACGAAAAGGAGTTTATTACTTGAGGGCCGGATTACTGGTGTACATGCTCATTTCATTAACAGGTGAGAAATCGTTAACTTACTACCAATTTATAGAATAACAGTGTAACCATTTGGGACTGCTTATGCTTTAATACATAATGCCCGTTGTGTTGGTATGATGCATTTGTGGATCAACAAGGTAAAAGGTATGCCCGTGTACCCCTTCGCGGGTGTACCTTTTACCGTACACAACTGAAAACAATTATCTTGGAATCTTAAATAATCTTATCTGATGGACAAAACTACCAGTTTTAAGATTTTTAATTTTATTGAAAATGGTAGTTTTGTCCGCCACATAGATAATTTTTCTTATTTTCTTAAATCAAGAAAAATATTTTTAGCTGTGTGTTGATCCACAGTTTTATGCAGCCTTGGGGAGTCAGACCTACACTGCATTCATGCATCATGTCAGTCCTGTGGGGTTGAGGATTGGCTTCATGCATAAATCCTGGCCTGGCAAGTATACTCATGTCATGAAAACCAATGAGCATTTTTCACTTTTGCTCTAGCAATGCCTAAATCATTAAGAATTTTGCGAGGCTTGTTTCTGATGCTGTTACAATGGTTTCAACAATATGATGCTACAAAGGTACAGCAGGGCAAATTTATGTATCATTAAATCAGTATGTCAAAAATTCATAATCAAATGTCCACGACCAAGGTGAATGCGATGCAAAAATACCCCATGGGAATTGACATTTGCAACGTGCCTTGGCCTACAGGGTTAAATTGCTTTTTTCCACTCAGCCACTATGTGCCTAGGTCTTGTTTACATCCGACACCTTGGATTTTGAACAGCCATAGAATACAAGCACATTGTTTTCCATCCCCCCATTGAATATGGCACTTCTAGTACTTATCTATAGTGACGTGCATATCAACCATGACATAAAGCTTTTATCCTTTTTCACCAGCACATGGTGATATCTAGTAGCTACTATACATATACTAAACATGAAACACCACATATTGATTTTTGCCTTACATGTAAAGATACTCCCCCTGTGAGGTCTGTATAGTACAAGGACCAGGGGATGTGTTTGTATTGATTCTATCCCTGCCATGCTATCAATTTGTAATATGTTATGATTAAATCAGTTACTTGCCTAGTGGAATTGAAGGTTCTACATTCCAACCTTGAGTGATGACTGTTTTCGTTTGTGATGCAATAAGAATCAAATGAGATTCCACTGGCAAAGGTATCATGTCCTCATAGTCTAATTGGCATGTTAGAAACACTCACTGCAATTCATTTAAACTTGTTTCATATATGTAGTGCTTTACATATATGGGAAAAGACAAAATGACTGCCAGTTTAACTTAATGTGAATACCTGATTGCCTAGCTTTTTCTGTCGCAATAATCTAAGTCTGTCAGAATAAGCTCTGGATATGTAGTCTCGACCAACCCGTGACCCCAACTGTCTGTATCGGTACCCAATCCCATATTTATATGCTAACAACCGACCAAGCGGTGTGTTGATTCCTAGCATGACTCCACATTCAACACTTCTCCATCCCCATGTCAGGCTGGTTTCTGTTCCACTGCTAACCTCTCAGTCTATCCTATACAATATCTACACCTACTAGCGTATCCCCCCTCTTTCTCACAAAATTACCCTTACATGTTTTTACAGTATGTGGAAGCAATCCCCATAAACACACATCACATCCGAGTATGGCTTGATGTCCCAGATATTTTGCCGCTTGCCCAAGATAAGAGGCTGCGTCTCACCAGATGTGAAATGACTCATGCTCTCGAAGTGGCAGGGTAGTGAGGCCTAATGTCTGTGTCTTTTTTGCCTGAATCAAAATGTTAGCTGGGGATAGGCAATGAGGAGAAGCTAAAGTAGGACGTCATTTTCTGAAATTTCCAAGGATACTAGCACTGCTATGGAGACACATGTTATCTCACTTTTTTACATGACTTAGTCTTTGAATGATGTATAGTCACATAGGCCACAGCCCATCTCAGTATTGGGATAAGCTTCAAGCCACATTTCTGAGTGATGGTGTCATGATTCCCTAGTATAGTCTATACATCCTTCGCTACAGCATTGTGCCTTCGAGTGTGCAGAAGATATTCATGTTGCAAAAGCACGAGACATCCAAGTATTGCATGATGTCTCTGCATTTCTGATGCTTGCCAAAGATAAAAGACTGCAACACATGACATTACATGTTCTCAAATGTAAGAGTCCATGCCCTTCCTGCTTTTGTTATGGATGGTTGTGGTCGATTCTCACATGCAACTGCCAAACATCAAAGGATTTCTACAAGGTATAGTGATATAGTGCTAACAATGTATAAAGCCTTGGGGGGTTCTCTGGGGAGTAGGCATATCATACATCAGCAGTATTCTTTGTTGCAGAGAACTTGGACCTAAAATCATCAATGTCATCACATGGTACTTTATACCAGCTTCTACCAAATACAGAATCAGTGAAACAATGCCAAATGCCTATATGAAACCGACTACCCTGGAGGCTCACATATGATGCTAATCTTCAAACAATAAAAGTGCATCAACACATCATGCCCATTGACCGATACATGAATGTAGCCCCAGTTGATGACTATTTTCATGCTTAATTACGTCAATATATAACACTTGTAATCATATTCGTAGAACAAACTAACAGTTGTCTAGGTCTGGATAAGTTCAAGAGTACTTATAGCTTTTATGACAATTGGAAGGGTGCCTATTCTCAGATATTTTGAGAGAAGCCCTCGTTAGCATTACTGCCAACAATTAGTGGCTATTTTGTGCCTGCAGTACTAGTAAACTATGTAAAAACTACCGTAATCTCCTGTGTATAAGGCGCGTCTTATACAGTGGGTTTTAGGTCTCATTGCATCCACAAGGGGGACTCCCAAGACCTTTCTTTTGATATATTACATGCCCCCTTAGCCATAATGGGATTTATAATGGGGGCCCAGGGGGGCTCTATATGGCCCAAGCTACACATAGGTCTTTGAATTTTGAAAATTCATTCAGTAGAACCAAAGTTATGAATTTTTCATTGTTTTGAGAATTTCCCAAAACTCTAGAATCGCCTCATATGCGGGCTGCGCCTTATATGCAGGAGATTACAGTACATACATGCTTATCATAAACTGGCTGTTTGCAGTTGTGTTACATTGAGAATTGGCCTCCCGGTCCCCATGTGGTAGTAGTGTATTTCCAAGGGTCCTGCATTGTGTAGTACAGCCACTTGTACCACATGTGTCCTGCAGGTTACACCATTCACTTTGTTCTACACCACAATATGTATCCCTCAACATGTATCCCTCCAACCACATTGCTACATCTTCTCTGAAATGCAGGTTTCACATTGCGCCATACTGCTCTCTATGCTGTCCACCTCTTGTATTACACATTAGAAGCAATACAGGGAGAAGCCAGCTTTGAACACCTTGTGCTTTAATAACATCATGTCCTGGTGATATCTAGGGTTACAGTTCAGGGGCGTAGGAAAAAGGGGGGGGGGGTCCTTGGCCCCCCCCAATCATGAAGGTGGTGGTTATGTCTTGGCCCCCCCAAAATTTGCCAAGAATTCTTAATAGATGGAACAAGAAGCTAAAACATAGCATCTTAAATTAGATTGATATAATAACGGGATGGGGAAAATGGGGGCCTGGACCTAAAATTCATTAAAAAATACATTTCTATACAAATTCTTTTGGGAACCAGCGTAGCCTGGTACCAAAACTTTTTCACAAAAAAACATTTCTATACAAATTTTATATAGGTATATACAGGCACACTGTCCCCCTGCCAGGTTACTTTTCTGGACCATCTAGAGAAAGCCCCTTCCAATTGATTGCCTCTTAATGGCACACTGCATGCACGGGGCAGTTAAAGGAAATATGTGACATGTACTGGGAATAGGGCCCTTAAGGTAGCCTGCACTAATGGCCTTTTCGCTGATCGTGTCACATATTCTTTCCACCATGCAGACTGAAGCCATGTAGACTGAAGGGAGGGAGTCTTATGCCAATCGTTATTGTATGAAGAATGAATCAGGATTCGTATATCCTTCTCCTTGTTGCTAGGTGCCTCACCCACCATTAGAAAAGTCTATGCTGCTGTGTTGATTTGAGTTCCCTGTGTCCACTGGTTATCCATGTTATATTGAAGTCTGCAGAAATCGCCAAAGCTGCTTAAACGGCCTCATACTGCTGAGCGCTGCCGAGTCAACGGACATGATTAAAACATGCCCAAGACATGCACAGTATTTGTTACGCTGTACTATAGGAGTCAATTCTTAATTCTTGGTTTTGTATTGGTAAAATATGGGTGTAATCAAGGAGTTAAAAGTAACAAGTGGCTTTATAAGCCAACGGTGGGTTCTTGCTGACCCAGAAGTCCTTGAGATGGCAATTAACCACCATTCATCATTTATGTATGCATATGACATTGATGTTGTAAATATACATCTTCCATATTCACCTAAGTGCTAGGTATCATTGTGAAGCTTATATGCAAGGTTACATAATTAAAGCTTGTTTTTGAGTCTCTTTTGGTTTTTCTATTACTTTCACATGAATAAAGAATTAAGGTTCAAATGGCTTTCCATAGCAGACCTTCCAGTATACTGATCAATGACAGATTATGGGGTAGTTATTGTTTTATGGTAAGGCAGCAGTTGGTTACTCCCCAACTGTTTGCTACACACAATGCCACCTTATACTGTATTCAACATGAAATTGGAACATAGCCATACTGTCTACTGTGTGGTGCCTCTAAGCCATTGTTATACATATTTAAAAATGGGACATTAGGAATACATGCTCAGCCCCAGTGGTCCATGGTGGCATGAGGCATTTATACATTACAAGCAACAGCTAGTCAGTATAACCTGTTGGCACACACTGAATATGACCTCGTGCTGTCATTAGAACTTAGCTAGAATCTCTATGGTATGGTGAAGCTGATGATTATATTGAATATAGGGGTCAACACACACCATCTTCCTTTTGTAGTCCCAATGCTACTGAGTCAGAGATTTTGGTTTTCTTTGTCAAGTTAGGGTTAGAGACAGTATTGGGTGCCATCGCTAGTCCTGTTAGACTAATTGTTATGTTAAAGAGACTATTTATAACAAACATGTTCAATCATCATCGCATATTGGCGATGATGACTGAGGAACAACCAGGCAAGCTCAGTAATGCAGCAAACACAAGAAGGATTATGGTGCTTATTTCAGCCTCATGTCTCCAGAAGCCAGTGTGTATGAGAGTAAATATTTCATGTAATTCTGATTATAGTGCTACTTTTAACTTTATGTAATACAAAATTTAGTGGCCAGGTTGGACATATAATTACGTTTGTAATTGGACAAAGAATACATTAAAGGTTCATGATGGAAATGGGAGATTGCCATTTAGTTCATAGAATGAACTGCTACAATTACTTAGTGTTATCTATGGCAAATTGACCTTGAATGAGTCAAGGGGGAGTCCTCTATGAAACCTGAGGTGTCTGCGGTTAAAATCTACACTATTCCAAGCAGAACACACTGTGCACAGGGGCAAGAGGCCCATAATGAAAGGATAGCACTGGAAACACTCCTTCTCACAAGAGTTCCCCTTCCCTATATATAGTATAGGGTGCAGTTGACCTCATACAGTATTCAAGTGCACTTCATGCTTGAGTAGTCTGAAGATCCCTCAAGGACTCTCAGTAAATGTCCTCTCTTCCCTCTATATGTATACAGCAGCGACATTCACTCTTAGGAGAAGGAGCGTTCCCTGTCAGTGCTCTTGTACTCAGGTGAAACCACTATGCAATTATTTCACTACGATTATAGTGGTTTTACATCTGGAATAGGAATAGTGAAGGTATCACAGGACTTGCTGTGCCTGACTGGCCTTCAACCACTGCATTCGATACGGTAGACTGGCTGGTCTTATGAGATGTGCCTATGCTAAGATCGTAAGGTCAGCGATGGCAGGACCTTTTGAATTAACCTCCAGATCTATGGCATTTAACTGATACAAACTTGTGGTAACTCATCTTGAAATTAGTTATTGAACCGACACCTCCTCTTGCTAACACCCCTCCATGTTGAGTAAAAGGGTTCTCCTACCATCGAGGAGCTTAATTCAAAACATCCTGGGATCAAGACCCCAGCGATCTCAGGAATAAACCAGCCTTATCCTATTAAGCGATCTTAAGAGTTGACTGGGTTCACATATCCTAGCTAACACTAAGATCGCATCGATCTTAGCCTCAACCCTCCTACACTATTCCAAAAAGAACTGACTAGGCACAGGGGTAAGAGTCCCAAAATAAAGGAATAGCTGTGGAGTCACTCTTCTTCACAAGAGTGCTTATACCATCGCTCCCTGTCCCCATATGGGCTAACAAAAGAGCACAGGGTGCAGTTGACCCCCGTACAGTATTCAAGAGTTGTTCCTATGAATGTATGATTTATGCTTGCCTATTAGAAGCATTGTGCCCTCCCCCAGGACAAAAAGAGAGAAGGGAAGAATTACCTTACAGTGCACTTAACGCATGAGTAGCCCTAAGAGCCCTCAAGGACACTCAGCAAATGTCCTACCTCCCCTCTTTATGTATGCAGCAGGCTATTCACTCTTTCGATCAGGAGTGTTCCCTGTAAGCGCTCTTGTACTCAGGTGAAACCACTATGCATTTCTTTCACTAAGATTGCAGTGATCTTAATGGTGGAAATGGAATAGTGAAGTGATCCCAGGACTAGCTATTCTGGACAGGCCTGCAACCACTGCATTACATAGGGTAGACCAGTCAGGTCTTATGACATGTGCCTACACTAAGACCGCTGGGGTTGGGATCCCAGGATGTTTTGAATTAAGCTCCAGAGCCTAGATATGTAACATAGAACCGACACAATTCACCATAATGTGCACAGAACGCTGCCATTTAAACCCAATCACAAACTAAGAGCACCCAGTTATCCCAGCAGGACATGTATGATGCCATATAGTACTCCATAAGTGGACACAACCTTGTTGCCTTGGGCCTTGTATGCCTAGGATAGTAAAATGCCATTCAGCTAGCTAGCAAGCCAACACTACTATGATACAAGCATTAAAAGGTGTAGACACCAATGATAACCATGCTTGTGTCCATGATGTATGCAGCCCTGGTGCGTAACTAGCAAGTCTCATTCATAATTCGCACGGAATAAGCATTGATAATGATTACAGCATTCCAAGCCCCTTTTTGAGGAAATTGTAGATGATATTGACCACATCTTCCATAGTGGCCTGTTTAGCACCCAGGCCCTTATTAATTTCAAAACCTCTTTATCCCCGTCTCTCATCTGATTTAGGCATTAATTTGAATATG
Source organism: Acholoe squamosa (assembly GCA_949317995.1). Taxonomy (NCBI): domain Eukaryota; kingdom Metazoa; phylum Annelida; class Polychaeta; order Phyllodocida; family Polynoidae; genus Acholoe; species Acholoe squamosa. Next base: position 6,661,922 of record OX439051.1, on the reverse strand, counting down.
GTTTTAATTGCTTGAGATTACCATCAATACCCCTGTACCCTGGACACTCATTATCGACCAGGGCTTATTTGAGATCCCAGCGCTTCAATGAATCAATAAGGTATTTCCTGCATTAGTGAGTAGGGTTCACATGTACAGCAGTAACAGCTAGTAGAGAACAATACAAGGGCCTTCATGAATTGCTTTTACAGTCTATCAGGAGCTGCCAGATTCAGGATCTATTCATTTATTGTAGGCAATAGAGGTGGCTGGGATATCCGGCCGCACTGTATTGATGTTGTCTAGGACCATATTTAGATTCTTGAGAACATCAGCATCGGAAGTAGCAGCTGGTTTTATCCCCTGCATACAGACAGCTAGTTAGAATACTGATACAACCCAAACCAGCACCTACAGACAGAGATGAGTAAACCACCATCCAACTAGCAGGTCATCCCTACTACCATACTAGCATGTAGTGTGTAGAACACTTTAGCACCATCTTAGATTTTGTGACTCTCTCTCTCTCTCAGATGGGTATTGGAGTATAAACTGCAAAAATGATGTTTAGATCCTAAACACAATTCTAAACATATTCTTGCAACATTTTTGTAATCACATTAATTTCCTAAACATGTTTAACCAAACAATGTGCTTAGCTCAAGTGTTTAGAAATATAGGTGTTTAGGTTAAAACTTTGTGTTTAGATATATAAATTTTTGTGTTTAGGTGTTTATGAATTTTTGTGTTTAGATGTTTAAATGAGTTGATGGAGAGTTAAGGTTTGCAGACATGTGCATGCATTAAAAAACAGAGATATATATTTCTTTTTCTCATTTACTGGGGGGTGGGGGGGCATCAGCAGGTATTTTATTGTCAAATTCTCCAAAGATGTCAGCCACAGCTATATACATGTACATATATTACACACTGCATCAGATGAGAGACTTGAGAAAGTACAACAGCTTGGCAGAAAGGATATTGCCTTATCTATTCCAGAATAACATCAAATAGGTGTCAGTCATGAAGTTTATTGATTATTTTATGGTAATGATGACGGCATGAGGTGAATCTAGGCAATTTTATATTTCCCTTTCTAGTCACATGACATTCTATGAAATAAAACCATGATAAACATGGGATTTGGGGACATTTGTCACAACAATTGATTATAACTGTGTGCAGATAGTCCAGTCAAAGGTAGTGCTGCTACCTGGTGTGGATTCAACATCCAAGTATCTAAACAATATTGATGTTTAAATCTAAACACTTATTATTCAACTGTCTCAACTCTAAACATCTAAAGCATAAATGTTTATGTAGTTAGAAAAAAAGTGTTCACTTCCTAAATGTGTAGTCGATGAGACACCTAACTGACCTATATGTTTAGGTTTTAAACATGTTTAGACCTAAACATGTTTAAAATATAAACACCATTTTTGCAGTGTAGATACTAAACAACATAGTTGACCTTGCATTGTTAAACTAACAGATGGACTATGACATGGAAGAGAGAAAGAGAAAGAGATAGAGAGAGAAAACAAAAGAGAGAGAGAGAGAGAGAGAGAGAGAGAGAAAAACAGACTGACAGAGACAGACAAAGACAGAGACAGACAGACACAGAGAAAAAGAGAGATTTGGGTGCTGCTCTTTCAATCAAACTCTTTCTAGATGTAACCTGTTACTGGGAGCATACCTGGTGATGTATCATTGTGAAATCTCATAACCTTACTTGTTTCCATGACACCATACAGTGCATGCGTGTGGTACAAATATTGTGAGTTGAGTGAAAAGATTGCTGAATACACATATGATTCATTGTCCTCACTCTATCCCATCAATGTATTATTCAAGACAAAGGACATCTCCCTATACATTTAGATCCAGGTCTATTAAGCAAACATCAGGTGCTGTAATGCTATTTACATCCCTGAGAGTACAAAGACAGTTTGAGCTGAGAGTGTAAATTACCTGCTCGTAGCTGTGACTTCCTCATACAGCATCTGGTGGTTCTAAAAGTTGTTGGTGAGGCTGTGTCTGGGTTATGTTTAATTTTGTCCCTGTGTCTGACTCTAAGTGTAGGAAATGAGGAGCAATTAGTCAGTATGTTGCATGTATAGTTTGTTGGCAGCTGATAAGGACGGTTTCAATATAGATTTACTGTCCCCTATGAACAGATCGTCACTGGCTTTGATCCATGTCTTTAGTGCTTCATCGCTGTCTTCAGAGGTGCTGATGTGGCAGACACCGGCTGGCAGCCAGGCATTTAAGAGTCAACAGGTCATGTGGCCAGTACTAGCACTGTATCCATATAGTTTCATAATAAACTGACAGCCGACTGACGGCTGGCATAGCAGAGGAAAGGCGAAGGTGGCCCTGTATCATTTGGGTGGTTATTTCTCTAGTTCTATTAGAGCTTGGAGTTTATTATCTTGGTTCCTAATTCAACCTAAATCTATTAGATACCAATATGTGGTACTGAAGTCGCACATTTAGAAGCCTAGATATGACCCTTTCAAGTGGTAAAGTGTCAAAAATATCAGATTTTTCAAAATTGATTTTTTTAGCATTTTTCTTACATATGGGTAGATATCTTTCAGAATCCTTGCTTACTAAATTGAATTTAGGTCCCAAATGCCTAAAAGACATAGATCTAATTTTAATGGTTATATAGAATTACATAGGAATCATATAGGATTCATAGATTATTAAATGTTTAATATGCCAATTATCTCAGTTTAATCATTGTTTAATCGATCCGGCTAAATTTTCCTACAGAAGATCTGGAGAGGACCACCTAGTTCAAATATGCAAGTGTTATATACCAAATGAAAGCTCTTGATGAGCTGCAAATGAATATGCCAATAACTAAACATTTTGCATGTGCGAATTCCGAACCGTTTTGTAAGGATGGGTCACATATGAAATGATCTGCAGATCAAACATTTTTAACATTCCCCTTGCTTGATTCCACTGATAATGATGATTTTAACAGACAGGCCGCCTCTGTATTACCTCTTGACGATCTTTTTCCCATAAGATTGAGCAATGTGAAGGGAAAGAACTGATATACACCTTTGAGACTTAGATCTTCTCAGTGAGATGAGACGGCATTCAGTTCTATATGTACAGTGCATCATTATGAAAAGTTGCAGTGCCTGGGTAATATCAAAACATATAATCCCTAAATGTTTTTTTCCAAGAACATCTCACTGTCCATCAATCAGTCAAGGTGGATAATCAATATATATGAGATGACTGATGATATTATTATTCATATCGGACTTTGTGGAACAATTGTCAAATTTTATATATATATATATATATATATATATATATATATATATATATATATCATGTTAAGTACGCTGAAATACTGGGATGCCATGGAGTACATGCACAGAACTACAGTGTCGTATTACGCAGTAGCTGTAATACATAGGGTGTATATTACACTGCCTGGTCATGTGACCATCTGATGATGTCATAGCTTCAAAAAGGCAATGTAAACAAGCCTTATTGAGAGTTACCCACCTATATATAATGGTAAACTATTTTTGTGTTTCTTTGAAAAACCATGAGATAAATGTAAAGGAGCAGTTGTATGGGAATCTAGAAGGGGTATCGCACTTGCAGGCATAAACTCCATGTGCATGACCCCTTCCAGATTCCCATACCAATGAACCTTTACGGGAATAACGGAATAGTACAGATATATAGGGAGCGCCTGGTGTTGGCTCTAAAAACCTTCTAAGTCATAAACAGAAATATGAACCTTTGCCGGTTTCTCTTTAGCCAAGCAATATTTTTGCTAGCCTTGCAAAGCCAACCGAATCCTCTGTTACTGCAGCCACACCAACCATTATTGTCCTTATCTGTTCTGTGATTTACAAAGACAACCCAAGCCTCTACGCCAGCACTGTTCACACTACACTGGCAGCATTTACACACCACTGTAGGTTTTTTTTTTAAATTATGTAACAGACAGAAAGTAAATAATTGTTCCAAGAAGAGGCTCTGTCTTTGTGCATGGAATAACATCCCGCTGAAGTTGTCATTTTGTGATCATAGATTTTATGATGATAAATTTGTGACTTGCCTCTCTCCTTAGTTGGAGTAAAGGGCGCCGAGTAGAATTGTAATTATTATGTGGGAACCCATGGGATTATGGGGAATATTACAGGAAAAGAACAGAGGATGCCATCATCAGATCATTGAGTTTCCCTCACCAATCAAACATATTCAATGTCCTCGATGCAGAGAAATAAAACATGGTCAAGCAAAGTCTGAGAGCAAAGTGCAGTTTAGGCAGGGGCTTAACCAAATACAAAGACAACAAGGGGTTTGATGTCAAATGGCATTAGAGCTCTCCTCTGTACAAAGTGCTAAGGCTCCTTAGTTCTCATCTGATCCTCATGGTTTTAATGTCAGATCAAAACCACAGAGATTATGTTGTCCTGTATTTCTTTTGAACATCAGAGCTTCATGTATGATAAAGATGTGATAAATATTGTTAAATTATAACCCTGAGGCACTCTAATTAACATTGAGTCGAGACAAGGTGAAGGACGGTCATTAACTCCCCCACCCTGGAGGAGCTGCAGCGCTGATTTAGTGTCACCAACCTACGACTTGTACACACCCCATTATCAGTCCTGCCTGTTTCCATGGCAACTGATCCCATGACTTCTGCCTATGTGCTGCGTGTGCTGCCTGGAGGCCGTGGGTGAAGCCAGCCTGCGATGTGCCCAAACAGCAAAGAATGGGTCCGTGTATAGGTAAAACTATAATTCACTAATGAACAATAAATAACAAGATTCATAGTTCCACAATGTTAGTAAACAATTGCTGACAGAAAACGTATGGCTGTTAAGTCTTTTTGCGCATTTTGAATCTTTGAGATTGAGGTGGAGGGCCAAGTGCCATTTGCCTCAGTGAGGCTCAATGAGAATCAATGGGTGCCCGTCTGTCAGCTTCTCCCCTACACTTTGATGTATAGGGAAATTTGAGAATCAGGATAGATAAGAAATCATCTTTATAAAGGTTTAGAAGGCTGATTCATTTGAATGTTCAAATGTAATGACTAGATGAACTTTACATCCTTGTTTACTTTGACAACCATTTGTTGATTATGAAGCCTTAACTTCCTTTCTGAGAAGCACAGGTGAACTGTTCCCTCTCTTTACAGCACAATAAATAGATTAGACACCTATGGGACATACATGCATCCTGTTTAACTTAATCTATTGTCTTAGTGCATCCCTATGGTGTGGCATAAAACCAAGATATGGCCAAGCATTGATGTATCGCTCTTTTTAAATGATATATGATGAAGAAAGATTGACACAGAGGCTTGATATTTTATCCATTATTTAAGAATTAAATCATTCTTAAAGTCTCTATCAATAACTAAAGGTATAGAATGACAAATGAGAGACACGTATGAAATTATAGAGCCATCCTCTAGTCACACTGCATTTTCAATTGAAATTATTTTTCTAATGTATGTGAACTGGGTCTTTAACTTTCAAAGTACCAGACATCTTTGGGCAGATGAGGAGAAAGGGTCCCCTGGAGCATGTTACTCCTATGGTAAAAAAAGCTGTCAAAAAAAGTCACGCTCTGCTTCACCATTCAACTTCCAGTTACCACATTAGTCTGAAAAGTCACCTGCCTTGTTTAAAACAGAGGACGCTGCACTACTCATGTCACACACTCTATGGGTCAGTGTCAGAAAAAAGAGTACGAAACTTAAAAAAACATGTTTCTTTTTTACCTTTATGCAGCCAAAGAATGAAAAATACTTATCAAATCTTGTTTTCCATGGTCTCATTTTATAGAGGACATTCTACCCTTTCAGAAAAATATCAATTCAAGTCTGTAGAGTTAGGATTTTTTTCAGTTATGGGGTCCCAAAGACTCAAAGTTACCAAAGATCCTGTTTTTTTTTTTGCAGTTTTGGTCATTTTATATATGTCCTCATGTCCACTCAAAGATTAGAAATCCATTTAGAATTGCCCGTAGTATTAGACATAGGTTAGGCCTCCGATATATATATCAGGTTAGGTGGGTTTTGATTGACAATTTTCCATTATGGTCACTCGTGTGTAGAATTTTACTCGTTGAGGCGTCTGCGACAATAACTCTTAGGTCAGAATAAATCTTTCAAAAATAGTGATACAATATCTCTAATACACGCCATGTTAATGTCTTATAGGGGGTTTAAGTTGGTATCAAGATTTTAACTGTCAATTCAATGGTCACCGATTTGTGGGTCATAATGCCAATGTGGACTGGGTTTTCGTTGCAGAAGCCTCAACTACATTTTACAATGCCACTGTTTTATTCAAGTATGGATTTGCTTTTCTTATATTTCATATCAACCAATACAACCTGCTCATCCATTCTGATAAGCATTGGTGAGACTCAGGGCCTGTAATGTAGTGCTTTGGGTAAAATTATTCATTTAGGGGGTTTTCGTCGCAGATTTTAGGGTGGCAAAGTTGGTGTTATCTGGTGTTACCCAATTGAAGTCTATGACTTTGGTTAATATGACTACTGTGTACATCTGTACATCAAATATGTATGGTAGAATTACATTGGGATCATTAATTTGGCCACAACAAGGCCTAAAGTGCCGAAATGAGTTTTCGTCGCAGATGCCTCGGACAGAAATGAACTTCCGCTCCTGTAATTTTGAAAAGCATCATGCATGCAATATCTATTCTTGGTAGACTATAACACATTGTTGTCCAATGTCCTGACCCAAAATAATTATATTTCAAGCCCTTTTGTTAAAATTTATTGCACATTTAGTTTTTATCGCAGACGCCTCATTTCATCATTTTCCCCCGAAAAAAATATTTTCAATCCACATAACCAACTAATACTTTACCACAAGATGCCCCTACCCATAGCCCATTTTGGTGTACAGTAGCTTTGCAATTGCTAAAAATTTCTTTTGGGAGTCCCTTCCCATGGTGTGAAATGTAGGGTTTTCTCAGTTTTTTTCCAGATCCACATACATTCGACACTAAACAGTACAAAATTGGTTTTAGTGAGGCCTCTACTGTTTTATTTTCCAAACACTATACATACTGACGATTTATTAGAGCAATTTCGGAGCTGATCAGGGCCTTACTGACAGAACTACAGTAAAGTTGCTGGTTTGAAGACAACATTTTTCAAATTTTCAGTATTTCGATAACTTTGTTTGGGCACTCACAAAGAAAATTTAAAGATACCTTTTTGAAATCTTAGATGCTTAATCAACCTGCCAATAGGTACTTGCATACCAAATTTCAAGTTGCTGTGACCATCCTAACTTGTATTATAGCAATCCTGGAGTTTTCATCGCAGACGCCTCACAAAAATTGCTGAGATTTGGTTGACCATGAATAAAAACTGCAGTTTTCGGAGAAAGCCAGTCCACCAGGGGTTTTCATAGGGCCAACATGTTGCATTATCAACATGATCAATATTTGTAATGTTATTTTGACTTTTGTCTTTCTGTACTGTTTGCACCAGATATGTGCACTTTTTCTGACAATCACCCATATAGTATATTATACTGACTGACTTCATGCAACGAGGTACCTACTCAAATCGGCTTTTTATTAGCACCATACTTGAATGACCACTTGTGAGCAACAAAAGGGACAAGTTATAGCTACATGAAAAGAAAGGACTGGAAACGAGGGCATTTTTAGCCAGCTCTTCCTTTTACAATAGAAGCAAAACCCTCCCAAGGTCAAATGTAGCATTTAGAATTGAAGTCATAACTTTAAAGTGAGGTATAACGCTTGTAGATCACGCTTCTGGAGCGTGTTGCTCCTAAAGTAAAAAGAGCTGTCAGTAGGTACCCTCTTTTCAAAAGAATTCATGCACTGCTTCACTATTCAACTTGAACTCACCACATTAGTCTGAAAAGTCACCGGCTTTTTTTTAAACAGAGAGAGCTGCACTATCAGGTACCTACTCATGTCACACACTCTATAGTATATTATACAGACTGACTTCTCCCAACTAGGTACCTACTCAAATCCCCTTTTTGAGCACTGTACTTGAATTTCCACTTGTGGGCAACAAAAGAGACAAGTTATAGCTACATGAAAAGAAAGAACTGGAAACAAGGACATTTTTAGCCCGCTCTTCCTTTTACTATAGGAGCAACACCCTCCTGCTCTCCAATATACAGCAAAATGAACATGCAATGACATACCCATATGAATACAGCCAATAAGCTCTAATATTCATTTTTTTATCAAATCGTGAATATAATTAGCATAATGATTTAAATAACTTATGGAAAAATGGCCAATGCTTTCCATACATTGGCCATAACATTGGATATAGGAATGGTAGCTACATGCATTTAACCATTTCATTGACAGACATCATATTTCTTTCTACTTTGAATGTTATGTTGTTGCCTTAATGTCTATCTGAATCCTTATTTAGTCTTTATTTGTGATTTAAAATGTTCCATTTACATTACAAGATAGGGAAGAATTGTAATAAATTTGTTTACAGAAAAGAAAAACCATGATTTTTTTCCTGTAACAATTATGAAACAAATTGTTATAACCTTCTCTAATTCTATGTAGTTAGAGTCCATGATATGGAACTAGATGCTCTCTTGAGTAATGTTGATTCCTCTATGAGCTGGATCCTGCTCATCAGGAGAAGGGATCCACACTAGGTAGTATGACACAAGGTCATTAATGTAAATAGTAACAGACCTATTAACATGATTTTCTATCAGAGTGGTTGATAGTGTGTGATAGTGTACTATCTACTCTCTCTGTGAGAGTGTATTCTTTTGAAAGTCATAAAGGAGCAGGGCTCCGCTCATCAGGAGAAGGGAGCAATACTCCAAAGGGTGTGTCGCAAGGTCATAGAAGTACATATCTATAGACCTACTAGTGTGACATGCTTTTCTATTGGTCTATTAGGCTAGCAGAAAGCCGTAGCATGGAGATCATCACCGAGGGCATTCAGAAAACAAAGTTCTAGGACATGTCGGGAACTAGCTAGCTGCCATCAATTACTTTCTAAGTGGCAAATCACTGTCAGTGCCATGACAACAACATGTGTGATATTTAGTAACATTGGAGGGTGGCAGTTAGACGGGGTGGTCTGGTTAGAGCATTCGTGATTATCGAGAGTCTAACAAAGGGCAAGTAAGAGGGGTGGGTGGTAGGTGAAAAAGGTAACCATGTGATGAGTCAAACGAAGAGTGAGGGAGCTGGTGGTAGGTGTAAAAGCAGGCATGTGATGATGATGAAAAAAATAAGACAGGCCCATGATGCTTTTGATGTTCCTGTAGAGGTATACGTGACAGTGAGGGGGACAGTTAAAGAAATGAGAGCCAGGAATATGCGAGAGACTTAGGGTATTAACACTTTTTCATTTCATTAGGATAAACACCATTATAATCGGCCCTTTGAGAGTTTGCACCTTTTCTCATACTATTTAGATGCAAGAATTAACCTCTACTTGATGCCTAAAAGAGACTTAATTTTGCTGACCCATGATTCAATGAAGTGCTGGTGATCACTCTTGCCAGCAAGATGCATCATCACGACCGATGATAGAGACTTTGTAGAGAGCTTCAAAATTGACCACATAGCAATTTATTACAATGCTACCTCATATATAAGGGACACTCTCAGCCTTCAATTGTAATCGACTATAAATACCCCTGTAAGTAGGCCATAGAACCTCGTGTAAAATAAATATAATTACAGGTTATTATGAAACTTTAATCGTGAAATTCTATATTGTACATGAAAACGATATTGTTCTTATGAAAATTGAACTGACATGGATTGTCTGTACTCGACATCAATAATAATGCCAAATAAAGTTAAATTGTTCCTTAAAACTACAGCACTATCCACATCCAGTATGGGCGTTCATGCCTACACAAGGTAATACTGTATAGTAAAATAAAAAGCGTTGTACTGTATATTTACGTGGCCGGGCTGACAGTGTACAATTCACACCCTTAGTTTATACCAGACTTCCATGACACTTTACCATCCGATTTATTTACAAACAAGGCACCGATTCGCAAGTTTTTATCTCTATGACTCAACACTGTGACCTTTGTCCACATTGTTCATCCTGTCTTTCGTTAGGCTGTTACTAGTTCAATGACCATTCAGATCACAACCTACTGACACGTGTTGCCTGGGATACATACTATGAATTCCCGTTAAAATGTTCAAAAAGGATTTCACAAGTGTTCAGCTTATTTCAGAAAGATGCTGGTAGAACAATGACAGATGCTACTATGAATATTAATTTGGTCCAGGATGTAGCTCAGGAGGCTGCCGTGAAAAGTGTGGGAATGCATGAATGCATTAGCTACAGTGACAATTCTGACGGTAGCTAACTCATCTTCAGCAATTCTCCACCCTGGGAAGCCACTGCACACCATAGACTGCATTGTAATTGACATCCTCTGAATAGAAAGTGTTGTGAAAGGTTGAGGGAACTGGTTCCACCTAAACGCTTACCACAGTACGAGGGCTAGGGAATTGACGAATGAACAGTTGGAAATCAGTTCACTCATGCATTACTTCTATAACCTTTATGACCATTTACCTTTAAGTAACACAAGAGATGATTAATTTCCTCAGGTCAGAAAATGGAACGGTATCTCTGATAGAACTCAAGTCCTATCCTTTCGCAACACCCACTGGCAATGTGGGAGTATAGAGTGGTTTGCCTTTGAATTATTATCCTACTTTGCAGTATCACTCCTGCACTAGCTAGTGGCCTGCTTATGTGACCAGGCATTTATTGATTTCTATTCCTCCACACCCTCGACCCACACTTATTTGAATAATGATAGTGTTTAAAAAATAATTATCAACACACATGTTCCCAAGGTGCTCATTTGAGAGGGGCGCTTATTTGTGACCAAGGTGCTGAAATGAACTATTATGGTATAGGCCTGGGAATAATGACAAAGAAGGGATCAACAATAATTGGAGATAGGATTGCTGAGCTAATATGGTGGCACATCTGGTTATTACTTCTGGTTGACTTTCTTCCATTTCTATGATAGACGGAAATTGATTTGCACCTATATGTGTTTAACATTAATTGATAATAATTTCAATGATTATAATTATCATCCATTTCTCTCTTCATTTCAGATGTACTCGGTATCCGATGTTACAACTGTGAAAATGAGCGATCTAATACCTACTGCACGGGGGAGTTTAACCTTGTGACATGTGAACCCGGCATGGACACATGTCAAACCATCGTCAGTTATTCAGGTTGGTGAATATATTACCTTACATCTCATCTATCTCAATAAATGATTATATGCTGCTTTCAGATTTTGAAGCTAAAAGATAACAAAGGACAGACAAGAGGTGGAATCTCATCCATGGCCATTAAGTACCAAGTGGTTTGATGTGATCTAGATTCTGTTCTTGTAATTGTGTGGCCCTTATGGCTTGTTTTCATCTAGGGGCATATTCTAGGGAATGGTTGAACATATGATATTTATTAAACATCTCTTTATAGTCTTGACCTGAATTGATCAACCGCTTTTCAATTTTTTGATCAAATAATATACTCCCATTGCCATTAGGCTCCTAAAGAGACCTTCAGACGATCCCCAATCCCAGTTTGTAGAAGCCTGTAATTTTAGGTGTTCAACATGGCCTATTAAACTGCATCGCTAAAATAAACTATTTTTTGTCATGCAGAGGTTAGCAACAAAAGGAGTATCATCAAAACGTGCACCAAGAATGTGTCATGTGAAATGCAGATTAACGTCACACATGACGTCATGCCATGTGACCAATCACTGGGCAGCTGGGTGTGTACCTCATGCTGTCAGGAAGACGCTTGTAACTTGGACTCCGCCCCACGCCTAAACCTGCCATTCACAGAGGTCCTTGTTACAGCATTAGCTTTGTCAATAGTTCTGAGATTCTGCAGCTAGAGTAGGGTGTGTGTTGTGGATCTGCATCTTTGAATGTGATTTCTTATACGCTTTTTATAGTAATAATGTCTAATTTTAGAAGAAGAAAAAAGAATTCATGAATCAATTCATTTTATTTTCAAAACATATTTTCTAAAATATTTTTTAAGAATATATCTAAATACCTTCTTAGGTATAATTTTGGCAACGAAAACATCAATTGTAAAACAAAGCTTGTCTGAAAATTGCATATGTGAAAATCATTTATCAGAGGAGTACCTTAATGAAGAGGGACTGCTCTGCACCCTGTGTTCAAATATTCCACACTATGACCGATGTATTCAGTATGAAATTCCTACTACAAAGCACACATAAACTGGCCGCTTTTCCTTGGTTGAGCCATGGCTGTACAATCAAAGCTAATATGAAATTTCCCATTTTTATAGACAAAAAAGTCCTAGTAGTAGGCATAAGTACAATATGTCATCAAATGTAACCCTTTAGATACTCGCATCTTTCTTTTTATACAAACTTCGGAAAGGGACAAGACAATAGCCTTTTGATAATTTAACTGAACACATAATAATTAGTGGATACTGTTTCACCAGTTAAGAGAACAGAAGTATCAGAATCAATATTATCCCTGAATATTTCAGTAGAAATGACTGTTGTGAATTACTCATTTGCTACTGTATACTGATATCTGACTCATAATATCTTAATAACCATTATGTTTTAATATGCCATGAATAGTTTGCAAAGGATTTCCTTTCATTATTCCTTTTGTACAAATTTGGCAGTAGCATAGTGCGCTACAATTTTCAGAACAAAAGAGTATGGTATGTATTGTATTGTGTGATGATTTAAATAGATTCAGAGTGACATCCTTGCATCGGTTGATGGTTAGAAATATACAGGTTACTGGTTTCACATTCTTCGATGAAATAAGCTGTATTTGAAGTAGAAAGCTTTACCGCTTGTCAACTGAACTGCACACTTTCATTTCAATGAACACACACCAAGTTTTGCTTGTATGAGGCTCATTAGTGCATTACAAGAGACAAGGCGTCCCTCACCTATGTACACCAAGTCATGTCCTTAGATTATGGTGAAACTTTAGCACATGAATAGGAAGGCTAATTAAAGTGATGTGACTGCCGACTTTGAGCTCATAATATTATCACCTACAGGCCCGAAGAGTGGGTATTCTTTTAGGCCTTGACTAACTTTGGAAAGAATGTGACAATATTTCATATGTGATAGTTAGGTGAGTCAATGGGAATACTGGTAATTTTCGTTCCAAAGAGATATTTTTTGTGACATTGTTTATTGCAACTAAGGCTCTCTCTGATTTCACTGCTTAATTAAAGATAAAACAATTGTAGTGTATTGTTCTAGTTGTTCATTTTCTAAAGGCTCTGTATATATTGAACAGTCTTTTTCACTTTTTCACTAAGTTGTTTAGTGGAAGAAGTATTGATTAAGGAAGGAATGTCAAATAAGAGGTCATAATAATATTTCTGATTATTTGATTACAAATGATGTGATATAAAGGTCTTTCATTTTTCATAATTATTTTATTCAATCAACCAAGACCTATGTTCAGTTTGAAGTGATCTTTGCAATTTTCCTCCTTATCTCGTACGTTTTACATTAAACAGAAAAACAACACTTATGAGAATAATTTCAATGTTTTACATGAAATGTATGTTGGATTAGCATTAATTATAAATGTAGTTTTAAGGAATACTTCTTGTTGTTCAAAGATATATTCTCAGCTCCAATATGTCATGGCACAATAATTGTATTCCAAGTTGTTGTTTTTTTCAGATTACTCAATGGATACAGAATGTTGTGATAGAGATGTATTTTGTATGACGTGTTTGATATATAATAAATTGTGTCTATGTATTACACACAAAAAATGTGTATTTTTATTTTGTTTCTATAATAGGCCGGGGGCCGATAGGGCCCACCATGCACCCCCCCCACATCCCAACGCGACAGTTTTTTTTTATCCTTAGGGTCCCCTGAACAAGATTCAAGATGTTAACATTGATTATCTTGGGATACAATACCGGTTTTGGTTCATTATCCATGTGCGGGTTCAGACCACTTTTGGGTCAATTTTTGTACCATGTTATTCAAGGGGTATGCTCAATCCCCAAGCTCTAAGACTATCTTACCTTGTCTGGATCCTGAAGCTATAGGTCTTGTTGGAAAGGAGACATAACCAGCTTTTTATTAAGACCTAATACATGTTTTTAAGTTCAGATTTGAGTGTACCAGACAGTCGGGAAGACGAAAGATTGAAATTACAAAGTTCCTTTTTTTTACTGAAAATCTTAAATGCGCTCCAGATACATGTATAAAACTTGTCCTTATCCCCATCTAAGCACAATATCTAATATGATTTATGTAGTACAAACCTCTCTGAGTAATATGAGACATTTTACAGATTTCCTTGATGACTATGACACACGTTATTGCCTTGGACGCAAAGACACTACCTTGAGCCAATACGATGCTGTTCCATGTTCAAAGACTAGAAATATAGGTGATAAAAGGTTGCTAGGTTGTGTGGTGGCCTAGCAATAGCAGTTTTGCATAGCAGCAATGTCTAGATTCATACCTGTATTGCATAGTCTCCCCTCAAGGACATAGTTCACTGATTTCAAATTGCATATAGCTCCCTTGTGCACATCACATAGTATGGACATAGGTAAACATGATTGCTATGTCATGTGGTTGCCTAGCAACTGCAGCTTTACATAGAACCCCATGTCCAAATCTATTTAGATAGTCACAGATAAGTGTATGGTCTTGCCTCAGGGATGTATTGCAACATACATTTCTTAATAGTAGCGTAGGTTGGGAAAGGGAACCTTGATGGTAAAGGGCATAGTCATGATTATGTTAGAACATTGTTCAAATAGAATAAAGATCTGGATAGGAACTTCAGGCTTACTTACCCTTACTGGGGATAATGAATGCTAGGATCATTAAACAGACCTCAAATGACAGATCATTTTTTAAAGTAAACCTACAGTATTATGATTCTGAAGTGATCAGTAAGAGTCTGGCTTAGTTAAAAGATCAAAGCCATCCCAGAAAATCAGTCTAGTTGTGTGAAATTGTTGGCCACAATAACACAATAGAACAAGGTAGTAAATGTGTGTTTGGATGATGTGAGGGTTGTTGTTGTTATTCATTTATTTATCCCATGCATTCATACACCCAAGATGGAATGTTTTACTTCATGACAGCTCAAGTTAGAGATAGGGGGTATTTTCCCCAGATCCTGAATAGTTCACTTGAACTCCACTAGATGGAAGTTTGAGATCTCCAATCACACTTTATATTTTAAATATCTGTATAGGAGAGACAGTGAAGCATTGGGGTGATAGGGTGTCCCTTGTGACACCCTATCACCCCAATGCTTCACTGCATGGGGGTGATAGGAGATGATTGACTGGTAACTACTTGTATCATGTCTCCAATATAAAGGCAGGTTGCGAGCTAATTGTCTAGGATGGCCAGCTTGATCTTAATAGCTACTTGTCACTTTGTGCCTATATGTCAGATGTCATTGATAGTGGTCACACATGCAATAAACCCTCTATTAAGTATTATGTCCATTTGCAGTTATGTATTCATCACAGTCATTCAATATACAATGATTTCTTTCTCTCCCATATTAATTAAACCTTCCTGCAAAATGAATTACAGAGTTAGTGGTCAAGTCTGTGATTGCTGTTTAAAAGATGCAGTAGATTACTTGGCACTGTGCTGAGCATCTCAATGTCCAAACCCTGGGTGATTTTAAAAGATGGCTATCAATTGTCAAAGGCAGGAAGATGATCTCCATTCATAGGATCCATGGAGAGAGAGAGAGAGACTGCAGATTATAGTGATGGTGACAGAATCACAACAGTAGCTTCAGGTTCTTTCTAGATATGATAAGAGCAATTTGTACAATATGGATGACACTTCCCTCTTCTATAAGCTAGACCAATTGACCACCATGTCCACTGTGAGTGATGTGGAATGGTAGAAGATACTCAAGGTCTGTGTGCCAGTGGCTTTCAGTAGTTTTATTAGAGTCAACTATTAATTCATTACACCAAATGTGTTGGGGATAATGAACTGCAACAGATCAACATGCCTTCTCAGAAGTGTCCAGCAGCATAATCACCAGCTGTTGGGATCACACTGCTATGAGAGAAGTTGAACCAGAATGTAATGTTCAGAGATATGTAGTGGTTACAGGAATTTGATAGGGGGGGGGGGAAGGAGGAGGGGACAGTAGTTAGGAATTACAATCCTGTGTAATCATGGATGATCTGAGATACATATGCATGAATATGCATATACAAAATAACACAGGGTGTGGATGTGGCAAATAGCATTTTATCATTATTTCATCTTATGGTCTCTGTCAATTAGATGATTTTAAAAGGTAGATTTACATCAAGTACATGACCTTGCAACGTGTTATATGTGCTTCTATTTTGAGATGTGGACAGGTGAGCTATACATGTATATATACAAGTTCTTGAGGAGAGACCATACACTTATCTGTGACTATCTGAATAGATTTGGACATGGGGTTCTATGTAAAGCTGCAGTTGCTAGGCAATCACATGACATAGCAATCATTTCTACCTATGTTCATACTATGTGATGTGCACAAGGGAGCTATATGCAATTTGAAATCAGTGAACTATGTCCTTGAGGGGAGACTATGCACTACAGGTATGAATCTAGACATTGTTGCTATACAAAGCTGCTATTGCTAGGCCACCACACAACCTAGCAATTTTTTATCACCTATATTCCTAGTCTATGATGGAAGTCACAGAAGAGTTATAGACAGGTTTACATCAGGGGAGTATGTTTCTGAAAGGAAACCATGCAGATATGAGCATTTCAGCATATATTCAGGCTTGGTTGCTATGCAAAGCTGCTGTTGCTAGGCAACAACACCACTTAGCAACAAAACAAAAGCAGCACTGTATTCTACTAAGCTGATTTATAGGGGGTAGGACCCACCAGATACTTTCTAGACTGCACATTTATGTAATTTAAAGTGACATCTGAATCTATTGTCGGCCATTTGGAATTTCAGCCATATACAGCCTTGCCATTAAATTTTATAAAGTAGAAACATGCATATTCTTAATCAGCACTCTTTTTAGCACAATAATCAGGAGAATTGATAGAGATTTAGCATAGAAAAACATCCATTTACATAAAGAGTTAGATTATTGATATGGAACTGCATCGTATTGGCTCAAGGTAGTGTCTTTGTGTCCAAGGCAATAACATGTGTCAATGTCATCAAGGAATTCTGTAAAATGTCTCATATTACTTAGAAAGGATTGTCCTACATAAATCATACTAGATATTGTGCTTAGATGGGGATAAGGGCAAGTTTTATACATGTATCTGGAGCGCATTTAAGATTTTCAGTAAAAAAAAGGAATTTCAATCTTCCGTCTTCCCGACTGTCTGGTACACTCAAAGCTGAGCTTAAAAACATGTATTAGGGCTTAATGAAAAGCTGATTATGTCTTCTTTCCAACAAGACCAATAGCTTCAGGATCCAGACAAGGTAAGATAGTCTTAGAGCTTGGGGACTGAGCATACCCCTTGAATGACATGGTACCAAAATTGACCCAAAAGTGGTCTGAACCCGCACATGGATAGAGCCAAAACCGGTATTGTATCCCAAGATAATCAATGTTAACATCTTGAATCTTGTTCAGGGGACCCTAAGGATAAAAAAAAATACCAATCGTGTTGGGATGTGGGGGGGTGCATGGTGGGCCCTATCAGCCCCCGGCCTATAGCCCAATTCATGAAGAATACTTTAAGCAGTGTGAAGCTCGATCTTCAGCTTTTGTATTATCAGCAATCACTCTGTGACCAAAAGAGAGGAACAATAAGAAGAGATGGAATTCTGCTGATGCTGTATACTGCTGTTATGCTAATTGTTACTCAAAACTTACTATGATCAAAATGATGAAAGGATCCACATTGGGTTCTTAGGTATCCACTATTCAAGGGTACCCCAGTTTTAATCAATTGTAATGTCGAATGAAATCAGTAACCACTTCTATGGTCAAGTACGAACCATGTCAGCTGCCATCATAAGCTCCTTTACAGCTAGGCCAAAGCAGACCGTACCTCTATGATCATTACGAACATTGTATGATTGTAACTAATGCTAGTATCAACATAAATTCTGAAGAAGTCACTTTAGGTGTATATTGGCACTTCCTGGTTGTTGTGAGTCCCCAGCCTGATACCATATTTAACATGACATTGGAACATGGCCAGACTGTCTACTGTGTGCTGCCTCTCAGTGAAGCTGATGGTTTATTAAAAATAGGGACATTAACCATTTCAAAACCGATATTATTGCATTATGGCCATTGGTAACTTTGATGTATGAATACATCTCTGGCAAGTAAATCAGAAGGGTGATTCAATGAATCATGCTGCTCATATGGAGTTGAAAGGATGTGCTCCAGTACCAGCCCAGTAACCTGGTTTCACTATGAAAACCTGCTGTTCCCCTCTCATAGCATTGGTTATACCATGGTTATCACATTCTTGAACAATTTTCCGGTGCCGGGACTGGATATTGAAGTTCGAATAGTACGTGCTAAATGAACCCATGTTGACACTTGGATTGAGACGACATGACAGCAAGTTGACAGTGAATAATTTCATTCGATAATAAAAAAACTATAGCAATAAGACCTTAATGCGTATAGAGGATGAAAGTAGACATTATATTCTAGCACCTACCTTTAATTTGCAATGATTTGACTTCTATATTTGACAAGATTGATAATATAAAAATCGAATCGAGCGAAATTTCTCCGTCATGTTGACTGCGTAGCGGACGGATTGTTTACCGCGGCGAGACACAAGTTGTCACGTTGGCATATGCTCTAAGGGTATTCTGGCCGTCGCACGAACTGCTTACCAGCGGTTCTACTATGAAAATGCCTGTAGGACACACACCGACGTAACACTTTGGGTCCAAGCGGCCTTGTCGTCTTGCCGAGAAACCAAGATGGTGGAGGACGGATTAGGTCGAATAGCAACAAATAACATTGATTTTCATGGCTTTTTAAGGTGAATACATTTAATTTAATGGTGGAAACCATGGTATAAATGCCATAGATAACAAATAGAGGTGCACACGGTGATTCTAGGGGCAGATAAGAAGCACGAGGCCGAGTGCCTTCTTATCTGCCCCTAGAATCACCGTGTGCACCTTAATTTGTTATATATGCCCTTATAATATTATATAGCTTTATAATATATACCAAGTCAGCATGCCAACATGAAGATGCTGGCTTGGTATGTATATCATGCATAGTTTGGCACCAACGGACCTACCATAGCAGATAGGAGGCTGAATTATTCATGGGATTAGATTACCGTGTGTATGAGGTCAGGTTATTGTGGTCATAGTGGATGTCCTTATCCATAAGAGGCGCCCCGGGCTGTCTCATGGGTGGCTACTACAGCCATCTGTCATGTGGTGGGGCTGGTAGGGGATGGGGTTATGATTGTCTAATTTTAGGACATCACTATCATAGTGCTAAGTAGGGTAGGTTTAATCCCTATGAGCAAAGGGGATTGTATCTTTGTATTAGAACAGCATTGCCTGTTTACCTTGCCTTTCTCGGGCAATGGCAAAGGTCTGAAACCTAGCAATGTTGAAATGTATGGATTTCCATGAGAAAGCTTCAGTATAGAATGCCTATTTATCAATTTCATAATGGTGCTTGCTCCATATACCTTACACAGTAGATATGAAAGCCTGTAGATAGAAAGTGATCTACTAGACTGCCTCGGTGCCTGCCCTGAATACAAATAGACCCCAGTATTGTGTAAATGCTGCTGGAGGCCATTCCTTAACACACTACGACTGCTGTCCTTCAAGCCGTAGTTGAGTTAATGCCGTTACTGTATTATGCACTAGTAATAACCAATGTCTGCATCAGTACGACTGCTCTACCAAACCTTATGTAATTTCTGCATAGCTTCTGATCGTACAGAGCAGTCGTAGGGCCTTACCTATGATAGCCTGGCTTATTCATAGCAGTTTTAAATCTTAGTGCATGTGTGTAGTCATAGTACATTAAGAAATGGCCTCCAGAGGCAGAGGCTGTAGTTGTCTTTGTCAGGCACGGGACAGGGATAAGGACAATATTGGCTGGTGTGGGTGTCGTGGGAGCATTGGCTGTCTTTGTAAGGTAAGAGACAAGAATATTTACAACACTGGTTGCTATGGCGTAGTGGCAGAACCTATCAATAAAGCAATATAAGGCTCCTAATACTGCAGACTACATTTTACCGCCCAGGTACTCATTAGTTAACTGCATCCTTGACCCCCATTTGTAACCGGTGCTTGAATATTGATTATTGTATTGCTTAAAATGGATTTCTAATTATGCAGCAATGGAAGGCTCAGGGCATTATAGCTACTTCTAGTGCAACCTATTACCAAGATATACATTACAACACCAGAAAGCTCTTGTTTCAGATATTTCAGGTCAAGATATTTCGAAAGGTTGAGTTAGCAACATCAAAATTTACCAACTTTCCAATTTATGTTCAAGTTCCTGTCAGTGCATGATGAGAGAAATCCTCAATGATCACTAGGAGCCTAGTAGTCTTTTTACTTGTGAGATGTGTGAATGGCATTCCAATGCCATGCAGATACTATGTGTGTTTTGCCCGGCCAGAGGTATTGATGTCTTTGTCAGGCTAGAAAGAAGGTCAATATTGCTTGGTGTGCTTTAGGGTAAAAGCTTTGGCAATCTTGGCTAGGCTAGGGCGGATGATAGAGGCGATACTAGACCTGTGTACATCCAGTGTGATTGCTATCCTTCAGCTTACCAGCAGGGGATGGGATAACATATTATAGAATAGCTATGTCATTTTACTTAACTATACTGTACAAATACATCCACAAATAGTTTAAGTGCAACTTTCCTTAGAATTATATAAGAATAAAGAGGATTTAGGTTATTTGCATCGGCCTGGAGTACACAAGAGCATACTGCATAAGGGTGTGGTATGCATCTAAGAGCTTTAGCTAGACCAAAGAGAAGCCAATATTCTATGTCAGCCGTGCCCCCTTTTCTCTATATATACTGACCAATTAGAGCAGAGCATGCTCCTTATCAATCATGGTGTAGACAATTTGCCAACAAAGCAGAGAAATAGCACCCATTCAACATCAGAAGAGATAATACAATATCAATGAATGGTAGAATAATGTCTTCTGGTTGTATAATGAATATTGTCTAGGGGCAGTATTTCCCCGTACCTGGTGGAGATACTGAGTGGTCCCGCCTCACAAGGGGGATCTCTAGAGAGCTTGGTACCAGGTAATCACTGCCCCCTAGTGTGTGTATCATACCGATCAAGGTGTAGTTGGAAGGTAGAGAATGTCAGGCCAGGGGAAGTAGCTCAGGGGTAGAGCTTCCGCTTCGAAGTCGGAGGGTCCCAGGTTCGAGTCTCGGTTTCTCCATGACATTTTCCTCTGACCACTACAATTTTATTGTATACACATGACTTGAAATTTGCTCATTCAGTACTGATTATATACAGACAGTATGTATTTATGTATAATTATCAGTATTTTCTGCATACATAAAGACACAAAATGTTCATGTGACAACTGAGCCTCTCTTAATGGACGAGTCATAAAAAGGGTTGAATCACACTAGCAGGACACAAATAAGAAGCTCAGCCAGAAGTACTCAGGACATTTGACACTCTCCATTAAGGGAGGCTGTAAAGTGCTGCGGCCTCTAGTCTCGTGACTGTCATGTGATCTCTGTGAGAGATACTATGTCCATCCTTCAGCATGGCTTCTCGTACAGGGATTGTAAATGGGAATTTAAAAAATAAACAGACTTACAGTATTTAAAATACGTTGTTATCTGTTTACATTTGATGCAGTCTACTCACTGATATAGAATGTGTCTTTATGTTGAATTTCAACTTGCTGTAGTAGAAAGATGCTTTAAATTTAAAGAATACTCTTGTAGAGGTCAGCGAAAACGTCTCTGGAGACACCAGGATACGAACCCGGGTCTCTCGCTTGCAAGTCAAGTGCTCTATCGCTGAGCTACATCCCCTCAGCAACACGGCTCCACTGACATTTCCACCTTCCACCTACCTCTGGATCTGTATGGTATACATAGGGGGAGTGATCACCAAGTGAGCCGAAGGCTCAATGCACCCAGGAAGGGAACGAACCCCTACACTCTTTAATATTTTGATCACATTGTTAAACATAGCAGGCAAATGTCTTGGTTTGGCTTACCCTTCACTTTGAAAAGGTAGAGTATGGATTGGGTACATAATACAAGAATATAACAGATGAACGCATGGGTCGAAAGTCATAAAGAACTTCTAATGAGCCATAATACGGAAGTTTTTCATTAAATGGTGTCCCGGTCCATGCCATAAATACATGGGGCTTGTACGGGGTTCCTACTGGTGTGGCAGTTACCGCTTGAATGAGGGCTTTCAAAAAGTTGTGCCCATTTATAGTGGTTGACATGTGACCTGTATTGACCAATCAGGAGCTGTGTTGGGCAGCTGCTGTCATATCGTTATTTCATTGGTTGCCATGTTGGAATGGTTACCGGGGAAATATTTACCCTAACAACAGTGTGTTAATATGAGTAACTGGCGGTTTCACCTGTGGGGATCTTCAGACTGCATTGAAATAAAATTATTTTGGGACATTTAGAATAGATCTAAAAATCTGAAAATAATTGGGCGGTACCCCTGTCACTGGGAAAGTGGGGGGAATTTTTGTTGACTTCAAAAGCAGTGTTTTGGGGGTCAGGTAAATTCCAAAGTGCACAAAAATTATTTTAATGAACTTGTGATCAATAAAGCAATTTTATTGTGACTGGAAAATTAAAGAGATTAATTTTCATGGATTTTAAAAGTGAATCAGTGTCACATTTAAATTCCTAGAGCGGTCATAAAAAAATCAAAAATGATTTTTTCAAAAACATGTCAATTTTTTCTATGGAGCTGTGCCCATAGCACTATTTTAATGGATGGAGGAGAGTCATGAGATTATATTCCTATCCAGGAAGATCGGTTAAATGTACGTGGCAACCACTCAATCAACCCATCCTCTACCTTGGTGTGTCATCAATGGATTAAAGGGTCGCTCACATTCATGCCTTGGGGGGCATTCGTATGTAGCCTTTGAATCCAATTATACTCAATCAAATTCCATAGATTTTTGGCTTTCTCGGATTTTGGATGAGCATGGATAAAGTCTACCACAGTGATGGTCATGTCTCTGTGTTTGGTATCTTTACCCCTCTTGGAGCAAGAGTTCATGTGGCGAGACACCTCGCTACGACGGAACTCTTTTCTTTTGATTTTTCCATGGTGGTCAGAAAAACGAGTTTTTATGGCATTTTCTGTCTGGCCGACGTACTGCATGCCACAAATTTTGCAGGTAATACAGTAAATTAAATTTGTGCTAGAGCAGCACACATTGTATTTACTTGTGTATGTCCGGCCAGTGACTGTGCACTTTATCTTGCCACTTTTGTTCAATTGGGGACAATAGTTGCATTTTGGCCAGGACAGGCACCTGTTTTTATTGGGTTTAGGAACAAGGGGTTCCTCCGGGTCCAATTTTGCTTTGACAAGCAGGTCCTTCAGGCTTTTTGGACGTCTATGTGACATCTTGAAGCCGCCCAGGTGGATTTGGCGAGTGCTGCAGGATCTACCTAGCAGGTCCCAATTCTTTAGGGCCAGCTTGTGTAGCCCATTAAACCCAGGACTGTAGGTGGAGACCAAATAGGATGGTTCTTTCTCAGTTCTGGTGTTAGTGGGTTTTGGCTTTAAGAGGGAAGCGCGGTCCCTCTGGCTGGCTTTGTGAAAGCATTCAGCGATAAAGGCCGGGGGGTATCCACGTTTAACAAAGTGTTTGCCTCGGTGTATACAATGCTCTAAGAACTTAGCGTCGTCAGAGCATATTCGTCGAATTCTGAGGAATTGACCATATGGAATACCTTTTATGCTGTGTCTGGTGTGGGCAGATTTAAAATGTAGGTATGAGCAGCTGTCAGTGGGTTTGGTATAAAGATCAGTGGTGATCTTCCCCTCACGATCTACGATAATGGATGTATCCAAAAAATCCACCCTGGTGGTAGAGGTCACCACTGTGCATTTTATGGATTCATGGATTCCATTCAGGTAGAGAGTGAATTCATCAAGCTCCTTTTGGCCATGAGGCCAAATGAAAAAGATGTCGTCTATAAACCTTAGCCACAGGAGTGGTTGGAGTTTATAGGTGTAGACCTTGGTTTCCTCTAAATGGGCCATAAAGAGATTTGCATATGTGGGTGCTACTCTTGTGCCCATCGCTGTACCACCTACCTGGAGGTAGTGTTTCCCATTGAAGTCAAAATTGTTTTTAGTGAGGACAATGTACAGTAGAGTGTATATTGCCTCATTTGACATTTCGCCTTCTTTAGGGACCCTATTGTAGTACAGGTGCTTGTAGATGGACATAGCACCTTCTTCATTAGGGATGTTGGTGTACAGAGAGGTTACATCAAGGGTGCCTAGAATACAGTCACTGGGTAGTGGACCTAATGATTGCAATTTTATAAGTAGGTCAGTGGTGTCTCGGAGGTAAGACTTTGTCTGAGGTAGAAAAGGTCTTAAATAGTGGTCCACTAAGCATGAGATTTTTTCAGTGGGACAACCATTGGCTGAAACTATGGGTCTGCCTGGAGGTGGTATTTTGCCTTTATGTATCTTAGGCAACAGATACAGTTGGGCCGTTCTTGGTTTATTGGTTCTTAATTTCTCAGAGAAAGAAAAAGACATTTCTTTAAGCCTGAGGAGCCTACTGATATGATCGTTTATATAGTCATTATGAGTTTCTGTCAAGTCCATTGGGACTTCTTTGTAGTATTTTGTGTCTGAAAGCTGTCTGAGGCCTTCATTCACATATTCACTCGGGTCTTGGATGACTATGGAACCCCCCTTATCAGCTGGTTTAATTACAATCTTGCGATTTTTAATTAGACCTTTAAGGGATGTTTTTTTCTGATTTACAAATATTTTGGTTAAAGGGTGATTTGACAATAAGTTTGTTCAAATCGGTCTCATTTGCCAAGATAAATGCTTTTAGTGGGACAGGAGTGGCAGGAGGTTGCCACTTGGTGTCTTTTTTGATAACTTTGGATCTTTCAATGGCAACCAAAAGTGGGTTTTCATTGTTGGATTGGAAGTTTTCAATGGCAGGAATATTGTCAGGGTCATACCACACTGGGCGTATGTCTGAGTTATTTGGGTCAAAAAATGCTTTGATTTTTAGCCTGCGGTGGAATTCGTCCAAGTCTCTACGTAGGTCCCCCATGGGGGGTTCTCCTGGGGTGGGACAGAAATTTAGG
Source organism: Acholoe squamosa (assembly GCA_949317995.1). Taxonomy (NCBI): domain Eukaryota; kingdom Metazoa; phylum Annelida; class Polychaeta; order Phyllodocida; family Polynoidae; genus Acholoe; species Acholoe squamosa. The sequence continues at coordinate 6,636,512 of OX439051.1, read as the reverse complement.
CCCCTCTCCAACAATGATTTCTCACTTTGGGTTAAAGAGTGGCTGGACAGATTCACAACATTGGTTGAGTACATTTCTGAAATGTCACAAATACATAAATACATGACAATTAGGGCTGTACATCACTGGCTGCTGCCTTATCTAGTTATCTCACATAGACATCCAAGCCCCCTGCCCTGTGGGTTATAGCCTTATCTAAGTAGCTATAGAGGATACATATTCCAATCCTGTGCTAAATGACAACAATTATTTATGTCTTGAGATAAACATATCCCCATTTATCAATATGCATTTGCATATGGCTAAAGTTTTTAATTTCATTTGCCAATAAGTAGGTCCATGGTATGAGCCATGTTTTGTTCTATAATAGCAGATCAAATCTGAATGAATATCATGTAGATGATTCTGATTTGTAAGTAAAAAAAAAGTGAGCATTCAATGTTGATACATCTGTAAGGCTTTGCGATGATATATGATTACGTCATATTGCTGTGTGATCCTATTATGAGCAGAACAAGATGGCGCTTGTCTTGTTCCTTCCATATCATTCAGCAGCACCTGTAAGACTAATCATAAACCACTACATTGAGACTCATCTCAGCAAAGCCAAAAACAGCAGTGGGTCGCAAGGAAAAAGGCAGATAGCACTTTATGGAAATAAACGTACGCCAGTCTCCAACACAGCATCATCAACATTCATCATTTTGAGCCGTAGATATGGATCAAAGTGAAGGCCCAGGTCAAAGATATTTTTTGAGAGAATGAGTTTGCCTCTACTGCATAACAAAGATATTTTTTGTGATGTGTTTTCACGAAATGAGGCACATGTCGGCCTAAATGGAAATTGGGATTATTGTTTATCTGTGATCTTAAATATCTCAATTTTGTTATTTATAATGAATTTTTGAATTTTGAATGTTCAAATATCTTATATCTAGGACGTTGGGTGTAAAGTCTGGAACCCTTTCAGTTGATGTTACATCCGCTAAAAGTGGATGTTCTTTGGATTAGATTGCTATTTCACCGTTTTATTCAAATACCTTGTATGTGGTACCAAAGTAAAGAGGACATGTTGGGCTTTAAGGGAATATCAATTTACAGGTTCTCCATTGAGGAGGACTTCCTTGGGTACATAGGATCTAATGATTTGTTGATGGAATTCTGCTCAAATTATAGAAGCTGCTAATTAGTGACATTTATCAAAACTTCGAATTTTACTAACTTCCACTCAATTTTATGACTACGGTAATAACTTTGACCTAGTGTAGATAACATGCTAATGAGTCTAGACAGCTAAAAGAGTGAAATTCCTGAAAAAGCACTGTTTTTTATACTCATTTTGTGAAAACACATCATTATAATGGTGGACATGCATATTAGGAGCACTCTGGCTATAACTTATCAGGTGTTCACAATAGCCTGTATTGACCAATTTTGAGCTGTTCTATGAATTATTTCCCAACCCATAAGGAACACCCTGAATTATTGCTTACACATTTGTTTACCTGCACCCATTCTGTTGCTTTGCACCCTCAGAAAACAGGCATCTGTGGTTTTCACAGGGTCTGTTTCAAAGATCATGAAACACTGACCACTATATGCTTCCTCCCGACTCTTTACTATATTGTTTCCCAGACAATCAATAAGTACTGCCTCATTACTCTGTCCTTGTGAGGACAAACCAACACAGCATGCTGACTTGGCTTGTTTCCTGATATGCACAGAAAATGCGAAAATGCTTAGTAATTGAATCAAATCAACCAAGGATGTCATTGATGTTCAAAATATCTAAATATCGGCAATATTTCGATGTTGAAAATCGTATCCACATTACCATTATGTCGATATAATTTGACCTAAATGATAAACTATAAAAGAAAATGACATGTTTCCTAAAATCTACTGACCAAAGAGGGTCATATTTGGTATCAAAGTAAAGCTTATTATACCAGGTACCCAACCGTCAACCTTTCCCGTTTAAATCCGGGTTTTCCTGCATGTTAAATGGACAGCCGGTCGCTACACACTTTACTTTAAAGAATCAATTGGCCATACCCATCGATGTAACCCCCCATGTAGCAAGCCCACTCGGGGCCAAATTGGTTTTACCCGGGATAAGGTGGTTCAAAGCGGGCAGTATTCAGTACATGGGTTTTAGGTTCGGCAGATGCTGGGTTTCCAGTCAGGGCCACACAGGGCAGCCCAAATCGGGCAAACCCACTTGAGCCTGTTGGGCTCCCAACGGGCTTTGTCCTCAGCATACGGTCTGGGCCACATTGGGCCGCCCGATTTGGGCACTGGTCAGCTTTAAAATGGGCAACCACATTGGGCCCAGGATGGTTTCAAAATGGGCATCCCAAGATGGGTACTTAGCTGCATAAAGTCTTCCCAGTCTTGGGTGAGAGTGGGTTTGGACAGGGCAGCCTCATCTTCTGAACTCTTCTAAACTCTGAGATGAGTGTTCCCCCTCCCTCTCTCTTTTTTGTTCGTCCCTCCCCTATCCATTCCCTACCCCTTCCATCTCCTCCTCATTCCACTCAACCTGCCCTGCCCTTTCCCCTTCTTACCCCGCTCTGCCCTGCTCTTCTGTCACCCTGCCCTCCCTGGGCCTCCCTAGCCCACTTAAAAGGGTCTATTTCTCCTCTTTCCTATCCTCCCCTCAGGATGTGTGTGGTGCACATATGCGCGGGCACTGACACATTCCTCTGTGAATTTGTGTAATGAGGATCTCGCCATGAATATGACCTTAGCTGTCGAAATGGCGTTAAACATCTATTACTCACTCACTCTCACTCCCAGCCCTCACCCTGCCTTGCCCTGCCCTGCTCTCACCCTGCCCTGCCCTGCTCTCACCCTGCCCTGCTCTTGCCCTGCCCTGCCCTACTCTAATCCTGCCCTGCCCTCCTCTCACCCTGCCCTGCCCTGCTCTCACCCTTGCCCTGCCCTGCTCTCACCCTGCCCTGACCTGCTCTCGCCCTGCCATGCCCAGCTCTCACCTTGCCATGCCCTACTCTCACCCTGCACTGCCCTGGCATCTCCTTCGCTCACATGCCCTGCCCTGCCCTGCTCTTACCCTGCCCTGCCCTGCTCTCACCCTGCCCTGCCCTCTCACCCTGCCCTGTCTTACTCTCACCCTGCACTGCCCTGGCATCTCCTTTGCTCACATGCCCTGCCCTGCTCTCACCCTGCCCTGCCCTGCCCTCATCTCACCCTGCCTTGCCCTCTTCTCACCCTGCCCTGCCCTCCTCTCACCCTGCCCTGCCCTCCCCCCTCCCTTCCCTCCACCACTGCTGTAGGACACTTTCCCTATACCATTAATACACAGGTAGGTTCATAGTAGGGATCCAGATATTTGATGTAAAAGGCAACACTGACTAGTCCTGGAAAGAACAGCTTCATATCTTTCTTTGTACTAGTAGGCTTGCAAGGTGGATTTGTGGTGTGGGGGCAAACAGGTCCCACACTTTGCCAGGTATAAGAGGACTAAATATAGAGGCAATTGAGAAACCAAAAATATCCCCTGCCCCTGTAGGCCAGTCCATGGCAGACTCACTACAAAGCACTCACTTCATAGCACTCCAGGCAGAATTCTACTACCCATACCAAACTTATTTCTTTTAGATATAGGACAACTGGAATAGACTACTAAATCAGATATGAAGTAATAATGTGCAGACTTTCTCATAGTCTGGAAATACTTAGATGTTTCTAGTCAAAAGTGCATATCAAGGTCATCTGAGCAAGAATGGTATAGGTTCCCTAGGATATGTTACTCCATAGAGTCCTATAGTGCAAGCCACCCCCCTCTACCCCCCATTAAAAGTAGGCTACCTTTTGTGTTCAGTACTGAGTCCTATGTAAGATAAGGGGGTTTATGGAGATGTCAGGAATCTTTATCAGAGTGATATCAAATGGAAACAAGGGGCCACCTATACCAGAAAATCCTGCTGAATCCAAAATTTGTGGTTTTGATTCTCAAAATTTGGCCAAAGGTACCTAAAAATGAGGTTTGATGATGAGAATATTTTAAAAATGGCAAAAAGTTATATTGAAAATGATTGGAACCTTTTATAGATGCAACATGCTAATCAAAGTCAGTACCTCATTCTACATATCCCAATGTTTGCCTATCCGAACCTGACAAGTACTCTGCTTGCGTATGGCTCTACCTCTCCCACATACTGCCTATCCCTTAGTCTGCCTATCACTCATACTACCTATCCCCTGAAACATCTAGAGTTTAATTAGGTTTTCCCTCACATGGCTTAAAGGATTAAAGTTTACCCCTCACCTTTGTACCTAATTTTCTCTGTACATTCTTACCATTAGTCTACCTATCCTCAATCTGCCTATCATTCACTTTACCTATCCCTCATGGTGACTATCCCCCAAATCTGCACATCCCTCATATTTGTGTCATACTAGTGATTGGCATGATCAAGTTGTCATATGAGAAATATCATAAGACTAGTGGTATATAGTGTAATTATCTCAAGGCTCTTATAAATAGTGTTATTTCCAGTTGTCCCTGGTTTATTCAGCTTTAGGCAACATGTAAGAAGTATCAATCATACAGTAGTTAGTATGTAGGTAATTTGCACATACAGTAAACATACAGTAATTTATAAAGTACAATGTTCAGTTCCACTCCACCTGTGAGGTAATAATAATACAGTGTCCAGCATATTTCTAGGTGGGTTCCCACACCTAGCTCCTGACCTGCTGCTTAGAGGAATAATGTAATAATGGATAACTTTACCCTCTGGTGGAAGTCTTGAAGAAGATAGCCTCTGGCCACTAATGGTAGGAAACCAATGCCTGTCTAGCATAGTTTCACCATAGTGCAGTGGTATAGCAGGTAGCAGGAGATGACTGGAGATGTTACCTCTAGAGCGGTTCTTGGTGATGTGTCTTCCTGGAGGTGCAGACAGGCTATTTGTAGCAAATCTTGGAAAAGCACCTCCAGACTGACTGGAGCCAGCAGCATCTGCCTAACTCTACAGTTGTTTGAGGGGACCCTTTCAAGTGTCACAGGGGGACAAAGGACCCCCATGGACGCCGCTATGGCCCCCATTGTCTTGGTCGGTTCTGCATCTTCAAACCCTCATAACTCGGTCGTTTATGCTTGTATAACCGCCATTTTGGGCATGCGCGGAGCTGAATATGCCAAGTTTATAATGCCCGCTGGATAGGCACGTAACTCCCGCCGGTTTGTCTGTAGCTCACTCGGAGGTCGATTCAGTCTCCATGGCGTAACTTCCTTAATACTGGGAGTTCCGCCTTGATCTTGGGCTCATTCTGACCGTCTAATTATGGGCTTTCCATAGATATTTTGATATTTGACCTAGGTCGCTCAGGAGCGACGCTAGAGCGACCGGAAGGTTATGGCGTCGTGCTTATGTAACCCATTGTTCAGTCCTTAGAGTGCTCAGACACTCATGACGGCGTCAGCGGTGCTCAGGCACCCGTGACGGCCGGTCATAAAACTCTGTCTAACTGACTGTGGCTGGTGTGCAGTGGGGCATGAACGCTCTTATACAAAGTTTGAGCGCTCTTATAGCTCTTAGAACCAACCTATGTATTAATTTCATAGATATTTCTTTGATTAATACAAAATATGTTAGAATTTATTGAACAATAAAATGGTATATCATATTTGACTGGCACATCTGTGATATTACCTAGCACCAATGTATCTTTTGAATATGCTCACCTTACAAGGTACCCTCTGTACCTATCTCTTAAACTGTTTATTACCTATCCTCCTTGCTACCCATCCTCTCCAATACCTATCCCTCAAGCTCAATTTATAGCTTTCCTGCCTATCACAGCTTGATCAGCTGGGATAGCTCACATCCAACCTTTGTTATGATCTCTTAGTCAACCTATCCCCTAAAGAACAAATCCAACAGTCTACCTCAAGCATACATCTACTGATCACTCATGCTATATATCCTTGAGGTAACCTATCCTTCAGGCTGCCTATCCTTCATGGTATATAGCCCTCTGCCTACCTAACCAGCTATCTATGTATCTCTCACCTTGTATGCCATTCTTTCTACCTTTATAGTAGCTCTTATAGTCTATGCCTTGTGAAATATACCTATCGCTCATTGTACCTATCCTCAAGTCTGCATATCACTCATGTTTACCTTACATATCCCTCAGGCCATTGAATTATCATGCTTTTCTAAAATGCCTCACCATGGCTATCATTAGACTAGCTAACTTCCTATCCTACATGTATGTTGTTTATTTCCCTCTTCCTATCCTTCATGCTGCATATCGTTCATGCTATTCCACTTGACAAGTTAAAAAACTGAGGGCTATATACCATGAAGGATAGGCAGCCTGAAGGATAGGTAACCTCAAGGATATATAGCATGAGTGATGGGTAGATGTATGTGTGAGGTAGACTGTTCCTTAGGGGATAGGTTGACTATGAGATCAAAATAAAGGTTGGTTGTGAGCTATCCCAGCTGATCAAGCTGTGATAGGTAGGAAAGCTATAAAGTGAGCTTGAGGGATAGGTATTGAAGAGGATGGGTAGCAAGGAGGATAGGTAATAAACAGTTTAAGAGATAGGTACAGAGGGTACCTTGTAAGGTGAGCATAATCAAAAGATACATTGGTGCTAGGTAATATCACAGATGTGCCAGTCAAACATGAGGGATGTGAAGAGTTGGGGGATAGTCACCATGAGGGATAGGTAAAGTGAATGATAGGCAGATTGAGGATAGGTAGACTAATGGTAAGAATGTACAGAGAAAATTAGGTACAAAGGTGAAGGGTAAACTTTAATCCTTTAAGCCATTTAAGAGAAAACCTAATTAAACTCTAGATGTTTCAAGGGATAGGTAGTATGAGTGATAGGTAGACTAAGGGATAGGCAGTATGTGGGAGAGGCAGAGCCATACACAGGTAGAGTACTTGTCAGGTTGAGATAGGCACACATTAGGATATGTAGATTCAGGTATTGACTTTGATTAGCATGTTGCATCTATAAATAGTTCCAATCATTTTCAATATAACTTTTGTACATTTTTAAAATATTCTCATCATCAAACCTCCTTTTTAGGTATTTTTGGTCAAATTTTGAGAATCAAGATCACAAATTCTGGATTCAGCAGGATTTTTTGGTATAGGTGGCCCCTTGTTTCCATTTGATATCACTCTGATAAAGATTCCTGACATCTCTATAAACCCCCTTATCCTACATAGGACTCAATACTGAACACAAAAGGGAGCCTACTTTGAAGGGGGGGTAGAGGGTGGGGGGCTGTTAAACTGTGTCCATAGGTAAAGCTCTGAGTTTCACCTCCTATCTATTGAAGCTTCTTGATCTGAGTAGTATTGGAATAGCAACACCATTTCTATTGCACTGAACTTGGAACAAGAGCAGATATGCAGAGGTACAGTCATTATGAACTTGAAGGCTCTCTTCTCTACTCCTACATGGGAATTAGTGGGGGAAGATTGAGGCCAGAATGTCACTTTAATGAATCAAAGTGCCTTGTGTTGGCTGAATGAGTTTGATTCAAATGAATGGTACTGCTCTGCCTTTCCAGTTGGGTAGATATTGCATTTACTGCTTTGGTGATGGGGGTGGTAGATTAGTTCAAGGATTTGTTGCTTATTGACTTTAAAAAAAAAAAAGAAAAGTTTTTGGATAAATTTCTCAAAAAGAATTTTTAACATGTCACCACTAATTTTTCATCAAATCGGGCAGCCCACTTTAGGCCACACCAAAAACCCATGTTAAACTCACTTTGAGCCCAAATCGGTGAGCCCAATTTCAAACAGATCTGTGCCCGAATCGGTTAGCCCAGTGTGGCCCAGACCCTTTGCTGAGGACAAAACCAATCAGGCCCCCACTGTGTTAACTCAGTGTGGCCCACATCAGGAGCCCGCTCTGGCCCAGACTTGGGCCAAACCATTTTTGCTACCTGGGCGGCCTGAAGCATAGACTAGTGCTGATGCCTAGTATCTAATTGTAACGTTTTTACCAGATGATAAGGTCATAATATACATGTACTACATACACCTTATCCATTTGTTAAAAATAGAGCTTGCAGGTTTGTGAGTATGACTGCATGGGCTGTAGGTTCATCTCACCGGAAATATCCAGAAAAAAAAAAACACCAAAAAAAACAGAGGCAACAGAGCGTGCCAAATCTCCTAACACATAATTGTTTTCAACATCTCATTGATACTGATGAGCATATATATATATATATATATATATATATATATATATATATATATATATATATATATATATATGTATGTATGTATGTATATACAAAGAAGGCTGACACAGTGGCTTACCTGTCACTAGATTTTTCATTTCATTTTGGGAAAAGCAATATCTAGCAATAAAAATATGTAATGATATTCACATTGAGGCTATTATCCTTTGAGTAAAATCAGACTTGAACAGTGTTGAAGGCTAGAAAGGAGATGGCATTAAATTGCTGACAGTACAGCACAGTATAATAAGGCTGGTTCTGCTGTTGTGAAATAGCACGCCTTTACAATATGCTATTAGCCAAAATGTTTCCAGTTACCTGACTGACACTAGCAAAACAGTGCCGATTTTTTTTTTTACAGAATGTCTGACTGTAATCTCGGGAAAAGACCACAGTTACAATATTAATAGAGGTACAAAAACAGCAAACCACTTTTTGGAAAGATCTCTATCCGCCAATTAACGCAATATGGCAGTGTCCACAATACACTCTTTATTTATATTTGTAGAGGTACACGTTATTAAACCATAGGAGTTGGGTACCGTCTGACTTGGCGGGTGAGTCGAGTCGTCGGACGTTCCTCAGGTTCCGGATAGGTGGCAGCACTGATCCGGGTCTGTGGGGACATCTGACGACGAACACCTGGGTCTATATATAAAGCCCAGGGCTCAGCCGCTACGTCAGAGGCCCTTCTGGCCTCCACACCATGTAAACCATTATTCCTTAATATTAGCTGCCTCTTTGACATCATCCGGCAGCCGTGAGTGTACAATAAGAAATAAAACTAACCGTTGGCATACACTTGGAATACTGTCTTACTCTTTCTTTTCGAACCGTAAGACCCGAACCCCCCAGGTCCGTAAGGCCACAAACCCTTACACTGGTGCCGTGACCAGTTAATTCTGGTGTATAGCCCGGACGTTATAACGTCCGAACGGCTGGTACATGGGTTAGAAATTTCGGAAGACTTACTTAAGTTGTATGAAGAAACTTCATTAGAAGATCCGGAACACCGGAAAGGGTTCTATGATATGCTCTGTCAGTATAATAATGCCTTTGCCAAACCTGGTGAAAAACTAGGTATGACAGATAAGGTATTACATAAAATAGATACTGGAGATGCTGCACCCTTTAAGATACCGTATAGACGGTTATCTTTAGCGAAAAAGAGAGTAGCTGAAGATGAGATAAACAAGATGTTGGAACAGGATGTAATAGTTCCTTCCAATAGTCCATGGAGTAGTCATGTGTGTATGGTAACAAAGAAAGACGGTACTATCCGCTTTTGCATAGACTACAGGAAGTTGAATGGAATAACGAAAAAGAATTCGTATCCATTACCGAGAATAGACGAAACCATTGACTCCTTAGGAGGGAACAGTTGGTTTTGTACCCTAGACCTGCAATCAGGTTATTGGCAAGTGGGAATGAACCCTTCAGATATGGAGAAAACTGCATTTTCGAGTCATATTGGACTATTCCAATATAACGTAATGCCGTTTGGATTGTGCAATGCACCTGCAACATTTGAAGCAATGATGGAAACAATTCTAAGTGATTTATTGTGGAAAAGATGTCTTGTATATCTTGACGATGTCATAGTCTTCGGAAAAACATTCGAAGAGTGTTCTAATAACCTAAAAATGGTACTAGAACTTATTATTTCTAATGGTCTCAAATTGAAACCTAAGAAATGCCACATGTTCAGAAAGTCCATAAATTATTTGGGCCGCATCATTAGTGATGAAGGAATAAGGGCTGATCCGGAAAAAATCGAATCAGTTACGAATTGGAATAGACCTAAAACACCCAAAGAAGTGAGGTCCTTTTTAGGATTCTGTTCCTATTACAGGGAATTTATTCCGAATTATTCTAGAGTCAGTTATCCATTACAAGCAATAGCTAACTGGACTCCAGGAAGTACCAAGGAAAAATTTCCTTGGACCCATGAACAGGAAACCGCTTTTCAAAAGCTAAAAGACCTGTTCACGAGTACTCCTGTATTGCAATATCCAAATGAAACGGATCATTTCATACTGGATACTGATGCTAGTAATGATAGCATTAGTGCAGCTCTCTCGCAAGTTCAAAATGGGAGAGAAGTACCGATTGCCTTTGCCAGCAATACACTGAGCAAGACTCAGCGCAATTACTGCACAACCAAAAGAGAGTTGTTAGCAGTAGTCGTATATACCAAGAAGTTCAAACATTTTCTATGGGGAACGAACTTTACTTTACGTACGGATCACTTCTCTTTAAGGTGGCTACTGAACTTCCGAGATGCTGAAGGAATGTTAGGCCGATGGCTAGCCCATTTATCCGAATATGGGCTTGAACATCAACAGATTCAGCATAGACCCGGAGTTAAGCATTTAAATGCTGATGCTTTGTCTCGAATACCAATTCGGAAATGTGATAATCCGGATTGTACTGATTGTGGAGCTCATAGGGCAGTGTTAGCAGGGATTCGAAGACCATTCGTACCCCTAGTTGCCAGTATACTGGATTGGTCTATGGATCACATACGACATTTCCAGGAAGCTGACTCGATAACTGCGCAGCTACTGCAATTAGTACCAAAGGGTATACGTCCAGTTAGACCAGAGGTCTCTCTGGAAAATCGAGAAATCAGAAGGTTGCTCAATGGACCGAGCTTGAAGTCCGGAAAGGCGTGTTATACCGTTGGAAGCCATGTAATAATGGTGAGAGAATCATGCAAGTGGTGATACCACATGCTAAGAGGCATGACATTATGTACTTCTGTCATGGACATCGGACCAGTGGTCATTTCGGAAGGAAACGATCGTTAGCACGACTTTCCAAGAAATACTATTGGCCTGGCATGACACGGGACTTGCAAAGATGGGTAATCACCTGTCCGGATTGTTGTAAAAACAAACCCGGACCCGGGATGGGCAAACTTCCCCTATCCCAAGAACTTTTCGGAGTTAGATTCGCAAGAATCGGGGTAGATATTATTAGTGGATTTAATACAACCGCTAACGATAATACCTGTATGATGGTAGTGTGTGATTATTATACGAAATACACTAAAGTATTTCCACTACCGGACCACAAAGCAATTACTTGTGCCGAAGCCTTTGTAAAAGGTTGGGTACTAAGTTTCAGCGTACCATTAATGTTACACAGTGACCAAGGCAGAGAATTCGAATCAAATCTCTGGCAGGGTATGTGCGAATACTATTTGCAAGACTAGAACCAACCCGTATAGGCCACAAAGCGACGGATTGGTAGAAAGGTTCAATAGAACCCTCATCCAAGTTCTAAAGTCACTCGTTAATGAACATATGGATGACTGGGATGAGCAATGTCATTTCGTGACACATGCTTATAACAGTACGGTACATTCAAGTACAAATTGTACTCCGAACCTTTTAGTATTGGGAGAGGATTTGATAATGCCTGCTGACCTAGTTTTTGGGGTCGTAGGGATGGACCCTGAACTACCCTGCCATGTAGTTTTTGTGGAATGTTTAAGAGACAGATTTAAAAAAGCATATGAGTCTGTCCGAATCGATTTGGAGAAAAGTGCCAAATGGCAGAAAGTAGGATACGATACCGATCTAAAGCATCGGAAATTCCAATCCGGAGACAGAGTCCTCAGATTACATGAACCACTTAGACACATAAAATTAGCGTCTAATTGGGATGGTCCCTTTACTATAACACAAGTTATCAGTGATTGTACCGTAATTATCAAATCTGACCTTGGTCGACTTTATAAGTCAAATGTGGCTAGATTAAGGAAATGGTCTGGGAGGGAGACCTCCACAGAAATGTATGGTGAAGGTTCCGGAAAGATCCTGAACCAGAATCGCATAATAGACCAGGTAAAGAACACTACAGTGAAGCGTGGTCGTGGTAGGCCTAAAAAGTGTTCCGAATCAGTGACACCCACGCCAACACCGATTAAGCGTGGGGGAGTTAAAAAAGTCTCGGCAGGTAAAGACAAAAAGAGGAGGAAAGGTGTTTCTAAGGCTAAGAAGCACCTAGAGAAAGCTCTTCAGACTGTCAGGTCCGATAAAGAACTATCCGAGAAGGGGAGATACGTTCGCCGCAGCCCCCGAATTGCCCAGAGGACTGCAGTGACCTAACCTGTATACACAACGAGTGTAATGTTTACATTTAGAGGAACGGATGACAACTGACCCGAAAGGCTTATTTGTCGCCGCCGCATGATGTATCAATGGGCAGTGGACAGATAATCCGGTGGATTTGCTTAAGCTTTCCATAATCTCCACTTAAATCCCCAGATGAGTCATCAGTGTGAGCGATAATTACCTAAAAACAATCAGTTTGTTGATGTACCGCTTGTAGCACTTGCGTTTCCGCATGTCGTCACAGTGTCCAGTCTCGGCTGACCTCTCATGACCCCGCGTGCAACGGGGAAATGATGTCACGAATGCTGGCCTGTCGCCATATTGTTTTTCGGTAACGTCCAAGACGGTCGAGCTCGCTCCCTTCTTGGATTTTACCGGCTAGCAAACTCCTCGCTGCTCCTCCAGAGTCTGTCTCCTGGTAGACAGACTCCGCTTGTGTCGGCCCCGGCGCCGTAAAAGCCGGAAAAAGGAGTAGTTTACTCCTGTGGGCGATTCCCCAGTCATGGCTGAGGAATCCGTAGCTGCAGCCAAGCTATCCGGTGACCCGGATAAGCTGACTCCGTCCCCAGAAGCTTTTCCGGAAGCTTTGTCGCCTGTTACACAGGAAGAGAGCGAGATGATGGACGTGGAGGAATCCACGGATCGCTCGTTCGAGGAGAAACTGGCTTCATTTTCACTAAATGAGCCAGAGAAGATGTTATCTCCACTCCCACCAGAGGGATCCGGAGCGACTGCGAGTGCCGAACCCGCAGCGACAGAGTCCGAGACCACACAAGTCGACGGCTCGAAGGACCAGTGGAAGCCAGCAGAGGCTAACCCGTTCCCAGTAGAGTACGATGATCGCTACCTGTATGTCCACCCGGAACTGCAGGCGCAAGTGACCTACGCAGACGGGACACCAGTCAGGATGGACCCGAAAGTTAGGATAGCTGTCGAGGGCGTTATGGTTCCCGATCAGCTGACCAGGACGCCTCCCGAGTGGCTTCGAGACTGGCCGTGGTTCCAACGGGGACTTATGGTAGACGCTGACTTCCGCGAGACAGTGTACGAAGCCAACCGAGCCTTCGAGCTCGGAGCGTACCCGAAGCCTGACAAGTCCCTGTGGAATGTCAAGGCTACGAACATTAACTGGGTAGGCTGCGTCTCGGATTCCGAGGGGCAGACTTACCCACGCCCTTGTGTTACCCGGCCCCAGTACCGGACCACAAAGGAGTATCTGGAGGCCGCTGCTAACTTCGAGCAGTGGGATGAAGGTATTTATATTACCGAGCAAGAATTAGTGGATGTCCAGAACAGTTCACTAATCGGTTTGGACCGAGGTGCAGCCCTTCGGACGGTTCTCGTCCGCCGAATGACTGCCGAACAGGAGGCTCAGGAAGAGGCTAAGAGGGCCGCGGAAGTACCCGCACCTCCTATCCCCGACCTGAAACTTGCCACCAGGAGTTCAGCCAGTGCTACACCAGCCACCGGCAGTTCTACCACTCAGGTAGAAGCCTCGACCTCCAGCGCATCTGGAACCCAGGAACCGGAGGAAGACTGGAAGGTCAGCAAGAACCGAAGGTCCGCTGCTCGGAAGCTTAAGAATCTCCCGGATTCTGCTAGAGCCGAGCCGAAACCCAGCACTTCAGCCACTGGTAGTTCTGCCATGGAGGTTGAATCGTCTGACGAGGAGTCTGTGCACGAGTCCTCAGTTGAGTATGATGAGAAGGCCACTCCATCAACTCAAACTGAGGCCGAACGCTGGGCTTACGCCAAGTCCGGATTCAAATCCCGGATTCCGACGTGCTTCTCCGACTGTGCGTACGGAGTAAAGAAGGACGGCTCTACCCTCTATGCCTGCCCGGACTCAGTCAACAAAAATAATGAGTCAGACGATGAAGATTGGATGCGTCTTTCGGACGAGGACCCCAATCCGAGCAAAGCCTATCGATAGATGTGGCTTATGCTAAACCACACTGAAGGGTATTACACTTATACCCAGAGGAGGAAGCTGCGTTGGGCTTTAGAGAAGTGGTACGGTGACGACCAAAAGTCCTGTCCCTTCTCTATCTGCCAGGATGCGAGTGATGTCACGATCCGGACCTGGAGTACTCCAGCCCGGTTTCAACGGCATCTGGTAGAGGCCCACTTCCACCATCACCCGGTTTACATTAGTGATCCGAGTTATGGTAAGAAGGGCAAGAAGTGTACTACGAAGGTGCAATACAACCGACGTAGTGATCTGGCTAGACACCAGAAGAAATGCCACGCAGAAGGTTTGGACGGGGCACGGAAGCGCATCATGGAGCTTCATCAGGAACTCATGAAGGAGTTGGACAGTCTGAGCGAGGATGCTTGGTCTAAGATCCGACCAGGGGACCAAGTCCTCTGCGAAGTTCCGAAGACCAAGGATTCGAAACTCCGAGCTAAGATAGTCCTGACTCCTGGAAAGGGTAAATTGGACATGCACGAGTCTCTCTGGCAGAAATGCGAGGAATCCGGAAAGGATGCAAAGAGAGCTCGTGAAAGGAGCAGGAGAGATCAGAACCGTGGCGGCAACGGTAATGGTCAGGGCACCACTAAACCGAAAGTCAGAGCAGAGGACTGTTCCAGGTCCCCTCTGGCTAGGCACCCTGCAGAGCAGGCTCAGGGCACTCCGGTGTTCAAGAAGCCCGAACCTGCCTGATACGCTGGAGCCGTATCTAAGCCTGGGAAAGTTAGTTCTCGAAACTTTCCGTCCTTAAACCAGGGACCTGGACCTGAGAGCCAGACCTTGGTGGTAGGAAAGGATGGTCGCCTTATGCCAAAGAAGACCACCGCATCTGCTGCCGCCGGATCTGCATCCGCTCCAGCCGCCCCACCAGTTACCTTTACCCAGGAGCAGCTGAACATGTACCTGCAAATGGGATTGAAACAGAACGCACCACCTGCCTACTGTGTACCAACGGCAGGTGTGTCCGGAAGCCCTAAACCCGGAAGTGGTCCACAGGCCGCATCGACTCCTCCCAAGGCTGTCGCTGCACCTGCGAAACCAAAGGACGCTATTACCATTAAAACCGGTAATGCGGAGGTTTGGTTCGAGAAATCTCGCCAAGGGGAGGCAGATGTCCAGAAGGCCATCTACACCCACTGGGAGAAGTGTGTTCGCGAAAAAGCGACCGAGTTCCATCAGGGTCTCCTAAACGACACCCTGTTGTGTATGAAGGAGGTCGCGGATGCTGAAAAGCAGCGCCTCGAGACCCTCATCCGGGACGATGTGAAGGCCCAGGAGGAGGCTGCCGCAGCTGCCCAAGAAAAGGCAGCTATGGATGTGCACGTGCTGGAGAAACGTGTAAAAGAGGAGATTACTCGGAACACCAACTTGAACACTAAGTTCATGAGGGTGTTCGGAGTCGACTTAGACGAGTGGGACGGCACTCCCGAGTCGGCTCTAGCTCTTCTTAAGAAGAAGCATGCTAAGAAATCCGCTTAAGCATGCTACGGGTTATTTCTCCAATAATTTTTTTTTCTCCATCACCAAATAACCAGATTTAGTCTTTGCGGAACCCTGTAGGTCTGCGAATGTTTTCTTCACTAGTGTATGAACACCTATAGTATGTGTTCCGGGTTCCTCTTATGACCAGTCTATTGTATAATTCAGGCTGTATAACCCTTATTGCACCCTGAATAGTCTATTCGGATTTATAACTTCTTCCATGAACAATCTGATAGTAGACTTGCTGCTGTGAGACGTATCCGGATACCAGTTCCAGACTCCTGCTGTTACCCGTGCTAACCACTTAGTAGGATGGACTTTACGATTTACCTCTACAACTCATCTATACTCCCCGAATGGACTTATACCAACCACTACTATTACTTCCGGATCAACCTATACTGGACTATTTTCTACTTATGTCAACTAAACTTAAAAAAGGATTACGTTTTCTACACAGTTGACACATCCGGACTATTATTCTACATTCTACGCCATTCAGATTTACTTATAAACTTTAGCACTACTAGAGGATTGTGGGTAGCTGCCCCAAATTCATCTACCGTGTTCACTCTATATAAGGAAACCATAAACTTTAGCACATCCATCCCGTGGTTAGCTGACCACACCTACCTACTAGTACCCGGAGGATACAGCAGAAAACTCCAGCAGCATCTATAATTTCTGTATATTGTATATAATGTAATGTTTCTATTTTACTATAATATTATATGTATGTGCATATCCACTAGATACATATTATGATACGGGTACATAGACATTTCTTGATACGGATCTCTGATTATTGTTGGTATTCATACTATAAGATCCGATAAACGTCACCAGAAAACTCACATTATTGTCCTGCGAGACAAATTGTATAATAAGTATATTGATCTGGTGCTATAAAGGTTATTAGGTACACGGTGATAATATATTATTATTATATTCATTACCACACCGTGATTTTTTTCTTTTCTTTTCAAGTGTATGGTATAAATGGTCCTATTCGTACTACTCACGGAATCCTTAACGGATTCGTATGTTAATAATATACGACATGTCATTATATAGTGAAGTTACTATAACAGTCTTCTTCAAGACTATATATTCAAATGTGGTGTTAATAACTACAAACACACATACGGATGTTATTATGTGATTTATTTATTATCGACAGTTCCGTTACATATAACTGTCATTATCACATGTAAACGATTCATATTACTTGTCTTATTAATTATACCGTAGATATAATATGATATTATATGGTATAGTAATTTAACTAACAGTTCCGTTTCACACAACTGTCACTTATTCAAGTAATTCGTATAATATTTCAACATCCTAATTGTTATTTGTAACTACATTCACTATCGAATATATATATATGACATTCGATTCATACTTAACCTGGTGTTAATGTTATACCTATGGTTGTACCTCTATTACTAAAGGTTTAGACATATAGAAATGTTATCCTAGTAATATCATTATAACTATAACACCCTCCTAAATGTCTGGGGGAGTGGTGTAGAGGTACAAGTTATTAAACCATAGGAGTTGGGTACCGTCTGACGTGGCGGGTGAGTCGAGTCGTCGGACGTTCCTCAGGTTCCGGATAGGTGGCAGCACTGATCCGGGTCTGTGGGGACATCTGACAACGAACACCTGGGTCTATATATAAAGCCCAGGGCTCAGCTGCTACGTCAGAGGCCCTTCTGGCCTCCACACCATGTAAACCATTATTTCTTAATATTAGCTGCCTCTTTGACATCAGCCGGCAGCCGTGAGTGTACAATAAGATATAAAACTAACTGTTGGCATACACTTGGAATACTGTCTTACTCTTTCTTTTCCAACCGTAAGACCCGAACCCCCCAGGTCCGTAAGGCCACAAACCCTTACATATTGCTGAGACCATGTTATCATAATAACTTTTAAGATTGTAAAAGCATGACTTCAGGTATTGGCCATACCCAACGTTGCCTTTGATATAGGTTAGGGAGTGGGCATTATTTAGCGTTTAATCAACGTTATGATAGAGCACGTGTGGGTATATGGTTCAATATTCCACTACCGCGAAGCGGGAGTGGAATATTGAACCGTATACCCACACGTGCTCTATCATAACGTGATTAAGGCATTTATCTAACATATTTCTCCATTTTGTATTAATTTCTTACCTTATAACCCAAGAATTAATCCAGGAGAAGACATTTTGTAAGTGTATCCTATCCGCACGGTTTGCCAAGCCAGCGTAGCCATTGTTTTTACTCCATCCATCAGATCTTCGTCTTTCCAACGAATTTTCAGGTATAATCCAAGGATGTCAAGCCCTGTTATTCTAGCAGGGCCAAATATACGATCTCTAGTTGGTGTTCGCCTACATTTTGTCTCCATTTTCTTCGAAATAAATAAGAATCCATTGATTTTCCATACCGATCCAATGCACACGGCCCGGTACACGGCCATTTCGTCTTGTTGACGAAGCAGGTAGGTGCCCGGATGTACCTGACCTACTTTTGGCTGAACCCACTTCCGGCAAGGAGGTCAGCCGGGTCAGTCGCGTATCGCTATGGAAAATCAATGGATTCTTATTTATTTCGAAGAAAATGGAGGAATTTGGCATGGCATGTTCAACTAGGATATCTAAGGATGGTTCTCTGTTAATAACTCCACCAGGCTCCATATATTCTAGGCTATCGAGATGTGTAAACTTCAGGTATGTCGGAAAACTTTTTCAAATCCTCCATGTGTAGTGGTTTCTAGCACCGGTGGGCTTGGTATAGTGGACAGCAAGCTCGCCTCCTGCCCCAGCGGCCGGGGATCGATTCCCCGATGAACCTAAACGGTTTTAACTGGAAAACTATGGCGTGGTTGACTTTGTATACTTCGCCAATTTATTATCATGTCCAGATTGAAACTAGCAGCCTCTTGAAGACGAAGAAAAGGTCTCAGAGTGCGTTATGGCTGGATAAGGAACTGGGGTTATGAGCAAAAAAGCACAGTTGAGGCCCAGATAGTTAGATAATTATCAATAGGAGGGTGGGGATGGGTTTTCGCGTGGAGGAGCTCTCTTTTAACTTGTTTTGCCCCAAAGAGACTTTTTTTGCCCCCCTCAGGAGGGGTTCAATATTTTAAAGCCCCCCCCCCTCAAACCCACCATCCACCCTGTTGATAAATTACAACCACTCCCTTATTATATTGCCGGACTATTGTGGCCGCATATCCTCTCAGATTCACCTTGAAATTGATGTTTCTTTTTATATATAACCAGTAAATACGAAAACTTGTCGGACAAAATCAATGCCTTGCCGATGGAAATCATCTTAATGACAGACAGACTGAATGTCTGACTGTAAACTTGGGACTTTGGGCTACATTTTGTTTTTTACGGCTTCCAAATCAGACCAGTATTGAGGTTTTTACAGCCTAAAATCTTTTTGTATAGACTGTATAACATGCCTATATTGGACACGAGGAAGACTATTTCCCCCCCCCCCAACTAAAAAAAAATTAAAAAAAAATAAATAAATACATCCAACCTACCGACCCTAGCGTTGCAGGTCATGTAACTAGAAACACACCTTTTTTTTCTTTTTTTTTTTGCCTAAGGCTCACTGTTTTGTTGTAATTTTGTTGACTACAATTACGTAGAGATGTCCCCTCCCCAAGGAGGTTCCATTTGATTATACTCCACCTGACTCTGCACCCCATTGTTTCAACTGTAGGTTTATTTCCAAATTCTATATTAGTTGGGCCAGCAGGAGGTTTTATAAATTAGGTCAGATCTGGCAGGAGATTTTGTGAATTGGGTCAGGTCTGGCAGGAGGTTTTGTGAACTAGGGCAAGCATAGCAGGAGGTTTTATGAATCAGGTCATTTTCAGCAGCTGACCATATTCTTCAAAAAATATTAGTCCCTATGGGATTCGTACCCAAGCACCAAAGAGTGCTAGGATTTCAAGTTCCATGTGTTAACCATAACACCATGAAACCTCAGCTGATATGGGATGTATTAGAAAATCTACTGATTATTCAAATGCAATCCAATTGAGAAATATCCCTTCAAAATACAAGCAAATACCATAAAATTCTCTCATAATCTTTTAGGGATGGAGTATAAGTCAGAAATCGGAGAAATGTCACTCTAAAAGAAGATTTAAAAGGACAATCTTTTCCAATGCTCTATTACAGGAAAGGTAGACAACCTCTATGGGCAGGGTGGGACTTGAACCCACAACCTCTTGTTTCAGAGACGGACACGATGTCCATTGGGCCACGGTGCTCTGTACTCAACTGGGAATCAGCTGAAGTATATCTGAAGTATCCATATATTATCTTTACCAGTGTGGGTTCGAATCCAAGTAAAGCTGCAAAACATATTTTTACATTTAAATTGAGAAATATCCCTCCAAAATACAAGCAAATACCATAAAACTCTCTCATAATCTTTTAGGGATGGAGTGTAAGACAGAAATCAGAGAAATGTCACTCTAAAAGAAGATTTAAAAGGATAATCTTTTCCAATGCTTTATTACAGAATGGAGGAAAAATAGACAGCCTCCATGGGCAGGGTGGGACTTGAACCCACAACCTCTTGTTTCAGAGACGGACACGATGTCCATTAGGCCACGGTGCTCGGTACTCAACAGGGAATCAGCTGAAGTATATCTGAAGTATCCATATATTATCTTTACCAGTGTGGGTTTGAATCCAAGTAAGGCTGCAAAACATATTTTTACATGTAAATTGAGAAATATCCCTCCAAAATACAAGCAAATACCATAAAACTCTCTCATAATCTTTTAGGGATGGAGTGTAAGACAGAAATCGGAGAAATATCACTCTAAAAGAAGATTTAAAAGGATAATCTTTTCCAATGCTTTATAACAGAATGGAGGAAAAACAGACAGCCTCCATGGGCAGGGTGGGACTTCAACCCACAACCTCTTGTTTCAGAGACGGACACGATGTCCATTAGGCCACGGTGCTCTGTACTCAACAGGGAATCAGCTGAAGTATATCTAAAGTATCCATATATTATCTTTACCAGTGTGGGTTTGAATCCAAGTAAGGCTGCAAAACATATTTTTACATGTAAATTGAGAAATATCCCTCCAAAATACAAGCAAATACGATGAAATTCTCTCATAATCTTTTAGGGATGGAGTATAAGTCAGGAAACCTCCTTGGACCAGGAGGTTTTGTGGCAAATCCTCCTGGTCCGCGTTTTCCATTACACATACTATGACTCTATCCTTCCAGTCAAACCAGAATTCCCAATACAGGGATTTGCAGACTATGAGCAATATAACCAACTGGTGAAATAGCCTCCATAGATATTTTCTTCAGGAATGTAATAACAGGTACAGCAGTCACATGTCTTCCAGAGAACAGGGCCAATATATGCTCCTGTAATGTTCTTTTGATGGCTGCTCTAAGACTTAAAACTCCTTTCTTCTCCTCATAAATGGCATGCACATGGTCAACACTGTCATGACTACAGTGGAATGACCTCAAATCACTTATGTTTTTTTTTAATTCCTACATTGTTGTAAGAAGAGTTGTGTGTGTAGGATGCAAGTTGCATTAGAGCGTACACCCCCAATACACACACACACACGAGACCTTCAAAAGATGACTCTCAAATAAAGAAGGATAATCAGAAGTCATTGAGGGTTCATTAATCAATTTGTAGTCTCATATGGACCTCATAGCCTCATTAGTGGTAATATTATCACCATGACCAACGATATCAATATTACACTTTCTATTATCATGCTCTTGAACTATTCCAATGCAATTCCAATCAGAAACCTGAGTAAAATCTGTTTACTGAATGGCCTAATTACCTTACAGCTAATTTGATTGGTGGTTTGTTCCAAGACTCAAAGGCGTAGGAAGCAAATTCTCATTGTGGGAGCCCGGCGAGGGCCCAATCGCAACCACCTTGAGTTGTCTGCTAAAGCACCGTGACATCTACACAATGGTAAAGCCTCCTGTTTCTTCACTCGCATGTCCTGCTGTGACACACTCGTGAAGAAACGGTCGGCTCAAACTAATCAGAGTTCATCTTTACATTTATGCCAAGGTGTTTTGAGACAACAATAAAGCCATTTTTAATCAAAAATCACTCACATTCACTTGTTGTTTACGCCATACCGTGTTCTTCTCCACCATGTTCGATTTTTGATCCAGAATGAGGCTTACGTCTTCATACGCGTGGAGCTCCAGCCATGTTCACTCAATACTTTAGTAGCGCCATTTTGAATTTGTCGATGAATAATTTCAATGTTGTTATTCCCCATTTTTAGCGGTTTAAATTGTTTAAATTAATTAAATTAGGGTAGATTTCTGTTGTAAGCCAGCGTTTCGAACAGTTTGAGTGCATATTTATAAAAGCATCTTGTCAAACTATTTTTCGTCACTCGTGATACAGAGCTAGCATTGGTTTTGCCATTAATTTTTTACGATCAATTAAAAATATAGTTGATTTTAAGGAGATTTAAGTATAGAAGTTTAAGATATAATAAATTCAATACAATGACTTAAATGACCAGATGCACACAAATATCAACAGGAATTAAATTTTTATTTCTTACGATTACATCCGGGTCTCTTTGAGACACTGACCTACATTCTATTTTGAGCCATCATGGCGCGCCAACTTGAACAAGAAGCTTAACACGTGGAATATAGTTATTCAGCATCTACCAGGGAAGGGATTTTGGGAGACACGGTAACATTAGCCTGGGATGAAGAATATGTATTGTAGTGTATGTTGAACGTAATAGGAGCATTGACAACACTGTTCTGAAGCATACCAGCGGTTTGATTACCAAAACCGGCCAACCCCCGGTGTACATTTGAACCTTGCCCACCTTCCCTCGCTGAGAACCTGGCCACCATGGCCACCATCCCCCCCTTACGGGTCTTAGTAGCTCTCTCATTGAACTCTAGATAAGCCAGCTCCTCCTTTCCCTCTATGAGATCTACATCCCCCCACAACCCCTCAGTCCATAGCCAACTGTCTGAAACCAATACAAGGGTCTCTGTAGGGTTCATGGATTTTGAAGTCCAAGCGCTCCTTTTTCCCATAATTTCTCCACCTCTTCTTCATCAAAAGCTTCAGCACGGTTGGGTCTATTTCCCATGCCTTCAACACTTGGAATTTTTTTCTGAGCTCAAACTTTTTTTTATATATATATTAAATGTACCAAAAATCACTGCATATGTGTACAAAAATTGTATAAAGAATATATAAAAAATTTCTATTTATTAAACCAGTTTCTAATGACCTCATAACATTGTGTAGAATCCCTCACACACTATAGAAAATCATTAAAATAAAATGGTAAATATTGCATTGGATCATGTTGTAAATTCTCCTAAAGTAATCGACAGACCCTCGAGACATAGATACCTAACAATGGCTCTGTGTATCGATGTTAATGTATCTGGTTGATGGGGCTTGCCGTTTGCCTTCTTTTTATTTAATAAGTAGTTAGCAAGTAGACCATCAAGTTCCATTGGTTCAATGGCGTCTATAGCCCTGTCTTCAAAACAATTCTCCTGGAGCCACTTCTGGAACGTTTTCACAACCTAAAAATAACCAGAAAATGTATTAAAATTATGCCTGACTTTGATGTGAATACAATAACAACTTTATAATAATAATTTCTGATCAAACCTACATATTCTCCATACCCAAAAGAAATTAACCCATTCTATCAAGTGCAATGATGGCTGTCTCGAGAGGAAATACAGATCTCACCTGGCTGGTTTTTTCGCAGTATTTGCATTTTTGGAGCCCTCAATGTAGGCTTTTAGCTCAGATCATCCTTTAAACTCTTCTTTTCTGAAGAATTTACATCGTTCACCACTGCCATGGCGCCGTCTTGGATTTCGATCACTTCTTCCTCGATCACTTCTGCCTCGCGATCGGTCTTTTCACTGTAGTTGTGCTCGAAAAACTGAGACAAGGAAAAGTTCCCAAATACCTCTGCATCATCTACCTCTAAATCTGTGGTTATCTCGAGGGTTACCTTATTTTCTTTTTCCATTTTCACCTTTTTCGTCTGCTTCTGTTGCTCTCGACGCAATTTTAGAAGCAGTAGACGCCGGTCGGGACTACTTTCTCCCTCAAGTCATGTGACCCTCGAGTGCGGAATTCCCGCGGGTTATTTAACGCAGGGGTGCAATATGGGGGTTTAGTGCATTGTCAATGGGCCCTCGATATTCACCTTGACATAAATATGTATATAGAATTTGTATAGAAAAGTACCTTTTGATGAATTTTGGAACTGACTTAAGGCTCAGACCCCCACTTTCCCTATCCCATACCCATATAAATCTAATTTGATGAAAAGTTTTAGCATCTTTTCCTTTTTGTGTATGAGTTCTTGGCAATTTTTTTTTGGGGGCCCAGACAGGCTCCACCTCCTTCATGATTGGGGGTCCCCTGGTGCCCCTTTTCCTATGCCCCTGAAAGATAACCTAGAACACCGAATGTGTGACGTGAGCTAATTGGTTTTCATAAACGTATATGGAAAGGTTGTCGGTGTCGGTCCCTACCCCCATCTACTCACCACCCCTCCATGTACCTACCCTGCCACACCCACAGGGGAACATTCACTGCCCCTTCTGTATACTGTACTTTACTCATGATTACAGTGTACATTACAGGTATTCCTGTATTTCCTTCACTGTCTGTCTTCATTTTTTTTTTAACAAATTTAAACTTTATTCAGCCAAAACAATTCAGTATTATAGAAGTATCACAATAATAGTAATCTCGGATTTCCACATCAATATGTACAGTGTATAATCGATTACATGATTTCATCATAGGTAATAACAGTCAGGTATGCAGCTTATAAAGTGACAAGTATATCAAAACAGATACGTCCTCATAGTACAATATTACAGGTATGGAAATAAATATAATACACCTGAGTATATAAATTAGGCTGATAAGTTATGGAATTGCCTTCAGAACCTGTTATGACGGCAATGCCATTCTATTAATGATTACATGAAATTATATAGCCGTGATCATCACTTTTTGAGCAAGTATCATTTATGGCAGTGTAAACGATAATTTAAATCACATTGATTTCCCGAGCCCAATTTAAAGAAAAATTTGTTAAAAACCCTTGAAGTATAAACCCTCTGTACCATATCTATTGTACAAATTAATAGTTGGTGTTAAGCCACTGGCCTTAGAAGTTCCTTCTTCATCTCTGCCTTAAAGTGATCAGTGTCTAATATATTTCTGATTTCAGTAGGAAGTGCATTCCAGTTTTGTCCACAGAAAACTTCAGGACTATGGCTAATATGAAACTAATTTCATATGATCATTTTTTAGAACTGGAACAGAAGAAAACCTAGTAACTCTGGTTTTATTTGTTGCATTCTGGATTTTTTGCTCTTTTAAAACCTTGAACTTTTGAATGATACACTCTTCCATCCTTCAAAAAAAGGAAGGCTAGTCTGGCTATGTATTTGGTGTGTAGGGGTGAGAATGTGAACATTCAAGCAAGTTTTTATGCATTTGCTCTGCAGCCTTTGGATCTTCAGCGCCATGGTACAAAATGTCACAATAATCAATTACCGGTAGAATATGAGTTTTGTAAATCCTCAATCTAGCTTCAAGAGACAGACATTTTCTCACCTTATACAATAAAAATGATTTGTATCGTACACTTCTGATGATACTTGAAACATACATATTAAAATTATGTTCTTCATCCAGTATAACACCCAGGTATTTGTATGAAATTACATTTTTTAGAATTTTTCCATTTAACCTTATCTTAGGCTTGGGGAGTTTTTTTCAATTTAATTGAAGAGGCAAATAACATCACTTTTGTCTTAGATCCATTCATAGTCAACTTATTTATCGTAGTCCACTGATGAAAACCATCCAAGGCTGCAGAAAGTAAATCACATAAAGCATTATAATCTTTGCCTGATACAAACAATACTGAATCATCAGCAAATAATAAAGTTTCATGTCAATCATTGAACCTAATACAATCATTTATATATAGTAAGAAAAAAAAGGGCCTAAAATTGAGCCCTGAGGGACTCCACAGGACAAATTTGCAGTATCAGATCTTACATGGTTGGCAATGGAACATTGTTGACACCTGGAAAGATAGTTCTCGATTAGTGTCAAATTTCTATTTCGAATACCGTAATTTTCTAATTTTTTTATCAATATTGAATAATTAACAGAATCAAACACCTTCTTGATGTCAATAAAGGCTGTCAAAGGGATATTTCCCCTATTCCTGTTATTTAAAATATGGTTAACAAGTTTTGAAATTGTATCCAAAGTTGATTTTGTCTTTTGGTACCCACCCTGATTTTTAGTTAAAATTTTGTATCTTTTCAAGTGCAACGATATGTCAGTATGAATAAGTCATTCAAGGATTTTTCCTGGTAGGGGTAGCACACTTATAGGTCTGTAATTCGAAACATTAGACATATCTCCACCCTTTGGTAGGGGAGTGACTATTGCATTCTTCCAAACATCAGGAATCTTACCGGAATCAATACAAAGTCTGATAATCTTTATAAATTTTTAGGGAACTTTCAATACTGCTGCTTAAAATTGGAAGGAAGGTAATCAAGTGCTGATGATTTAGAGGTGTCAATGTCCTTTAGGCATTTAATTATTTCTTCATCAGAAAAATTAAAGTCTGGCATGTCGACTACACAACGTTCTCCAAAAAATTTAAACTCTGTGTTATGTACTTCAGCTAATCTAGGCCCAATGCCTGCAAAAAAGTGAATTAATAAATTCAGCAGTATTTTCCATTTTTACTGTGTTACCATTCTCATAAGTAAGGTTGATTTGTTTAGTACCTGTTTTACTGTTGGGCATTATGTCCTTAACAGTTGTCCAAAATTTCTTGGAATCATTGGCATACAATTCTGAAAGATCACAATAATAAGATTCCCTGGCTTTTTTTAATTCATCATTTACATGATTTCTTAGAGCCCTAGCTCTATGCCATACGATAATACTCATTGCATTACGAGCTTCAAGTAGCGCAGAGTTTTTGTCATTAATTACTCCAATAAATAATTAGTCATCCATGGCTTGGCTTTGTCCTTAACCTTGAACTTTTTGACAGGACATTGTACATCTAAATAACGTTTCAAGATATTCTCGAAAGAAGACCAAGCCTCAGAGGTGTCTGTGCAATTATCAAAATATTCCCAGTCATGGTCCAAAATTTGGTTGAGATATAATTCCATGTTAAAATTTGTATACGACCTGCCAAGAAAGGACCTAAAGTTCTTTTTTATTGTCATATTCTTCTTTATAAAGTGTATGGGTAGGTGATCACTTAGGTGGATATTCATGGGACCAGGGGGTCGTTGCACAAACAGCGTGCCTTCGTTCTGCTTTTCTCTCTCGTTAGTACGACATTCACAAAGAGACTTATTTCTGACCGTTGCACAATATGTTCTGCCTTTTCACAACGAGAGTCGTTGTGACAGCGAGACAAAAAAAACAGGACTCGCTGTGCTTTCCTCGCTGCTGCAGCGAGACTCTAGCAGAGCGAGAAAAAACGACAGGGCACCCGCGTATTTTGACCCAGTTAGGCAGAACGTCACTTCCGGTGCCCGCGCTGATGTCAACAAGAGGCCGGCTTCGATCAACGAAACAGAGGGATATATCATGTCTCACTACGCTTCAGAAGTAAGTTTTCTTTTAAAATAGTGTTCTATAAGGTAGATCTTGTTCAGAAGAAGACAATGACATGCTGTTCTTAGACTGTTATTCCTTTTCCGTCGTTCTGTTAGCTTTCTTTCTATGCCGGGTCGGGCGATAATAGGGTAATTTGGTTCGCTCTAACGTCTTTTGAGCGTGTCTCTCTCTCTGTCTTGTTATTTCTTTTCATTTTCTTTTTTTTTTCTCCCTCTCTTCGAATTTTACGGCAAAGAAGAGAAAAAATCGAGTTATTCAGACATTCTTAGATTCATTTTTTCATTATTAACAGTACCTGAAAAAAAGTCCCCCTCTCCTCCCCCCTAATTTTCTTTTTTCCTGAAAATAAATATTCTTTATTTTCTTTTTTCAGTACGACCGTTGTTATGCTTTGTCTTCAAGCGACGAAGACGATGAGGAAGAGGAGTATGATCTTGCGACCCAAGCGGGCAGCAGGTCGTTCGAGTTACCAGAAATTTTGAAAACTAACACCCTAACAGAAGGATCAGACGAGGAGGAAGAAGGACTAGAGCAAGGAGAGGAAGAAGAGGAATACATTTTAGAGGATTCTAGTGAACTCTCAGAGGAAGATAGCCCTGTTCGAAAGGGTAAGGTGAAAAAGGCTAAGGCAAGACAACCTAAGGCGGGTCCCTCCAGCAGGCCTGAAACGAACTTAACTTCCCGGGGGACAGAGAGGGCCAGAGACGTATACTGGACTGAAGCTGAGCATAGAGCGCTCTTCTTTGCCCTCCTCAATCAGAAGCCGTATATCAAGGCTAGGGGGAAGAATGGAGCACAGCTGAGGAGAGAAGGTTGGGACACAGTTCTAGGTGAGTTTTTTTTTATTAAGTTTGACATTATGACAGAAAAAAATGTTTATCTTTTCTCTTATCCTCAAAGTTAAACAGAACTAAGTGCCTTCTGTGTGTTTTTCATGAAGAGAGCTGTTCTTTTTCTCAGATATTCTATGTCTCCTTTGATCTCTTGCAGCCACAGTGAACAGCATCAAGAATGCGAACCGGGAGTTAGACAAAATGCAGCATCACGTGAATGATTATTTCTCTAAGCTTAAGGCAAAGGTGAGCGAACAAAAAATATATTATACTCTTCATAGTGATTTGCTACACCTTTCAAAATATAAGTTAGTGTAACTTAAATGGATGTCTTATTTCTTCTGTATCTTTCTGACCTCCTTCCCCTTTATTTTTCATTTTCTTGTCCTCATTATTTTCTCATGCTTTTCAGAACGAGGAATATCTATACCTGATAGAGAAAGGAAAACCATGTGAAGGATGCTCCTTGACCGACATGATGTTGTTGAAGTATAAGGGAGTCGAGAGAATTGCCGGTAAGACAGAAAGAAATTTCTTTTAAGAATGAAACTAGGCCCTATCTTTAACTTATTGTGAGCGTCCTGAATTTTACTTTTATTGAATATTGTGTTTTCAGCACAGGCATTTTTTTTCCTTTGAATAAATAAATGTTTACAAGAAACATGCATCAATATTATGATGGGTCTACGCTTTCCCAAAATTCATAGTAAAACACAGCAGACCTAACATTGTTTGTTCTTTTGACCTATTTTCTTCTTCTTTCTCTCCTCGATAGCGATACCTCACGTTGTTCTATTCTTGACAATGTGTATATTCTTGGACCACAATTTCCCTTGAACAATAGAATTTTTTTTTTTCAGGGCAAGGAGGGGAAATAGTCTACTACACGGATCCCGTGGAAGAGGAAAAGAAACGAAGGCAACAGGCCAAGAAGTCCCCTGCTGTGCAGTCTAGAGTTAAAGCTAAAGGTGCTGCTCCGTCTCCCCTTAAAGTTTTGGTTGTGCCTTCAGAGAAGGAGCTGTTGGCACAGTTTCAGTGTCCCATGCCTAAAAAAGGGAAAGGACCTGTGTCTCCGGCAGTCAAGGTGCCTTTCAAGAAACCGGGTAAGGCTGCAGCAGCAGCAGGTGGGGCCAAGGTCACTGGCACACCGAAAGCGACAAAGGCCAAAGTTGCTGCAAATACAAAGGAAGCGAAGGCTAAACCTGCTCCTTCTCCCTCTCGAAGAGGTACCGCTAAGGCTCCTTTCAAGAAACCAGGTGTTCGGGCAGTCAGGAACGCTGCTGCCTTTGACGTTGATTTGACAGGAGACGACAGATCTGATGACATGCAAGTAGACGTTGTGTCAACAGACACCGACATAGTGGACTTGACCGGTATTCAACAGGAAGTCCCCCTCACTTCTACTCCAAAGTCGGAAGTCAAAAAGGAAGTACGGCGTAGTCCACGGATTCTTGAGAAGAAAAACTCTGGGGGCAGAGGAAAGAAATTAGACTTTGAATCAAAAACCACAGATGCCTCGAGTAAAGAAGAAGAAATAGCAAATCAGGTTAAGAACCAGGAAATCAGATTAGCCAATATCGAGTCTTTTATGACCACTATGGAAGTACACAGACGGGACAACGTGGATAACATGATGTCCTTCCTGAGTCGATGCACAGAGGTGCATGAGAGGCTAGGAACAGTGCTTGAGAGGATAGTGTCAGACAGGGAGTCCATCGTGAAAACGCAGGAAACTACCAGCCGTCACTTGCAGTCTATCATTGACACTCAGGCAACTTGCAGCCGTAATGTGGCTCAACTTATAAACGGTAAGGCATTATTTGGGTGGACATGTCATAAATCGAGAAAAAAAATATGTGTAGCAGTAAGTGTCTAGGTGTCTGGCATTTCCTTTTTTTATTTCATTTTCACTCTCATCTGAAGTTTTTCTTGACCAACAAAAATACTTATATTTATTTGTTTGCACAACGAGACAGATCGTCACAGCGTGACTTATACAGTTGGCATAAGTTTTTTTATTCGTTTCAACTTTTTATATCCTACAGTTTCCGGTAAGGTCATTCACATGACCGACGGGCTCCAAAGGAGGCCTGTCATGATGATGTGTGAAACCACGCAGACCCCGCCTGTTCCTGAGTTTCCTACTTTTCCCCTTGTTGTTAAACCTTCGTCTTCAGGTGCCTTGAAAGGTAAGTATTTTTTTTTTTTTTTCATAGTCTAAATGTATCTTGTCCTATCCAATAAGTCTCTTTGTGAATCTCGTACGGACGAGAGAAAAAAGCAGAACGAAGGCACGCTCTTTGTGCAACGACCTCCAGGCCTATCTGTGCTTCTTCATATAGTTAGTCCAAAAGATTGGGAAGTTGTAAGTTATTGGAAAAACAGAATAAAAGAAAACACCGTAAAGACAGAGAAACTCACCTGTGTATAGTTTTGTATCACTCTCGTTCTGAAGAAAGCACAAAAAAAGTTTTTGCCTTGTTTTTCCACAGTTTTGACGCTCGATCCCTCTGCAGACCAGTCCACAGTGGCCCAAAACCTCCTTCACGTCAATGGCAATGGAGAACTAGTCACAGGTCCCACCGTAAACCAAGCTTCCCCTCTAACTTTGGTTTTAGCGGGGGAACCTGCAGCCCAAGAAGAGGAAGAGCAGCAGGGAGGATCGTATCCTGGTTGTGTGGTTAAAAGCGAGCCTCTAGAGCACGATCAAGGAGACGCGGGAAACAACGTCAACAGAGAGGTTGTTTACCAAGAGGTTCTTTATGAAGAGGAGGGAGAGGAAGGGACTCAACTTCCTTCTCCGCCAGGTGATGACCCTCAAAATCAGGTCACCCAGCCATTGAATGTACCGCATAACGAGCTTATTGAGCAAGGCAATCAGGGGCATACTGACCTCTCAGAGCCTGGAAAAGACTCCCATAGTGACGCGGGTGATGCAGGTTCTAACATAGAAGCACAGGGAGGTAGTGATCTTATGAAAGAGGGAAGCACTGACATGCAGGCTCATAACGAAGGACTAGAACAGGGAGGGAATGATGTCCTTGAGGATGGGGGTCAAGATGGCCAAACTCTCAGAGGAACTGACTTACAGAAAGAGGCGGCAGAAGGAGATAAAACTGAAGGTGTAAGCTGTGAGGCAGGAGAGGACAGCGAAGTAGTACCATGTCCAAAACTTAAAGAAGATGGAGGTGAAGAGACAGTGAAAGAGGTAGCACAAGACACCCAAAAAGAGGCTGGAAAAGAACAGCCACATTTGCAGCAAGGCGCTATTCAGACTAAAGAAGACCTCGAGGTTTCTCTCATAAACGTAGACGATGAAGTTCCAGAAGGAAGACTTGGTTTATGTGTGGTTCTTTCTACATGTGCCAGAACACACCCTCCTCCGCGTAAAATCAAGAGGGTCCACATAGATATATCTCAGGGGGGAGTAGTGCTCGACTGCAGTGACATAGAAGGGGTACTGAAGAAGGAGAAGCCTCTAGAGGAACTAACAGAGCCTGAACCTGACAAAGAGGTGATCACAGCGGCAGAAACTCTCCACTCCCTTCACCTGGCTGTTGATCCTAAGCCGGGTCCTGCGACCAGGAAAAGGGTAGCAGAGGCTACCAAAGGACAGCCTAAGAAAAAAAGGAAGGGCCCAAAGAATGGATCGAAAAAGAAATAGAAAATGTTACTTTCATGTGACTTTCACAGTCAGAGTATTCATGTTCATTTTCTACTTTGTTATGATACAAGGGTTTCAGATTAAGAAAATCTAATTTTTCAAGAGAGAAACAAACTGACTATGACGCTGTATGTTTTATGACTTCAACCTACATAGAGGAATCTTTTTATTTGGCCACAACGAGACTCCTTCTGTAATGCATGATGCGGTTGGAGAGTGGACAGACATATTTTCATGTAGGGAACATTTCTTTCGGGTGAACAAAAGAGAACACCCACTTTGGTTTACTTTACTAGTACTTAAGCTTAAAAAAACAGATACTTCCTAACATAATAAGTCACTGATGTCTTATACCATGACCCCTTCACTGAGTAGTCTGAAAAGTCATGAGGTACAGTGTAGTTAAGAGTTTTATGCCTTTGAAACAGTTATCGGCTTTTCCTCGACCACAAAACCATTTGAAAAGAAATAAGGTGCTACAGTGGCCACACTATTGAAGTCCACTTTTCCTAGTCACTTTCTGGTCATGATATGTAATAAAAAGTTTGAAGTGAAAGCCTGTGTGACCTGTTGTTCCTCTGATAACGTACTGAATAGTATTTTAGCTTGAAGTTAAAGAAGTACAAGACTGAAAAAGCTTTGTTTATCTATTCTAATGCTATGCCCTCCTTCACAACGACTTTTTAGAAAAAAGGTCGTTGTGCGTAGGGGGCAGCACTCTCGATTTCATGTTATGACGTCATAATTGACAGAACGTCGTGGAACAACATGTCCAAATCTACAGGTGATATGCCTCCTAAGAAGCACAAGGTATGTAAAAAAGCTTGACCAACTTCAAGTCTGAATATCAGAGAAAGTCCTGAACACAAAGGAGAGCATGCAGAGCATAAAAAAAGGGCCTAAAAGTTAATTTTATAAGAGGATAATGGCGGGTCACGTACGACGTAGCACAACGTTAAAAGTTAGCCAATAGTCGCTGTGCTTTGTCCCTTACTTCTCTCGTTGTGACACCGGTTGGCAAAGGCTAATAAATAATTTTTTTATTCCATGTTATGACAGCAGGGTCAGCCTGATAAGAGACCTAAGAAAAGAACACAAATGATACTGAAGCATAAGGATTTCTCGGTTGACTCAGAGGCCTCTACAGTCCTTTACCAGCCAGAAAATGCACATCGAGAAAAGCAAGCAAACCATACCTTGGTAGGAGCTTCTTATGCTGACCATCAGTCCAACGCCAGTGACTCCGAAAGTGAAGCAGAAGATCTCCCTATGCGAAACGACCTTCCTGTCTCCAGAGAAAGGTGGAAGACGAAAGAAGTAGAAGCCCTAATGGATGCAATAAACTTAAACCGGGACGCTATAAAGTTCCACTTCAGCGGCACAGGAGGAGGGAGGGACATAAGGCGGCAAGCATGGAGAGACGTGGCATGTAAGTTTATTACTTCGATAGAATAATCTTATATCTTCCCCTTTTTTTTCAAGGCAAGTTACTTCATAAAAAAAGAATTTATAAATTTAATACTTTCTTCTTAATTCTTTCAGTGTACGTTAACTCGGAAGCGCACACTCACCGGACTGTCAGACAGTGCTCTGATAAGGCGTCTGATTTCACCCAAAAGATGAAGCAAAAGGTAGGAGAGAAGTGAAATTTTTCTTTTTCAACATAACAATAAAGTTAGTGAAGAGAAATAAGTAAAATAACAAAATTTTTATGCTAATCTATTTACTTACAGTACAATACACTAAGAAGGGAGATCAAAAAGACAGGAAGCGGACCACCTGCAAAGAAGTTGCTTTTGTCCAACACCCAGCAGAAAGCTTTAGAATATCTGAAACCAGAGGCAGTTCGAGGTGAGGATGGACTACCGTAGTCACTGTACCCTACCTTATTCAACCTCTTATTGAGTTTAGAATAAAAGACATCTAATGTTTTTTTCAAACACAGCGAGAAAAAAAAAATATTATGTACTTTTGAGACTCAGGAAACATATGTATGTTTTCAGGTATTCCAGGAGTTACTCCCATGGAGCTGGACCCTACCAAACCAAAGGCACAGTCAGGCATAACAGAAAACCATCTGTGGAGACCAGGTACTGCCGACTTCTCCAAGGCTAAGACCAAAATGAAGACCACTAAAGTACCAACAAAAGATAAAGACAAAGAGAGAAGGAAGGAAGAAAGAAAGAAGAAAGAGGAGAGAAGGAGGAAACATGAGGCAAAGATGAAGGAGGAGAGAAAGAGGGAGAAAGAAGAAGCAGTATTAAGGAAGAAAATGGAGAATTTATCCAAACAGAAAGCAGCAGCGAGGAAGAAAGACGAGTCAAAGACTGCTCTACCCAAAGTTAGACCTAAACAAGGGCAGAAAGTTGTGGTTTGCACCAGAAGTGAATACCTGCAGCTGTGTGAGGAGAAGAAAAGGAGGAAGGCAGAGAGGGAAGCCATAAGAGCTCAGAGAAGGCAAGCCAAAAATCAGTTATGAAGTATGGATTAAATGTGACAAAGATATATATGATAAAGAGAAATGGACCATCTTATACAAGTTTGACAAAAATACAGTTTATTTACAGGTTATTATGTATATGTACATAAATAAAACTTTTTTTCTTTCACGGCGCGTGTTCAAGTTTTCTTTTACAAAAGGAACAGGAAAAAATGTCAGAGAAAAATATTTCATGTGAGGCCTGTCCGCCAGGTACATCTTTATGTACATTAAGGTAAATATCTCAGACAAGCTGAAACTCTCTCTTTGTGACATACATGTGTACCACATCCTAATTATAAGGTATCACAGACAAAGAGCCAAAGTACTTTCGTTGTAACTTGAAGCATGCAAGGTGCCACACTTTTCAGAAGTATTTGTTGCAGTACTCATCCCGGAAGCACTTGATACGCTCCTTTTCCTGTTCTCGGGAAAGCTGTCTTGGTTGGGGAAGGGGAAGACGGACTGGTGTCCAGGGATCAGCAGGGTCATCTACAATCCTTATGCCATGATCCATGGCCACGTTGTGAAGGCAGGCGCAACTGGTTATGATGTCTGAAGACCTCTTTGGCTCGTGCCTCATGTAACCTGCGGAGGAGTCCAAGATCCTGAAAGACAAAAAAAAACAGAAAAAAAGGAGCTTTAGACAGAGACAAAGGATGACACAGAAAAAAAATATTGGAAGGTAATATGTTAAAGCGCAGATAATTAGTTCCTTTCTTTTTCTCATGAGTGGAAAAGAGTTACACTCACCTCCAACGCTGCTTCAGGATACCGATGCACTGCTCGACTCGAACCCGGCTCTTCTTATGCCACTTGTTGAATGCGGTCTTCTTGGGTGAAGTCTCGTCCTTATAGGGCGTGAAGAGGTGCCGACGCAACCCATATCTGCCAAAAGTAGAAGATAACCACATGTTATAGTGTTTTGCATGCTGTGAAAGAAAAGTAGAGACAAAGACTAAGAAAGGAAGCTCACCCCGAGTCTCCTAGGAGAACAAAATCCCCCCAAATCTCCTGGTCGAGCTCGTCTCCAACGGGGCTCGCCGCGAGACAGTAGGCATCATGCACCGATCCTGGGAAGCGAGGGTCTATGAACAATATCCGTTTGTCATAGTCACAGACAATCTGCACCAAGAAAGAAATAAAAATCAGGAAAAGGGAAATAAATTCCATCTAACCATATTCTGTTATAGATGATATGTTTCATTATAATTCTAGAGGTGCAGGACAAAAAAAGAGGAAGATGAACGTTATTTTATTAAGGTAACAAAAATAAAGAGGACTCCACAGAAGGTAAGAAAAAGGTGAAAAACTCACAGTGGTGTTGATGGAGTGATACTGATTTCTGTTGACGTATGCGCTCTCGTTTCTGGAGGGGCACTTGATTGGGATGTGGGTTCCATCCACGTATCCAAATACAAACGGTGTCTCTTGTTCGACCTCTCTTTGGTTCCTCTTGACTTTGTGGCGGTATAACTTCAAGGCCGCAAGCAGTTTCGATTCAAAAGAGTGGGGCCACTTCACATACTTGTGCCGGTTCTTGACGAAGTATTGAGCGACATCTTTCACTGAATTACACACTACGGACTTGGATACCTTCTGGGAGTCCCCAGTCAGCACGAAGAAACTCCCAGTGGCAAAATACCGTAACACTAAACAGAACTGAAAGAAAAAAAAGGAAATCAATGTCAGAGTATTAGGAAAAGGGGAGAAATAAATAAATAAATTAAGAAAATTTCTTTCTTCCTGATAAAAGGTCGTCTAGTGATGGGTGTGGACTACAAAATTCTACTGGTGACATGCTCATTTCTTGAAACAGACATGTGACATGGGATTTACTGACATGAATAAAAAAATTATTGACATAAAATTATTAAAATTGACATGTTGGGCCATGACAGAGGTGACATGTGACATCAAGTGATATGTGACATGACCATTTCTTCGAGTCGAGATGTCAGAAGGGGGACCCCCCCCATCCAGACCACAAAGAAAAAAAAGAAGGTATTTCAGCTTACCCTGTCTATGCAGGAGAGGCCTCCCCCACGTTTGCTCCCCTTGAACTTGCTGTGTAGCCTGTAGTCCTGGCACAGCTCCATCACTACCTCCTTGCTGAGCCTGTACCTTGCTGTAAACTCTTCATCAGAGAATAAAGTGAAGGGAGTATCTCTTTTCTTGCACTTTCGCTTTCTTCTTCCCAGACTGTCTCTTGGGACATCCATTTTGACACAGTGTAGTTGTCACACTTTAAATTTCCCTCCAAAATGTTACTCTGGTTCCATTCCAAATAACAGAACGACTGTCCCCATAGGGACCAATGTTAAAAACCAAAAAGGCGGTGACTCAAGAGTAACTGCCTTTTTTTTCTCGCTGTGCACCCAAAAATTTTAGCACAGCGACTTTCGCACAGCGATGAAAAGATTGTGCAACACTTTTTTTCTCGCTCTGCAAAAAAGGACCAAATGGCAGAGCGAGAAAACATTTGTGCAACACTTAGACACTAGCAGAACGAGGAAACCGGTTTTGAGGCTGATTGTGCAACGGCCCCCAGAGGAAATTATTGAGTCACAATTAGAAAAAATCAAATCGATACATTTTCTAGTACCTGATGTGGTTGTTACTTTGTTAACAAGCTGGGTTAAATGAAATAGATCCATAGTCTCGTACAGAAGCCTTTTTTCATTAGAATTGGACAATGTATTGACATTAAAATCACCAATTAAAAATAAATCATATTGATCAATGGGGTCAAATTGAAGTAACAGAGCCTTGAAGATATTACAGAAATTGAGCAGAGATCGCCTAGGAGGTCGATACACGTTACAAATGACCATTTTTTTTATTTAAAGCTTTAAATGATTGTGGCCACTGCACTTCAATATCAGGTTCACTCCTATTTAAATGTTTGTACACTTACACAGAACATGATACCTCATCGTCTACATAAGTACAGAGTCCTCCACCCTTAAAAATACTACTTCTTTCTTGGCGAAAAATATTATAATGTGGGAAGCTAGAGAATCCAGAATCATCACTGTCATTTAACCAGGTCTCAGAAAATAATATAAAATCTATATCCTTATTATTTAATTCTTGTCCAATACTAGCAAACCTATTTCTAATACTCCTAGCATTCAGTTGGACAGTTGAGAAGCCCTTCCTAAAATTTACAGGGTTATTATCAATTATTATGTGATATTATGTTCAAAATAACAATGAGGCTGAACCCAATGGAGACACAACAGAAGTTTACATGATTGAAAAATATATGCAAAAAATCAAAAAAAATTCCTATATAATATTATAAAGGCAAATTAACACCATAGGCCATGACATAAATGCAAATGTCCACTCCTATGAAACATTTTTGCATCGCATTCACCTCGATGAGGCCTGTCTGCATTCAACTCCGCCTATAAGGCGTTGTTAAATATGGACAGCTACACCTCTGTGAATACAATGTACAAATATTCCAATGTCATGGACATTTCCTTATATCTTGTCTAAAATACTGTATTGTCGTGAAAAACCTCCCAGGTGCTTATAGATTTGATGGGGTGGTTACCCCCGACCCTTTTACAAAACAGGCGCTTATTCAAGGTCTATTTTCAGTGCTTAAGATATATATGTCAACACCCCCTTACCCCTGGTGCTTATATAAGACGATTTTTCACGATGATATGGTAGATCCACATCTTTATATATAGTATACCAAATTCTCCCTTAACCTATTAAAAAAGCATGCAAAGACCCTGATTGGTGTAGGTAGTCTACCTCACATAGTGTCCAGACGAGGTGAAGGACAGTCATTCACCTGCCCATCCTGGAGGAGCTCCAGCGCTGATTTAGTGTCACCAACCTACGACTTGTACATTTTCAGCCCTGCCTGTTTCCATGGCAACCGATCCCATGCCATCCTCCAAGGTGCTGAGACTGCTGCATGGAGGTTGGATGTGAACCTGGGTCAGGTCTGTGGTTTTTACAGTGAAGGTAGTGGGGCCTTTCATTGATGCTGTCCCAGTGATTACACTCACTTATAAACCAGGTTGTAAATCATCAATTGTGACTTTTTGAGTTTGTATTTCCCTATTGGAATATTACAGAATTCATTAGAATGGCACAGTTTGTGAGCTTTGTCATATTGCATGAGGATGAGTCCTTAGTGCACAATGGGGGGCTTGGGAGACACCCCCCTCGTGGTGGATCGGCCACCTCGTACACCAGGGGAGTTTAGTTCTATATTTATTTTATGTTTTTAGGGGGTTTAAATAAGGAGAAATTATCAAAATCTGGTACCGTAGTTCCCTGTACGAGCGCCGGTCCGCCATTTTGAATGTTTACATGCACCCAGAATGAGGCTGCAGTGGTGGATCTGCCGCTGTGGTGGATCGACACACATTACGCCACTGGGGGTGTGCGGATCGGCCCTGCAATGCTATCTCTATGGGAAGAAGTTATTGACATAAAATAAATTTCCCTCTGCTCTTTAATGAGGTAAAGTAAGAAGCAATGAGTGTCTGCGTGAGTACACTGCATGTACATCTCATGTTTAGCGAGTCCATATGGTGCTACATTATGCTTCTATCGCAGTCAAAAACACTTGACCAGTAACAGATTATATTTTATTCTGTAGTAATCGACTTCCAAAGTCCATGAAGCTGTGTAGGGGACATGTAGGTTAAAGCCTTAGTATCAATCAAAAAATTTAAGTGATTCATAATCATTACTGAGTGAAAATAGGTAATGCGTGTATTATTCTGGTTAGACATATGTTACAAAAACCAGGCTAAATTGAGACTGTCTCCAATGAAATGTTTCAAGATTTTCTTGTTTAACCTGACAATCATATATTTTCTGTTTACTAGCCAGTCATTATCCAATGAATGTGCTCCAATGCATTGTCCCCCCTGCTACACCAAAACGCATAAATGTACTACCCAGAAGTATTAATTAAGGGACGAGTCATTTATTGCCAGGTGCCGGGAAGGGGGTAGTTAGATATAGGGGGGATTTTGAAAAATAGCCCCTTAGTGGGGGGCCAAAACCTGATAAACCTTTACATGGGGAGTCAAAACTAAACACATGCAATTCAAACGTGACGCATCATTCCACACATGTATCCACTTTTTGGGGGGGTCATTTTGCAAAAGCAGTTCTTAGTGGGGGGGGGGTTGCAGTCATTTTTGTCAGAGTGGTTGGGGGGTTGGGAAAAAATCTGCTGATGAAAATCCATCTAGCCCCCTCCAGCTTTAATAAATGACTCATCCCTAATTCATGTCCAGTGATGTGACATGAACCTATTATTCCTACACTGCAAAAATGTTGTTTAGATTTTAAACATGTTTAGGTCTAAACACGTTTAAAACCTAAACATATAGGTCAGTTAGGTGTCTCATCAACTACACATTTAGGAAATGAAGACTTTTATTCTAACTACATAAACATTTACGCTAAACATGTTTAGATGTTTAGAGTTGAGACAGTTGAATAATAGGTGTTTAGATTTAAACATCAATATGTTTAGATACTTGGATGTTGAATCCACACCAGGTAGCAGCACTACCTTTGACTGGACTATCTGCACACAGTTATAATCAATTGTTGTGACAAATGTCCCCAATCCCAGGTTTATCATGGTTTCATTTCATAGAATGTCATGTGAATAGAAAGGGCAATAGAAAATTGACTAGATTCACCTCATGCCACCATCATTACCATAAAATAATCAATAAACTCCATGGCTGACACCTATTTGATGTTATTCTGTAATAGATAAGGCAATGTCCTTCCTGCCAAGCTGTTGTACTTTCTCAAGTCTCTCATTCTGATGCAGTGTGTAATATATGTACACATATATAGCTGTGGCTGACATCTTTGGAGACTTTGACAAGTAAATACCTGCTGATGCCCCCCCCCCCAGTAAATGAGAAAACAAACAAAATATATCTCTGTTTTTAAATGCATACATGTCTGCAAACCTTAACTCTCCATCAAATCATTTAAACATTTAAACACAAAAATTCATAAACACCTAAACACAAAAATTCATATATCTAAACACAAAGTTTTAACCTAAACACCTACATTTCTAAACACTTGAGCTAAGCACATTGTTTGGCTAAACATGTTTAGGAAATTAATGTGATTACAAAAACGAATATGTTTAGAATTGTGTTTAGAATCTAAACACCATTTTTGCAGTGTAGTGAATAGGTGTTGGGGATAGGCATGGTGAACTAATGCAGCACGGGATCAATCAGCGCACCCCCGGAGGGCCCGCATGATGCTCCAATGAAATGCTTGTAAGCAGTCTTGTTAGCACGTTATTGGTGCATCCTCCCGGCCTCTGAGCATGATGCACTCCTGCATCAGTGGCCCCTAATTAGTTAAATGAATTTTTCCATTGATTCTTAAAGTGTTAAAGCTTCAATATCAATCAGTAACCTCAAGTGGTTCATAACCATCAAGGAGTGAAAAACACAGAGGTGCCCGATATGAAGTATTGGTCCATCCCTAACCACAATGTACCAATTAGTGCCTTGTGGTTAGCTGTTCAACCAACAAGACCAGACTTTGTCTTCTATAATTAAGATTTGGAAGCAAACAGAAGATGATTCGAGGTGTAAATCAGGCCAGGTTTAAGGCAGACAGTGTAAATCATGAAATATTTTCTACAGTCTGGGCCCTTTAGAAACAGACATGTTGCTGGTCAAACTAGATTCTAAAAAATAGATTTATTAATACTACGGAAAGTATCTAGGTCCTAATAGCAGTTACAGGACAAATGTCTTAAACTGATTGCATTTTCTCATATTTAATTTCAAAATACCTTTTGATTTGAAAAAAAGAGAACCATATTACTTTGAGGGTAAGAATCTGTGATAGTCCACTTTTCCTCTGCGTATTTATATGCTATTTGAGATTTAGCTCATTTGGTATATTGACAAGTTGTAATTAAAAACCTTGAAAATATATTTAATTTATGGTTGGAATTTTGTTTCTGTGGACAACTCCGTAGTCTTTCATTATAATTAGGAAGTCAAAAAAAGACAGCTATCTC
Organism: Acholoe squamosa; assembly: GCA_949317995.1. NCBI lineage: Eukaryota > Metazoa > Annelida > Polychaeta > Phyllodocida > Polynoidae > Acholoe > Acholoe squamosa. The sequence goes on along the minus strand of OX439051.1, from coordinate 6,594,923 downwards.
GTGAATTGACCTAACAAATAAGAACAGGGGAACTGGAGGGTGTAGCTCCTATAGTAAAAGGAAGAGCTGGCAAAAAATGCCCTCGTTTCCAGTCCTTTCTTTTCATGTAGCTATGACTTGTCCCTTTTGTTGCTCACAGGTGCTAAAAAAGCCGCCTTTGAGTAGGTACCTAGTTGGGAGAAGTCAGTCAGTATAATATATACTGTACAGTGTGTGACATGAGTAGGTACCTGGTAGTGCAGCTCTCTCTGTTCTAAACAAGGCAGGCAACTTCTGAGACTGATGTGGTGAGTGCATGAACTTTGGTGAAGCAGTGCATGACTTGTTCAGAAAAGAGGCACATACTCACAGCTCTTTTTACAACAGGAGCAACACCCTCCAGACATAAGAAACCTAAATCTGACCACAAAAAGCAGTCCCACCTTCTTATAATTAAAAGGATCAAAATATAGACTGCTGACCTTTCTTTGTTCTTTCTTTCTCTGGATATAATTATTGATAAACGAAGGATTCTTTTATTCAGGAGTTGGACTAGCTAAAGACTATAATTTTAAAAAAAATGCTGATAAAAGAAAAAAGCATGACAGGCTGTCTGTCACTCTGAAGGAAGGTATAGCCTTAATTGCAAATAAAACTGGTAAACCTCAAAACTAAGGGCATAAGCATTATTCTCATTGAGAACTGTATAAGAAATCTCCACACCGAGACCACCTTACATTTTGATGTGATGTGATAAACGTTCTTTATGAGTCTGTAACAGATTGTTACATTTTGCAGTAATCCCGGGCACGATTCTAGAGAGTCCATTGGCAGTAACTAAGGGTTGAGTACCAATGGCCCCAGGTTTTAACTGTTGACACATGTTCTCCATATCTACTTTCAGCAGGATATGCCACTTTACGTATGATAGATTCGGGACCCTGACTGGTTCAATATTATGTTATGTGACAGGTACTGAGAAAGGAGTCTTTTTGCACCCTGCACAAAAACCCTTTTTGCAGGTCATATCACAAATGAATATTCAATTTATCATTCCCAGTGGCCAAAGTGTGCCATGGCAGTTCATTTAATGTGCGAATCTAGGACACATAGATACAGAACAAGAAATAAACAGTGAATTGAGAATGTTTATCTAGCCAAGAACGCAGACCTTATCGCCACCGACAGTATTTCTTTTCTTTCATATCATGGGCTTATCTATTGATCGCCTTTTTGGTATAATTCTGTGTAGACTCAGAAGCCTCCTGCGAGTCATTTTACAGGTAGGGTTCTTGGATACCAGTGGTAAGCTACAATGGAATCATGTTCAGATTTCTTCTCCTTGCACTCCTCATGGCCAGCTTTGGCCCATATCCGACAAGAGGGGATATCCCTAAGGAAGCATCAAGAGATGGCTAGAGAGGCACAGGTCCAGCCATGGGTTGATCAAGGAGGTTGCACACAACTAAAGGTAACTGCGGCCTGCAATTGGACTAATGTTTAGGAAATACCTAAACAATTTCCTAATACAACAGAGGTGATCTTATTCAGAAACACCAGAGTCACATCCCTTGGGAATCGTGCTTTCGACAGTTACCCTGCCCATACAGAAGGATGCATTTGCTGGACTTCCAAATCTGAAATATCTTTGGCTGGATGACAATGAACTGACTGACAACACCTTGGGTGTGGGACCATCTGAGGGATTGTCATCCCTCACAACCTTGAGGTTGAGGGGAAATGCATTGACCAAATTTCCACTACATATCCTTGTCGATGCACAATTATTGAAGAGCATTCAGGTAGATGACAACCGTATCAGTGACCTTGCGGAAGGGTTATCATTACCAAAACTGTCAGAGATCGATCTCAGCTCTAACCGTTTACAATCCGGTAATGCTTCTACATTTGCTGACATGCCAAAACTACAGAACCTCAACATGGACATGAATCAGATCTCAATAGGTCTCATTTTAAAACCAATACACTGTGACTGTAATCCTGCTTGGATGGTGAAGGGTCTAGTGGACGGCAAGTCTTGGGCCTTGATGACCTTCAATGTGCTATCCCAAAATGGCTTAAATATCCATACAAAAAAGGAGAATCACACCTTGGCGATCTCACCTGTGAAACTCCAACTATAACACCAACAACTCAAACTCCTATTAACATCACAAGGTACACAGCATTTATTCTAGAGGTACTGTATGCCCTGCTCTAGCACCCCAAAACATGTTGATTACAAAAAGTAACCCTTACCACTGACCTTTGGGTATTATTTAATGTCCTTTTTCTCTGCCTCAAGATAGCTGACTGTCTATCACGTCTTCTGGTACCAGGATCTCCTGACTAGTTCTGCCATGATTCTCCCATGGACAAGAGTATTGCACACATACAGGATGTTACAAATGGTGTCATTACTGCATATGAACTGCGGGATGCTATTAAAAATGACGCCAACTTGCAAAGTGTCATTGAGTACACTATATCTTCATGGCCTCCAGTAAAGTCTCTTTAGAGTGAGGTGGCTAAGTCCATAGTGTTGCTAATGAACTATCCTTTGAGGACGGAATGTTATGCAGAGGTGAGCGCCTCATCATTCCTGACTCACTACCGGCCAGAGTGATACAGCTTGCCCATGAAGGAGACTTTGGAATGACTATGGTAAAACGAAGGCTACGGCAGTACTATTGGTGGCCATCAATAGATCGCCACATAGAACAGACTGTGAAAAACTGCACATATTGCGCTGCTAGTGACAAACCTTATACATGTCATATGCAACCTCTCCCCCCAGTTCCACTCCCTGAAAGAGTATGGCAAAGGTTTTCTATGGATATTGTTGGTCCATTTCTGAATGCAAATTATAAATTCACTATTGTCCTAGTAGATTACTGCTCTAAATGGTATGAGGTTTCATTTGTCACTAAGGTGACAACTTCCAAAGTCAAAGACTTTCTCATCAAGTGTGTGAAGGTTTTCCCGAATTTCTTGTTACTGATAACTGTGTACAATTTTGTTTGCATGAGATGAAGTCTTTCCTTTCAGAATGCCATTTTAAACATTGTTGAGTTGCTCTGTACCATCAGTAGGCCAATGGTCTCATTGAGAGGAAGAAACGTACCATCAAGGAGGGTATTCAGATAGGTAAAGTTGAGGGTAAGACTCCAACTGACACTGTTAGAGAACGATCATGCAACACCAAATGGTACTACAGGTAAAACTCCATTCGAGCTAATGCGAGGTAGACAGGTATGCGATAAGGTTCAAATACTTCAACCCAAGGATGAAAATGTTCATCATGAAAATGTAAAAGCAAAGGTAGATGCTGCTCAAGCCAGCTATAAGGCAAAGTTTGACAGCAAGCCTGGTGTCAAAGAACACCAGATTGGTGTCAGAGATTATGTCCGGGTTAAAGATCCAAGGCATGTGTTAAAAGGAGGGATGAGGTATTCAAAACCTTTAAAGGTGAAACAAGTACATGGTAATTGTGTGATGTTAGAAGATGGTAAAAAATGGAACACTTCTAGGTTGAGCAAGGTACAAGTCAAAAGTAAAGAGTATAAGTTAAATGACTGCTATCACATGAACGTGTCAGTAGAGAATGATGAGAACATTCACCCTGTACAAGTTATGCCACAGCAGGCACAACCAGTCCAACATGAAAATGATGTACCTAGGATGGCACAGCCGATCCCTAATAAAAACAACCCAAGACGGGGAGCATGTATTAGGCACGCTCCACAGAGACTCAATGACTATCAGACTTAATTAACATTTACACTGTGTTCACTTTTCACATTGATATCAACAAAGATAACAAATTGTACTATACTACATTTCATTTACTGTTTATTTTACATGTATTACGATACTCTGTATCTGGTTTGAGAAAGGGAGACATGTTATGACCGAGAAAATGCACCAGATAACATTTATTTAGCGCCTCCCATGCCGTGTAGCGGCGGTACCGCGAAGCGGTACGGGAGTGCGCTATGATGATTGCATTTGCCCCATGTGATGAGGTCTCACAATACAAAATTACTTAATAGAGAAATTGATAATTGTGAAATCTTCTTTATGTCTGCTTTTATGAGACATGTCATCAAACACTGGTATACCGACATTAATGGCGGGAGGCGTTTTTTTACGCGGTTACAACCGCATTTCTTGTAACCAAAAAATATTTACCGTGACAGCGAAACACGCTACTTCCGGTCCTGCAACTATCTACAAGCTTTCTGACTTGTTCCTCATTCAAACCCAGCAAATTTCTTGTGATAGCGCAGTGTGTGACCTTGGGCCACCCCCGTTAGTTTGAACTCATCATAACCATTCATCACCTGCCTTTGAAATGTTGTGAGTTGAGTATGTGTGACCTTTCGCCAGCCCCCCCGCCCTCCCCCCCGTTAGGGTTCACTCATCATGGCAAATCATGTGCAGAAAATTATTTTTTAGATCCTCGAAACCTTGTTACAAGTATTAATTTTAATAAACGCACCCCCGAAAGCCTATAATCGTTTTTTAGCCCCAAAAATATTTATATTTACACTTCATTTGACTGATTTAACACCAGGTTTGACTCAAAAAAGATGGGTGTGTGCTTAGTAGAGCATTTGCGCTTATTAAAATGAATATGGTAGTCGGAATTTTGGTGACATTGAAAATGGGAAGAAGAAAAAGGGTTTACACAGTTTTAAAGGTTTGAAAGTGTCATCCATGTTTGCAATGTGGTAAGCAGTTCATACATGCATGTCTTTTAAAGACCCATGCACATGATCACCCACTCAGCAGAGAAACCTCACAAGTGTTCTCAATGTAGTAAAGAGTTTAAACAGAAAGGTCATTTGGACAAGCACATTATGACCCACACAGGGGAGAAACCTCACTCATGCTCCACATGTGGAAAAAGGTTTATACAGAAACATGAGGTTAAGACACATATAATGGCTGCCAACACAGGGGAGAGATGTTATGCATGTTCACAATGTAATAAGTGGTTTATGCAGTCCGCTGGCTTAAAGGCACACATGACGGTACACATGCGAGCAATGGTGGGGAAAAGTTGTGTACATTAATTGTGGCCTAGTATTTAAAGACATATTGACTGTGTATTTACACCCGGAGGAATGTGGCCGAGAACCTATCAAGAATTACTATTTACCTATTATGGCCACGTTTGATATAATTACGATTTATGTTAAATGACAAGCTTATGATATACTCTGCCTTTGCCCTCTTTCTCTCCAATGAACACATCGTTTCAAGATGAAATAACTGTTTGTTATGATAAAGTATACATAGTACATTATACAAAGTGGCAGAATTCAATTTATGTGCTGGTATAGAATGCATTAGATCATTTGGAAGCATACTCTTCCCAAAAGAACATTTTGAAGATTTTGAACTAACATAATTGATAGTTGAAACACCAAGATGAAATGAATATTGAATGATATAACACAATTTGAAAGTAGAAATACAAATTAAATGATGGTACAACATTGTGAATACCACGGTGGCCTCTTTAGGTGTCTCAACGCTTACTAATTTTGAATGGCCCTGTACCCCAGGCACATATTTGAATGGTGTTAAAGATCATTTTCAATACCCCTGTAACGCTATGCCTTTTTGAGAATGACACTCATTTGAGACACTGGAGCCTATACCAGTCATTGGGACTATATGACACCCCCTTCCCCTCCACACACATGAATGCACACATTTGGCTTGACCAATCTCCCCCCTCCCCTGCCCCACGCCATCATCCCCTTCCCTTAGTGTGTATAATATATGTAATGAGTGGTCGGTACCAATGAACACTGTGAAATTTAACAGACATCAGTACCTGTAGAAAAGTGGGACACCTGGTGAGAAGAGGAAGAATTTATGTAAGGTATGGTGCTGCCACCTCCCTGCACAGTCTACAGTTACAACATCTATTGTTTGTTTTAGTGGGTTACAACTTTGACCTTCCATTTCCACCTGCTTGCTGCAGAAGCAAAAGCAACAAAGTAAATTCTTTTTTTGAAAAAGGTAAGATAATAGGTATATTGTCACAAATAGAAGATAAAGCTGTAGGCAGTATGTGCCATAATGTTCTGTAGTCAAGGTTCCAGGTCTCTCAGCATCCCAAGTCTAGCAACTTTGTGACTGATGTAGGCATATAGTCTGTCACTTAGACTCTAAACTATAATAATAAAGGGAGTGATCATTTGGTATTAACAACAGGGGGGGGTCTGTTGGGTTTGAGGTGGGGGGTCAGAATTTTGTCCACCCTTGACCAGAGGGGGGTCAGAGTATTTTTGCCCCCTTGACTAGGGTGGGGTCAGAATAATTTCACATGTTTTCAGCAAAATAGCCAGCCCGTTACCATAGCCGGGCATAGGTTAAAAGGGTGATTTTCACCTCCCAAGGGGGGTCAAGGTGAGTTAACGTGGTGTTTCCTCCCAAGGGGGACGGAAAATATTTTGACCCGTTGAGAGTGGGGGGCTGAAATATTTTTCGCCCATATGTGCTCAGACCCACCTGTTGTTAAAAAAATTATCTCTCCCTAAGTTAGAGGGCCGAGTCAGTTTTTGCCAGGTGGGGATGGGTCTTGTTAGATATAGAGCCTATTGAGGTTTCCGTAAACATAGCACTTTCTCACCTCTGGTCTCAATGTGCTATGTTTTTGGGAAGCTCAAAAGGGCATATATAGTGTGGGCATGGAAGCACCACTATAAATGATCAGAGTCCAACTATGGCGTAATCTTGAAGAGTAAGTGGTTTATTGCGGACTATTTATAAATAATATAATATCATATATTAATATTAATAATCAAAATTGTTACGTAATAATACCAATGGCGGTCATAGATAGCTGGATGTGGTGCTGGGGGAGGTGGGTGGGGGGTGTAAAACCCAATTAAACCTTCACACTGGGGGGTCAAAACGAGACATGGGCAATTCATATACCGTATATCCCCAATTAGAAGCCTGGGCTTATACTGATATCAAATGGGAAATTGACTACGCTTATAAATGGGGCAGGCTTATATTTGAGGCACGCTTATTATTAAAATAATTGAAAAATCACTATAGAATACTCTATAGAATTATCCTTTTTATACGCCATTTTTACATATATCTCGAAATAAGCCTCACATTATGGTGATAAATATCAACTGTATGTCTCTTAAACATAGAAATAATTAATAGATAGACTATTAGCTTTAGAAAACTGAAAGAATTATGAAAATTGTCATTATAGAAGTGAATACACCTCTATGTGATTCCTAAGCTATTTGCTTGCACTGACCAGGCTTATATTCGGGTGGCGTCTTTTATAACACTCATTAGACTTTGGGCCCGGCTTATAATTGAGGATATGCGGTACTCATTGAGACCCATCATTCCACACACTTTTTCTTTGGGGGGGGGCTTGTTTCAAAATCAGTTTATGGTGGGGAGGGGTGCAAAAATTATTTTTTTTTAGTGGTGGGAGGGTCAGGAAAAAATCCTCCAATCAACAAGAGGGGGGGGGGAGCTGGAGTGGTCGGTTTAAGGTGGGGGAGAATGTTTTTTAACTCTGGGGGGTAATTTTAATTTTTACAGCACCTCTGACTGGGGGAATGATCTTAGAGAGGGAAAACAACCAAAACAAAAACTATGCATCACTATAGGTGAAAAGCATGCATTTTTGTGTGTTTGGAGGGGTGCGAGCAGAGATATTGACCCCTCAAAGGATCTCCATTCAGTATAGTTCATAGAAATAACATTTACCGTTCTCTTTCAGGACTCATTCATCACTTGAGGACGGCTTAAACTATGAGGACGGCATATTAAATGGTAGATTAGGTTCGGAGCATCATCCTCAATGTTATGCAAATTTGGGATTAAGTGCAAAAACTACAGACAATCAAAGACGAAAGACATGAGCAGTGCTTAAAATGGGATGAAGTGTGTCTCGCCTAATATATAAACAGTCATGTTACACTCAAATTATGTGACAAATGATTTATCCACTCATATCAGATAAGGCACTTATTATAATAACTCACATCAGAGAGGGGTATCATTAATATATCCACTATTGTGATAAACAATTGACATCAATAGAGTTCTGTGAAATAGATATATGATACACTACACAACAGAGAAACCTTCTACATCTAATCATGTACTGGTTATAACCCCTAGGGCAGGTACATAAAAAAAAGGATGGATAATAGAGAGAAGCCACATGAGTGCTCACATTGCAGTAAACAGTTCCCACATATGTACAACTTAAAGAGACACATGATGATCCACACGGGAGAAAAACCTTATGCATGTTTAAAATGTGATAAAAGATTTGCACACAACCAACAGTTAAAGGTCCACATGTTTACACACACAGGAGAGAAGCCCCATGGATGTCCGCAATGTGGGAAGGGGTTTACATTAGTGGGTGACCTAAATAGGCATACGTTGCTTCATACAGGTGAGAAACCCCACGCTTGCATGCTGTGTTATCAGCGCTTTGCACAGACATCTCAGCTTAAGTCACATATGATGACCCACACAGGAGAAAAACCCCACACATGTTCTCATTGTGATAAGCAGTTTAAACTGCTGTGCCAACTTAAACGGCACATAATGACCCACACAGGAGAGAAACCCTACACTTGTTCTGAATGTGGTAAAGGATTTATACAAAGTGGACAATTAAAAAGCCACATGCTAACTCACACTGGAATAAAACCCCATGCATGTTCCCAATGTGAGAAACGGTTTATACTAGCAGGTGACCTTAATAGGCATATGTTGACCCATACGGGAGAGAAACCTTACTCATGCTCCCAATGTGGTAAAACGTTCAAGTGGGGGAAAAGCTTAAAGCTTCACATGCAGATTCACACAGGCCCAGGGCAGATGCCATACACATGTTTGAACTGTGGTAAGCGTTTTACGTTTGCAGGGGATTTAAGGAAACACCTTATGACACATGCTGAGGAAAAACCTCATAAATGTTCACAATGTGGAAAATCATTTCTACGGCCGAGTCATCTAATAAACCATATGAAGACGCACAATTCAGGAAAACGACATAATCTCAGAGCAGTTGTGGGACAAACATGTGTGCACTGTGGTCTTGTTTTCACAGACATAATAAAACATATCAAACAATGTGGTCATCAGACCCTGCAAGTCAACTGTTCAAAAAGTCACACATCAGAGAATGCTGAAGTTGGTCGAAAGTGTTTGCATTGTGGTCAGATGTTTAAGGACAAAGTGAGTGTCAGCGCACACATGATTATTCACACAGGTCAGAACTACTCCAGCTGCGGTACATGTGTGAATGGCTTTACTCAGTCATCAGATCTACTGGATCACCTCGCTACTCACATCATTGTGCCTGAATTACTGTTTACTTACTATGTCTAAGGCATAATAGGACTGCAATGAGTTATAATAATAGATGATGAGTAGGCAGGGGTTTGATCACACACAAGGACTCTATTTTAGTGAAATTGATTACAGAATGTGTTTTCTACATGTATAATACTAATTAGATTACTGGGGAAAAATATTTCAAAATGAAGAGAGCTCTTAGAATGAATACATGACTCAGTGAGAAATGTGATGTGGCTGGTCCACAAGTCCTACCGTAAATTCTTTTATATTAGGCGCACCCCTGATATAAGCCGCACCCCCGACTTTGGGAGAAGCTTAGAGCCATATCCAAGGCTTAAAAATTGGCAGTAAAGTACTATTTCATAGTGTAAAAATACTATCATATAAGCTGCACCCTGAATTTCAGCTGTTCATATAAGCCTATTTTTCATTTGGGTTCTGGTATAAGCCGTGGCTTATACAAGGGAATTTACGGTACCTCCTGTGTGTCATGCATATTTAGAGGTAACATTATGACCTCTCCTTAAAGCCTTGGTGAACCATAACTGGGCATTGTTCCAAAACACATGTACATTATCAAATGTTACTACAGTTAACCAGCCAATGATAGACAGGAAATGTTGAAACTTCTTTCTCTATCAATGATCTCTATGAGTTGTACTTATTAGGTGTGTAGTGAGGTAGGTCTTCCGGTAACAGGTGGAACCTCTGTACTCTGACTCTCTTCTACCTTGCTATGAGCCACATGTTGGTATAATACTACAGACATTCTCTGAACTGGCAGTTTCAAGATGGAACCCATTCCAACCTATATACTGTGCTTAAATAGTCTAGTTGTTATAAAGTATATATCATTTTTAATTACTACAGCTAGTTTTCATATAAAATTAATGCACTTTACCAATGACAAGGGCAAAGTGTTTTTGAAATTGCATATCTTAGAGTCTGCATGAGATGTTTGAGAAAGTGTGTTATTTGTTTATTGCCACGGTCAAAGGTGGTTTCCAATAAATGAAAAGTGTTCACCTGCATAATGCACTTCACTCATAAACTCTCCTACATTCAGGTTAAAGAGCCATCCATGACCATTTTTTAACCTCCCCTTCCCTCACACTTTTAGTATAGAAAGGTAAATGAGTCCTTCTCTGCAGTGACATTATTTATGGATGGCCCTGAAGAAATTCAAAAACTTCAAGAAAGGACCTGATTACATGGGGAATAAGGTACCTTTTCATAGTATAGGTCATAACAGCGGGAATATAAAGGGTTATTTGCAACTGACCAAGTTTAGCACATTTTGATGTTTGTGATTCTTTAACTTTCCAGGAATGTCATGATTCCTTTTTGTCTGGGGCCTCATCAAGTTTAAGGTTGTTAAAGGCCTATTTAAAATCTTTATGCTGCTTTACTTAGTTTCATTATAATATACTATTTGAACTATGCGTTTTGTGTTGCATTATCACTATTTATCAAAACACCCTTATAGCATTATTATCTTATATTTGGACAAACTTGAGGGGAAAAGGGCACTTTTTTAGCCATTATAAAAGGTGTTACTTTACAACTATAATGATTTTAATAATAATAATAAAATGAAATCATGTATGTGCCTTTTTTAGACCTTATTTCAGGGGAGCTTTTTTTTGCCATTTTCTTCTATCTTGATAGCAAGCAAATTAAGATTGATGTCAACAATGTTAACACAAAGTAAATATTGAAAAGAAGGGGACTGAAGAGAGGTACACTATATTTCTTGCCCCACCCTCCTCGGGAGAGGGCAAAAATTGATTTCCCCTCCCCTTTGAGGGATAGTAAAAAAAACATATACCCCCCAAACCACAATACCTCCATTATCGAAACAGCATCACTGCCTCAGCACATATGATTATCATGCTATCTCAGTAGTTCTCTGGTTGAGGCAAAACTATTGTTTGTGACCTGGTGGGAAGAGCAAGAACTGATATGACCAATGGTGCTGCCACCTTCCAGCAAACCCTAAGGTTACAAGGTTTAGGTCTCAGAGAAGGAATTGGTTCCGCACTATAATTTAGTGTAGCGTGAAACGCGATAGCACCCATTGGGACATGTTCATTTTCTAAAAATCACCACAGAATAAATAGATACATCCTTCCTTCATAATATAGGCTGACTTAAAATATGAATTGACCACGAAAATTTTGAGCACTGGACTATTGCCTAAATCTGCACTGAATAAAATGTAGATTCACTATTTCCAATCTAACCTTTGAAAAAAATGGGTAAGCACTTTGAGAAATGCCCTCCTGGTATTTTATCCAAAGCAGCAAATGTTCAACAACATGTGTAGTGGTTTTATATTTATTGGCATTATTTTCAACATGGTTATTGACCATTCAGTGTGCCTGCAGTATTCACTTCTGACCACAATCGTATATGAATTCCGGTTTTCTGCAGGATTTCCTTCACTGAGACCTTTAGTGCATGACAACGTTTGCCTCCTAGGCTGCAGGACACTAATTATTTTCTCACTGTTGGCTTATATAGCATATGGGCGAAAATAAAATATTTGTGCGAATTTCTGGGCTTAGCCACTGTTATTTGCATGTAGGCACACATTTTTCCCTTTAATTTAGGGCCATGAGATGTGGTACAATGTAATTAACTTTTCTGCTATCGTCCGTAGAGTGCGGACATACCCAGATTTGGGGGTTTTGCAGTGAATGAATACAATAAATTCTGTAATTGAAAAGAGTGCACCCCCCTCAACTTACCCTCAAATATCAGCCTAAATAACACTCAAATCGATTAAAATACATCCTAAGGATTAATTTGATGCCTGGTTTGCCTACCCACTGTCAGATTTTAGACCAATAATCATAGTACAACACCCTTCAGTGCGGACCTACAAAGTGTCTCCTGCTGCCACCTCCCGTTAATTGGTGTTCTGCAACCTAAAGGCCTGGGTTGGCATCTTGGTGGTCAATGAAATAGCTTGGAAAGCTTATATTCACTGGCCCAGTAATGTCTTATCCAGAATCTTTTACTTTTATGCCCCTCAGGCCCCTCAAATCTCTCTGAGAATCAATTCCCAGAGCGGGTATCAGTCTGTGCGCTCTCCGTAGATTTCATTGATTTCTAGCATTGACATGGAGGTATGGTCCTTTCCCATAGAAAAAATGGTCACAGGGCCAAGAAATTTGACATGCTGATAGCCAAGGGGCACCACCTGAGGTGCTGAGTGTTATTTTCTCTCTAGGTGCTATAATTCACAGAAATATCTGGCTAAAATGTATGAAAAACCCTCAGAAATATAATGTTATAAAGGAATAAATTCAACAAAATGCATCTCAACTCCATGTGTAATGGCTTAGATGGCCCTATTTACACATTATTCAAGCTCCCCCATGTGAGGACGAAAAAATAAACCAGATATGGTGAATACAAGGACATTTTATTAAGTGTCAGTAGACATTCATTGGCTGCATAGCTCGGGGAGAGAAAAATGATGTTTTCCCCCGATGCATGAAAAGGCCTCCCATAGAGCACTGAGAACAATAGAAATAGATGGAAACAGCTGAGAATGTAAAATTTAGGTCATTCTGACCCTGAAAACCATAATTTTGGTTACCTGGCACCCCCAAGAGAGAAGTATCAGGCTTGCGGATTGACACCAGAATATTTCTCATAAACCTCTCCAAGGCCGAATCTCCGCTACTACGATTTTCAGTGATTTCTTATTAATTTTATTGATTCCCTTGCCCTTTCTCACCATAACATTGTCAAACTGACTTACCCTAAGCAAAATAAACACATTTTAGCGAAATTTGACAAACTTGGTAGAAGGCCCTATATAGCCTGTAGAGGCTGCAGGACACTAATTATTTTCTCACTGTTGGCTTATATAGCATATGGGCGAAAATAAAATATTTGTGCGAATTTCTGGGCTTAGCCACTGTTATTTTCATGTAGGCACTCATTTTTTTCCATTAATTTAGGGCCATGAGATGTGGTACAATGTAATTAACTTTTCTGCTATCGTCCGTAGAGTGCGGACATACCCAGATTTGGGGGTTTTGCAGTGAATGATTACAATAAATTCTGTAATTGAAAAGAGTGCACCCCCCTCAACTTACCCTCAAATATCAGCCTAAATAACACTCAAATCGATTAATATACATCCTAAGGATTAATTTGATGCCTGGTTTGCCTACCCACTGTCAGATTTTAGACCAATAATCATTGTACAACACCCTTCAGTGCGGACCTACAAAGTGTCTCCTGCTGCCACCTCCCGTCAATTGGTGTTCTGCAACCTAAATTCCTCTATTTAGGAGACTGCATTTAGGGTCTCAGCCATGGAAATACCTTTTCACTATATTTTAATGTAGCATGGCCTGCCATAACTAGTGTGCCCCAGAGGTATTGAGCAAAAAATCCCATGTATGTCTTGAGGGGCAACCTCGATTTATGACATATAAAAAAAAACCTGCGCATCGATCACAAAAATCTGGAATGCTGGCCATAAACGAACAGACACCTGCATAATTGGCATTTTTTGCAGTGAATAAATTCAGTTCAGACCCAATCCAAACAAGCCCAAAAATGAATGGGCCTTACTGCAATAATCATGTTTTATTTTATATCATATGAATAAGTACCTACTCAGGACCAGTTATGAATTTTTAGCTAACTATTTTATCCACCCAGAACTCATGTAGTATTCAGTGCGGAGGTCTTCTGTCGGTAAGGATGCACTGAGTGACCCCAGGATTTCCCTATGTGAGACCTGAAAGGAGCAAACATGAGCAGAATATCAGCAGGAATCACATTAAGGTCAATTGTTATTTGTTCTGAAAGGTAAGATGTTGGATCCATTATAGGATATTCATTCTATAACTATAGTTAGTTTAAGTGATAATGTCTCTACTTCTATGTTCTAAGTCTCTCTTATAAAACGGTCCCAATCAATCTTGCCACTCTCTGACATCTATATGTCTACCCTGTCTATACAGTATCAGTGAATGATTCTGAATCAAGCTATGTGTACTATGATACTTGATGGCATCTTCGGTGTAAATGATTTATGTGTCCTCGTGAAGAGCTCACTTGCATAAGTCAGAGTTTGTGACATCACTCAATATGATAGCCCAATATGTATCAATGAGGAGAATAGGGGGGATATAGGTAATGTATAGTGTTTATACTTTACGGTGATCCACAAGCACTCGCTCTCTCAATAGAGACTTCAAGCAGAGCCTCTGCTGCAGCAGCTTCATCAGCTTTTTTCTTGTCCCTTTTCTTCTGTGCTGCTTCGGCCTGCTTGACTTTCTGTTCCAAATCAGCGATTGAGATGAGATCTGACTTTCTCCAGTATATTGCCGCACTGATTCTGACCCGGAGCTGCGGTACAGTTCTTGTCTCCGTCCTGCAATGTGTGCCCAGTTCTGTACTCCCTCGAGCATGTCGCTTCAAAGATATGTCCTTTAATGGCAATTATTTTGTTACGTAATCCCTCTATCTGTAGGAATTTTGCTTTTTGAATTGCCTCAGTTTTCCAAGCTTGACTGGTTACCACGCAGTTGCTTTCTGCACATCTTTGGCAAGTCTCGTCACTTCATATCCATCTTCAGCATTTAGAATCTGATTTGCTAAATGAGTAGCGTTGGAGGCAAGGGCAGCTTGATAGGCAAATGTGTGTTCCGCACTGCTAATTGTGACTCCCTCAAAGTTGAAGGTGCAGGGGTAGAGATTGCTTAAATAGCTATAAGTGGACTGGAATGCTGTTCCTTCTTTTACTTTAATAATCTTGGCTGCTTCAATCGAGGGCTCGGGAGGTAACAGTTCCAGATTTTATTTTATGTGAATAACTTCTTCCCCTAGAGATAGCATTACAGAGCTGATCCGCACACCCCCAGTGGCGTAACATGTGCTGATCCACCACAGCGGCCGATCCACCACTGCAGCCTCGTTCTGGGTGCATGTAAACATTCAAAATGGCGGACCGGCGCTTTTACGGGGAACTATGGTATCGGATTTTGATAATTTTACCTTATTTAAACCTCTAAAAACATAAAATAAATATAGAACTAAACTCCCCTGGTGTCCTCGGTGGCTGATCCACCCCTCGGGGGGGGGTTCTCCCCCGATCGGCCACCTCGTACACCGCGGTCGTTTAGTTCTATCTATGTATTGGTTATAAGTAGTGTTTCCAATCTTCACAGAGCGTCTATTTAGCTCCACATCCTTACCCAATGATTTGACATGGGCAGCTACTATCCTGAGTGCATGTTGTGCATCAGTTCAGCTGGGGCTAGGTCGTCTTGTGTGCTTATACCCTGCCAGTATGGATTGTCCTTCAGCTTTTTCAGATTTGTGTAGATTTCACCTTTTTGTTTATTTGGCGCTAACTGCACTAATATAGGGCGGGGATACTGATGTAACAAAACACAAGGCAGACAAGTTTATAGAAAAGAACTCAATGAAGTGAGTGCTGCTCGTATAAACACACAAAAATGAAAGAATTTGATCACAAAAAAAAATCAATCAGAGGTATGGGAAGCAAATGATTATAAGGGGGCATATATGTAGAATTAGTAGAGAAAAATAATTGTCGTTGAATTTTAGATCTGAGTTGAGGCCCAGGTACCAACTTTTCCTGTTCCATTACTATATTAATCTAATTTGAGATCTAAAGTTTTAGCTTCTTGTCCAATTTTTTATTATGAATTCTTGTCCTAGGGGTCTAGGGGTACTGAAATTGATCGTAACCACTAGAACAGTATTCAAATAAGCGCTTGTCTCATATAAGCACCTGGGGTACAGGGGGATTGAAATCTATAAACGCCCGGGCGCTTATACGGGCCACTACGGTATATATACGTGCAGTATCAGAATGATATGAGAATAATTCGGTTCTTCTTCCACTTCCAGGAAGGTACAATAAGTTCAAATGGACATATATGGCTAATGTTATTAGATGCAACATCAACAAGGGATTGACCAGCCCTCTACCAAACCAGTCCTGTACCAGCACTCTACCAAACCAGTCCTGTACCAGCCATCTACCAAACCAGTCCTGTACCAGCCCTCTACCAAACCAGTCCTGTACCAGCACTCTACCAAACCAGTCCTGTACCAGCCCTCTACCAAACCAGTCCTGTACCAGCCCTCTACCAAACCAGTCCTGTACCAGCCCTCTACCAAAGCAGTCATGTACCAGCCCTTCACTAAACCAGTCCTCTACCAAACCAGTCATGTACCAGTCCTGTACCAAACCAGTCATGTACCAGTCCTGTACCAAACCAGTCCTGTACCAGCACTCTACCAAACCAGTCCTGTACCAGCCATCTACCAAACCAGTCCTGTACCAGCCCTCTACCAAACCAGTCCTGTACCAGCCCTCTACCAAACGAGTCCTGTACCAGCCCTCTACCAAACGAGTCCTGTACCAGTCCTGTACCAAACCAGTCATGTACCAGTCCTCTACCAAACCAGTCATGTACCAGTCCTGTACCAAACCAGTCCTGTACCAGCCCTCTACCAAACCAGTCCTGTACCAGCCCACTACTAAACCAGTCCTGTACCTGTCCTGTACCAAACCAGTCCTGTACCAGCCCTCTACCAAACCAGTCCTGTACCAGCGCTCTACCAAACCAGTCCTGTACCAGCCCTCTACCAAACCAGTCCTGTACCAGCCCTCTACTAAACCAGTCCTCAACCAGCGCTCTACCAAACCAGTCCTGTACTAAACCAGTCCTGTACCAGCCCTCTACCAAACCAGTCCTGTACCTGTCCTGTACCAAATCAGTCCTGTAGCAGCCCTCTACCAAACCAGTCCTGTACCAGCGCTCTACCAAACCAGTCCTGTACCAGCCCTCTACCAAACGAGTCCTGTACCAGTCCTGTATGAAACCAGTCATGTACCAGTCCTGTACCTAACCAGTCATGTACCAGTCCTGTACCAAACCAGTCCTGTACCAGCACTCTACCAAACCAGTCCTGTACCAGCCCTCTACTAAACCAGTCCTGTACCAGCCCTCTATCAAACCAGTCCTGTACCAGCACTCTACCAAACCAGTCCTGTACCAGCCCTCTACCAAACCAGTCCTGTACCAGCCCTCTACCAAACCAGTCCTGTACCAGCCCTCTACTAAACCAGTCCTGTACCTCTACCTGCCTTCTACCAAAGCACTCCTGTACAAGCCCTCTACTAAACCAGTCCTGTACCACCCCTCTACCAAACCAGTCCTGTACCAGCACTCTACCAAACCAGTCCTGTACCAGCACTCTACCAAACCAGTCCTGTACCAGCCCTCTACTAAACCAGTCCTGTACCAAACCAGTCCTGTACCAGCCCTCTACCAAACCAGTCCTGTACCAGCACTCTACCAAACCAGTCCTGTACCAGCCCTCTACTAAACCAGTCCTGTACCAGCCCTCTATCAAACCAGTCCTGTACCAGCATTCTACCAAAGCAGTCCTGTAACAGCCCTCTACCAAACCAGTCCTGTACCTCTACCTGCCTTCTACCAAAGCAGTCCTGTACCAGCCCTCTACTAAACCAGTCCTGTACCACCCCTCTACCAAACCAGTCCTGTACCAGCCCTCTATCAAACCAGTCCTGTACCAGCCCTCTATCAAACCAGTTCTGTACCAGCCCTCTACCAAACCAATACTGTACCAGCCCTACACCAAAGCAGTCCTGTACCAGCCCTCTACCAAACCAGTCCTGTACCAGCCCTCTACCAAACCAGTCCTGTACCATGACTCTACGAAACCAGTCCTGTACCAGCACTCTACCAAACCAGTCCTGTACCAGCCCTCTACCAAACCAGTCCTGTACCATCCCTCTACCAAACCAGTCCTGTACCAGCCCTCTACCAAACCAGTCCTGTACCAAACCAGTCCTGTACCAGCCCTCTACCAAACCAGTCCTGTACTAAACCAGTCCTGTACCAGCCCTCTACCAAACCAGTCCTGTACCAAACCAGTCCTGTACCAGCACTCTACCAAACCAGTCCTGTACCAGCCGTCTACCAAACCAGTCCTGTACCAGCACTCTACCAAACCAGTCCTGTACCAGCCCTCTACTAAACCAGTCCTGTACCAAACCAGTCCTGTACCAGCCCTCTACCAAACCAGTCCTGTACCAGCCCTCTATGAAACCAGTCCTGTACCAGCCCTCTACCAAACTAGTCCTGTACCTGTCCTGTACCAAACCAGTCCTGTACCAGCACTCTACCAAACCAGTCCTGTACCTGTCCTGTACCAAACCAGTCCTGTACCAGCCCTCTACCAAACCAGTCCTGTACCAGCCCACTACTAAACCAGTCCTGTACCTGTCCTGTACCAAACCAGTCCTGTACCAGCCCTCTACCAAACCAGTCCTGTACCAGCACTCTACCAAACCAGTCCTGTACTAAACCAGTCCTGTACCAGCCCTCTACCAAACCAGTCCTGTACCTGTCCTGTACCAAACCAGTCGTGTACCAGCCCTCTACCAAACCAGTCCTGTACCAGCGCTGTACCAAACCAGTCCTGTACAAGCCCTCTACCAAACCAGTCCTGTACCAGCCCTCTACTAAACCTGTCCTGTACCAGCGCTCTACCAAACCAGTCCTGTACCAGCCCTGTACCAAACCAGTCCTGTACCAGTCCTGTACTAAACCAGTCCTGTACCAGCCCTCTACCAAACCAGTCCTGTACCAGCACTCTACCAAACGAGTCCTGTACCAGCGCTCTAGCAAACCAGTCCTGTACCAGCCCTCTACCAAACCAGTCCTGTACCAGTCCTGTACCAAACCAGTCCTGTACCAGTCCTCTACCAAACCAGTCCTGTGCCAGCACTCTACCAAACCAGTCCTGTACCAGCCCTCTACCAAACCAGACCTGTACCTGTTCCTGCCTTCTACCAAACCAGTCCTCTACATGCCCTCTACCAAACCAGTCCTATACCAGCCCTCTACCAAACCAGTCCTGTACCAGCCCTCTACCAAACCAGTCCTGTACCAGCCCTCTGCCAAACCAGTCCTGTACCAGCCCTCTACCAAACCAGTCCTGTACCAGCCCTCTACCAAACCAGTCCTGTACCAGCGCTCTACCAAACCAGTCCTGTACCTCTACCTGCCTTCTACCAAAGCAGTCCTGTACAAGCCCTCTACTAAACCAGTCCTGTACCACCCCTCTACCAAACCAGTCCTGTACCAGCACTCTACCAAACCAGTCCTGTACCAGCACTCTACCAAACCAGTCCTGTACCAGCCCTCTACTAAACCAGTCCTGTACCAAACCAGTCCTGTACCAGCCCTCTACCAAACCAGTCCTGTACCAGCACTCTACCAAACCAGTCCTGTACCAGCCCTCTACTAAACCAGTCCTGTACCAGCACTCTATCAAACCAGTCCTGTACCAGCATTCTACCAAAGCAGTCCTGTACCAGCCCTCTACCAAACCAGTCCTGTACCTCTACCTGCCTTCTACCAAAGCAGTCCTGTACCAGCCCTCTACCAAACCAGTCCTGTACCAGCCCTCTATCAAATCAGTCCTGTACCAGCCCTCTACCCAACCAGTCCTGTACCAGCCCTCTATCAAACCAGTCCTGTACCAGCCCTCTACCAAACCAGTCCTGTACCAGCACTGTACCAAACCAGTCCTGTACCAGCACTCTACCAAACCAGTCCTGTACCAGCCCTCTATCAAACCAGTCCTGTACCAGCCCTCTATCAAACCAGTTCTGTACCAGCCCTCTACCAAACCAATACTGTACCAGCCCTACACCAAAGCAGTCCTGTACCAGCATTCTACCAAACCAGTCCTGTACCAAACCAGTCCTGTACCAGCCCTCTACCAAACCAGTCCTGTACCAGCCCTCTACCAAACCAGTCCTGTACCAGCCCTCTATCAAATCAGTCCTGTACCAGCCCTCTACCAAACCAGTCCTGTACCAGCCCTCTATCAAACCAGTCCTGTACCAGCCCTCTACCAAACCAGTCCTGTACCAGCACTGTACCAAACCAGTCCTGTACCAGCACTCTACCAAACCAGTCCTGTACCAGCCCTCTATCAAACCAGTTCTGTACCAGCCCTCTACCAAACCAATACTGTACCAGCCCTACACCAAAGCAGTCCTGTACCAGCATTCTACCAAACCAGTCCTGTACCAAACCAGTCCTGTACCAGCCCTCTACCAAACCAGTCCTGTACCAGCCCTCTACCAAACCAGTCCTGTACCAGCCCTCTATCAAACCAGTCCTGTACCAGCCCTCTACCAAACCAGTCCTGTACCAGCACTCTACCAAACCAGTCCTGTACCAGCCCTCTACCAAACCAGTCCTGTACCAGCACTCTACCAAACCAGTCCTCTACCAGCCCTCTACCAAACCAGTCCTGTACCAGCCCTCTATCAAACCAGTCCTGTACCAGCACTGTACCAAACCAGTCCTGTACCAGCCCTGTACCAAACCAGTTCTGTACCAGCCCTCTACCAAACCAGTCCTGTACCAGCCCTCTACCAAACCAGTCCTGTACCAGCCCTCTATCAAACCAGTCCTGTACCAGCACTGTACCAAACCAGTCCTGTACCAGCCCTCTACCAAACCAGTCTTGTACCAGCCCTCTACTAAACCAGCCCTGTACCAGCACTCTACCAAACCAGTCCTGTACCAGCCCTCTATCAAACCAGTCCTGTACCAGCCCTCTACCAAACCAGTCCTGTACCAGCACTGTACCAAACCAGTCCTGCACCAAACCAGTCCTGTACCAGCCCTCTACCAAACCAGTCCTGTACCAGCACTGTACCAAACCAGTCCTGCACCAAACCAGTCCTGTACCAGCCCTCTACCAAACCAGTCCTGTACCAGCCCTCTACCAAACCAGTCCTGTACCAGCCCTCTGCCAAACCAGTCCTGTACCAGCCCTCTATCAAACCAGTCCTGTACCAGCCCTCTGCCAAACCAGTCCTGTACCAGCACTCTACCAAACCAGTCCTGTACCTGTTCCTGCCTTCTACCAAAGCAGTCCTGTACCAGCCCTCTATCAAACCAGTCCTGTACCAGCCCTCTACCAAACCAGTCCTGTACCAGCCCTCTACCAAACCAGTCCTGTACAAGCACTCTACCAAACCAGTCCTGTACTAGCCCTCTACTTAACCAGTCCTGTACCAAACCAGTCCTGTACCAGCATTCTACCAAACCAGTCCTGTACCAAACCAGTCCTGTACCAGCCCTCTACCAAACCAGTCCTGTACCAGCCCTCTACCAAACCAGTCCTGTACTAGCCCTCTATCAAACCAGTCTTTTACCAGCCCTCTACCAAACCAGTCCTGTACCAGCACTCTACCAAACCAGTCCTGTACCAGCCCTCTACCAAACCAGTCCTGTACCAGCACTCTACCAAACCAGTCCTGTACCAGCCCTCTACCAAACCAGTCCTGTACCAGCCCTCTATCAAACCAGTCCTGTACCAGCACTCTACCAAACCAGTCCTGTACCAGCCCTGTACCAAACCAGTCCTGTACCAGCCCTCTACCAAACCAGTCCTGTACCAGCCCTCTATCAAACCAGTCCTGTACCAGCCCTCTACCAAACCAGTCCTGTACCAGCACTGTACCAAACCAGTCCTGCACCAAACCAGTCCTGTACCAGCCCTCTACCAAACCAGTCCTGTACCAGCACTGTACCAAACCAGTCCTGCACCAAACCAGTCCTGTACCAGCCCTCTATCAAACCAGTCCTGTACCAGCCCTCTACCAAACTAGTCCTGTACCAACCCTCTACCAAACCAGTCCTGTACCAGCCCTCTACCAAACCAGTCCTGTACCAGTGCTCAACCAACCCTGTCCTATTCAGTCATAAAGGACCACTCTACCAAACCAGTCTTGAAGTACAGTTCTGTCTTTCACAGTGCTTGGAGAGGTACCTCTACACTACTGCCCCCTACTGTTAGTTTTGGGTAACCAAGTCATTTTCTGTCTATAGACTCTAATTCCCAATTCAAATGCTGACGGGGTCCCTTTATAGGAAGAGACTCCAGGTGTCATTCAGGTTGGGATTCTAGGGGATACCTCTCTCGTGTATGGGGATGATGGTCCCCATTTTCTGGGGAAGATTACTACGCGAGGTACCTGCCTACAAATAGGCACTACAGCAACCAGCGGAAAAAAAACTTCTTTTACCCACAAACATTAGGTGTCAGAGACGACTCACGCTAGTGGTCGAGCTGGGGCCAGATTGGGTGCCATTGGGACCTAGTCTTACAGTACCAATATGACACAACAGATGTCTCTGTAGCATAGTGGGTGGGGCCTCAGCCAAAGCTGTGTGGGAGGGGGGCGGCAGAACCATCTGATATTTTGTAACTGAGGTCATGGATGAATGGAGGCACACAGAGCCTGACCCACACACACCTTAAGACAGCAAGCTAGATTTAAAAAGTCAGACTATATGCACCACACTGAACAGAACCTTTGCTGGGGACCTTTTGGTAGTTGTAGGTATGGGGCTCAGAATGTCCAAATGTAGCTAATAACAATAGGAATATTGGTATTTTGAATTATTCAATAGAGGTCTCCAAAGAATAATTATAGGTCATCCATGGGTGAGTAGGCCCTGGTCTATTTTACTACCAGGCATACACACACATGCAGCCAGAATTAGCAAGTGAGAATATAAATGATTGTTCCACACTACATAGAAACTTCCTCACGGCACCTTTGAACAGTATTGGTACGGGGTTTATGATGTTTGGATAAATCTCTAAGCAATAGGAATATTGTTAGTCTTGGTATATTTCATACCTTTGTTAAAACCTAGTAAGGGTCTGTGTGTGTCCATCTAGATACTAGAGGTGATGAAATATATTACTAGTGGAAGACTCCCTTATATACCAAATATTACTAGCATATTTCATAAAACCTCCCTCAGAAGCCAACCCTCCCTAACCTGAGGGAATTACATGAGTTGAATTTTTGACTGAATCAAAACCACTTTCTCAAAAGCCTACCCCCACTTTACAAGACTTCTATAAGGCACATTTTGGCCCAAATACCGAATTTCGGGTGCCCACAGAGGAAACTTAACGGTGATATTTATATCTTTTCTTCAATGTGGCGGGTGGGGGGGGAGGAGAATGCAATATATGCTGATCTGTAGAATGAGAGTGTCTTGTACACCCCATAGAACCCTTGACCTGATGATCAGGAAGATACGAACCCTTTACCTTGATGTCATGTTTGCATATAGTATCCAAATCTGCAGGAGTGCCCCGGCTCCCCCCCCCTTCAGGGAAAGTGTGTCCAAGGCCTGATCTTAGGCAACTACCTTACCCCAACCAGTCCCACCACCCTGCTAAATATAGGGTAGAGGCACCCTGAGTCGGACAGACGGGCACCTTTGGCATTGAATTACATAATAGATATGAAAAATTCAGCTACCATTTAAATTAGACATGAAAACTCAGGTATCATGCTCTCTAACAAATGGGGAATGACATTTAAAACATCTGTCATACATGGTTTTACAACTGCACAAACCCAGGGTGTTTTTGTTATATTCTGAGGATGAAGAATGGCGAGTGAATGGAGATCCTGGTTTGATTTGTCAATTTTTAATGTCTTAACCTCCATGTTTATAGGATTTGTATACATGTCAATGGCAATATACAACTTTTTGCTAATAATTTGACTTGAAAAACCTGAATACATCCTTCATGTTGCAGTATGGGAGTTATTCTTCTATGACCTTGATATTACACCTACAGTCAGACACCAATTACACCCCAGCTGGGACACAATTATATCATGGTTTCAATACATATATAATGGACATTTCATTACAAACATAACCCTTCATAATATGCATGTACTCCCAGATAGGGATATTCAATCTGCGTTTGGTTTACCTACTATCTAACACCTAAACCTAATCACTACTCAATCTGCCCATACAGGTCATGCTCATTTGGGCCTGTAGACTGACCTGTAACAGGTATGCGAAATTAAACATCTGAGAGTGTCCTGGAGAGGAGTATTGCATTAGTTTGGATTCCTTAGTGTCATATGCTATGTGCCTATATAGAATATTTCAGATACAGTGACCCATTGTGTCTGTATCAATTAGATAACATAGTGTCTGACTCTAGGGGGGTCACCATCAGCTGTCTGACTTGAGGTGCCGTTTTGGAGACTAAATATGTACAGCTCATTCATTCATATGTATTGGAGAGTTTCATTAAAAAGTTATTCAATGATCTTCAGGGTAAACTATCATGTATCAACTGCTGAAATGGAAAGTAGAATTCACCATTTTAAAGGTATAAGATTTCAGCCCCAATTATGTCCACCTCCTGTGTGGCCAGGAGCGTCTGAAATGGGTGCCTCTACCCTACCATACTCCACACTATTCTGGCTGATACTCTCTCCCCAACCTATTGTCACAGCACTGAGACTCTAAGGCCACTCCGTAGAACATTAGTATCTGGGTTGGGCAGCGATCAACTACCCAACCCATGGCTCTCTGCATATCATTGAGTTGAGCGACATATAGGCGGGTCCTATTAGAATAAGCAGCAAGCTGTGTACAGCTGTGGGTAAGTTTTTATATGTTCAGCCTTAGCAAACTTCCCCCTTTAAACAGACATCAAGTCTCACATAGGGAAATCGCGGGGTCACTCAGTGCATCCTTACCATTAGAAGACCTCCGCACCGAATACTACATGAGGTCTGGGTGGATAAAATAGCGAGCTAATTTTGTCGAACTCTGTAAAAATTCATAACTGGTCCTGAGTAGGTACTTATTCATATGATATAAAAAAAACATGATTTTTGCAGTAATGCCCATTCATTTTTGGGCTTGTTTGGATTGGGTCTGAACTGAATTTATTCACTGCAAAAAATGTCAATTATGCAGGTGTCTACATCTATCAATGGGCAGGGTTGCCCCTGAAGATATGCGTGGGATTTTTTGCTCAATACCTCCGGGGCACACTAGTTATGGCATGCCATGCTACATTAAAATATAGTAATGATGAAGTACGGGGTGTGACTGGTTTTGCAGTTACCGCTGGAATGGCACCAAACTTGAAAAAGTGCCCTTATAAAGTGCTTGACATGTGACCTAGATTGACCAATCACGAACAACTCAGAGCTGCTCAAGATCTATCGGGGACAATGATTGGTTGCCATGTGTGGGGGTAACCAGGGCATTGTATACTCTAGCAACAGTGTACTAATATGAGTAACTGGCGGTTTCACCTAAGAGGATCTTCAGACTGAATTGAAATAAAATTATCTAAGATCTAAGATTCTAAAAATAATTTGGCGGTACATCTGTCACTAGGACTGGTGAATGGATTGTAAATGACCTAAAAAACAGTGTTTTTGGTGTCAAGAAAATCCTGAGGGCCCCTACAAAAATTATTTTAAGTCTCAGAGGCCTAAAGTAATTTTGTATGGGTCTGGGAAATTATATTGGATAATTTTAGAGAAATTTATTTGTGATCTGTGTCACAAAAGAATTTCATAATTCATAGTGGTCAAGGAAAATCAAAAAACGATTCTCGCGCATGTCAATTTTTTCTATGACTGTGTTGCCATAGCACTATTTAAAATAGGGGAGGGAGGGTCATGAGATTATATCCCAAACAGGGGAAATCGGTTAGATGTACGTGGCAACTACTCAATTACCCCCTCCTGTACATTAAAATATAGTGAAAAAGTATTTCCATGGCTGAGACCTGCAGTATCTGTAGAAAAAGTGGGACACCTGGTGTGAAAAGGAAGAACTAATGTAAGATACAATGCTGTCACCTCCCTGCACAGTCTGAAGTTACAACATCTATTGTTTGTTTTAGTGGGTGACAACTTTGATCTGGCACTTCCACCTGTTTGCTGCAGAACGAGGAAAGGCGAACAAAGTAAATTCCTTTGTTGAAAAAGGTAAGATAATGTTTATATTATCACAAATAGAAGCTACAGCTATGGCAGTATAGGCTATAATTTTCTGGAGTCAAGGTTCCAGGTCTCTCAGCTTCCTAAGTCTAGCAACTTTGTGACTGATGTAGGCTTATAGCCTATCAGTGTCTTAAGTTATACTATAGCCTTATAGGGCCGAGCACATGAGTCATGACCCTGGGCCTTGTATATCATGTTATGAAAACTTTAATTTCCCTTTTCTATTTGGAAACACTCATTGATTGAGCCTATCATTTACCAAAATGGTGCAAACAAACATAAGGGAGTAGACGTTTTTTAACAAGGGGGGGAGATTGGTGAAATTGTGCGTGTGCACGGCGAAAGTTTTTACTTCCCCCCTTCGGAGGCTCTGAGATTTTCCTGCCTACCCACTCAAAGGGGTCTGAAATTTTTCTGTTCCCCCCCCCCATTTTTAAATTCTTTAGTGGCACGCAGGCTTTTACACTCAAAAGGGGCAATTTTTTTTACCTCCCATGAGGGGTCTGACATTTTATGTCCCCCCCCAAACACACAACCCCCCTGTTGTTAAATAAATGACCACTCCCTAATATACAACGGTAACATGCCAGAATTCAAGTGGAGAGTGGAGGCAAGAAGGTGCTATGTTTTTTTCGGGAAGCTCAGTAGGGCATTAGGGCAGGATGGGGGGGTCATTTTGAACAAAGAGCTCCTTGGTGGCGGGATGGGTGGGGGGGGCAAAACCAAATAAAAAATTCACACTGGGGTCAAAACTAAATATGGGCAATTCATATACCATATTTGCCCGATTAGAGGCCCGGGCTTATACTGATTTCAAATGGGAAATTGACTAGGCTTATAAACAGGGCAGGCTTATATTTGAGGCAGGCTTATAATCAAAATCCTTGAAAAAAATCTCTATGGAATCTTTATGGAATTACCATTTTCATCCACCATTTCTACATATATTTCAGATTAAGCCTCATACTATAGTGATAAATATCAACTCTATGACTCTTAAACGTAGAAAAAAAATAAAAGATAAAATATTAGCTTTAGAAAACTGAAGGAATTATGAGAATTTTCCTGATAGAAGTGAAATTATACATCTCTATGTGATTCCTAGGCTATTTGCTTGCACTGACCAGGCTTATATTTGGGCCCTGACTTTTATAGCACTCATTAGACCTTTTGACCAGGCTTAGAAACAGGACAGGTTTATATTTGGGCCCCGGCTTATAATCAAGGATATACAATACTCATTGAGACCCATCTTTCCATGCACCTTTTTTTCAGGGGGGGGAGGGGGGTCATGTTTCAAAATCACTTCTTAGTCGTGATCGCATAATTTTTATTGTAGTGATGGGAGGAAAAAATCCCCCCCCCAGCTGGCAATTAATGACTCTGACTCTATATTATCATTACAGATTTATCACGGGGGGGGGGGGGGTTTGGGTGGTCTGGTTGAGGTGGGGGGTGAATTTCTTTTAACTCCTTGACTGGGGGGGGGGGGTATTGTAAATTTTTCAGCCCCTCTGACAGGGGCAATGATTTTACCTGTTTTCAGAGGGGGAAAAAACAAACCTATGCATTTTATGGGTTTGGGGGTGGGGACAAATTTTGACCCCCTCTATTCAGCATAGTTCATAGAAATAACATTTACCATTCTCTTTCAGGACTCGTTCCAGGATACTCTTGGATGCTAACCCATGCTTTCCAACTGGACCTGAAGCGTACTTAAACTACGAGGAAGGCATATTAAAGGAGCTCTGAATCGGCTACCTCTCCCACAGTGCTAACCTGGCGGATGTAGGTCCTGGATTCAGAGCACCTTTAAATGGTAGATAAGGATCTGAGCATCATCCTTGAGATTATGCAAATTTGGAATTAAGTGCAAAAACTATAGACAATCAAAGGCTCTTATAGGTTAAAGGCATGAGCAGTGCTTAACATGTGGTGAAGTGTGAAGTGTGTCTCATCTAATATATAAAAAGTAACATGACACTCAAGGTATGTGGCAAATGATTTATCTACTCATATCAGATAAGGCACCTATTATGATAACCCACCTCAGAGAGGGGCATCATAAATATATCCACTAATGTGATAAACAATTGACATCAATAGAGTTATGTGAAATAGACATATGACACCCTACAAAATGGAGAAACCTTCTACAAGCATCTAATGACTGAATGGTTATGACCAGCTGAGCAGTCAAATAAAAAAAACAATGGATAACTGAGAGAAGCCACATGAGTGCTCCCCTTGTGGTAAAAGATTCCCACAAATATATAACTTAAAGAGACCGACACAGGAGAGAAAGCCCACACATGTTCTAAATGTGACAAAGAGTTTATGCAGAGAAGTCAGTTAAAGATTCACATGTTAACCCACACAGGAAAGAAACAGCACAAATGTTCCCAATGTGGTAAGTAGTTCAGACAATCAGGGTAGTTTTTCTCTTATTTTGAAGAAGTCTTTATATAATCGTTTTAGAGAAAAGATCTAATACAGAAAATATTCAACTTGGAAGGAAAACCCATTTCTCCCTTTAAATTCTTTTCAGTGCATTTCAATATAGAAAAAAATCTGTTTCATTCTTTGGAATTTCTTTAGAATACTAACATCTTTATTACACTCTCAGAGAATGAATTCTATGTTGTCTCTATGCTGATACATACATTATGATGAACAGACCCGGGAAACACCCTATGATGTCAAAATGTCAGGGGGGATCCCTTCAATTTTTGGCTCTCAGGGATCATGTGACAAAAATTAAATAATCATGTAATGATTTTCTTTGTATTTTCTTTTCCAAATGAGAAAGGCTATATTTCTCTTTGTAATTTCGTTTTAACTCTATAATCTTTAAAGATTATAGAGTTAAAATGTGCTTAACGATTTCAAAAAGATTATCTATAGCCCAACCATACATAGGGGAGGGTCACATGACCCTATCCCCATATCCATGAAAAGATTTTGGAAAGGTTTTATAAAGAATGAAAATATAAAGAAAATCTTACACATGACTTGAGTCTTTCTAAAACAAAACAATACCAAATTCATTGTTGTGAATTATTTTATGTGTATAGCCTTTATAAAGTCATATTCTTTAATAATCTGAAGAAAAATATTTTTAAAAAAGTATGTGGAAGTTTCCGAATTCCTTATCCCCACCATAAGAGGTGGCCCTTACTTGACCCTGAGCAACAGGTTTTGGACTAAATATGTTCTTTTCACTAAAAGAAAATAAAAATATTTTGTAAAGATTACAAAGAGCAATACTTCAAATCTATCTTCAAACGATTGCGTTTGGACCATTTTACATGGTTTTGTAAAGAATGAAAATTTGAAAAGAAAATAGAAAGAGAAATGGTTTTGAAAACGATTTTTAAGAGATAAGACTTCATATATTCTTTTTAAAAAGAGAAAAATCACCCTGGTGAGCTAAATAAGCACAATATGATCCACATGGGTAAAATGCAATATACATGCACATTATACGATAAGCGGTTCATACAGGCTGTGGAGTTAAAGGCACATGAAATGACCCACACAGGGGAAAGACCTCACAAGTGTTCTTATTGTGGGAACCAGTTTAAAAGGAAGGATCAGCTAACGAGACACATGATGACCCACACAGGAGAGAAACCCTACACTTGCTCTGAATGTGGTAAAGGATTTATACAAAGTGGACAATTAAAAAGCCACATGCTAACTCATACTGGAGAGAAACCCCATGGATGTAGCCAATGTCCGAGACGGTTTATATTAGCAGGTGACCTTAATCGGCACATGCTGACCCACACAGGAGAGAAACCATATTCATGTTCTCAATGTGGTAAAGCGTTCAGGTTGGGGAAAAGCTTAAAAGCAC
Source organism: Acholoe squamosa (assembly GCA_949317995.1). Classification (NCBI taxonomy): domain Eukaryota; kingdom Metazoa; phylum Annelida; class Polychaeta; order Phyllodocida; family Polynoidae; genus Acholoe; species Acholoe squamosa. The sequence goes on along the minus strand of OX439051.1, from coordinate 6,564,783 downwards.
ACATGCCGATACACACATGGGAACAAGCTGGGCAGTTAGATAATCATATAAATATATATAAAGGAGAGAAGCCTCATGAGTGTTTCCATTGCGGTAAACAGTTCTCAAAAGCATGTCACTTAAAGAGACACAAGATGATCCACACGGGAGAAAAACCTTATGCATGTTTACAATGTGATAAAAGATTTGCACACAATCAACAGTTAAAGGTCCACATGTTTACACACACTGGAGAGAAGCCCCATGGATGTCTGCAATGTGAGAAACGATTTGCATTAGTGGGTGATCTAAATAGGCATGTGTTGCAGCATATGGATGAGAAACCCCAAGCATGCACACTGTGTGATAAGCGCTTTGCACAGGTATCTCAGCTTAAGTCACATATGATGACCCACACAGGAGAAAAACCTCACACATGTTCTCATTGCTGTAGGCAGTTTAAACTTCTGTGTCAGCTGAAGAGACACATAATGACCCACACAGGAGAGAAACCCTACACTTGCTCTGAATGTGGTAAAGGATTTATACAAAGTGGACAATTAAAAAGCCACATGCTAACTCATACTGGAGAGAAACCCCATGCATGTACCCAATGTGAAAGACGGTTTATACTAGCAGGTGACCTAAATAGGCATATGAAGAACCACACAGTTGAAAAGCCATACACATGCCCCCAGTGCAATAAAGCGTTCAAGTGGGGGAAAAGCTTAAAATCACACATGCAGACACACACAGGGGAGATGCCGTACACATGCTCAAACTGCGGTAAACGTTTTACATTCGCAGGTCATTTAAGGAAACACGTTATGACACATACTACGGAAAAACCTCATAAATGTTCACAATGTGGAAAATCATTTCTACGGCCGAGTCATCTAATAAACCATATGAAGACCCACAAATCAGGAAAAAGACATAATCTCAGAGCAGTTGTGGGACAAAGGTGTGTGCACTGTGGTCTGGTTTCCACTGACATAGCAAAGCATCAAGACCAATGTCGACATGTGGCCCTACAAGCTGATCATTCCAAAAGTCACATGAAAAGCCACAATACAAAGAAAGGTCAAGATAAATTTAGTCGAAATTGTTTGTATTGTGGTCAGATGTTTGAAGACAAAGTGAGTGTAAGGTCACATGTGGTGATTCACACTGGTCAGAACTACTCCAGCTGTGCTACATGTGTGAATGGCTTCACTCAGACATCATATTTACTCGATCACCTTGCCACTCACATCATTGTACCTGAATTACTGTTTACGTACTATGTCTAAGTGATAATAGGGCTGCAATGAGTAATAGCTGATGAGTAGGCAGGGGCATATCATTGTGCCTGAATTATTGTTTGCTTACTATGTCTAGGGCATAATAGGACTGCAATGAGTGGGCAGGGGTTTGGTCATACACAAGGACTTGAACTTGAACTCAGGATGTGTTTTCTAGATGTAAAATACTAGTTAGAGTACTGGGAGGTCATTCATATTACAAGATGAAGAGGAATATTAGAGTCATCCATCAATGAATAGATGACTAAATGAGCGATGTGCTGTGGCTTGTCCCACAAGTCCTACCTCCTGAGTGTTGTGCATATTTAGAGGGTAACATTAACATGAAAGCCTTAGTGAACAAGAACTTGACATCTATCCCCAACCATGTGTCATGTGCTGCCCTGTGCCATGCATTATCAAATGTTACTATACAATTAACCAGGCAATGATTGGCAGCAAATGTTGGAACATCTTCCTTTATCAATGATCTATATGAGTTGTGCTTATCAAGGTCAACACAAATCTTGTGTTTGATACTACAGACACTCTCTGAACAGTGAGTATCTGGTACATACTCTGAGACTCATGTCAACCTATATGTGACCCATCCTAACAAAGTGGTACTAAAGTCGCACATTTAGAAGCCTAGATATGGCCCTTTCAAGTGGTATAGTGTCAAAAATATCAGATTTTTCAAAATTGATACTTTAGCATTTTTTTTTACATATGGGTAGATATCTTTCAAGATCCTTGCTTACTAAATTGAATTTAGGTCTCAAATGCCTAAAAGACATAGATATAATTTTAATGGTTATATAAAATTACATAGGAATCATATAGGATTCATAGATTATTAAATGTTTAATATGCCAATTATCTCAGTTTATTCATTTTTTAATCGATCCGGCTAAATTTTCCTACAGAAGATCTGGAGAGGACCACCTGGTTCAAATATGCAAGTGTTATATACCAAATGAAAGCTCTTGATGAGCTGCAAATGAATATGCTGATAACTAAACATTTTGCATGTGCGACTTCCGAACCCTTTTGTAAGGATGGGTCACATATACATTATGCTCAAATGGTCTGGCCGTTATAAAGTATAATTGTCAATCACTATAGCCATTTTTCATATAAAATTAATGCACTTTACAGAAGACAAGGGCAAAGCATTTAATTGCAGATCTTAGAGTCTGCAAAAGTTGTTTCAGAAGGTGTGTTATTTGTTTATTGCTATGGTCAAAAGTGGTTTCAATAAGAGAAAAGGGTTCTACTGTACAATGTGCTTCAATCATGTATAAACACGCTGCTGTATCCAGGTTAAAGAGCCATCTATTAATGACGTCACACTTTTACCACCATTTGTCATCCTCCCTTCCCCCTCACTTTTACTATAGAAATCTATGGCAGTCACTCTCCTCTCCTGTTTTGTGACGTCATTTATGGATGGCCCTGAAGAAGTTCAAAAACTTCAAAAAAGGGACCTTTTCACAATAGGAGAAAAAGGAAGGGTTATTTGCAACTGACTAAGTCTCGCATATTTTGATTAAAAATTCATGTTAATGAACCTCAAATTTTCCAGGATACCTGTAAAGAGTTAGGGTAGGTAGGGTTCAATGAATGCTGCAATTTCTTTTCGTCTGAGGCCTCATAAAATTTAAGGTTGTTAGGTGTCTATTTATAGCGTCTTTATGCTGCTTTGCTTAGTTTCAATGTAATAAACTATTTGAAATAGACATTATCATTACTTATCAAAACACCCTATAACATTATATATTTGGACAAACTTGAGGGAAAGGTCATCTTTTTAGCGATGATGAAAGGTGTTTCTCTGCAAGAACAATGATTTTGATTATGAATTTTAAAAAAATCATACACAATATGTGCTTTTTCAAGACCTTATTTCAGGGGAGGGGTTGCCAATATTTTTACCTTGTTAGAAAGCAAATTAAAATTGATGTTTACACACAAAAACTATGGAAAAGATAGAGACCCAAAGAGGTACGGTACATTTCTTGCCCTATCCTCCTCAGGAGAGGCCGAAATTTGATTGGAATAGGAGAGGAGAGAAAGATATGTCCCCCCCACAATCCACAATCCTCCATATCAATATTTGACAGCATCACTGTCTTAGCACATACATCATGCTATCTCAGTAGTTCTCTAGCTGAGGGTCACGGGGAACTAAATCCATTTCCTCTATGTTTTTATATGGGGTAACTCACAAAAACAGCCGCCTAAAATGTTTGTAATAATGTTGGTAATAATTCCAACCATAATACAATTAAATCATCCCTCATGCACAATCTGACAGAATGTTGGATAGGCTTACCCATGAAAATCTTGAATAAGGGAATGATATGTGCAGTCAGTGCCATTCCGCCCTATTTTAGGCTTAAAAATCTCCATTCGCCAGAATAACTTTTGGCATAATATAAAAACACACCCACTATTCCATTCATTACCTATTTGGGAACACCTGAGATATTTTTCATAGTTTTACCAACATTCTTCTTTTCCAATTCTAAACGAATCAGCAGCCAGCACACCATTCAATGTAGGCCTGAATACCACATGACTCACGAGAGGGCAATATTTACTTCCACATGACCTGAGGTGAAACTATTGGTTGCAGTACACCAATTGACGGGAAGAGGCAGCAGGAGACACTTTTTAGCTCCACACTGAAGGGTGTTGTACAAAGATTATTGGTCTAAAATCTGACAGTGGGTAGGCAAACCAGGCATCAAAATAATCCTTAGGGTGTATATGTATATTAATCGATTTGAGTGTTATTCAGGCTAATATTTGATGCTAAGTTGAGGAGGGTGCACTCTATTTAATTAGAGAATTTATTAAAATCATTCACTGCAAAACCCCTGAATTTGGGTATGTTCGCACTCTACGGCCGATAGCGGAAAAGTTAATTACATTGTACCATATCTCATGGCCCTGAGTTAATGGGAAAAATGTGTGCCTACAAGAAAATAATAGTGGCTAAGCCCAGAAATGTGCATGAATATTTTATTTTTGCCAATATGCTATATAGGCCAACAGTGGAAAAATAATTAGTGTTTTGCAGCCTATTGTTTGTGATGTGGTGGAAAGAGCAAGAACTATTATAAGATATGGTGCTGCCACCTTCCATCTAACCCTAAAGTTTTAGGTTTAGTTGGTGACAGTTTCTTCCTGAAGCAAGCAGCAGGAATAAGAGCGTGAGGAATAACAACATTATGTCAATTGGTATTGTTCAGAAAGGTAGGATGCTGCATCCATTATGGAAACATTATGGAAACATTTTATAACTACACTTTCTATAAGTGATGATGTCTCTACTTTTATATAAATACCTCCCAGGGGCCTGTTTTTCCTTATGATTTTAATTGTGGACAGAAACAGATGTTTGTATGTCACATATGGACCTCCCTATGTCAGAAAATCAAATATGACTAGGGGATGTACCAGGAGGCCGTTTCACCCCATTTAATATAAACATCGAGGTCCTTATTTTAAACACGGAGGTCCGTATTTTAAACACAGAGGTCCGTATTTTAAACACGGCAGCCCGTGTTTGACATTTATGTCCATGCATATTTGAACACCTACTGCCCCATGCCCCCTCTGCATTCACAATATGGTCCGTATTGTAAATGCGTAGGGGGTGGGGGGCAGTAGGTGTTCTCGCCATGAATATGACCTTACCTGTCGAAATGGTGTTAAACATCTATTACTCACTCACTCCCTATGTATCCCTATGTAATGTCCGTATCTGATGTTATTGTGAATCATTTTAATACATTTGAACATAGGGAAAAACAGGGACCAGGTCTCGTTTAATATAAAAACCTTCCCATGTAATCTTGCCACTGTCTGACAATGTGTCGTTACATCATATTATAGTATATGCCTACCTTCCCTCAGGTGTTGATGAATGATTCTGAATCAGCTAGGCTATACTATTGTAGCACACCCCTCGATCCCCGATGGGGAGAAAATATAATAAAATATTGGCAGGTATAGGGGTTTCTCAGAAGTTTGGAAATCACCAAGTAAGATCACTAGGATGTGCAGCCACCTTCTCTATAACAATAGACCTAGGTGTCACATTGACAGCAGTGGTTGACAGCACATGGTCTAACACTTGCATCCAAATCATAAATTGCCTACCTCAACCATACAGAGAAGTGAGGGGCAGCCACATTCTCTAAAATCAACATGGCACTATAGTGACAAAAGCACCGCACAAAACACACCAGCAACAAAGCAGTAGGTGCAAATCCATGGGGGAAACTAAGGCTGTGAGGCCCTTCCAGTGTCTTGCCTCCTCCCTTCACAAAGTGCTGTCTCGTGCCAACAAATCACAAATACTGCCAAAATTAAATAAACCACAGTGCAAACCACTAGACAGTGCAAAGCCTACATTGAATGTGTGAGAATAAAGCAGGAGGGTAGATTGAGGCTTCAAGAGGAGGGGCAGCCCTCTTGAATATTCCTCTGCAGCACCTACATCCTTCCTCCTCAAAATCTCACAGCCAAAAGAGGAAGAATCCCTCCTTGTTGTTGTCTCCAGCTCTATTTCCAGTTCCTATCTGTCTGTTTGTCACTTCCTGTACATACTGTCGCCTACTGGAACTGACCAGTACCAGGTGGACAACCACAGCCTTCAGCTTCCTCCAACTTCAACCAGGTGGCAGCACTGAGATAGGCCCAGACTGCTGTAACTACCCCCAAGTCCCAAATGAACAGTGCCTGTGCGCTACACTGTGATAGTCAGTCACTGCAATATTAAATATTGAATGGCATGATTTAGCATAGTAATTGAGGTACAATGAAGAGACAGGTCATTTGGCCCTTTTGAACAGTTTAACAGCATTCAACATGATTCATTGGGCTGGTAAGCATATTACCTAAAGCTCCTCAAATTCATCAGAATTCCCGAAACCGTGACCAATGCTGAAGCCGTGACAACATATTGATTACTCCACAATACACTCAATATAACTTATTGGATTACATCCCTGTTACATTCTAAGGCACAGAACCTCTTCCTCTTATAAATAGAGCAAAACTATACAGATTAATTAATTTAGACATTTTTTCCTCACCCAGGGCGACTGGCAGGCGTGGTGGCACTAGTCTTACCACGGCCCTTGCCCTTGCTCAAGGTACCAGCAGGTGTCCCTGCATCAGCCTGGCGGGGTGGTGCCACTGCTGGAGCTGCCAACGGTGTGGTCACTAGAGCAGCCTGCCCTTCTGGCACTGGCAGTGGTGCTGCAGGTCCCGCAGATATCCCTTCGCCTGGGTCTGGCCCTATCCTCTTCCGGTCACGCTGAATAAGACAAAGGAATGAGAAATTGAGTACATACAACATGCATGTGAATACATACTTACTACTTTATCCATACCAGTATTACATTTTGATATACCTACGATTTCTCTATTTGTTATTGAATCTTAGAATCTTATTGTACACCTTTTACCTGAAACCCACTGGAAGACCAACCCACCTTTTTAGGGTTACACTTGTTCGAGCAGAGGTTTCAGAGCTCTTGCTTCCTCCTACGGTCTTCTGGCGTGTCAGTGAGCTTGTCCCTAGCTCTCTTGTCCCTCATGTCCACCACATTCTTCTTGTTGATGGCCTCCTCGCCTCGGACCATCTTGAGTTTGGCCCTAAATTTCCGCTTACGTTCCACGGGCGTCATGGCAATCTTCTTCTTGACCAGCTCTGGAGACACTGGCTCTGTGTCAGAGCTGCTTGATGACATCTGTAAAATAAATCAAATAGTGATTAAAATATAGCCAGAAACACATAAAAACCCTCAGAAAATAATTCAAATATATACAATGTCTATATAATGTTAAACAATGTGCGAGGTTAGTTTACAAATATAAAATTGGTATAAGGGACCAGGTCTTGTTTAATATAAAAACCTTCCCATGTAATCTTGCCACTGTCTGACAATGTGTCGGTACATCATATTATAGTATATGCCTACCTTCCCTCAGGTGTTGATGAATGATTCTGAATCAGCTAGGCTATACTATTGTAGCACACCCCTCGATCCCCGATGGGGAGAAAATACAATAAAATATTGGCAGGTATAGGGGTTTCTCAGAAGTTTGGAAACCACCAAGTAAGATCACTAGGATTGGGCTGTTTGACTGACAAAGAACAAGAATGATAATTACTTTTAAATCACTATTTATTAATCTTTAAAATTATATATATTAGATCATATATTCAATGGCAATAAGTAGAGATTGGTAATAATAGAAGTTAAGGGCAGCCACATTCTCTATAGCAACAGGCCTAGGTGTCACATTGACAGCAGTGGTTGACAGCACATGGTCTAACACTTGCATCCAAATCATAAAGTGCCTACCTCAACCATACAGAGAAGTGAGGGGCAGCCACATTCTCTAAAATCAACATGGCACTATAGTGACAAAAGCACCGCACAAAACACACCAGCAACAAAGCAGTAAGTGCAAATCCATGGGGGAGACTCAGGCTGTGAGGCCCTTCCAGTGTCTAGCCTCCTCCCTTCACAAAGTGCTGTCTCGTGCCAACAAATCACAAATACTGCCAAAATTAAATAAACCACAGTGCAAACCACTAGACAGTGCAAAGCCTACATTGAATGTGTGAGAATAAAGCAGGAGGGTAGATTGAGGCTTCAAGAGGAGGGGCAGCCCTCTTGAATATTCCTCTGCAGCACCTACATCCTTCCTCCTCAAAATCTCACAGCCAAAAGAGGAAGAATCCCTCCTTGTTGTTGTCTCCAGCTCTATTTCCAGTTCCTATCTGTCTGTTTGTCACTTCCTGTACATACTGTCGCCTACTGGAACTGACCAGTACCAGGTGGACAACCACAGCCTTCAGCTTCCTCCAACTTCAACCAGGTGGCAGCACTGAGATAGGCCCAGACTGCTGTAACTACCCCCAAGTCCCAAATGAACAGTGCCTGTGCGCTACACTATGATAGTCAGTCACTGCAATATTAAATATTGAATGGCATGATTCAGCATAGTGATTGAGGTACAATGAAGAGACAGGTCATTTGGCCCTTTTGAACCAGCCAAACATTTCTACTAAGCAATACAGAACAGTTTAACAGCATTCAACATGATTCATTGGGCTGGTAAGCATATTACCTAAAGCTCCTCAAATTCATCAGAATTCCCGAAACCGTGACCAATGCTGAAGCCGTGACAACATATTGATTACTCCACAATACACTCAATATAACTTATTGGATTACATCCCTGTTACATTCTAAGGCACAGAACCTCTTCCTCTTATAAATAGAGCAAAACTATACAGATTAATTAATTTAGACATTTTTTCCTCACCCAGGGCGACCGGCAGGCGTGGTGGCGCTAGTCTTACCACGGCCCTTGCCCTTGCTCAAGGTACCAGCAGGTGTCCCTGCATCAGCCTGGCGGGGTGGTGCCACTGCTGGAGCTGCCAACGGTGTGGTCACTAGAGCAGCCTGCCCTTCTGGCACTGGCAGTGGTGCTGCAGGTCCCGCAGATATCCCTTCGCCTGGGTCTGGCCCTATCCTCTTCCGGTCACGCTGAATAAGACAAAGGAATGAGAAATTGAGTACATACAACATGCATGTGAATACATACTTACTACTTTATCCATACCAGTATTACATTTTGATATACCTACGATTTCTCTATTTGTTATTGAATCTTAGAATCTTATTGTACACCTTTTACCTGAAACCCACTGGAAGACCAACCCACCTTTTTAGGGTTACACTTGTTCGAGCAGAGGTTTCAGAGCTCTTGCTTCCTCCTACGGTCTTCTGGCGTGTCAGTGAGCTTGTCCCTAGCTCTCTTGTCCCTCATGTCCACCACATTCTTCTTGTTGATGGCCTCCTCGCCTCGGACCATCTTGAGTTTGGCCCTAAATTTCCGCTTACGTTCCACGGGCGTCATGGCAATCTTCTTCTTGACCAGCTCTGGAGACACTGGCTCTGTGTCAGAGCTGCTTGATGACATCTGTAAAATAAATCAAATAGTGATTAAAATATAGCCAGAAACACATAAAAACCCTCAGAAAATAATTCAAATATATACAATGTCTATATAATGTTAAACAATGTGCGAGGTTAGTTTACAAATATAAAATTGGTATAAGGGACCAGGTCTTGTTCAATATAAAAACCTTCCCATGTAATCTTGCCACTGTCTGACAATGTGTCGGTACATCATATTATAGTATATGCCTACCTTCCCTCAGGTGTTGATGAATGATTCTGAATCAGCTAGGCTATACTATTGTAGCACACCCCTCGATCCCCGATGGGGAGAAAATACAATAAAATATTGGCAGGTATAGGGGTTTCTCAGAAGTTTGGAAACCACCAAGTAAGATCACTAGGATTGGGCTGTTTGACTGACAAAGAACAAGAATGATAATTACTTTTAAATCACTATTTATTAATCTTTAAAATTATATATATATTAGATCATATATTCAATGGCAATAAGTAGAGATTGGTAATAATAGAAGTTAAGGGCAGCCACATTCTCTATAGCAACAGGCCTAGGTGTCACATTGACAGCAGTGGTTGACAGCACATGGTCTAACACTTGCATCCAAATCATAAAGTGCCTACCTCAACCATACAGAGAAGTGAGGGGCAGCCACATTCTCTAAAATTAACATGGCACTATAGTGACAAAAGCACCGCACAAAACACACCAGCAACAAAGCAGTAAGTGCAAATCCATGGGGGAGACTCAGGCTGTGAGGCCCTTCCAGTGTCTAGCCTCCTCCCTTCACAAAGTGCTGTCTCGTGCCAACAAATCACAAATACTGCCAAAATTAAATAAACCACAGTGCAAACCACTAGACAGTGCAAAGCCTACATTGAATGTGTGAGAATAAAGCAGGAGGGTAGATTGAGGCTTCAAGAGGAGGGGCAGCCCTCTTGAATATTCCTCTGCAGCACCTACATCCTTCCTCCTCAAAATCTCACAGCCAAAAGAGGAAGAATCCCTCCTTGTTGTTGTCTCCAGCTCTATTTCCAGTTCCTATCTGTCTGTTTGTCACTTCCTGTACATACTGTCGCCTACTGGAACTGACCAGTACCAGGTGGACAACCACAGCCTTCAGCTTCCTCCAACTTCAACCAGGTGGCAGCACTGAGATAGGCCCAGACTGCTGTAACTACCCCCAAGTCCCAAATGAACAGTGCCTGTGCGCTACACTATGATAGTCAGTCACTGCAATATTAAATATTGAATGGCATGATTCAGCATAGTGATTGAGGTACAATGAAGAGACAGGTCATTTGGCCCTTTTGAACCAGCCAAACATTTCTACTAAGCAATACAGAACAGTTTAACAGCATTCAACATGATTCATTGGGCTGGTAAGCATATTACCTAAAGCTCCTCAAATTCATCAGAATTCCCGAAACCGTGACCAATGCTGAAGCCGTGACAACATATTGATTACTCCACAATACACTCAATATAACTTATTGGATTACATCCCTGTTACATTCTAAGACACAGAACCTCTTCCTCTTATAAATAGAGCAAAACTATACAGATTAATTAATTTAGACATTTTTTCCTCAGCCAGGGCGACCGGCAGGCGTGGTGGCGCTAGTCTTACCACGGCCCTTGCCCTTGCTCGAGGTACCAGCAGGTGTCCCTGCATCAGCCTGGCGGGGTGGTGCCACTGCTGGAGCTGCCAACGGTGTGGTCACTAGAGCAGCCTGCCCTTCTGGCACTGGCAGTGGTGCTGCAGGTCCCGCAGATATCCCTTCGCCTGGGTCTGGCCCTATCCTCTTCCGGTCACGCTGAATAAGACAAAGGAATGAGAAATTGAGTACATACAACATGCATGTGAATACAAACTTACTACTTTATCCATACCAGTATTACATTTTGATATACCTACGATTTCTCTATTTGTTATTAAATCTTAGAATCTTATTGTACATCTTTTACCTGAAACCCACTGGAAGACCAACCCACCTTTTTAGCGTTACACTTGTTCGAGCAGAGGTTTCAGAGCTCTTGCTTCCTCCTACGGTCTTCTGGCGTGTCAGTGAGCTTGTCCCAAGCTCTCTTGTCCCTCATGTCCACCACATTCTTCTTGTTGATGGCCTCCTCGCCTCGGACCATCTTGAGTTTGGCCCTAAATTTCCGCTTACGTTCCACGGGTGTCATGGCAATCTTCTTCTTGACCAGCTCTGGAGACACTGGCTCTGTGTCAGAGCTGCTTGATGACATCTGTAAAATAAATCAAATAGTGATTAAAATATAGCCAGAAACACATAAAAACCCTCAGAAAATAATTCAAATATATACAATGTCTATATAATGTTATACAATGTGCGAGGTTAGTTTACAAATATAAAATTGGTATTTTTAAAAGGTTTTGAGAATTTGGGTACCAAGTGGAAAATGTAAATAATGAGTGACAAATTGCAGGAAACACACATTATGGGGCATTTATATGATGTTAGTGATGGCCTATAGGTATAAGGAAAAGAATGAGTGCATACAGACATGACACGGAAAAATACTGATCAAACACCTTGTGAAAACCAAAAATATAACTACCAGAATTTTTTTTTTAAAGCAAGTATGCAGGATGTACATGTTGGTACTTCTATAACTTATGGCTAAATATGAATGACACATGTGGAGTGGAAGTGTACCGTACATACCATATAGCCCAACATTTATCGATTCAGCGTTGGTCACACTTTCAAAAATGTGCCATAAAGAAGAGGGGAAATGTCAAATAGTGAATATATGTGGCCAGGAGGTTAGATACTAGTCCTATCTAAGTAATGATGACTAGAATTTACTCCGGTGTATATGTATGGGCGAATGGGGGGTCGAACTTGACTCGACTTCAGCGTTGGTCACATTTTCAGGGTAAATACCTATAGGCTTGCACTGAGGGAAAGCTGACCATTCAAATATGAGCAAAATACAATAAAACAAGGGGGGAGGCCGGTTCAGGATTTTTAACATGCAAAAACCACGGAAATTTGTAAAATAAGCAAGTTTTGGGCCTAAGAACATGTATTTTTCAGCTGATTTTTGCCACCCTGGCTTTGAAAGTGCCCGGTGGTTGTCTCAAAATTGCGGAAAAGGTTGCTTAACCATTCTAACATGTAGTACAGACCCTAATCTACAGATATAGTCTTGAATTACAGCAAAACCCCACCAAATTCCACCTATTTCAACCGTTCTCAGCCTTGCAAGCAAAGTGTGACCAGCGCTGAAGCTACCGGGGAGAAGGACCGGGATGGGCCGTGTTGCTCTACCCGGACAAGCCTATGGCCCCAGCCAGTTGGAAACTTCACTCATCGATTGGTTTTACCCCCTACCATCCAAAATACATCGTTTCAGTACACAAAAAGCAATCTGCAGACCCCCAAACACCCCCTTAACAATGATTCATGAGAATTTGATCGAATTTCCTTACCTTTCTGGGGATTTTTCATCCGAAAGTTGAGGAAAAATTGCAGAAAATCGCTCCGGTTTCACGGCTTGGGTTCTCTGAGTTGTTTACAAAGAGACCTGGATGTAGGTCCTTTCCGCCGGTTAACAGGAAGTCGTTTTTCTTCCCCGCGCTGATTTCAGCGCGAAAGTGTGACCAACGCTGAAGCAAACAAAGAACCCCCCCTTATGGCCAGCCTGTGAAACCTTTCTTCATTTTTTTACTTTTATGGTGAGAAAATACATGTTTTGACATAGTTTGGGTAGAATAATTATAGAAAATGACCAGTATTTGTTGATTAATTGAGGAAAATGACCGTTCAGTGTTGGTCACACTCTCGGAATTGAAAATTACGTTGATGGCTGTGGTGATGATGGGTTCCAAGGTAGCGCAAATTTTTTTTCTGCCTAATAGTCCCCTATAAGGACCCCTTTCATGGTGGCTATTTATAAGAAAAAAGGTAGTATTTTAGCAGGCTAGCTAATCTACTTTTATTATGTAGCGTTCTACCCCTCGATGTTATATCGAATCTTTCGATAAACAACGAAGAACAACTATTCAGGTTCCAGTTAAAACTTTATTGTCTAATAACACATAGGCATCAGCCGTTCTCGATCACAGTTACAGGTGGCAGAGTTTGAACTCTATTGCAGGTTCGACACTAGGCCTTCTAGTGTCTAGAGTTAATATTCCACATGAACCCCCTCTGTGCAGGAGCACAGAGGAGTATTAGAATATGGTAGCCGGGCAGCCGCCGACCATTGCTCACAATGGTCAGTCGGGGCTGGACTGACCATGAGGAAGGCCGTACAACGGCCTTATATACACCGGAGTCGAGGGCCACGTGACCAAGTGGTGACGTGGCGCTGGACTCCAGCGCCCCCAGGCGTCGGGTAATAGAGGTGCTCTCGACGTCGCCCACGAGGACCACGAAGGTACCTCGAAGATGACGCGGGACCACCACACCACCCCCTACTAGACTGAAACGAGGTCTCTGAAAATTCAGAGATCCCGGATCAGTCTAAACAATTAGATAATAATATGAACTACTGGATCCGTCGACATAGTCGACAGAAACAGTAGAGGAATATATAGAAATATAGTTTCTACTGTACTGTAGAAAAAAAATTATTATCACAGTTAAATTATAAGGCGTTGCTCCATCCAACGTAGGAGACCAGTGTCGAAACACTGCTTCACGACCTGCTCCTGGTCGATCCGAGGGAGGCACGACCGGGTATGGCAACCGGGGTCGTGTCGTTTCCTCCCTGTCTCGTTGAGAAGCTCCTTCCAGCGTAGGAAGCCCATCGATAGCGTACCATACTACTATGATGGTCCTTCGACCGTGAGGCCGAGGATGTGTGGCACCACCGGGCCCTAAGACCAGGGTGGCGTCGGATCCACACAGCTTCGCAGGGAGGTCCGGGGACAGGAAAGGTACCCCCACTCGTGGAGGGTACACCGTCGTCCGGGAACGAGTTCCCGGGGGTTCCGTGCTGACATCGAGACTCTGTTCGATGTCAGCGATCCAGGCTGACGAGGAGGCGCAGTAGTTTCATACTACTGATCCTCCGAGATGGACCCTGTAGCGGCGTCGATTTCGGCCTGCTCTCCGTCAGTGCGCTCCTCTCCATGTGGAGCGCTGGCGGCTAGCTGGCCCGAAAACGTCGGCGACTCCGGCAATGGGGCCTCACGGTCCATTGTCGTACTCCAAGCCTCGTTAGAGGTCTCGGGTGCATCCCGGGAGTCCCCCTCAGCATCTGAGTGGAGAACGGCCGAGTCTGCTGAGTCGCTTCCGTCGTCGTCGTCGCTCTCCTGACCTTCACGGTCGTCCTTGTCTCCCTGGTCAGGGGGAGGCTTTGGAGAATGATCGACGACATCGACGTCCCCGTCTATATCCATCGACTGTTCCACCTCGGCAGGTTCTACTGCTTGGGCGGAAGCCGACGGGTCCGGACAGACGGCTACGTTCGCCGGGGCCAGGGGAGTGATGCCCTGAAGATCCGGATGGATCCTCGGTGACACCATTCTCTGGACCGGTGGCGGCGTAGGCTCGGTGGTTCCCGAGAGGGTTATCAAGGGAACCGAGGAGGAAGACGGGGCTGCTGGCGGGTAGACGGAGGCACCGAGAGACCTACCCGGGGTGTCAGGCTTGTCCTGCACCACCTGCTCTCGGCCCAACATCGTCATAGCTGAGCTCAGACTGTCAATCTTTGGAGACAACTCTCTCAAAGGATTCGTCTGAGCCGCCAGCGTCCTGACGTCAGGAATCTCTCCACCCTCGACGAGGTACCTCTGCGCTTCGCGAGAGGGCTCGGTTCGAATGGGCTTCAGGGTTCGGACGCCATGGTGTTTGTCCCTCATCCATTCCGAGAGTTGGACCCCGAAGACTCTAAAGAATTCGCGGTCGATTTCCTCCCAGCCTTCTATGATACTGTCCCTCTTGGTAATATCATATTGGGCCTGTGCCTCAAAGTTATTGAGACGCGTTCGGACGTCGGTCAGACGAGAGTCCATCTCCATCTGAACGGTCTGGCGCGCCTCATTCCTAAGAGCCGGAAGGAGCTCGTTACGGATGGCCATGTTTGTTCTATCAAACAGGCCGAACAAGTAGGCACTCGCTTCCTCACGGAATGCCTCACCGAACTTGTCGATAGCAGGGCTGCCTGTCATCTGTAGAAGTCCCTTGCAACGTTCCACGAACGTCTTCGGGACCCCACATTCGACGCCATCGCCGTATGCAGGCTGTGCCAACTCCCAACGCAAGGTTGCTGTCGGGGTGTCGGCGCCTGTCACGACGTTGGAGAAGCTAGCTCCTGCTGCCGAGGTCAATGTCGCGCCTCCTACGTGGACACGCGGCGTGGCAGCTGGGGTGCTGCCCTCTGCCGCTGTAGGGGGCTTGACAGGAGACGAGTTGGTGGTCACCTTGGGCTGTCGATCACGACCACTCCGGGTTTCCACCGTCTTGCCTCCAGTTTTAGCACCACTGGTGCTTGGTTTGGCTGAACCGGTCGAAGCAGTCTTCGACTTTTTAGGAGCCGGGGCCGGGGCGGCTTTCGATGCCTTTTCGGGCTTCGAGGGAGCAGCCTGCGGCTTAGGCTTCTTAGGTTCAGTCGAACCGGCAGACTTTCCAGCTTCTGTAGAGTGGGGCCTCTTGTTCCCACTCATAGAGGCTGTAGGTCCTGGGTCCCGAGGACGACTGGCCTCCCGCTTCTTCCGTTGCTCTACCCTGAACTCGGGGTAGGCACCGTAGAAAGCGGGCATCAGCTCCGGTCTGATATACAGGCGCTTCGTAGACGGGGGTGCGGGGGCCATCCGCATCCAGTGTCTAGTCGGCGCGCCTGTCTTCTCATTCCGTTCGCACTTTCCAACCAGTGTCTCCACTAGCTGGATAGCGCCCTCGGCGTTGTACTTATGGGGCTGCTTGTACGACTTGAGATGACGCGCCATCAAGCCCCTTCGTGAGGTCACGAAAGGAGGAGAGGTCGGGTCATCAGGGTCCTGATAACATGGAATGGTCTTTTCCACCTTAACACAACCGAACTGCGGACGGATGGCTCGATGCTCTTCAACCAAGTGTCGAGCATACCTGCCGTCAGTCGCGTATACGCGAGGGGGAAACCCCTTACGTGTGCAGTTCTCGAAAGCACACTGCTGCCCTGGATTGAAGATGCGCCATGCGAACCCAATCCGCTGTCGCTCGGGCAGCGACACCCCCGACGAGTCTGAGGCATTCGTAATATTCTCGATCATCGAGACATACCAGTCAATGGCATGACTGTCGTCCGAATACCATTCCTCGTCGTCACTACCATCCTTTCCGACGAGACTTGGGAGTACCACTTGACCATTCTTGCGGTAGTCCTGAAGCTTTGTCAGTGGCCTGTCATCGACGTACTCAGCACGTCGTTTGGCAGTGATCGCTGACAGTTGCTTCCACTCGTCGACAGCCCTGGCCTTGTCTGGGGGTGAGGATACGGTGCTCTCCACGGCACCGGCATCGACCTCCGACGGCTCGGTTCCAGGTTCCGGTGGAGCAGTAGACTCGCTAATCCTCTCCCGGGCTGGAGCCTTCTTGGCTGCGGACTCCTTTTTGCTACTTTCCTTCTTGGGCACCCTAGGGATCTTGAAATCCTTCAAGGTACCCTTGGATGCCTTCGATTCAGTCGGCTTCTTGCCTTTAGAACCTGAAGGGGTAGCACTTTTCGATGGAGCAGGCGTCGACGGCTCGTCGACCTCCATCTCATCGGGAGAAGAGTCTCTCGAGGCGGCAGCAGCTGCGACCTTCAAGTCGCGCTTCTGCTGCTTAGCTGCCTCCTTCGCCTTCCGGCGGAGCTCCTTCTCCCGCTCCTGGGACTCAGCCAAGGCTTTCTGTGCATCCTCGATCTGCTTCAGAAGGGCTGCACTCTTAGCCGAGGTAGACTCGAGCTCTTGCTCGGGTCTGGTCCTCTTGGACTTCTTCTTCTTCTTCTTCTTCTGCGACTTGTGGCTCGCCGAAGAGCTGTACCCTGACTGCTCGTCGGACGAGGACCCCATGGTTCTTCCTGAACTGCCGGGTTCCACCAGGGAGAGAAGACTCCAGGTCTCGAACCGTTCTCAGACGGGACGAGACGTCGAAGAGGATCTTCGAGGTTTTTCGATCCGCACTCTGGCGGGTCGAAGCCTCGAAGGTGTCTTCGATGTACCTCGAACCGCACTCAGGCGGCTCGAGGGACCGAAGACTGGAGTCTCGAGTGAACACGAACCTGCGCTCACACAGGTCGTGTCCCTCGACACTAGGCAGGGGAGACCTCCTACACTCAGGTAGGAAGTCCCCAGACGGAGCGTACCAGCTGGAATAAGCTAGGCTTAGTCCAGCTTATCTGCGTCCGACTCTCACGAGAAGGGCGCAGATGTGACCTCCGTGGTGGGCGACGCGGCCTTTTATCCCTGTGGCGCACGTCTCTGATTGGAGGAAGGGGCTACGTGACCGAGGAGGGCGAACCCTATTGGTCCACAGCGCATCACGCCATGACCAAATAAGGTATTGCTCAAAAAAAATAGAACGACTCACTCTCCCCTCACCGTCACGCTCTGCTTCTCCAGTCGCAATGTTTGCATATGCCGTTATTTCCTATGCGGTCTATGGGTTCCAACACTATTAACATGGATTAATCTGGGCACCCCCTCCTTCATCAGACTACCGGGATTAAAAAAAAAAATGGTTCCAATATGGATCTACCCTTCGGGCAGTATCCACCAGCCTATGCTGGGAACCCGTCCTCACAGTCAATAAAATCAGAGGCTCCAAATTTCCATGTTTCCAGTGTCAGTTTGTCTCAAACTAAGAGGCAATCGTACGACTTCTCGTTGTGTAATTTTTTATTCACCGTCGGCTTCACGTCCACAGACAGATTTACTCAAGAACGGCACCCGTTATTTTAAAGTCTCATTAAAAACACAGGTTAGTAAAGCTGCTGCTTAGTATTGTGCGAAACATCGATTACTGAGTAGGGTTTAATCTAGGGCTTTTCCTGATTTTAACCTTTACTACAGGAACGAGTGTTGAGCCTCGGGGCGGGTTACTATCACCCCCTCCTAGCCCGCCGTCCTTTGATGTGGCCGGGCCGACCGGGCTATTAACCCGTTTCCGTCGGCGTCTGCCTCCCATCACTTGTGACGGTGTGGATGCAGGAGCCAGAGTGTTTGCTCTGGGTTTCCTTTCATCCTCGACACTCGCTGACCGTTCCTTTGATGAGCCTTGGCGCTTAAGCCTCGCTCGAGTCATAGGTCCGGACTGGAGTGACTGATTTTTCACTTCAATCGAAACGTTTCGATGTGAAGTTTGTTCAGTCGTTCGCACCTTCGAGGGGGGGTCGGGCTTCCGACATCCCTTCAAAGGCTGTTTAGATGTTTTCGACTTATCTCGACGGGCCGGTCGACCACGGCGCCGCTTTGATGGTTTACTGGCATCCAACACCTCCACCTCGCTCAGTTTTCGAGCTTTTTGCTGTCGTTTTCGATGACCCTGCTTAGTTTGTTCTTTAGACTGGACTTCCGGCCGCGACCTTTCGACCTCTATTTCGACCTGTCCAGAAACAGACTTAGCCCTTTTCATAGCCCTACGAGAAGGTGAATCATCATCAAGTTGTGGTTGCAACAACTCGACAGTTTGTGATAGTTCTACGCCCAACCACCGGCGCACTCTATCAACATTGCTCTTTTGCAACCGTCCGCGGGATGATCGAAGTAATAATGTCGACTCAGAGAGGACAGAATCTACAACAAACGGCCCATCCCAGTTGGGGGCAAGCTTCATAGCTGCCTGGGGGGTGTGGTACCTCACCACCTGTTCACCAACTGAGTATCTTCTCTGCTTTAGCCCATAGTCATACCCGACCTTCTGGCGTTCCGCAGATTTACCTAAGTTTTCCCTTACCATGCTATAACTCTCCCTCAATCGGTCACGAAGTTGTTCCACGAAGGTGACGGAACAAGGGACTTCGAGTGGGTTCTCGATTGAGCCGAAAATCACATCCGCTGGCATGAGAATTTCTTCCCCGAATACCATCATATTTGGACTGCATCCAGTAGAACTGTGCTCAGAGCTGTTATATGCAGACACCACATATTTAGCCTGTTCATCCCAGTCGTCCATATGTTTGTCTACCAACATAGTCAGA
Organism: Acholoe squamosa; assembly: GCA_949317995.1. Taxonomy (NCBI): domain Eukaryota; kingdom Metazoa; phylum Annelida; class Polychaeta; order Phyllodocida; family Polynoidae; genus Acholoe; species Acholoe squamosa. The sequence goes on along the minus strand of OX439051.1, from coordinate 6,545,368 downwards.
CTCTGAATCAACGTTCTATTGAACCTTTCCACCTGACCATCACTCTGTGGTCTGTATGGATTGGTTCTCTGTTTTACAATCGTCAAATATTCACACATCTCAGAGAAGAGTCGAGATTCGAATTCTCGACCTTGGTCGGAATGCAGAAGCAACGGGACTCCAAAGGTCAAAACCCATTCGTCCACGAAGGCCTCTGCACAGGTCTCTGCCGTGTGATTTGGTAGGGGAATAGCGCGTACATACTTGGTGAAGTAATCTTGGATTACTAACATGCAAGTATTCTTGTTTGGCGTGGGTGCAAATCCCGAGATGATATCCATAGCTATCCTCCCGAATCTCACCCCGAACAACTCTTGGTGCAGAGGAGACTTACCCATGCCCTCGCCGGGCTTTACCAGGCAACAGGTAGGACAGTGTCGAACCCAACGACCTATGTCCTTTCCCATCCCGGGCCAGTAATATCTTCTTTTCACCTTTTCGAGCGTTCGTTTACGACCAAAATGTGCCGCTGTTCGGTGTCCGTGGCAAAAGGAGAGTACCTCACCCCTCAGTTGGCGTGGTACAACTACTTCAATCGTGCGCCTAGCTCGACCCGCCTCGACTTTCCAGCGACACAACAAGCCTTCACGGAAGGTTAGTAGAGGCCATTGCCCTACTAATTTCCGTACCTCGGCGCTCTCGATCGATACATCAGGCCTAGTGGGTTTAGCCCCCTTAACTAGCCATTCAGCAACTCGTTTGATGTCAGCGTCCGCTTTCTGAGCATCAATGAGTTCATCGAGAGACCAAAATGCAACACCCACCCGGCTGTCTACTAAACCACTTACGGCTGCCAAAACAGCATTATGACTGCCGCAGTCTGTGCAATCCGACCTCTGGCATAGCCGCACAGGGATACGACTAAGGCCATCGGCGTTTAGATGCTTGGCCCCACTTCGATGTTCGATCTTAGAGTTTTCGAGACCGAACTCCGAAAGGTGGGCCAGCCACCTACCCATCATTCCCTCAGCCTCTTTGAAATTTAGGAGCCATTTCAAAGACGAATGATCGGTGCGGATAGTGAAGTTACCACCATAAAGGTAGTGCCTAAACTTCCTGGTGTACACGACAACTGCCAACAGTTCCCTTTTGGTAGTGCAGTAGTTTCGTTGTGTTTTACTTAGAGTGTTGCTGGCAAATGAGATCGGGACCTCCATTCCATCCTGCACCTGGGATAGAACAGCCCCGATCGCTGTGTTGCTAGCATCAGTATCCAAGATAAAACGACCGTCGGGTGTGGGGAATCGAAGAACAGGTGTCTCCCTGAAACTTCGTTTTAACTTGACAAAAGCATGTTCGGCTTTCTCCGTCCACGCGAATGCCTCGTAACGACCTCTACTACCTTTAGGTTTTTGGATCACTAAGTCCTGCAAAGGACTCACGAGTTCTGCAAACCCCGGGATGAACTCTCGGTAGTAGGAACAAAAACCAATGAAGGATCGGATTTCCTTCACTGTAGTGGGCCTAGCCCAAGTCATTAGATCGCTAATTTTCCCCGGGTTGGCTTCTATACCCTGTTCAGACACGATTCGGCCCAGGTACTCGACTGAAGTCCTAAAAAGTTGACATTTTTTAGGTTTCAACTTCAGTCCCCACGCCCGAATACTGTTGAAGACTTCTGCCAGATTCGCCATTGCTTCATCCGTCGTTTTGCCGAAGACGATGATATCATCGAGGTAAACCAGGCAACTTTTACCTAGCAAACCTCTCAACATCTCCTCCATCATTCGCTCGAATGTGGCGGGGGCGTTACACAAACCAAACGCCATGCGATCGAACTCGTAGAGCCCCCTCTGGTAGGAAAAAGCGGTTTTCTCGACGTCGTCGGGATTCATCCCGATCTGCCAATATCCAGATTGGAGATCGAGACAACTAAACCACTTGTTTCCTCCTAGGGCATCCAAGGATTCATCGATGCGCGGGAGGGGGTAAGCATTTTTCTTAGTCACTCCATTCAGACATCGATAATCGACGCAGAATCTCATGGTCCCATCCTTCTTCGTCACCATCTGGACGGGACTGGACCAGGGACTAGTACTTGGCCTAACCACCCCCGTATCCAACATCTCCTTAAGTTGTTCATCCGCCGCAGCCTTCTTGCTGAGCGGAATCCTTCTATAAGGGACTCGGATAGGTTGTGCGTCACCCGTGTCGATGTTATGCAGACATCGATCGGTGCGCCCTAATGGCTCATCTGGGGATTTAAAGACATCCACATGCTTACGTAGTAAGGCGGACAGCTTCAGTCTTTCCTCTGGCTGGGTCAGGTGGGTGTCGCCATACATGTCTAACAGCCAGGTAGGGAGCTCCCCCGTGTGGGTGCTCGCGATTTCTGCCGTCTCGATGTCTGCAGCTTCTTGCTCGAGACGCATCATCACGGATCCTACCTCCGGTGACGAGAGTTCACCGTTTCTGTCAGCATACTGTATAGTACCGACCACCTGGCCTTTCTCCAGGACAATGTCTCGATTCAGTGGATTACAGACGGGAAACACTGTTCGACGAACATTGCTGACAAGGGCAGCCTCACCAACCAACCCAAAGCATCTCAGAGTGTTCAGGTCGGGTTCGACGATGCCCTGTCGGTCTCTTTCCAGACCTTCGGATTTTACCAAGACATCACACCGATGTCTGGCAGGTATCCTAGTGGTCTGTGCTACTGAGGCTATCGATGACACTCTCTTCAGTTTACACTGATGGTGCTCTTCTACCGGCTCGGTCATGACCAATTGACCCGTCCTTGGGTTCAGGATCATACCGTATAATGCCGCGAAGTCGAGCCCCAGAATGCCATCGTCAGCCACATCGGCCACTATTGGGCTAAACACATAGTGGGTCGATGCGACCTTAAGAGGTAGAACCAATCAACCATAGGTCCGCATTTCGGCTCCAGACGCAGTGCACGCCGTTATTCCCTCGTAGAGATTATCTGACGGCACCACTAACGTTTTCGCGAGTTCTCGAGAGACAATGGTGTGGCTGGCACCAGTATCTATCAGGAAGTCCAGAGAACGCCCTCGAATCTCTGCAGACAGGTACCATCGTTTCCCCGACAAGGGGGCGGTTCCTGCTAGCATTCTCAACCCTACGTCAGTACTCAGATCGATCCCCCTCCTCTTCAGAAAAGAGAGACAGGGATCATCTGAGGGAAGCTCTGTTGCGCAGACTCTGGCCAGCTGCCGCATCAGGGCTTCTCTCCCGGCGTCGACTTTCACTTTCGATCCAGTCGAACCCTCGACCTCGGAGTTCGGGCTGCCAGCGCCCTGTTCCTTGGCCATTGAGGCTTTTTCTACACCGACATCTTCGGAACCCGACCGGTGATCAACCGGTGCCGCTGTGGTAAAGGGCTGGGACGGCCCTACCGGGACCTTACCTAGTTCCCTCGAATCTACTGTCGTCTGATCAGGAGTGCCAGAGGTGCTGATACCTTGGCTTTTCGATGGTCGGGCAGCTCGATTGCCACGTCGAGCCGCCCGCCTCAGTTTTCCGTCGCGTCAGGTGGTAGTCCTTTAATCGGCTCGGGGCAAGTTCGTGCGAAATGCCCCTGCTTCTTGCAGTTCCAACACTTGGCGTCGGACGGAGGGGTACTCGGCTTCTCCGAGCTAGTACCAGGGACATCCCCCCCTCGATAACCCTGAGTAAATTCTTCAATTGACTCAGCGAGAAGGTCTGCTCCTGTACCTTGGGTTTGGAGGCCTTGTTTTGGTGTTTTCGATTTACCAGCGGATTTCTGACCTTTCTTAGTCTTACTCCCCGCCCCGGGCTTCGAGTATGAGGAGACTTCACCCTGTCCTTCCTCAACCAAAGCGGCGTCGGCCAACGCCGACAATGCATTTGTTGAGGTAGGATTCACCAACTTCGGCAGGAGTTGTCGTTTCCGCAACAACTCGTCTGCCAAGTCCATGAGATCCTTTAGGGACATGTAAGTACGCCACTCCCGAAGAACGTCTTGTTGTAAATCAACGTCATACAATCCTCCTATGAACAACTGGTTGACTTTGGTTATGAGCCATTCAACCGAGAAGTCCACACCTGGATAGGCATCGCCGGCAAGACGTCTCAAAGCAAAGCCATAGGCTCTAATGCTTTCGTTCTTGCCTTGGCGTCTCTTCTCCATTGTAACAATGGGGTCTTGAAGGCTAGAAGTCATGGCTTCCGTTACCATGTCGACCAGTCCCTCCAAAGTCCCATCTCCATGCTCCTCCCATAGCCACACAGTATCAGCTGCCGGGCCATTCTGGAGTAACATGAGGAGTTGAGCTAATGCCATACTCGAGGTCCATACATTTACTCGACGGACGTGATTGAATCCGTGGTACCAACGGAGCCAATCGTCCTTCCATGTAAATGGAGGGCACTCGACTGACCTAGTTCGGGCTGGTTCATGCCCGATAGAGGTATTTTCAAACATTCTGCTTGATCTCCTGACCTGATCAAGGGCGAATGTTGTGCCTCTTCTAGGTATTTGATGGTCCATACCCATGTTTCTCATAGTCGTGTCTGCACGACTGTGATTCATCCCCCAGGGGTTACCAGACTCGGCGTCACTCAGGCGTGAAGCTTCGAACCTGATATCCCTATATTTGGGTGGATCAACATGTTGTTGGGTCGTGATAGGGGTCGAGAACTGCCCGATCACTTCACTTAGACCATCGGTGCGCGGCATTGAAGGAACTGGTTGGGTCCAGCGCGACCTCGAATCCACTTTCGAGATGTCGTCGATTGCTCCCACCATTCTATCTATCTCCGCCTGCTGTTTTGAACGTTCCGCCTGTCTTAATTCCGACACTAGGAATTCCAGGCGGGCATGTTCGGGTTTCGAGAGATCTCGTTGCTCGCTGATGGCAAAGAGTTGCTTGGCCTCCTTCATGGCATGGTCAAGCCACTCTCTGTAGTCAGGGTTTTCGACTAGATCCCCTTGAGTAGCAACTCTAGTAGTGCTGCATTCACTACCTTGTTGCTTATCTCGAAGTCTAGCGGTACGCAATTTCGATTCCGTCTGCTCCTTCAGACGTTCTTCGAGTGCGAGTTCATCACGAACTTCTTTATTCACCCTGGCTTCATCAGCCTTTCTGCGAGACAATATCTCTCGTCGGAGCTCATCGATTTCACCACGTATGGCTCCCAAAGTGTCCGAATCCTTCTGATCTTTCAGTGACTGGGCTACTAGGGATTCAGACTTCAAGGAATTAAGCTCGGCCTCATGCCTCGCTTTTTGTTCCATTAAGACCTGATATTCCGCCATTTTGTTTGCGTGTTCGATTCGTTCCTCACAGCGACGACGCATTTCTGCCTCGTCCCTGGCTCGAGCATCCTCGTCAGCTTGCATCTGACAGAGTAACGACTCCCGTTCCTGACGTAGCTCTTTCACCTGCTTTTCATAAGCCGTTAGGTGCTCAGCTACTTCTTCAGTATGCTCGGCTGATTGTTGGTTCAACTTATGCCACAACTCTTGCAGTTGTTCCTCCAACATAGTCTTTTCTACTTCTTGTAGTTTCAACTTATGTTTAAGGGACGTCTGCTCGTGCTGGGCATCCCGAAAATCGTTTCGAGCTCTCTCGACACATTCTCGGCGGCTTGTAGCAAGGCGATCGATCTTTGCTTTTAGCGATTGACAATCCATTGCTGTCAACCGACTACGCTCGATCTCTGACTTCGTTGCAAGCAAGGACTCCTTTTCGCTAGAGAGCTGCTTGACCTTCTCCTGAAGATCAGTAAGTTCTCTATTTGCGATCTGAGTCTTGTTCGAAGCCTCTAACGCCTGCTGCCTAAGCTGTTCCAACTTCAGCTCTATTTCTGTACTCTTCTCCTGAGCTTTCATGGTGTTACTCGCGAGAGCATCCAACTGTTGGCGACCCTGGCGCAGTTGGCGTTGCTGCTCTTGTAGCAACTCCTCGTTGAGTCCCCTGCCACTGTCAATACTTCCTTGTATCGACACGGGCGAGGGACCCTCGAAGGACCAACTGCCAAGGCCCATTGGAGTTCCCACGGGCGAGGCTGATTTTTCTACATAGGACAAACTCTGTGTCCTCAAGAAGTTCTCAGCCGCCGGAGAGAGTTGAGTCGATACTCGCCAATTGAGTAGCCGGCTCCTTTGATACAGGCCCAACGGGTCAGACGATGGACCTAATATCAGCGAGTGGTTCAAACCACCACCAATTAGTGGATCATTCCTATCCACTAAAGGGCCTGTAGTCACTTGATGTTGATGATTGGGGTCATCATCTTCATCCAAGTGACCCTGCATGTCGAACTTAAGCTCGCAGTACCTATGCGGACTAAAGTTAACAACTGGTCACGGCACCAGTGTAGCGTTCTACCCCTCGATGTTATATCGAATCTTTCGATAAACAACGAAGAACAACTATTCAGGTTCCAGTTAAAACTTTATTGTCTTATAACACATAGGCATCAGCCGTTCTCGATCACAGTTACAGGTGGCAGAGTTTGAACTCTATTGCAGGTTCGACACTAGGCCTTCTAGTGTCTAGAGTTAATATTCCACATGAACCCCCTCTGTGCAGGAGCACAGAGGAGTATTAGAATATGGTAGCCGGGCAGCCGCCGACCATTGCTCACAATGGTCAGTCGGGGCTGGACTGACCCTGAGGAAGGCCGTACAACGGCCTTATATACACCGGAGTCGAGGGCCACGTGACCAAGTGGTGACGTGGCGCTGGACTCCAGCGCCCCCAGGCGTCGGGTAATAGAGGTGCTCTCGACGTCGCCCACGAGGACCACGAAGGTACCTCGAAGATGACGCGGGACCACCACAATTATATGCCCAGTGGTTAGAAAACCTGTCATTTTTCATAATAGGCCTTCCCGTGGAAAATTTACAAGATCAATCAACTCCGAACGACATTGAAATATTAGCAAGGAGGTACCCCTTATGGAAAAAATAAATTAGGATGTCCTAGAAATGATTTATCATATAATACATGACCTTGAACATAGAGGAAAAGGTGAAAAAAATGGCATTTTTTGGTGAATTTTCACCTTTGAAGGCCTATATCTCTCAAAATAATAGGCCGACATACTCAAATTTGCCCTCTTTTTGAGGCCTCATATGTTTTCTATCAATATGATTAGAATAAAGAAGAATGAGGCTTTGAATATTTTGCCATAGCTCCCAGAAGCCAAAAAGGGCGAAATACATCATAAGTTGAATCCCCCCATGTGTGAAACTACTTCCGCCGGATATCAGTTTGGTGCCATTGCCCATTCTTAACACAGAAAGGTTTAATACTGGAAATCATTTAACACGTTTGCATGTCATTTTCCCCATGGTATTCTGGAATGTGATGGTTCTAGTACCTTTTTTTATTTACATATTCTTAACATCATTTGGATTACACAAACCTATATCATGCCAGTGTAAGTACACAATAATCTTTGAGGATGCCGGCGGATTGACACATTGAAGCCACCTGCTGCTAAACCAGATAGGAATCTGCCTCATCTCACCAGAATGTTGGCGGGGGCAAATCCCAATAAATCTTCGGGGGGGGGGAGAAATAAATCTTTTATCGTATTTGTGGTTTATGGGGGTCAAAATCATGGTCAGCATGATGCTATAAAGAAGTGCGTCTGAGAAGGCTTGCTTGCACTTCATTGGTACTTCATGCTGACCAATGGGCATGATGAGTTCTTGCATTAGCGACCCTTAAAATGTGAATACCACATTCTTAATGTTCTTTGTTTAATAGAGAATATGAAAGTCCATAATAAAAACCAAGCCATATGTTTCCCCCTTTCATATATTTCATGTAAATAACAACCTCCGTTACAGGGCTAATGGCCACACTCACAGTGACATATAATATCTCGATTGCTGCTGCTGGTCACATGATGTATTACATTTCCATAGATCCACCCCTGTGGGAGGCTGTCTCTCCCTCAGGATCAGTAAAATTGTATCCCAATGTTGTTAGGTTCTGCCTATGCATACATACTAAATATGAAAAAAACTTCTCTTTTTATAGTCTAAAATTTGATCGGGCCCCTGCCTGAATCAAACACCCACTAGTGGCCCGTTTTTTTGAGCCCACATGCCCCTAATTAATTTTTAACCCCCCAAAATATTAATTTTGTATGCTCACATCCCCTATCCAATTTGCCACTGTGCCCGAGCGCAGGGGCAGGGGGTGGGTCACGCATTAATTGAGTCCTAGACCTACCGGGCCCCCCTTTGACATTTTTAGAGTACCAATCTGGGACTACGCAGAAATACTCTAATTTTTTTTAAGATCTCCACTCCCCCTAGCGGAGGCATCGCTAGTTTTGAAATGATTTTCTGACACTTGTCAGTTTATTTATTTTTTGACTCTTTAAGCAGTCTGGAACCTTTCCCAACCTGATTAAACAAACTTTTGTTGATAAACATGGCTTTCCATGTCACAAGGTAACCATGTTACGCAGTGACATCACGTTGCTATGGCAAAGAGGGGGTGCACTATAAAACAGACCAATCTGATTGGTGAGGATAAGTTAGCATCGTTTTCAATCTATAAATACGAAAAAAAAAATGCTGAAAATTGATAAATGAATAAAAACATTTTTATCCTTCTTTTCGCAGGTTCTACTGCCACAATGCTGACCAGTGATTTATCAAACCAGTCCTAAAGCATAGTCTCATCATCGAGACAACATAATGGCCCATTCTAGTACCATGCCTGAGACGCATCTTCATTTGGATATAAATTCTATGGTTGACACCAGCATGACAGACACAGAGGAAAAGACTCGAATGATGGAAAACCCCATCAGTGTTCGAAATGTTGCAAAAGTTTTACAGGAGCAGGTCACTTGAAATGACATGTGGAACTCCAGTCATGTGAGAAAAGGCATTTATGCACACAGTGTGGTAAAAAGTTTGTACAAGAACATCAGTTAAAGACACATAAGGCCTAATCCCACAATGCGAAAATGGGCAGAAAATCCTTGTAATATAGGATATGTGGTTGCTCAGCCGATATTGTGGTGGAAATATTGTCTAAGGAAGGCCTATAAAGGCTAAGAATCCTTGCCAAAGTGCTGGTATTTGGGTAGTGATTACATCAAAAGTTTTTGATATTTTCTTCACAAAGGGCCGCAAATCTCTGTGATTTAGTGTATCATTGTGATTCCACTGTCTAACTGCGTATTCCACAGGACTTTGATGCCCAATAACGGCAATAGAATCGAAATCACAGAGATCCGGTGCCCAATATTGGCAATAGACTAAAAATCACTGAGATCTACTGCCTAATATCGGCAATGGAATCAAAATCACAGAGATCCAGTTCTCAATATCGGCTACTGGTAGGATTTGGGTTAGGTAAAGGTGGAGTGAGACCCCTTGTGATTTATATTATTGTCAATTGACCAAGGCTGCTGATATCCAAAATCACAGACATTTCACACCCATTTTTCGCGTAGTGGGGTTCGACCTATATGATGATCCATACAGGTGAAAAGCCTCATGTATGCCGTCAATGTGGCAAACGCTTTAATATGGTAGGTAAGTTGAATAAACACATGATGATCCACACGGGTACACTGAAAACCTACAGGATCCAAAACTCGTCTATACTGACGACTTTAGGTCCTCAGGTTGATGATACCTAAATCTACAGCTTTAGGTCATCATGGGGTAGTCATAGGTGACGACCTTGGGTCGTCTCTGACGACCTAAAGTCACAGAAATGCATAGTAGGGACCTCTTATAAATGGCAAACACCCAAACTAGTAGTAGAGCCTAAGTGATCAGTATGACGACTTGGGGTAGTTATAAAGGCCTGACGACCCTCTGACGACCCTAAACTCGTCATATATAACGACTTTCCAGTAGCAGTGGGTTTTCAGTGTGGGAATTCAGTATTCGGTACCAAGACAATGCTCAATAAACATCCAAAAATCGATTTGCAGGTTCAAAACCAAGAAATTAAATACGTCCCCACTTACAAATATCTAGGTGTTACGCTGGATAGTCAGTTAACTTTCAATAAACACATGCAAGTCTTGTCTAAAAATGTATCACACAAGATTTACCTGTTATGTAAAGTAAGAAAGCAGCTTACAGAAAAAGCAACCCTAGATGTCGTAACAAAAATGATAATCCCATACATTGATTATGGCGATATCATCTATAGTGCAGCCCCAAAAGGCAAACTTGATGAAATGCAACTACATTTAAACAGATGCTTACACATCTGTAACAGGTCCCCTCCCTTCTTAGACAAATTACAATTACACCAAAAATACAAGGTATTACCACTCTGGTTAAGAAGGGAACAACACTTTCTGAAATTTGCATTTAAAAGAAGTCTGGATAAATACTATGTAGACAACAGACAACTCTCTACACGAGCACATGATAACAGGCTGTTAAAAACCTTCTTTACCCACAGAGTCAAAGTTCAAAAAGGAGTAGAATATAAATGTGCTGCTTTGTGGAATTCCCTTTGAAATGAATACAGAGAAATTGAAGAGTATTCAAGGTTTGGTGATAGGCTGAGAGTGATGTATGATAAGACACTTAGGGAGCTAGATGATATCCAGCCTCCATAAATACTATAATAATTCTCCAAATATTTAACTCCATCAAAACAAATTCTAAAGTGGAATAGATAATAAACCTACTGAATTCATGCTCTTTCGTTTACTAACCATATTTATTTATAGTACAGGCCATCAAACACCATTTAAATTGTGCAATGAAGTTACTAACAACTAGTGATCCATATTTAACACATGTTATTGTACTTCAACTAAAGAAATATCTGGATTTAGAGACATTTATTGTCCACTGGATGAAAAACAGGCATGACCTAAGGGTGCATAGCCTACCCTGCCACTAAGCAGCCTAACAATAGTGTCTCCAATGCTAGTCTGTACCTACATGTGGGTCTGGCTGTATAAGGCCTAGACCACAATAGGGGAAAACACACACAGACAGTGATACCAGCCAATTACTTTCACAGTTCAAAGGATGCATCCCTTAACAATCATGTAACTCTATTGTAGTGGAGACATTACTAGTATGACACATGCACACTATGTGAACAACAGTTCATCCACGCAGCACAGCTGAGGTTACACATTATGAGCCACACAGGGGACAACTCACAAGTGTTCTCATTTTGGAAAATGGTTCAAAACGAAGGGTCAGCTAAAGGCGCATATGATGACCCACACAGGAGAAAGACCCTACAAGTGTTCTAAATGTGGTAAGGGGTCTACACAAAGTGGTTTGTTGAAAATCCATATGATGACTAACACTGGCGAGAAACCCCATGCATGTTCCCAATGTGGGAAACGTTTTATACTAGCAGGTGACCTAAATAGGCACATGATGAGACACACAGGAGAGAAACCTTACTCTTGTACTCAATGCGGTAAAAGCTTTACGTCAGCTTGTAGCCTAATCGAGCACATGAATTCTGTTAAAGGTGGAGCACCAAACATATGTTCCCGATGTGGTAAACTGTTTACTAGTATTCATTGCTTAAACGAACATACAAGGTCCCACACACACGATTCTTCCCAATGTGGTAAGCAGTTCAGACATAAACATAACCCTAAGATACATTTGCTGTCCCATACACAAGAGAAACCTTACAAGTGTTCTCATTGTGGTGAGAGGTTAGCTGGTGGATTAAAGAAACACATGATGACCACCACAGGGGAAAACCGTATTCATGTTCTCAATGTGGGAAATCATTTAGACGGACATGTCATTTAACTAGACACATGTTATCCCACACAGGAGAGAAACGTCACACGTGTTCACAATGTGGTAAAACATTTATGCTGAAATGTCATTTAAAGACACATGAGATGACGCATACAAAACAGAAACCCTTGTTCTGAGTGTGGTGACCAGTTTACTCAGGCTGGTAATTTAAAGCGACACATGATGACCCATACAGGAGAGAAACCGCACAAGTGTTCTCAATGTGGGAAACACCAGTAAGAGCAGAAGACTTGATAAAACATTTAATGAAACACAAACTAGAGAAACTCCATATATGCCTTGAGTGCGGAAGCAAGTTTACTTGTGCAGGTAGCTTGAAGGCACACATGATGACCCACACAGGAGAGAAACCTCACAAGTGTTCTCAGTGTGGTAAAGGGTTTTCACGGGCAAATGGCTTAGTGAGACACACAATGACGCACACAGGAGACAAACCCCATTCCTGCACCCAATGTGGTCTAAGGTTTTCTCGTGCAGGTAGCTTGAAGGCACACATGATGGCCTGCACAGGAGAGAAGCCTTACTTATGTGCTCTATGTGGTAGAGGGTTTATACGGAGGGAGGGCTTGCAGCTTCATATGATAAACCACATAGCAGAGAAACCTCACACATGTTCTCTATGTGGTAAGGTTTTTGCCCGAGCAACTTACTTAAGAAGGCACATGTTGACTCATCCAGGTAATAAACCTTACGAGTGCTCACAGTGCAGCAAGCGGTTTTCAGAGGCAAGAAACACACAAAAACTCACACAGGAAAGAAAACAAAAACAAGACGAGGACCAAAATGTCATTATTGTGGGCAGTCTTTTGCCAACAAGTTGAGTTTAAAGGCACACATGGTTATTCACACGGGTCAGAACTACTCCAGCTGTGCTACATGTGTGAAAGGGTTCACTCACCCGTCACATTTACTCGATCACCTTGCCACTCACATCATCATATTGGGTTACAATTTCATTAAATAGCCTGTGATTCGCTGGACTAGAACTCTAAACGGTTAAATCACAAGCCACAACATCATTAATTATTAGAAGTCTGGATATAGAAACATTGCTCTGAATTTTGAGGTACAAACAGAACTTTTATCTTATGATCCTGCTGGGTAGCAATCATTTACTCAAAGTGGTAAAAATGTTATGTCAAGCATTCTGCAAATGTGAACAATGACAGTGAAAATACAGCCACAATATCCATGTGGTGAAAAAAAGAATGAAAAACAAAGACAACATTATTAACAAGTTTTAATTCCTCCATGATCAGAACCAGAAACTGTATACATAACAATGACTCAATTTACTTGCCAAAATATGTAAATATTCACATTCTTGTGCCTCTGCCTGTTGACTGCTGTTCTATTCAATTTACTGAGGTGTATCCAAGGACCAAGCCATACGTTATGTCACACCTGAGGGGGTGGGGGAGGCGATGCAGGAAATATGCACCCTACTTTACATCTTCCATGATGTCCATCTCTTCGACTTTCGATCTAAGGGTTGTTTTCAGAATTTGGTACTTGTTGGTAAATTTCAAAGACATATGAGTTTGCGATGAGAACCTAACAAGTGTCTCACTTCTGAATAAGCCTGCCATGACAGATATGTGTCCAAAGAAGCAGCTGGACAGAGTGACTATCAAAGTTTAAATATCGCATGTATCGGTGTGGGATTGAAATATAATTATTTCATTTGAAGTTTATCTTCATTCTTTCAACATATTGCACCTACTTACAGCATGATTATTTCAATTTTGGCTGTGCTTGCTAACTCTGGGAAGGACTACAATGAATGACCACATCCCGATTTAATGGAAGCTAATAGTGTTTGTTTTTCTTTGCCCCCTACTGAAGCGTATTACAATGTCTGCTCCGACTTTTGCCACACCCAGAAATAATGGACTCTAAGAAACACGAAATTCCCTTCATATATCATGCCAGCCCTTCATAAAAGAATCAACTCTTTAAGGGCCAGACGTGTTTTGATCAGAATCGGGAGACTTGACAGCTTCCCTTTGGTAGTCCTGCACCTAGTATCAGGTAAGTATAGCCACCATGTCTTAACATTTCCTTATTGTTTTTCGGACCAGGTAACACCCCTTACCCGGGTATAATCAAGGCGGGAATAACAGCGATGCTTGTGTGCATGGGCGAACCGAGAGATTACTTCCGGTCAGCGCCATCTTGTTTATACGACGATTACAGGGCCAGCTTGGTTTAATTGTAAGATTTTTTTTTGTATTACTTTATTAAATGATGTGGGTCAATTTGGCCTTATTCAAGCCCAACTTGTGTGTCAAATGTTTGTTTTATTATTATACTGTATGTATTTATTACATTGTGCTTTCAGTGCTAATTGATGTTAGGTAGCTTCCGATTATTTCTCTTTATTACAAATGGCTTTTTGGGTTGTAAAGCCTTGTCGCCATCGTCTGGCACATTAAGTAAGATGTCTAGAAATGAACAAAGGCCAAATTCCGAAAAACAGAATTATGTGGTTGTTTCACTGAGGTACTATTAAAGGATCAAATCATACAAAGCAACCATAGGACGTTAGGAAAGGTTTATATGGAATTTACTGTGCAGTTCAACAGGCTGACAGTTCATGTATCACAATGGAGAATCCAAGGTTCATTGAGCATGATCAAGGTAATTTAACCCTCCCATGTGGAAACGTTATTTTTCTTTTTTATATCTTGTACTATCCAAACACGCCATTAAAATCAACGTCCACAAGGATTTCCTCATAAATACAACTGTTGTGAGATTCAGACTGTCCCCATATCTAGAAACTGCAGGTACAACAGGTTAGAAGTTCATGATTTGCTGTCAAAACTAGAGAAAAAAAGTATCAATTCACTGTGGTTATAAACCATCATGGAGTGAACTTCTGTCTGGAAACCAAGTTGTTCTCATTCTGGACCTTACATACATGGTCGAAATTACTGTGTTTGAAATGACCTATACACTTCATGGCACTGGGGAGTGGTATTTCTCTCATACTGATGTAAAACAGCTGAGAGGACCATTATTTATAGAAAAGACAGGTTTAAAAGAAGGGCTTATTTGCATTCATCAAATAAAGTATATATTCTTATATGATTTAATTACCCATCATCTCGGGCAACTTATTATATGGAGTGAGTGAGTGAGTAATAGATGTTTAACGCCATTTCGACAGCTAAGGTCATATTCATGGCGAGAACTATATTACGCAATTTCACAGAGGAATGTGTTGGTGCCCACGCATATGTGCACCACACATCCGAGGGGATAGGAAAGAGGAGATATAGACCCTTTTAAGTGGGCTAGGGAAGCCTGACTTATTATATGGATTGCTTGTTCTTCACCAAAAGAAGGAGATATTCACCTGTATGATGGACTAAGTGAAGTTTTTCCCCTTATATCTTACTTTTCTCGAAACCACACTTTTGGTGTTTAATCCGAGAACTGTAAGGAGTTTCGAACATGCCTGGACTTGGCTTAGGAACTTCAAATGGTAGTTTACCAAATTGAACAGTGCTCCTATGCATGGGTGCAGGCTTCTTTGTACCACCTGGCATGAATAAGGAATCTCCAAAATCTTCAAGGTCGTAATGGAAGTTTCTTCTTACATTTTCAAAATCAGCTACCCCATCCGGGTAGTGTTTCTGTGGATTTCTCCATTCTCCAGTTGGTGATCTTATTTCACCATCTTCCATTGGGGAGTTTAAGTCCGTGTTTGCACCATTTCCCTTTACTGGGCTCGGCTCAGTCATTGCTGGCTGTGCATACTCTTGAAAATACTGGTCACGGCACCAGTGCAGTGGTTCGTCCTTTTGGTTAGATGTCAAATCATAACAAAAAGAGAAGAAGTTTCCGGGTAGGCAACCGAGTGTTTTATTCTGACCTTAGTTACATACGATCACAGCCTATAGAGACCAGATGCCAGATGGCATTTGGTTACCCGTAGGTAACACTAGAAGGCTGCTGAGCAGTGGTAGGACCACTAGTGAAGAAGTCTGGTAGGAACTGCCCTTATATAGGGGAAAAGCCCGCGAAACTCAGACGTGTGACGGATGAGTGGAAGGCCCCCTAGAGTAACGGATATGAACTCAGAGGCAGGTGCTGCCACCTGCCATCCGGACTCCCCCATCACACCCGGAGACCTACAAATTCAATTATTCAACACTACATAGGTTTGTTGAAATCAATCTGCAGGGAAATCTTGCCTTAGTAAAAGAAACAATGTACTCAAAAGAATTTTACTTTATTCATAGTTTTACCTTTCGAACAATTATTGGACTTTTTGTACAGTTAATTCTTCATTAGTAACAAGAAGGAATGAGCTGCAGTATTTTAGTTGCAAATATGATTAGTACATTGTCTTGCACAATGTATGCAATGGAAGAGTGGACTACATTGATGGGTCCAATGAAGTGAACTGTGATTCAATGTGCTCTGTCAGGAACTTTAGTGGAGAATGTTCATGTGGGGACCTCTACTTCCAGTGGAAGATGGGTTTTGTGTCCTTTAATCTCTGATTGGAAATAGTCTTTGTGACTGCCCGAATTGTTATGATGAATATTTTGTGCTGCAAAATGTGTATAAATTACAAAGCACACTCAGAGATCATTCGGAAGTCATCCACAACCATGAGAATTCACATGCTTCACTATATTGTAACAATGTGGATGATGAAAGATTTGATGTGATGGATGTGTGTTTATATGATAAATTTGAGACCTCTTATAGTGATGGAGGAAATCTAAAAATCTGTAAAAGCTTTGTGTGCAGGAATCTCTTTAGATGCCCAAACAGTTACTTCATTTCAACATATGCTGTTTGTGATGGTCTAAAAATAGACTATCAACACAGAATACTGTCCTTTGTTGGTTCCATCAACTTCATATCCTAGATCTATGTTATTACAATATAATTAAGATCCAAACTGATACTTTTGCAAGCACAGATCGAATTGCAAAATTGTATCTTGAAGGAAATGGAATAAATGAGTTAAGCATGAGTTAGTCCAGCTACTGTCACTTTACAGCTTGGACATGTCATATTTGAATCTGATATCACTCAGAGATATCAATGTGAATTTCCCTGTTTTGGAATACGTACATTTAAGACATAGCAGAATTCAGATAATTCAGGAACAATTCTTCAATGGACTGAGTAACCTTGGAGTGTTAGATTTGACGGGGAATGCTCTCTGGTATGTAGACGCAGATTCATTTTGCAAGGCTATGTCCAACAAAAGCTTCTGATAGATGACAGTCATTAATGGTTCCTTGTGCCTCACTCAGTACAGAGTTGTGCAGGAAGCACTTATACCATGGCCATTGGCTGCCAACTTCTTGTACCGTATAAAAGCATTCTTGTGGTCTATATTATATTAGCTCTAGCTGTGGGTGTGATAATTGTTTATGATATTTACCTTTCATGGAAAATGAGACAGAGGAAGGATTCCTGTGTGTCAAAATAAGTCAAATACTTTTACTTGTGGTCATCATGCTACATCTCCTTCTTTTGGTGACTATCGATGTCTACTTACAAAAGAATTTCATAAACTATTCAAAGAACTGCCCATCGGGTGCATTGTCAAGGTGATGGGTATAATGGCTCTATTCCCTACAGTGAGCCCAGTGGTGGAGAGTGGTGCCCTCTGACAATCAATACAGGAGTCAACCCTTATAACTCATTGACTCCACCCCTCTTCACTCTCTCAATTCATATCGGTGGGTATCAAGTGAGAACCATCTCACTTAGATTCAAGGTATTCCTAGCGCTAGCTTAACCTGCTGAGCCGTCTCTCAGGTACGATGAAAAAATGGTTAATCGTAATGAATAAACTCAGTGTATTCACTCAGTACTTTGGTTTTATTTGTTTAATATGACTAGTGTTTAGTTGGCCAGGGATAATTAAGATATTAATAATAAGAAAAGAATTGATGAAAATCTCTATCAAAATAACAGCAATATACTTATATACAGAAATGACACACAAATGTTAACTAGATCATATGTGTTAAGGCTTTACTATCTCAACAAAAACATACATAACTAAATACATAACTAAATACTTGACTAAATTATCATATAAATAAATTTCTGTATTAGTTACATCTTTGATTAATCCATAAATGACCAATACTGCATTGTGAGTAATATGCTAGTCCCCAGTTTGAGGCCCCTAACCCCCATCAATCCTGGCCAGAATTGATGGATGTTGAATCCAAGGAAAAAGATTGTTCATATGATCTTGTAGGATGATAAATTTAAAAAGAAAATCTTGTCATTCTACATTTTATTCAATGTAGTATAAGATATCGTAATAAGATCTTCTGGTGTGTCTACATTTTCAGGAGATAATCACATTCTCCTTGCCCAAGTTGTGAACGTTCCCAACTCAAGTCCCGTTCAGTGGGATAGATGGCGTCTATGTTTCACTGATGCAGTTCTGCTGACTACATATATCTGTCAATATGCCAATCTTAAGGTATCATGCCATGCTTGAATACCAATCAGAACTAGGACAGGACTTTCATGAGCTCTACCTCACATATAGCCAAATTGTAAACAGCATGAAGTGTGAAGTAAAGAAACACAGAACAAGGCTGGTCACATTGACAAGTAACAATAACGTAAGTGTCTGTCACACTCTGATATCTGCATGCCCTCAGAACCTCAATACTGGTCCCATGCCCCTCCTGGTACAATGCCCTTAAACCTGAGGTACTGTGATAAACGCTCAGCCAATCAGATTGTGGTATCCCTTGTGTTTCCTGATGCGTGACCTTCAAGTAAAATGTGTTGACACCTTCCTGGGGGTAGGTGGAGATATCAACTTTCATTGTGTATAAGTCAAAGTGGTCAGTGAGGAGAGTGATGCAAGTTGTCATATTTTCATCCTTCAGAACTATACTGGATAGTTCGTTTCGGGTCTTGTATTTGATTTCAATCTCATAATGAACTGAAATTGATAAATGTCAACAGAATCAGAAAGACTGTACTAGAGTCTTAGATGTTTGCATATCTGGAATCAAATAAACATTATCTACATAGTTTTGAAATAAAAACCTACATCACTAAATTGTTATGCATTAACAGGTTTGACTATGCTGAATCATAAAGATTATAGAAGAAAAGCAGATCCTACTAAGCCCAGCTATATTGAAATGTATGAAAGTTTCTTTCCATCCTAAAGAAAGACAAATAGTAAAATTTCATGAATGAAACATCATAAATCTTTATAACTTACTTTTACATACGAGACCATCTCCTGTGTACCCAGTGTTACAGGAACATGTGAATGAGCCTATTGTGTTGGTGCACAGGGCATCAGTGTGGCAGTTATCTGTACCTTGTGTACACTCATTGACATCTGTAATGTGTTACATGAAAGCTTGATGAAAATGTCAAGGAGCATTAGGACTCAAACCAGTAGCTCTGGCATGACAACTAAGCGTGCTACCCTTTGCACCATGGGCCCTTGCCTGATAATCTCACATGCAAAATTTCCACATCAACTGTCTTTGACACAATTCTTTACTAGATACTTAATTCAATGTTTCTATGGACTTTACTTTGGAGTCAGCAAATCTAATGAGAGGTCAGACTCCCAGAAAATAAGTATAGGATCCCCCCATGATGGATAGCATGTAATTAGGTGGTGACCATTTTGAATAATTGCCAACTACCCCTAAGGCTTATTTCAATATAACTGAACTGTTTTAAGAATGCCCTATAAATGTAATATATGATGATTATGCTTGCACTAGTACCTTTTAGGTACTTGATAGAGGCACTTGGCTCCACCTCATGCCTCTATCAGTACCTAAAAGGCAGTAGTGCAAGCATAATCATCACACATTACGTTTATACCACGGTTTGCACCTTTAGGATGCATTAGAATGCATCAGAATGCAGAATGCATTCACTGACATACAAATATTTATATGGTATCCATAAGGTCTCAGACATAAGACTCATCTAACCCAGCACCATTGTCCAGCCCCATGGCCTAATGGATTTATATAAGATGAGACACTTTGGATCCCAGCCCATGCTGAGCTTTTTCAGTATGAACCACTGTCAAAGCTATGTCTTAGCTGCTGTCACATATAGAAACAGTATAGAAAAAGAACACTGTCAATATACAAGTGTTAACTCCCAGTGCCTCTATTCTGTGAGAAAAGAACTCAGATTATCCAATTTGGGTACCCAAAATAGTTTTGAAATGTGATAACCGTGGTATAACAAGAAGGAAGGCTGCCTGGGTTCAGCTGGACACCTGTATAACAGAAATTAAAGGCCACCCCCTGGAATCAACCCTGCACAATTAAAGGATGGTCTTTTATGTCAAGGTGAATATCCATGTCTCATAGATAATGCACTAAGCCCCGTATTGCACCCCAGCGTTGAATAACCTGTGCCAATTTGGCACTGTCATGTGACCTCGGTAAAACGTAAACATCCAAGATGGCATCGAAAGGCATTTTGCATGTACTACGATGAAATGTGAGTGTATTTTAAAAGAAATTGAACATCTATGGCTGGAAACACCTTGACATAAATGTAAACATGAACTCTGACCAGTTTGAGCCTCCTGTTTCTTCACTTGCGTGTTCAGCCCGCTCATCCACTATTGCAGTACATAATAACAGTGAGTATTCTGCAAGCTCTTTATAGTTGCATCAACATCCTCCGAGGTGAGTTTCTAATTAACCTACAACCTCTCAGCACTAATAATGTTTTTATAGTTTCTGCATAAAATGGAACAATTTCATTTCAAACAAAGTACTTTGAATATTTGTATTAGACCGTATTAGTTACCTGCACAGGTGGTACCAGACCAAGAGTAGCCAGAGGTACATGTACATGTGTAGGAGCCGTATATGTTAACGCAAGGTACGCCTGATGGACAGGCATTGAACCCTGTTGTACACTCATCCACATCTATAAGGGTGAAGTAAATACATAAATTTATACATAGATACATAGGTCAGTAAGGATCTGGAGGTCAATTGGAAAAGTTCTAATATCACCCCCCTCGCAGTATCGATGGTTGTGTTGGCCATCTTGTAGATCTTATAGTCTGCGGTAGCTGACTCAGAAGTAGCGACTGCCATTGATCTTTTACTGTTCATTTTTCAACTCTACCACTGGGGATAGTGGTAGTGAAACAACACCTATTGAAATAAGCCTGTCACTGTGTACCAAGTAGGTAGCTTCTGTTAGTATATAATGTACAGTCAATACAAAACTCATGGGTAACAGGCTTTTGCCAGCAAAATCGCTGACCGCCCATGGAAATTGCCAGACTGCAGGACTGAATGTCTGAATGTAATATTGGGACTGTGGGATACATTCTGGTACCAGCAAATTGTTGTTATCTGTCGCCATGATTGGTCATCAATGGTGACTCCTTTCTGAGTGATAACTCACTGCGTCATCTTTCGCCACTGTGTGTCAGTCTCACATGGCATGGCAATTTATCACAACAGTCACCAACATGATCTCACTCACTGCGTGAGTATGTGCCACCCCTTGTCATCCCTCACAAAGCATGGTGACTTATCACCACCATCGCCAACATGGATCTAACTCACTGCGTGAGTATGTGCCACTGCCTGTCAACTCTCACTCAGAATGGCGGCTTATCACAAGCATCGCCAACATGGATCTGACTCACTGTGTGATTATGGACCACTCCCGTGCCACTGGCATCAACTCTCACACATAATGGCGACTTATCACTACCATTGCCAACATTGGTCTCACTCAATGCGTGAACTTGTGTCACTCCATGTCAATGCTCTCTAAGGATTGCATCATCTGTCACTCACTCTCACTAAGAATGGCAACTTATCACCACCATTGCCAGCCTTTGTCTCACTCAATGCGTGAATTTGTGTCACTCCAAGTCAATGCTCTCTGAGGATTGCATCATCTGTCACTCACTCTCACTCACAGTGGCAACTTATCACCACCATTGCCAAAGGTGTTGAGACAGCACCACTGTTCCACATGTAGCCTATCTAGGAAGTGTGGGCATGAAGTATAAGTCCCATACGTATCAAATGTGCTTTGTTTCACACTGATTTCCATGTAATACTTCAGAGTTGAATCAAACGAGCTTATATAGAGAGAATATCAATTGAATTTAGATAGAGGTATCTCTAAAATGAAAGCAACTATCCATAAACACCTTTTCTCTGGTTACAGGAAAAATACATAGGGAAATATCAACATGAACACCTTGTCTGTGGTTAGAGGGAAGATACATATGGCAATACCTTCTCTGGCAAAACATACTTTGATCTGGCAGATGTGAGGCTGCATGATTACCAATGTCGATGATCATGAGCTTTTCATCTAACAAGGTGAGTGATCACCAGCATCGCCATCACTGGTGAGTCTGAGTGATCACCACTCTCGCCATCCATGGTGAACCTGCGCTATGATGTGGTGCGCGTTTCATCTAGCGAGGTGAGTGATCAACCGCCTTGCCATCCCTGGTGAGTGTGAGTCATCACGATCCTCGCCAGCCGTGGTGAACATGCGCTATGGCATGGTGTGCGTTTCATCTAGCGAGGTGAGTGATCACTCGTGTCGCCATCCCTGGTGAGTGTGGGTGATCAAGATCCTCACCATCTGTGGTAAACCTGTGCTATCACGAGGTACGCGTTTTATCTAGCGAGGTGACTGATCACAATCCTTGCCATCCGTGGTGAATGTGCATTATGACGAGGTGTGCGTCTCATCTAGCGAAGTGAGTGATCACTCATGTCGCCATCCCTGGTGAGGATGAGTGATCACTCATGTCGCCATCCCTGGTGAGGATGAGTGATCACCATCCTCGCCATCTGAGGTGAGGCCATGTGATCACCACCATTGCTATTCCTGGTGATCTTGTGCTATAGCGACGTCGTGTTCCATCTAGCGACATGTGTGAGCCACTTCACACAGGTTGACGAGGAGTCACAACAATTTGCTGGGGTATATCTTGGCCTGTAAATTGGACCATTCTTAAGCTTTTCACAGCCTAAAATTAAGGCAGTATTTTTTGTTAAGATTTAAAGAGATAAAAGATTGAAATAATGTGTTTATTCTTGTTTTCTTTCCTGGCAATAGTAATTTTGAGATGTTCAGTCTAGCCAAGATTTATCTGGACCTGCAGAATAATAAAATCTGCAGGACTAAATGGCCTGTGAAGGGAAAAGGTTTTCATATAAACTGTATACTGTGCTCCCACTACTACTGAGTAAATAACTAGTGCAGTCTATTTCAAGTCCCATAGCTACCATTGCATGGTGAGTAGTGGTAGGCCATTTTGGATTAACCTTCTGTAGATCTTCTACCTCCATTATCTAATACTGCCATGAACCTCGCATATAAGCAACACCTGCATATAAGCTGCACCCGGCCTTTAGGAGAATGATATAAGCCACTCATGAGTGAGTGAGTAATAGAGGTTTAACGCCATTTCGGCAGCTAAGGTCATATTCATGGCGAGAACTATATTACACAATTTCACAGAGGAATGTGTCAGAGCCCACGCATATGTGCACCACACACATCCTGAGGGGATAGGAAAGAGGAGAAATAGACCCTTTTAAGTGGGCTAGGGAGGCCCTTGAGAATGAAGAACAGATAAAAGAGAGGACAGAAAAGGGAGACCAGACCCCTTTTAAAAATGGGTTGGGGAGACCCGAAGCCACTCATGAGGCATGAAATTGTTCATATTTCTTACTTAGAGAATAGACAACGATATTCTTCATGTTGAGACTCTCTGTTGGACTATAATGCACGATGGTCGAGGGCCTTCATAAGACCAGAGTGATGAACACACCAAGTCTGCATCCATGTATCTTCAGGACCAATGGGCATGATGCATAAATTCAGCCCCACTGTCCCAGTTACTTACCACTGAAGGCTGCATTAATGCATCTTTACAACCAGTGGGGGTGATGCATTAATGCACTACCAGCATTTAAACCGTTAACCCTTTAAGGTCCGCTGATTCATTAATGTATCATATTCATTGAAGCATCTTGCCGACCCTACAGGGCTGATACAGTCCCGAAGTGTCGTCATGATACTCCAATAAAGTGTAGGTGAGCAGTCTCAGCAGCACTTCATTTAGAGAATAGACAACTATTTTCTTCACATCGAGACTGTCTGTTGTTCTATAATGCATGAATGCATCTGAGTGCATTATAGAATAACAGACAGTCAAGATGTGAAGAAAGAGTTGTCTATTGTCTTTGTAAAACATTGAACATTACTTTAAGACAGTAAAGCACCCAATCAAGATACATCTTGTCCAATCAATGGGCTTTTATTTATGTACAGCTACTGTGACCTTGGTCAGGCATGCACTGTACTCCTATAATGCACTCAAGGTCACTTCTATCATGCAGCAGAGCACTGCTCACCGGTTTATAATATAGTATATATATATATATATATATATATATATATATATGTTATATGTTGAATATATATATATATATATATATATATATATATATATATATATATATATGTATACTTATATATATATATAAATTGGCGGGGTTTTGAATATATATATATATATATATATATATTTATATATATATATATATATATATATATATATATATAATCAAAACCCCGCCAATTTAAAGCTTAGTAGACCCCTGAAATGGTGTATAAGCTGTGGCTTGTATGCACTTACCTGGGGGACAGACTATACTGTAGTAGAAGTTAAACCCAGCATATCCAAAAGAATTATCACTGGTAAATACCATTGTCACTGGTCCCATTAGGTACTTGTAGACATTAGCGAGGCTACCACCATCATACCTTTATTTTCAATTATAAGAAAAAAAGAAAGTAGCTTGGTCAGACATGTTCAGCTCAGACCACTTTGCTTCATGTTTACCCTAGTTTCGTTATTCCTGAGCGAAACCCAGTTTTCCAGGAATGAACTAGAGAGAGGATCGCACGTACACACAGTCATAGAACTTATAAACTTAATCTTTACTCAAAGTTTGCTGTAAAAGAAACAGCAATGAACCAGTGTAGTTCTTACATTAAGCCCCAGGTGGCGGTATGGTGGTATCCAAATGTACAATCTCTTGTAAATAACGACGGATCTCTGGCAACTTTGTAATGAGGACTCCATTGTTATTTCGATGACGTTTCTTTTACAGTGTTGCTTAGCCTAAATCTGAAGATTCATGCAACATAACCAACATTAGTCATCACACTTACATTGTTGAACTGCCTGCATTGGTTATAGTCAAATAATCCCAGTTAGACTCGAGTACAAAGACAGAGCTGTGCAACGTTGTAACACAATCGGAGCCAGTTTGTAGTGTCCAGGTGCAATGGAGGTTAATTCCATAATCTAATGGATAACCAGGGGTCGCGATATATCCAGTTCCTGCAGAAATGACCCCTCCACAAGCGGAACATGGCAGGAAACCTAGAATACATAAAGAAAGATTTAGGTGAATCGTGCCAAAATTCAGTATTTCATCACGAGTAAGATTTGAAGTAGTATTTCACAAGGCAGAGCCGAGTAAAATTCTGCATTCATTTTCAAATTTTAAGAACCTGTACATTTCTCATTTCATTTGGCTACACTTTCAGCCGCAATTGTGCATGGGTTATAAATACTGCTGTCGCACATACAACAGTATCCACTTCGGGTCATTGGTTTTATACCTACAATCGCTACAGCAGTAGTCCAGAATAAGAAGTACTCAACAAAACTTGTGGCGGGCTGACAGTGTAAATAAGTGTTGTGCTCTTAAGCTAATGCATGAAATAAAGGACAAGATGTATATTTGAAATCCTTACCTTGGGTGAGAAGGGCAGAAATCAATATTACAGTGACTATGTGCTCCATGATAAAATCTCTTTCTGATCCTCCAGCCAGAATATCTACAATTATATGACCTTTTGGTGCTATCTCTTGTTTTTATCCAAAGACTCTATAAGTCGAAAATGGTTATACGAATGATAGATAGCCACCTATTGTCATTATCCATGGACTATCAACCAAACTGTCTTACATTCTTTATGAGCTTATGACCACACTGCTATGGACAAAAGCTGGCATCAGTGCATATTGATTTCGTCATAATACCTTGCATAAAGCGCACAGCTTATATGTAAGGAAAGGCCCCTAATGTACTTATAAAATCAGCAATAGTTGGGGGTGTGACTTATATGCCAGAATACTCTTATTGAGATTAGTACTAAACTGGTTAAAATCAAGGCCCAGGTCCAACTATAGAATTATCTCAGGTTCCAGGTACAACTCATGCAGGGTGTGCCTCATAAGTACGGTATTTTGGCTATACTTATGCTAAGAACTATTCATGGCTAAAAGTCAGCTGAGGTCGGGAGTGGATATTAGCCAAAGTCAGGTCAATTTACTTCATATTTTATGTTCTCTTTCACTTAACCCAATAAAAGAGTTTAAAAATGCATGGGGATATACTGCCTCAATGGTTTATGGTCATTTTCTTCCATGATTTAATCATGCATTGTACTTACCATAATAAATGCTCTGTAAGGCACACCCAACATGTATTATTAACCTTTTAAAGGCTGCTGATGTATAATTGCATCATGCCCATTGGTCGTCATGATGCACTAATTGGAGCATCATGCCGACCCTCCAGGAGTATATGTATCAACTCCATAGGGTCGGCATGATGCACCAATGAAGTGCTAGCGTGCAGTCTTGGCAGCACTTCATTAGTGCATAATGCCACCCGCCTCCCGTGAAGAAGCATATCAATTATGTAGGTTTGGTATGATTCATTAATGCATCAGCAGCCCTTAAAGACGAACGCTAGCCGGTACACAGAAACCACCTCGTGGCAGAAATCAGAACTCAACAGTTATACAATTTTAACGATTTTTTAAGGGAAAATTAATATTTTTAAAAAATTCACAACTTATTCATTTCAATGGTGACCCCCTAGTTTTCTTCTTTTAAAATCATCCTAAAGATGCCCTTTATATATTCACAGAGTCTTGTGGATGAATCAATAGAAGGTCATTCACTATGATGCAAAATATGAAAGAAAATAATATTCCCATTCATTTCTATAGTTAAGGCATTTTCAATTGAATGGTCATAAAATGAAAATAAGCATGGTGACATAGGGATTTTTTTTTGCATTTTCCTATTCTTTATATATCAAAGTAATAGGCCGGGCTTAATGAAAAGCTTATTATGTCTTCTTTCCAACAAGACCAATAGCTTCAGGATCCAGACAACATATATACACCAGACACCAGTGTAGATTCACCACGGACAACATATATATGAACCGACCAAGATAGTCTTACAGCTTGGGGATTGAGCATACCCCTTGAATAACATGGTACCAAAATTGACCAAAACGTGGTCTGAACCCGCACATGGATAATGAGCCAGAACCTGTAGTGCTTCCCAAGATAATCAATGTTAACATCTTGAATCTTGTTCAGGGGACCCTAAAGATCGAAAAAATACCTGTCACATTGAGATGTGGGGGGGGGGGGGAGCAAGGTGGGCCCTATCAGCCCCTGGCCTAAATATTACCTAGAGTAATTTGTGATTATCAATAGAAGATCTAACATT
Organism: Acholoe squamosa; assembly: GCA_949317995.1. Taxonomy (NCBI): domain Eukaryota; kingdom Metazoa; phylum Annelida; class Polychaeta; order Phyllodocida; family Polynoidae; genus Acholoe; species Acholoe squamosa. Next base: position 6,517,982 of record OX439051.1, on the reverse strand, counting down.
GGTCAGCCTGTAGCGTTTGTCTTTAAAGATACACCCAGAGTGCATCCTAAAGGGCACACCTTGGGGTCAATTTTGTACACTTTAGAAACTACATTTTCTTAGGTGCGCCCTTAACTTATGCTGCTTTTATAAGGCACACCAGTGGGACCCTCTGGGGAGGAAAATTGTAGCTATGAACACATGCTATAATACCTAACTTATTAGGTGCACACCGAGTATAAGACACATCCAGAGTTTTTGGATATGTTAGAAAAATCAAAATTGAAATGACTTTTGTTTTGCTCAATGGATTCTCAAAATTCAAAAACCTAGAATTCCCCAGGCTCTCTGGCCCACTTAACCTACTCTAAGATCCATCCTCGGGCATAAAACATGTGTGTAAGCGAGGCATTATTGTTGTTCATAATTAAGATAGATGCTTGTTTAACTTTTTAAGCTTAAGTACTACACAGAGCATCTGGCTCACATTGACTAAATGGGGTTTCAAAATAACAATCAAGTTTTATATAGGAAATAGCTCTCTATAGCAACCAATCGGGAGAGGACTGGTTGCTGAGGGGGGCAAAATGCGGGCTGACATCAATGGACCTGGTCTCCGATGAAATCTTGTTCCTGGCTTGCCAGTCTGTCTCTAAGTTTGGCACCCATGCAAATAACGCAAGAGATTCCATGGACAGAACTAGCATGGCTGTGCATACAGCATAAACGAGATACATGTGTAGAGGATGGTGAAAATATCTAGGATCACCGGGACGCGAACCCAGATCTCTGGCATGACATTCCAGCATGCTAACCATTACACCACGATCCCTTGCCTGATATTTCCACCTTCCAACTACACCTGGATCGGTATGACACACACTAGGGGAGCAGTGAAGACCAGGTAACGGTCTTGTGAGAGTCTGTCTACTGGGTAGAGGGATTTCCGGTCCCCTACACATGTATGTAAAGTCCCTCATATAAACTGCACCATGGGTATGAAGTGGTCTATATGCCACGGCTGATTCATGGGGTTTATGGTATCTTTGTGTTTTTGATGCACTGATGCAATGTTGGAGGATTGTCACGTTGGGTAGTGGTCATTATTTATCAAGAGGGGGGGATGTTGAGTTAGAGGGCGGGGGCGTAAAGATTTTACACCCCTCCTGAGAGGGACATAAAAAACTTTGTCCCTTCTTTAGCCTGTTTTTAGCAAAAAAAAGCCTGTGCGCTACTATAGACCAAAGATGGCATGAAAATTCTCCATGCCTCCTGTGCACATCCGTGCAAAAACTCATCACCCCCCCTGTTGATAAAGAATGACCACTCCCTTATAGTCCAGTAGAAGGCCTGAATGAGCTTATGTTGGCTCTAACCTGTAAAAAGTCCTGGTGCCTCCTAGGCTTGGCATTTGTTTTACACACAGTTCAGTATCATGGGTTAGAAAACAAACTGACTGCTAGATTTCTGCTAAATTTGTCATTTGTACGCCAAAGCAATGAGTCAAGGGACTCCATATATACATTGATTTCATGAAAATAATTATTTATTGATACTATCTGAACATATTATATATGCTGAAGGTTATTGTTATATACTGAAATTGTTATCTGTTACTAGTAAAAACATCAACCTTTATTATCAATATACCTTTTCTGTACTATAACTACATGCTGTACATGTCACTATGGATAATTAACCATGGCTCATTTGTCACTACTAGTGGACACATAAGTTGTCTACATGTATTTGTTATACATACTGAGCCTCATTTGCAGCAGAATTCCAGGACATGTGCAACCACACAATTAACTCCCCTTACATCTCTGTATAATGTGTTGAAATAAACCATCTTTACTGCCATCCATTCATGTATATTCTCCTAATGAAGAATATGACAATAACAATGTTGTACTAAAAGTAGTATTATGTGTCATTTGTTCTTTCTCTCAACAGAAAATACCAAAATTGATCAATACTAACATATTTCTTGCAAATACTTCATCTATGTTCCATGCTCCTTTTGAAACGTGAGGGTTCTGTACATGCTTGGCTCTTCATATTGCTGGTAAAAATTTAGGGAGTCAGGTCAGTAATATAGTATGTATCGGAACGGGACTATAGCTAATCTAAGGATATAATTCACTGGGGATGCAGCCAATCAGAGACCTCCCTTTTTGCGGGAAATTCAAATGTGGGGTCACGTGACCTAGACCCCCCATGGTGTGGTGCCAAAATGGACCAATCAGAACCCTCTGGCGGGAAATTCAAAATGGTCACGCAACCCAAACTCCCTGTGGTGTGCCGCCAAAATGGCACCCTCTGATTGGCTGGCTGTTTAGGTCACGTGACCTCTATAATGGAAACAAGGTCACATGACCCTAATTTGAATGGACCAATCAGAGGTCGTCATTTTGGTGGCAAATTTGAAAATTTGGTGACGTGACTCTATTTTTTTTAAAAAAATTTTTGCCAGAAAAAAATTGGACACCTCTGATTGGTTGGCTGTCCACATGTCATACCTTCAGTCAGCTGTATGCAGCAAGCAAGTAGTTACATGACCTTATTAGCATAAAGAGTGTGGTTTATTATGTAGATGAGGGTGTGACTATAATGAGATATTTTTTAGATAAATAAAAAAAGGCAAGCTGAAAGCTTGCCAAGAAAAAAAAAAGAAAAAACAGAAAAAAAGGGAAATATTTTGGGAGAGCGGGGCCCTTGGGGTGGGCGGCCCTTTGGGGGAACCATTGGGTTGGGGGGGCTTGGGTGGGGGCCTTGGGTGGTTGGGGTCCCTTTTTCTTAGTAAACCCGCCCTAGGTAACGTAGTGCGAGCAGTGACGACGGTGGTAGTAGCTGTGTCAAGTGTGGATGTATCAGTGGTAGGCGAGGTGGTAAATGAGACAGCAGAGACGTGACGTAAGTGGTTCATATAGATGTGCTTAATCTCCTTTCCAGCTGCATACTCTCCGTCTCCACCACCATATCCTTGGAGCAGTTTAATTTTTGCAAAGTCAGATGTCCAGGCAAGTGATTTGGGATATGACCCCTCCCCCTTAAAAATCCTTTGAGGCAGACTGATTAAAATGCCTCTAAATAAAAGCTGGTACCTAGTTTGTGTTGAAAAAAAAGAATTGATTTCTTTTAAAACTTCATGAATTGAGAGCTATATGTGACATACTTAAAAATACCCCCTTTTCCTTGCCAGGACATGCAGAATACATTTCTTCTTCTCCTTCTTAGGATTATTATATTTACCCATTCTAACTATGCTAGTTCTTTACCCCCACTAATATACCTAAGATCCCAGGGTATAAGACTTTTGGGTCTTGGTCATAGTTTGTAGAAAAAGTAGAAAAGGCTTAAAATGTCTGCCCTAGTGACATGTCCTGGCAAGTGACATTTAGATGTCATGTTTGGGACTAAATTTCCCATATAAATAATTATCAATGATATCACATGTCTGGATCATTTTGACCCGTAGATTATGGGAATTATGGAAGGTTTCATTCATATTTTATGTATCCTTCACATAGTAAATCATGTATACTTCTGATAAACGTTTAACACTATTTTCATCACATTCCTTGTGTGGACACATAATCAACATTCCTACACTTTCCATGTTATATTGAACTAATATAACTATGCTGGTTATTTACCCCTCACATATACCTACATACTCAGTGTATAAGAACTTAGGTTCTGGATCATGGTTCGGTATACCAGGAATGAAAAGCCAAAAATATCCACCCTAGTGACAAGTCCAGGTTTTTGACTTTGAAGTAACATGCCATGTTCAAGGCTTGATTTTTATCATAAATAATGATCATATCTCCATGAAAATCTCCAAGGTAGACCTGTAAACTACGAATATTAGGTATTTATTCATGTTAAATGTATTTTTCTTACCCTAGAATGTGCATAGTCTTAATACATGGTTATTGTATATTTCTGTTCACATTACCTATCTGGACAAATAATTAAAGATCCTGCCCCTCTTCTGTACAATTTATATATCTTATTATTCTATTCTTATTAGTATCTTCCTACCTCTGTGTCCCCATAATGTACAACAGCAAGTAAAGAAGATTTTCCTGCCTAGAATTTGCTTAAAATTCAGTCAAAGCCCAGAAACAAAATGTCCCATGGGCCAAGCAAAAGCCAAGAAGATGTAGCTACAACTTGCTAAACCTAGTCCTTAGACCCAATAGTACAAGAAAAATAATATAAATGGGGATGAAAAACATATAATAGCTCATTTGGAAGGCCCAACAGGAAAATACACCCTAAGATCACTCGCCAGGACATTTTTTTCAGGGCCTATATGTTTGAGTTGTTGCCATAGCAGCGGTTTTCATATTTATCTCATAATATTTCCTGAGGAATAACCCATCCACCTATACACTATCCACCAAAAATATATTTTAGATCCTCCAAGGTTTGGTCTCAGATCCCCTCCAGGGCCAGAAGTACACTTTCTATGAAAATCGACCCAATGTCCAATATAGGTTCTAGGTGGGTTCCCACAACCTAGCTCCTGGCCTGCTGATTGAGGGAACTAGTATAGTATGTCGGGACTATAGTTAAGTACTGTTTATTACTCTTTCGACCTGCAGCCAATCAGAGGCCTCCATTTGGTCACCGGACCTGTGACAACACAAGGCGCGTGGCCTCATTTGCATAATAGGCCATGCCCCCTGGACCTATGATGTCACAGGTAACCTTGACCTTTGACCTCATTTGCATAATAGGCCACCCCCTTGATCTATAACGTCACAGGTGACTTTGACCTCATTTGTATAATAGACTGATAAGGCACAGACATTGAGACTGTCGAGACGTGCAGAATGAGTTGTCTATTGTCTTTATAAAACGAAATAAAAGGAAACAAATACTGTTTATTTACCAGGAAATTTGATATGTACATCTGAGCATGGAGGCTCCCATCTTGAGAAACTGCATCACAACCCTAACTTCCGTTTTGAGCATGTGCTACCAAAAAAATAGTCCTCCTCTACTCTGGGAAAAATGAGAAATATATGCCGAAAATATCCCCTAGAAAGCATGAAATGTCTTAATCAAGATTAAATAAATAAGATTGGGACCTAAACTCAGTGAAATATGTCATACTTTATCAGCAAAAAAAAAATTCCTATATTAATTCATCCATTCAGTCCTTCTGCTGGTACAGTCCCCATAGACTTATCATTACGTGGACAAACCTAAAACTATATAATTTCTCGTGGGCTTGATATTTTGAATTTCTGCATAGGACAAACGCCATAAATTAGTTTAATTCCTCTAGTATTTATCCTCCTAAGCATTTTTAGGGGGGGGGAAGCCTAAACGGCTTAAACAAAAATAAAGCATTTTGATGTCTGGCTGAATCAGTCATTTCCATATACTTTCAATGTTAAAGTAGGCCTATGACGAACACAAGTAAATGAGCTGTCATTAAATAAATCCTGAATATCTTTTAATGGGAGTACAATGGTAAAGAAGTAAAATAACTCAAGTTTACTGTGTATTAGGCTCAGTGCTGAAAATTAGGCCTAACCCCCCCAATACAAAAATTATTCTGTAGGTGCGCCTTATAGCTGTCCCCATAGACTTATCATTACGTGAACAAAACTAAAACTCAATAATTTGTCCTGGCTTCAATATTTCAAATTTCTTGATGGGACCAACGCCATGAATTAGTTTATTTCCTCTAGTTTTTAGCCTCTTAATGATTTTTAGGGGGTTGAAGCTTAAAATGTCAAACAAAAGATAAAGCATTTTGATGTCTGGCCGTATCAGTCACTTCCCTATACTTTCAATGCTAAAATTGACCTATGTCGACCAAAACCAAAAGGCTAATAAAAAATTAACCCCTGAATATTTTTTAATGGGAGTACAATGGTAAAGAAGTAAAATAACTCAAGTTTACTGTGTATTAGGCTCAGTGCTGAAAATTAGGCCTAACCTCCCCAATACAAAAATTATTCTGTAGGTGCACCTTATAGCTGTCCCCATAGAGTTATCATTATGTGAACAAAGCTAAAACTAAGTAATTCCTCCTGGGCTTAATTTTTCGAATTTCCTGATGGGACCAGTGCCATAAATTAGTTTATTTCCTCTAGTTTTAAGCCTCCTCAGCATTTTTAGGGGCGTGAAGCCTAAACGGGTAAAACAAAAATAAAGCATTTTGATGTCTGGTCGAATCATTCATTTCCATATACTTTCAATGTTAAAGTAGGCCTATGACGAACACAAGTAAATGAGCTGTCATTAAATAAATCCTGAATATCTTTTAATGGGAGTACAATGGTAAAGAAGTTAAATAACTCAAGTTTACTGTGTATTAGGCTCAGTGCTGAAAATTAGGCCTAACCTCCCCAATACAAAAATTATTCTGTAGGTGCACCTTATAGCTGTCCCCATAGAGTTATCATTATGTGAACAAAGCTAAAACTAAGTAATTCCTCCTGGGCTTAATTTTTCGAATTTCCTGATGGGACCAGTGCCATAAATTAGTTTATTTCCTCTAGTTTTAAGCCTCCTCAGCATTTTTAGGGGCGTGAAGCCTAAACGGGTAAAACAAAAATAAAGCATTTTGATGTCTGGTCGAATCATTCATTTCCATATACTTTCAATGTTAAAGTAGGCCTATGACGAACACAAGTAAATGAGCTGTCATTAAATAAATCCTGAATATCTTTTAATGGGAGTACAATGGTAAATAAGTAAAATAACTCAAGTTTACTGTGTATTAGTCTCAGTGCTGAAAATTCTGATACGTAGAGTTCCATTCACTTCTACTACCAGGTAGCGCCCATAGACTTATCATTACGTGAACAAAGTCAAAACTAAAATAATTCTCCTGACCTAATATTTCGAATTTCTGCTAGGGGTTTGCACCAAAAATTAGTTTAATTATTCAAGTTTTTAGCCTCTTAAAGATTTTTAGGGGGGTGAAGCCTAAACAGGTAAAAGAAAATAGAAAGCATCTTGATGTCTGCCCGTGACATCGCTCCGATAGAGATTGCACTGAGGCTAAGATCAGTTGTACATTTTTTAAAGTTTAAAATTTCATTTGCACATTTTATGGGAAATTTTAGCCCTCTGAGACTAGATATGACCATTTTACAGTGCTTGGGGGGTTATTTTTTTCTTTTAGTCAAATTTATGCTGGAAAATAATGAAATTTGTTGCCTTGACCCAGATTTTCATCAATCAGCTGATTGCCTTCACTTGCCGTACATATCCTTCAATCTCCTAGCAGAGGTTTGCTCTTTAGCATTGCCAGCATACAACCATCTGGTTTACGCCAAAAAGATCCACCAGGTTACGTACAAAGAGGGATTTTGGCAGCACCGTTTTTTTTCAGGGGAAATCTCATCCAATCACAGCACACCTTAGCGTAAAGTAGTAACAGCGCCCCATGTGTCCATACGAATGTTGGTATTGTCAATGGACTATTCTGGGTATTATTCATCATTTTACACATTTATTAAATTCTTCGCCACACACGCTCAGGCCCTGCTCACAAGCTTACAGCTCATCCCCCCCAGCTGCTCTTACATCACCCATACCAGGATGTTATGAGAGCCGGACCCATTCCATTTCTGGGCACTGACTCACTGGGAGTATCACAACATACCGACATACCTGTGGGGATCATTTCTAGGATGCAGGGAAATTCCACGATCTCCCTTCATCCTGATTGGTCAACATATAAATAGAATCATTACTAGGTATGACGACGCGTCAGATCTGACCTGCTCCTACCGGTACATTTCATCACCCTGTGAGCTCCTCACCTAGGTATATAAGACCCTATGAGCAGCTCCCAGGCATCTCTTATTCTACACACAACCTCCCTAGTATCTAAAACCTACGACAGGTTCAGCTACAAGCTTAGGGGCAGAGCCTGCATGCTGGCGAGTGTATCATTGTTACCACCTTTATGTACACTCTGTCATCATGCAATAAAAAAGGATCAAAGAACTTCTCTGGAATCAGTGTTCATTACAACATCGACTTGTAACGGTTCGTTGACACGATGGTGGAGAACTCCTCAGAATTTCCCACTACATAACCTCTCATAGCCATGAGTAATAGTGAGACCACACCCAAGGAGCCAGTTTCTGAACGTACCTTTACATCACCTGGGCTAGACGCGCCCAACCCACCTGCAGCCGCAGCACACCATTTCCAGATAGAAAATTCGTCACCTGACGCCTTCAAAATGATCCAGCTATACTCACTAATCAAATCGAGAGACCCTACCCCTGGCAGAAAGGATAGCAGAAGCTATACAGGGTCTCAGCCTGATGCTGACAGTGACAGCCCCAGGAACAGTCGCAATGATTAGGATTCAGGGGAAGGAACTACAGCACCTGAAGTTCCCGCCCCCACCGTAAAGGACCCGACCAAACAACCGCTCCCCACTACTTCTGATTCAATTACTGAAGCAGAAGTTAACTCAGTTGACTCTCACACCTCCAGTACCCATTACACAGAACATATGGAATAAAAGGAGGACAAGGACTCTTGCACTGACGATGATGAAGATGAACACGAGGACCACAGCCGGAGAACTTCAATTCTGAAGCTGAAGATTAAGTCTGATCAATATGGGCAGCAAGGTACCAGGTAAACACAAATGCTATATACACGTAGATTACACATAGATATTTCAGCCTTAACATAGATAAATGTATATAAATGTATAAATATACCTGTTTGTCACAGAAATTTACGGAGAGAAATTATGTTCTTTAGACGTAAATAATTGTCTATATACTCCCAAAATGAACATAAATATATTTCCCTTTAACTTTTGATTATATAGGTGTTATGTTCTTAAATCATTCTTTTCTTCCTGGTATGATATCCAGGGCTTGAAGACGTAGGCCTCTCAGGTCCTTTAGCCATAAGTTTCATCATTTGAAGAGTCAAGTATTTAACTCCTGCTTGTGTGTTGAGGATTCTCTAAAACTGGTCATAAATGTATTTTTTCTCAATGTCACAGAATGGGTGTTTACCATACCTGGATCCAAATTAGAGGACATATTATTCATAATGATTGAATGTTCTTAACAAACCTATTCCCAAATCAAAGGTTGATACATGTTTCTTTCAAATCAATTGTATATTACCACCACAGCTGGTCAGTTAAGACAATAACACTGATGGAGATGATAATTAAATACAATGGCATACTGTACTGCCATCTGTTGAGATGAGCTGAAAGTACAAATACGTAGAAATATGTCTTACCCACATAGGTAATCAATCTCAAATTCTAACTTTATATCTACAGAAATAAACCTCTTTAAATTACGTAGTATCAACCTCAGAGATCAACCCATTTATACCAACCAGTATTTTACATACCTACAACCTCATACAGAGGTTTGGTAGATAACCAACCAATATCTACCAAAAATCTACGTTGAAACACATGTTTACTGGGTAAGGCCATTTTTGTTGATACAGAATTGACTACGGGTGCAGTATCTGTTGACATAGATAACCACTTGTATAGAGCTCTTGTTGATTCTGGCGCCTCCCTGTCTTTTATTAGCCAAAAAATGGCTGATAAAATAGCAAACACACTTAATTTCAGACATGGTAGACACTCTAGACTCACAGTGTTACTGGCTGATAAGACCCCAGTTCAGATAAGTCACTCAATGACCATAGACTTCCTCATCGACGGCCATGAATTTAGAACCAGGTTCCATGTGGTCGCAGATTTAAATCACCCACTCATCCTAGGTGTAAATTTCATGACTAAATACAGAGCAAAAATCTTCTTCGGTCTTAAACCAAAAACACCAAAATACATCAGGGCTGTAAAGAGTATTCCTATACCACCCATCACCAAAAGAAAAAGAGGAAGACCAGCAAAGAAGGGAACAATAACCTTTGCCCCATCACCAACCAAAAAGGCAAGAAGATAGAGGTCCTTTCCCTTCCAAAAATATCTTACTATCTGTATTCAGAGTACAGACCTCCCCCACCCCCCACCCCAACCCCAACCCCACACCCATAATAATTTTTTTACCATCCTTAAAACGGACATACAAATACTACCCAGACACTATAGGCATCTTTTCTTCGTGTGATAGATGCTTTCTCTCCATTTCTCACGAATTATTAAAATGGAGAGCATTCATTTAGAACCCCCAAATTTTTTTTATTTCTTTCATAATTTCCAATTGCAAGTGATCCAACCTTTACAACCACAATTTAGTGAGTGACATTGCCAAATATTTTATTTATTTCCTAAAGGCTCAGGCAGCCGTGAACTGGATGAAACTGGTTGGCACGCCACATAAATTACTCACGGTCAATATGATCTGATTTCATCATCAGTATTTCATATCCCACCCACCCATACCACAACAATATTGTGTCACAACTGACCACTCCATCCTGATAGCTACAGGATCACAATTTGCATAGGACCGCGGGTCCTCTAGCATCCACCCAATAGAAAGGCTCAATGCCATTTTAGGGAAGTGACATACCTCTAAGGGATGCCTGTGATTGAGAAATAGCCACCTCATGATCAGCATATAAGCCTCCTCCCACCCCAATCTTATCCACTTCTCAACAACACACCAAACTTACCAAACCCAGTCACCACATGGAGCAAGTATCTGGAGACCACAGGGACAAAATGCCGAGGTTGCCATGCAACCAGCCCAGGTAGGACTTGTCTTATGTGTCCTTTTAGTAGCGTCATCAATCATTCTAGCATGACAATGGTGGATTATGCCATCATGTTACCCAGATACCCATTACATGCCAATGGTAGTGTGCGCCCAGAGTGTTTTGTAAAATGCAATAGTTGAATTTGCAGTCCACTTCATGCCTTTCTAGGGTGGCCTGACCACATCTAAGTCTTACTTATCAACCTTTTGGCAACATCCCACCCACCCCAATCACACAACCTATCTTACCTTAGACTAACTATTTCATTAATACTATTTAATAAGCCTTGAGGCACCAGACATTAAACATGGACTCAACTCAGGGTGGACCATCCATAGCCTTCTAGGCCACATGCCAATAGGAGCAAGGCCATGGCTTCTGTTTGGGCACAGCTATCAAACTTTTAAGTGTTCGAGTGCGCTCCAAATATCAGGCCAGCCGCCCCCACCACTGAATTGAACCGTCTCAGTTTACTAGTCACTAATCTTTATTCAAAAAGTCAAGGTAAAACAAATCAATTACTAGTCATAGATTAGCCTAGCAACCTAGTCTGTTTGAGAATTATGCCTACAAGTGTCCTAGTAACAAACACACCACCCACACAAGCGCAACCCCCCCCCCAAATTTGTATGGATTTTTCCCAAACCCGTATTCAGCAAACAGCTACACCTCACACACCATTCCCTCACACAAAGCCAAGCAAACACCCCCTCCCCTACTCACCCCCCAAGCACAAATTAAAACCCTCATAAATATACTAACTGATTTAGATTCCCAACTAGACTCACTCAACTGCTTGATGGAAGGTGAGCTCCCTGTTAATTTAATCCCTCATGACACGATGAAAATTAGATTTAATAACCTATCTGATGCACTTCACACCGCCAACAGAGGTGCTATGGTGTTGAGTGTACCACTAGGTTACTGTTACAAGAGGAGAGTACACGTGCACTGGCAGAATCAAAACAAACTCCATGTTACTATACCCATACCCATAGGACTCAGGGAGAACACCTACTCTATTAATAGAACAGAGGCATTCCCTGTCCCCTTTGACACAACAAACACAGATTCCACTGGGTATATACTTATACAGAAGCTATCCACATACATAGCCATGTCCAAAGCCCACTCACATTACATTGAGATGGACCACACAGATATGGATATGTGTGATGATGGTCCTTTAATTAGCTGCAACCTACCTGCCTTTGCTATCACCCCGCCACTCCATGTGTGCTTTATCCCTATTTTTAGACATACCCGACACTGTCCACCACACTTGTAATTTTCAGGCACACATGACAGCCAAAATTCCCAACATTATAAAAGCCATATCACACAGTTCTTATATGTTAATCACAGATAAATCACCATCAGTCCTACAATGCTCTAACTCAGGCCAATTGGAAATTAAATTTGCCGCCTACTCTATCTGGACTGGGGGAATGATATGATACGAAGCATGACAGTCGGTTATGAGGTCAGGTTATCTCGCTTCTTCTTGACCTTCATGTTGGCGATGGTGACGGTGAGGCCTGCGAGCTGGTAAGATACAGTGCGTGATGAGGTGCCAAACCTCTTTGGGGTATACTGTACCCTTCCTAGGATGTCATCATTGTCCAAAGTCAAGACATTCTTCACCCGCGGCCAATGGAAGGCATTAGGATCCTTCTCATGTCACACCATCATGCTGACCTCATATCCGACGTCATGCATACATATCACTTTCCCCAAATACCAGGTGTCCTTCTTGGAATTAGAATCATGCAGGAAGGCCACAGCGACATGGTCACCATAGCTGTACTCTTCCTGCCATAGAACCTGAGCTTTTCCCTTGTCCAAGGGTTCATTGTTGTCAAATCCTAGGGGGGAGGTTGGTAGATCCGGTCGTGCTCGCTTGTTGATAGGGACGGCAATGACGCGCTCCGCGGCACGCTTTCGTGCAGCACACGGGGTGACGTTCTCCTTGTCAGCCATGGCAGGAGTAGGCACCCGGTCACTTCGGGTGCGCTTGCATGCCACGATTGGTGAGCCGTCCCTGGTGCGCTTGCAGACAGTGGTGCGCACAACAGGATCATAATCAGGGTCGCTGTCCGCCACAGCAGGGGCCCTGGCAGGCCGTGTTTTCATCTGAACCAGGGCTTGCTTTGTTGGGGGAGTAGTGCTGGCATCCGCGTCGTCCACCTCAGCAGGGACACTGGCAGGCCACGTTTTCTTCTGCTGTGTTTGCTTCGGTGGGGGAGGCTTCTTGTCCTTGGTGAAATCCAGCTCATGCTCAATCCATCCGGAGTAGCCAGTCATGGATTTGTCACGGACAGCGTGTGACCTTCCTTCCTGCTTGACCATGGCAGCGTGGACACTCAAGGTGCCCTTTACTGGTTTGTCTGCTACCACTGAGCTGAGAGTGAGGCGGGCTGACGCGACATCCTGCAGAGGGACATGGATGTAATGAACGCGGCCTTCAAGTTTGTTACCTTCGGCCGCGAACTCCTCTGCATTATTGATGATGGGGTGTCCTTCCTTGTGGTGTTTGACGATGTTGTCAGCATTGCGCTTTGCAGCAGCGCCAACACCATCACAAGGACCCTTTCCATGACCCGCCTCAAAATAGGTCCATGTTGCCCGAAGTCCGTTAAGCAGCTCAGTGTGGCGTACGAGTATCGAGAACACTGAGATGTTTCGTTACTGGCCGGAGGGTGAGTCGGAAGCATAGTGGACCACCTTGATGTGTGGCAGGTTCTCCCAGAGGAATGCTGCCAGACAGCGTAGAAACGCCAAGATGGCACCAGAGTCGTGTTTCCGGTCGTTGCTGCACAGAGCCACAGAGTAGTGGTTTGTGGCGCCAGTGTCCACATCACGGTAGTGGATGACTGCAGGGTGCAGGGTCACTGGCTCCTTCGCATAGTATGTACTCTGTGGGGCATCGGGGTATGTTAGCATCCAGTTTTCAGCAAAGTCCATCTGGATGGTAACTTCCAGCGATGACATACTCGCTCAGAGCTCACGTACGATGCAGTGTTGGTTGTGAGCACGGTCGACATGGGCAGCCATGGTGAGGAACTCCAATCTCATTTTCTTGATGAAGTCCGCTTTGGATACATACTCATAGTCCACATTCTTCCACACTTCATACTTGACAGTCTCGGGGGCTTTCTCCTGGAGAGTCCGTTCCAAATCCTCAAAAGTCATTGTCACGAACATCTCATCTTTGAAAGGGATACTGACGGCAGCAAGCCGGAGTGCAAAATTCTGGTGCTTCACGGGGATGAACCAGGGGAGGTGTTTCTGACGGATGCGATAGAAGAGAGACTGGGATACTGGCAAGTCAAGGTGCGTTGCCTCATACCTCTTGTGAAGCACATGGACAAACTCCCTGAGGTACATTTGCTGGTGCTTCACTTTGTTGAAGGTCTTAGTGTCTTTCTTACCAGGTCCCATTTCGGAGTTCTCCGGGTGTGACAAGAACTGCCGCACTCTCTCTATCTTGGCCTCCTGGTTCACCACGCGTGCAGATGACTGGTCTGAAGGGGTTTTGGTTAGGGTTCGCCTGTCCATGCCAAGGGTGTTTGCCAAGGTCATAGTTATACGCTGTTCTTTGATAACAACAGGCGAAAGCACATTGTTCATAATGGAGGCTTTGTCCTTGGGAGGAAGGTTGGCCAACCCTTCAAACACAGCCTTCACACTCCTGTCATGGGCCGTCAGCCGAGCTGGATCCACCTGGTCCTGTGCCGCCACTGCAACACGCTCCTCCGTGTGCGCTACAGTGGGTTCAGCGCCGTCCCGTGTAACGCGCTCCTCCAAGGGCGCTACAGCGGGCGGTGGCCCGTTTGACTGAGCACGGGCAAGCTGAGCATGCAACTCCTCGTTCAGTCTCTGTGCATCAGTCAGGGCCGTTGTAAGTAACCCGCGTTGGTAGTAGTGACGGTTGGTTCTTGGTGTGTTGGTTTTCCTTGGCCTGTTCGTCAGGTTTTTAGGAGTGGTCGGTGTCGGTGTGGTGGGCGGTGTTAGGGTCGTCGTCATCGAAGTCTGGCTGGGCAGTGCATGTGGGCTGCAAAAAAATGAAGAATCATTTACTTTAAGTTTTATCATGAGACATTACACTGTGGATTAGTATATATATACTTGTCACTCACGTTTCATCACACGCATTACACATACATTATCACTATATGAACATATAGATATATCATTGAAATGCTTTTAAACAAGGCAGAAATCTTAATTCTAAACAATACCGCAGTACACTGCCCATAAGCGCACCCTTGTTTCGGAGACGTAAAAATGTATGCGGCTTATGTGGGAGGTACCAAGGTTAGTCAAACAATTCAACAAGCAGGGAAACATTCAACATGTAACTATTCTATTCTACAATTTTAATCATATTGATATAATTACATTTACTCAGTGCTGTCTTTGTGTATCGTGGCGCTGTAATTAATAACAGTTATAAATAATAATTGTAGAAATATATTTGCACTCTTTGAGGTAGAAATTGGGAATAAATCACAGCAAGTAAACTATAATACTGGCAAATCCACTTTAAATCTATTATCAAGGATTATTAATTTATATATATTCTTAACAGCAAATTTACTCATAACAACAAACTATGATCTTAATATGTACGCAATATCTTCGAGGAGCGGCACGTTAAAGGTGGTAACAGAGTCTGCCTAGAGACGGTCACTGCGACGCCACTCTGGTGAGACGCGTTGAGCAGCTTGGCGGACCGGCCTGGTGGACTCCCCTTCCAGCGCTGCCGCTGACCCCTCCTGTGTTGGGGCCTCTGCAGGCGGCGGTGGTGCAGGCACTGCAGGGGCCTCCTCCTCTGAAGACAGCAGGAGGGGTGCCTCGGGGGTACTGCCAGCCACGACCACGTTGGCTCCCACATCCTCATCAGAGAGGAGCACTGGATTCTCCGGCCGGTCCTGATGTACATGTATAGAACAAGGAGAACATACATGAACAATTTGATCAACAGTTTTTTCAATGCAGGATTGGCATGATGCAACAATGAAGTGCTGGCAAGACTAGATTTACTAATTAACTTACACATGCCCCTTGTAGGTATATGGTAGTGATATATTAAGCTAGAACTGATTTTAAATTTGAACATGTGTACACTGGCTTAGGTTTGTAATAATGCATGAGAATTTATATATATTGTAGATGCCAATGCAACACTTTAAATTCATACTCACTCCTTCCTTGTCAAAAATGTCCACCGGCTCATAGTCAGGTGAAGGGAGCCGGGAAGTGCGGAACAGCGCAACCGACAGGCGGCAACCGTGTCCACGCGCTGGGCGACCTGCCGCTGCCTGCTTCTTGGTAGACTTCTTCCTGGGTCCCTTTCCCTTGCCTACGGCCGGTGTCTTGACCAGAGCGGGTGCAGTGGCTTTAGCAGCTTCGGCAGGTGCAGCAGTGGGCTTCTTCACGAAGGGGGGCGCACACCCAAGCTGCCCTCCCCTGCGGCAGCTCGCTCCGCCTCCTCGCGGGCCAGTAGGGCATCCACGTACTGAATAAGAGAAGGGATACAACTCTAAGTTAAAGGTATATTTGTCAGCAAGACTTACAAATGTAATGTAATCCCCATGGCCAGGACAAACAAAGGGTTAAACCAATTAATTTGGATTTTCATACCTCGGACGGCTTCTGCTGCGTCCACTCCGGTGGTGCAGTGCCCTCCTTCTTGGCCTTCGCGATGGCACGGGTCTTCTTCACACCGAAGGCATTCATAAGAGTCTGCCTCCTCTTCTCCGCCTCCGTCCGAGTTGCCTGCCACTTCTCGCGACTCTTGCTCTTGCGCTCGTTCTCACTGAGGTTGAACTGCGCCTCCCCCTCCTCCTCCTTCCTCCTCCCGAGGTAATCATGCTGTGCCTCAGCACCCGTGACGAGACTACCGTCTTCTTTCCTGCGTCAGCGTGGCATCGTAGAATACTATAAAAATAATGATATCAATTAACTGTAAACATTGTCAATTTTATAGTTAAAGTGGATGTAATGTACATACTTAGAGCAAGCCTTTAACATGCAAGGGACCCTTCAATAAATCTAGCATGGGAATACACATCAGGAGAGCTAATTGTCGTCCCTACAGAAGAAAATATGTGAAAAAGGCCCCTACACTAATCCAAGTGAAAATAAAGTTTTCAGGAATGACCCAATGACCATTCTATATTAAAAGGGTACTGTAGGGGCACATTATGACAAATTTTGGAGGGGCTGAGTGCAGCATTAGTACAAAATATTTACAAAATACAGAAAATGTAATGCCTGTGATGAAACGAAATTCTTCTATATATCATATATATAATAGCCAAAGCTACATGTTTTTAGGTTAGGATATTAGCCAACAGTCCCAAATTACATATCAACATGCAAGACGTAGAAGTTTGAGGTTAATGAGTTGACAGGAGCAATTTTCTATTTTTATGTAATGCGCGTGATGATTCGATAACAAAATAAAATAAATGCAAAAGAGTGAAAACAAGGGTGGGGGTGCTGAAAAAAGTGGTTTGCAGCATGTGAGGAGTGCCAATATGACTGGGGGTGCACTAAAAGTGCATAATATCAAAGCCTAGACCTTATTCTGTCATATAGACACCAAATGTACACGATTTGGGGGGGGGGGGTAGAGGGCTGTAGCCGGGCAAGAATCGGTTTCATCACGCGCATTGCACAAAATATCACGCGCATTACAAAATTAATTTTGGGGCCCCTGTGTTTTTCAACATGGCGACGGGGCCCGGAGTTTTGCTCAGGGCGATCGTTTAGGATGTATTCTTCAATATTTGAACACTTTCGGTACACAAAAAGCACATCAAACGAGTCAATTGGCATTTATAATCAACATTTCATCAAATTTGGATCAATATCACTCACCTTTTTGTAGATATCGGACAAACTGTCGATGGTAAACACCTGTAGAAGTTTCCAAACAAGCTTGGGAGTCTCCTCTGTCACTTCCGGTAAAGTTCCACGATGTAGCTGGTTTCGGTCGGATAACAGGCCTGGTTGTCTTTTCCCGCCCAGAATTTCGCGCCGAAACATCACACGCATTACATTGACCGAGGGACAGCGAGTGACCCTGGTTTGGGGTGACCAAGGCACGTAGAGACCAGGTTTTCTTTTTAAATCGACCCCTTACCAATAGATACACACTGTATTATAGGTGAAATAATCCCAAATTAATTTATATAGGCTGTACAGAGGAAAGTGTTGTTGCAGGGGGTGTGGGAATTACTGACTTGAAAAATACTTGAATGCGTATTGCGCTTACGTGCCTGTATGCAGGAAAAATTTTTTTTTACCCAAAATGATAAGTTGAGGATAAAATATTATTGGTTGATCAGCCGACATTTTTGATTCATCACGCGCATTACAACGCTGTTTTAAAGTTATAAGAACCATAAGGGTAAAAAATCTATGAGACATATCACCTCTGAACCACATGGAAATGTAAGATAGGACCCCCCCAAGGATCAGATGAAATTATGATGGTCTCTAACTCATTGGATTGATTTTATAAGGCCTGGAATGGAGTGAAAATTGAAAAAAGGCCATTTTGGGCCATTTTTGAACTTTGGATCCTCATATCTCTGGAAATATTGGTCCGATGTATGCAAATTGGCCCTACTTCTGTAGGCCGAAGTGTATTCTTTCAAATAGAAACAATAAGAAGAAGAATGGTTAAATATGTTTTATTCCACAGCCACACAAAGCCAAAAAGACCCCAAAAACCAGAAAGTGGGAGGTTTCACAAAAATCACCCATAGTATCAGTGCCATGCCTGTGCTCACTAAAGAATCACGGCATGATAATGCCCCACACAGATTTGTCCTGCGCCCAAAATTTCACATTAGACCCCATTGGTCAGGTACCGATTAACCTGCCACTGCCACTTTGCAAACCCACCAGCCAATGTTTCTGGAGTAACCATAGCAACCAACCCACCCGCCTTAAGGCTACCCAACTTTCATCGCCTTAAGTTGCTCCACAATCAAAAATTGCTTCCCCTATTCAAAGATGTAATTACTTTAAAGGAGGCTGCAGGATCAATCCATGATAAATCCTCAATACTGTCCAAAAGCACAATAGCACATCTTGGATATCATCTAGAGTATTCACCATGGTTACACCTGTTGTCACCAATCATAGCACTGCTCTGCTGCGTCCTTATGTGCCGTGTGCACATGAGAGTAACACACGCACTTAATAAGTATCCACAGCACTCCAGCAATGGCAGACGTCGCTTCTTGGACCAAACTTAAGGAAATGATCAAGAAGACCAACTCAGAGTGCCCATCGCCCACCACACCTGCAGAGGAGACAGACACCAACATATGGGTACAACTACCAGGCAGATATGACGCCATGGTATCAGTCGCTGTTTTTTTTGATAGCGCTGCTCATACTCAGAGCTGTCTGCAGGAGGTGCCTCTGGCACTGGCCATACTGGAGACAGTAGCCATCGGATAACACAGCTAAATTTGTGCTCAGGATACACTCGGAGGGGAGAACCTTCAGTTTCCCCCTTGCAAACATGGTGTACGGCAGAAATCTGTGGCCAGCATCCATCATTGCACCAAAACTGACCCCACCCCAGCTAACCAAGCCCCTGGGACGCTACCTGGATGCAGAATGGAGGAACGAGGTCACCATGATCATTGCCGGCTGGAGAGGTACCCTAGGTGCCCTCTGTTCTGGAGGATTCCTCTGGCGTTGATTTTCAAATCCAAGCCACACACTCTAGCACTGGTCATTGAGGAAAATGGACAGCCAGACTACTAGCTGAGACCCTGTCATGGTGAGTCCTTGGCAAGTTCGCCCCGATTTCACCCCTTCGACCCAGGGGGACATATCAGAAGAGAAAGCATGAGCCCCAGCCGTCTTCAAACAAGGACGACCCCATTGAGTTGGCTCTGCTGAACCCCAAGGAGGCCCAGCCCCCCAAGGACCTGTTTATGTTTAATCCAAACCTGGCTGAGAGGGCCACAGACATAGTTGATGGTAGGTAAAATTTCGACTCGCAAATCTAACATGGCCAGTTTCGGTACATGATGGAATCATCCAAGGCCCCTACCGCCTCACCCTTATTAACTACCGGCCACCCCCACCATCATATAACTTAGGACCGTCCCATAGTTATACTCAAATGTCAGTAACGTTTGGAAGATACCATCACACTTATGTGGGGATGACAGGTAACCCTTATACACAACGTCGGATAAATGGCGGATAACGCCATGAAGACGCTGATGTGGGGATTACCCCCCAACCCAATTCCCCCATCAGGCCCCCGCCCCCCACAGGGAACCCCAAACACACGCCCATACACCTCTAAACACCAAAATATTAGGCTACATAACACCATAGCAATAGATAGTCCTAACTGAGACACTAGATCGGCTCACACTGATGCTTATCGACATGGCACCAACTGCGGTGTCTGGCCCGACACTTTTTGCGCCACATGCGGCAGCCCGGCGCCATCTTGGTTTCGCATCAAAGACCGAAATAGACACCCGTCATGGCCATCACCATGACAACCATCGATCATGTGACACCCGCACATGGCGTTTCTGTCACAACAACAACATTAACACATGCTCACACTGTAACTTGCTCAGATCGGACTTACCTTAATAGCCGTTCACCATCCCGCCGGGCGGGATGATGACCCACTGGATCTGTGTGATGCTGGAATAACAATTAAAAAGCAGATTAGACCAAATGCACCACGTCTTGAATATCAAAAATTTTCTACAATTCATGGTGATAACCAAATGTAGCACAGTGCCGTTAGGCATGATGAGGTCGACCTTGTACACCTCCATTATGTAACATTATGACATCACAAGACGGACAGGTGCTCTTTTATAGCACCCCGGATCAAGACTTTGGTGACACAGGTTAAAGCCATATTAAATCCCATAAATTACCTGCTTTTTTCGCCATCATGGTACAGCGCCAGCTGGCTACTACCACCTGGTGGAGTTTAGAGAAACTAACCAAAGCGTCTCTGGATACAGGACCCGCGCTAAACCAAATAAATCAATCAAGCTCTGTATTATGTGTTTATGAGTTGACAAAATACTATTAACCTTGCATCCTTTCTGTGTTAACAGTGGCCTGTTTGCAAACCATGACAGACAATCTGTGGTTGATGAATTATTTTTTTTTCTTCCTGTCGTTTTATCAGCAGGCCCACCACCTGACACAGCTACAATCCCCTCAGGACCAGAGGCTAAGCCCAAGACAGAGGGACCAGTACCACCGCATCCAAAGGCTAAACCATCAGCATACCAGGTCCAATAACACCACCACAACCCAAACACCTCGCCATACTACCGCTGTCGGGCACTATCATCACTGCATCCTGTAGGCCCGGGACCCCAATGCCCCCAGCAACAACTTCTGCACACATATGACAGAGCAAACATCATCCGCAGCCCTCTGCACACCATGCCAACACAGACCTGATAGCTTCGCCTTCCCCTGGTTCCTACAGCAAAACGGTTCCCATCGACTGTAGGAACAGAGCAGCATATTCCCTCCCCCCAGGACAGCATGGAGGCCCATGCCATCTCGCCAACCTTCTCCAGCTGAGCCCCCAACCCCTACAGACTCAGACAGTGGAGATTCAGCCATTTCTGAGGCTGGGAACCTAGCCTCAGTAATGGAGGATTTTGCAGACCTCACTCTCTCCTACAGACCCATTAGGCAGAGGACTAAGAGAAGAGCTGAGGGTCGGTTTATGTAAACCAACATCAAACAGCATGGCAACCCACCACCCAATATCTTCCATGCTGGAATGCATTTCAGGAAAAACAAGTGACAATATCCCCATAGCAGCTATGAACTTTGGAACTTTGTAATATGTTGTGGAGACACAACCTTCCCCCGACCCCCCCATACAACCACAGAGTCAGTCTTTTGGATAAAAGACTGACTCTATTTTATTGTAAACAAGGTCAACCTTTTTACATGCCTGCAAAGGATTGGCAAACTCTTATGATCTTATAGGTGATATTTATAACGTGACCTTTATAATGTGACCTTAGGTGCTACAAGATCAACCCCATTCGCATACCTTTTCAAGCTCAATTATGTATTGTATTTATGAGCTTTAGTCAGTAGTATAAATAGTTCATATTTTCCTTTAAGTTCTTAAGTTTGGCACAAAACTATATAGAGCAGGGCCAACAGTCACATCAAATACGACCTTGACCCTGCCCTACATACAATTTAAAAAAAAAAGAATTTCCAAATAGGATCGACAGCCACATAGAATATCACCTTGGTCAATTTTTATACAAATGCCTGCCTTAATATGTGCCCTTGGCGGCTTGAACCCGAATCAATCTTTGGAAACTCCCAACTTTGATTCGACTTTGTGATGCCAACTCCACAAACCATGTATTTTTCCTTTGTCTGTACATAATATTTGTAAATACTCCAAAAACCTAAACTTAGAAAGAATGTATTTTTATACTCCAATGTATCACTATATAGCCCACAACAAGCTCAGGTACAAAAAACAGTATTCACGACATGCCAAAAACATTTGCCCATATTATTCTTGTAGTAATAAGCATATATTTGATCCAACAAGGTACTAGCATGCTACCTATATTTCTTATTTTACAGTTCCATAAAGGAACCTCTATATATACTTATTTTTGATACGGTATTCTCATACCGGACACCTACAGTACTACGTATATTATATGCATAATACCCAAAGTTGTCAATGGACTTGGCAAAGCCCTTATTATTAATGATTTTCCTCCCTTAAACCTTGTGCAGAGACATGTAGGAATGTGGGGATTTGTCAATGGACTATTCTGGGTATTATTCATCATTTTACACATTTATTAAATTCATCGCCACACACGCTCACGCCCTGCTCACAAGCTTACAGCTCATCCCCCCCAGTGTGTACAGTGAGCTACTCTTACATCATCCATACCAGGATGTTATGAGAGCCGGACCCATTCCATTTCTGGGCACTGACTCACTGGGAGTACAACATACCGACATACCTGTGGACGCATTTCTAGGATGCAGGGAAATTCTATGATCTCCCTTCATTACAGTATGTCAACTGCTCCCAGTACCATGACCTTGGTACACATGTTCACTGTTACTCTATAATGCACGCAAGGTCGCTTCTCTCGCACCACAACGCACGGCACATCGTTTTATAAATTCACATAGCTGGTGATCAGTGGACCTTGAACGCTCATATAGAGTTATATGTTTTCATGCCTCATGTTATATGCATTAATACAATCATATGTTAACTCTTCTAAGATTTTCATTGAAAACTATGATTTTCATCGTTCTAGATATGTTGACATCTCCTGAAGTAGTGGTCATCAGGACACTACAAAGGTGGGTACATGCTCACAATCTGGAATGGATTTATTGCATTTCGGAACCAAACTCTTGAATTCTGAAAATTACCATTACCAATAAATAAGAATCATGAATAACTAGTTACAGGAATATGGTCTAGCCCATTGGACAGCATCAAATTGGTTATATCCTACAGGTGATCGCCATTAAGGATAATTAATAAGGACTGGACTCAGCCTTTTTACAAAGAGTGACTGGTGTCACCCCTAGTGCCAGTATGTGGAACAATGGCACTATACAAGAAGTGATATAGCTATAAAGATGATATGGTATGGTGAAGGTTACAGTCCTCAATGATGAATAAAGTAGTTGATAAATGTGGATAAGGATTTCAGTATATGTATAACACTGTCACTAGCAGTAGGGATGTCCAGACCTACACATTGTAGTATATCTAATTTCTCATTGTTTGAGACATTATTATCAGACTTGCTACAGTTTATTGGCCATATCAAGGTAAAATATAATATGTTTTTGGGCACACCTCAGACATTAATAATGATTATCTAACAATTTTGGCTTGGACATTGCTTTTTTGGTTATAACCCAGGTGCATTATTGAACAAGTAAAGTATACGCCCAGACCAGGACTCGTCATCCATGGATACTCTAACACCTTTTGGACATATTCAAGAAGCTTTTGGTTAGAGTCTGGACATGTTAATAAATTGGAGAAGGATAAGTCATCCTCACCATACATTTCCAGTTAAAACCATTCAGGGTTCTATGGGAATCGATCCCTGGCTGCTGTGGCAGGAGACAAACTCGCTGTCCACTATACTAAGATGAACGGTACTAGAAGTCAATGTACATGAAGGATTTGAATTAGTTTTCCGGCATAGCTGATGTTTTCACACCTCATTAGCATAAAATCCAATGGTGGCAGGTGGAGTTATTAACAGGGAAACTAACTTAGATATCCTACATGAACATGCCATGCCTAATTTCTCCATTTTCTTCGAAATAAATAAGAATCCAATGATTTTCCATAGAGATACGCCTCGCCTCCCACCATTGCGGCTTGCTGACCCAGTTCTTCAGCTGAAAGTATGTCAGGTTACATCCGGGCACCTACCTGCTTCACTAAACAAGAAGGAATAGGCGTGTGCATTGGATCGCTATGTAAAATCATTGGATTCTTATTTATTTCAAAGAATATGGAGACAAAATGTAGGCTAACACCAACTAGAGATCATATATTTGTTGGTACTAGAAGTACAGGACTTGACATGCTTGGATTCTACCCGAAAAATGTGTGTAAAGGTGGAGGTATGTCGGGCAGAGTGACAAC
Source organism: Acholoe squamosa (assembly GCA_949317995.1). Taxonomy (NCBI): domain Eukaryota; kingdom Metazoa; phylum Annelida; class Polychaeta; order Phyllodocida; family Polynoidae; genus Acholoe; species Acholoe squamosa. Next base: position 6,493,579 of record OX439051.1, on the reverse strand, counting down.
ATGGCCACTACGGCTTGGCAGACCATGCAGATCTAATGCACTCACAAAATGTCTTCTCCTGGATTTATTATGGGGTTATAAGGTAAGAAATTAATACAAAATGGAGAAATATGTGATATAAATGCCTTAATCAAGTTATGAGACAGCACTCGTGGGTTTAGGGTTCACTATTCCACTCCCCGCTGTGCGGGTCGTGGAACTGTGCTAGCATGACAATACACCATCTCAAACCCTACTTACACAGCTTCCTATCAGGAATACCAAGTCAAATAAATCAGTGGAACAAAGAGAAATTGAGGTATGTAGAAATTGTTCATAAACTCATCTTTTTGCTATAACCAATCTAAATATCACAGTTTTATGATTTCATACTGCAATTACCATAAAATCATTGCATAAGGTGCAGCTTATTTATGGGGATGTAGCCCGCGGATCACCAATCTGCGCAATTCTTAAATTGGGCTGCGCTGTTTGTAAATTGCGCAAGATCGGTGCCTTGCAAAGCTCAAATTTTGCGCAGAGCATCAATATCGGAGTTTCGGCGAGTAGGTCTTGCACTTCAACCATTTTTAATAATTACAAGCAGGAAAAATTCCGTAAGCATAGACCATGCTTGGATCACATGAAAAGCTATCTTCCAGAAATGTTAGAGTGATACGTTATATAAATTTGCTAGAAAGTTTATTAGATTCTCGCCCATTTGTAACTGGCGCCTAACAGGGATAAACCGTGCTAGCACTCTCTTACAACTTCTACAAAGTCTGCCATATGTATTGGTTGCCACCTTGTTCGATTCTACTTGATGCACAAGTTGACTTTGGGGGCAGATAAGGGCAAGAAGAGAAACCAAGTGCTTTTATCTAGGCCCTAAAGTCAACGAGTGCATCCCAAATCATCATACATTGCATTTATACCACAGTCTGCATCTTTAGAATGCATCAAAATGCATCAGAATGCATTCTGAATTCGCTTACATATAAATATATGTATATGGTATCCATAGGGTCCCAGATATATAATAAGACTCATCTTACCCAACACCATCATCTGGCCTCATGGCCTCATGCATAGGGTGTAGCTCTTTGGATCAGAAGATTGCTGGTTCTATTCCCACCTACACTGAGCTGTTTTGGTATACCTACCACTGCTTTATAGGTTTATCTGAGCTGCCGTCACATATAGGAATAGTATAGAAAAAGAACACTGTCAATGTTCAAGTATCAACTCAGGGATAGAAGCACCCAGATTATCCAGTTTTGTCACCCAAAATTGTTCTAAAACATGATAATTGTGGTATAACCAGATCCCTGTATTTGAGAAGCATGGATTATCCATCTAGATTATGCACCGCAAATGGTGTGAGGTAAGAACGTTTCTAATTGGTTTAAACATCATGGATTGACACTGTTTGAGTCATGTCATAATAAGCCTTGACTATAAATAATTCCTGGGGAATAATAAAAACACTGCTGGGCCGAGGGATGGTGCATTGTCCTAACTCATGCTGTGTCCTGATTGGTTGAGTCATGGTTTTACTACTGTAATGGCCTGTTTAAGCACCAGGGTATTAAATAAGAGCCAGTCTAGAATCGGCGCTGGGGCACAAGGGTGTTGAAATTGATCTTAAGCAGTAAAAACAGTATTCAAATAAGCGCCTGTCTCATATAAGCGCTGGGGATACAGTATGACTGATATCAATCAGCACCCGGGCGCTTATACGGGCCACTACAGTATACCATAAATAGGCCATACCCGTGTGCATGTATGTCATAACCTCTATAGTCTGTATCCAGCAGCCTTTGTGATAACATGTATGTAACAGGCTTTATATCATAGTTGGCGACAATTTGGGTTCATATATATGTAGCTAAAGGGAATGCATTTAACCAGGCTAGAAAGAATGATGTTGACACCATGATAAAAAGGCAATATGTGACACCTCTTGACCACTTGTTGGTGTTAGTCCCTTAATATATCTACATGTTGTATCTGGGACAAACACCAATGTGTGTGGCAATGGGTGTCATATATTCCCTAAATAGCCGGCAAAAACAAACTTCTGACATCTAAACCAATTCTCTGACCATGGGCTCCATGCCAGCATTTACAGATCTTAATGATCGTACACAGCAATACGACTTGAAATGCTATTGCTATGCGAATGTTGGTACGATTTGGAGAGTGCAGACGTAGTCTGTTAAGAAATGACCTCCTGAGTAGCGATCCCAAAATGTGTGCATCAGAATAACTGTCATAGACTTATACCTGTGAATCAAGGCACTGATTACATACATATGGTAGTAGAATATAATACTGGTCACACTGGGTATATATATACAGTCTCCGACCTCCTGGAGGACCTGTGTACTATAATCTATGTATCATGTGTAACATATCCACCTTGTCCCTTCCCTCCCACATGTACAACATACCAGTTTAAATTAACTCACAAAAGTACCAGTTACCTTAACTGGACGGCATTTCTCAAGATACAACTGCACACATCCGCTACAATTTAAAAACATTGAAATTAGAGTGGGTGATTGTAGGCAATCCCCTCCGACTGTTCTTTATGATCAATATCCAATGTAGTATTTACATATTTTTTGATAAGGCAGTTGTACCAGTGCAATCATTAGCGACCACTAGATGCTGGGCTGTGATAGCATTAGAGTGTGGGATCCCGCTACAGTCAACTCCCTCTTTTCTGGACTCCTGTGGGACTTTTAGAAATTGTCCTCATTGGAGAGGTGGCTGCAATAGAGGGAGGCTGTGCATCTATCTGGCAAATAAACTCCCAGATATGTGTAGTTCATGTGATTTGCACAGATTCATTGAGAAATTATTTTAACTTTTTTTTATAAGAAGGCTTTATTAATCGTTCCACTACATGAAGAAGTGATAATCAAAGACGATTAATATAAATAGTTTCAGTAGCTTGGCATTAGATGAATTCAATGATATATGATATTTACAATGACCGATGGGGCTAGAGTGGTACTGCAATTCAGTTACCCTCACGGGCCTCCCTAGCCCACTTAAAAGGGTCTATTTCTCCTCTTTCCTATCCCCTCGGGATGTGTGTGGTGCACATATGCGCGGGCACTGACACATTCCCCTGTGAAATTGTGTAATGTAGCTCTGGCCATGAATATGACCTTAGCTGTCAAAATGGCGTTAAACAACTATTACTCACTCACTCAGTTACCCTCAAATAGAACTATTCGACAGGCCTTGCGTCTAGGACTCACCCAGAGTCACCTATTGTCAAATTTTGGTTATTTTAATACTGTTTTATAGTGTAAAATCCTCGCCTATAGGACGCACTCTTAGTTGGGATGAATCCTATAGGATGCAGATGATGTAAATTTGGTGTAAAAACCGCGTCTTATATGCAAGGATTTACGGTAATTACGATATATTTATGTATACCTAAAATCCATTACCAACGGTCACTAAGTTTTATAACTAACCTTACAGGCCCTTAAAAAATATAGATCTTGTTTTCCTAAAGGTCCATGTAGCAAGCCCGCTCGGGGCCAAATTGGTTTTACCCGGGATAAGGTGGTTCAAAGCGGGCAGTATTCAGTACATGGGTTTTAGGTTCAGCAGATGCTGGGTCTCCAGTCAGGGCCACACAGGGCAGCCCAAATCGGGCAAACCCACTTGAGCCCGTTGGGCTCCCAACGGGTTTTGTCCTCAGCATACGGTCTGGGCCACATTGGGCCACCCGATTTGGGCACTGGTCAGCTTTAAAATGGGCAACCACATTGGGCCCAGGATGGTTTCAAAATGGGCATCCCAAGATGGGTACTTAGCTGCATAAAGTCTTCCCAGTCTGGGATGAGAGTGGGTTTGGACAGGGCAGCCTCATCTTCTGAACTGTTCTAAACTCTGTGATGAGTGTTCCCCCTCCTCTCTCTTTTTTGTTCGTCCCTCCCCTATCCATCCCCTACCCCTTCCATCTCCTCATTCCACTCAACCTGCCCTGCCCTTTCCCCCTCTCACCCCGCTCTGCCCTGCCCTTCTGTCACCCTGCCCTTCCTGGGCCTCCCTAGCCCACTTAAAAGGCTCTATTTCTCCTCTTTCCTATCCCCTCAGGATGTGTGTGGTGCACATATGCGCAGGCACTGACACATTCCTCTGTGAATTTGTGTAATGAGGATCTCGCCATGAATATGACCTTAGCTGTTGAAATGGTGTTAAACATCTATTACTCACTCACTCTCACTCCCAGCCCTCACCCTGCCCTGCTCTCACCCTGCCCTGCCCTGCTCTCGCCCTGCCCTGCCCTGCTCTCGCCCTGCTCTCACCCTGCCCTGCCCTACTCTCATCCTGCCCTGCCCTCCTCTCACCCTTGCCCTGCCCTGCTCTCACCCTGCCCTGACCTGCTCTCGCCCTGCCATGCCCAGCTCTCACCCTGCACTGCCCTGGCATCTCCTTCGCTCACATGCCCTGCCCTGCCCTGCTCTCACCCTGCCCTGCCCTGCTCTTACCCTGCCCTGCTCTCACCCTGCCCTGCCCTTTCACCCTGCCCTGTCCTACTCTCACCCTGCACTGCCCTGGCATCTCCTTTGCTCACATGCCCTGCCCTGCTCTCACCCTGCCCTGCCCTTTCACCCTTCCCTGTCCTACTCTCACCCTGCACTGCCCTGGCATCTCCTTTGCTCACATGCCCTGCCCTGCTCTCACCCTGCCCTGCCCTGCCCTGCCCTCATCTCACCCTGCCTTGCCCTCTTCTCACCCTGCCCTGCCCTCCTCTCACCCTGCCCTGCCCTCCCCCCTCCCTTCCCTTCACCACTGCTGTAGGACACTTTCCCTATACCATTAATACACAGGTAGGTTCATAGTAGGGATCCAGATATTTCATGTAAAAGGCAACACTGACTAGTCCTGGAAAGAACAGTTTCATGTCTTTCTTTGTACTAGTAGGCTTGCAAGGTGTATTTGTGGTGTGGGGGCAAACAGGTCCCACACCTGGCCAGGTATAAGAGGACTATATATAGAGGCAATTGAGAAACCAAAAATATCCCCTGCCCCTGTAGGCCAGTCCATGGCAGACTTACTTCAAAGTGGTTTCACAGCACTCCAGGCAGAATTCTACTACCCATACCAAACTTATTTCTTTTAGACATAGGACAACTGGAATAGACTACTAAATCAGATATGAAGTAATAATGTGCAGACTTTCTCATAGTCTGGAAATGCTTAGATGTTTCTAGTCAAAAGTGCAAATCAAGGTCATCTGAGTAGTAGTGGAATGGCAACACCATTTCTATTGCACTGAACTTGGAACAAGAGCAGATATGCAGAGGTACAGTCATTATGAACTTGAAGGCTCTCTTCTCTACTCCTACATAGGGAATAAGTGGGGGAAGATTGAGGCCAGAATATCACTTTAATGAATCAAAGTGCCTTGTGTTGGCTGAATGAGTTTGATTCAAATGAATGGTACTGCTCTGCCTTTCCACTTGGGTAGATATTGCATTTACTGCTTTGGTGATGGGGGGGGGTTAGATTAGCTCAAGGATTTGTTGCTTATTGACTTTTAAACAAAAGAAAAGATTTTGGATAAATTTCTCAAAAAGAATTTTTAACATGTCACCACTAATTTTTCATCAAATCGGGCAACCCACTTTAGGCCACACCAAAAACCCATGTTAAACTCACTTTGAGCCCAAATCGGTGAGCCCAATTTCAAACAGATCTGTGCCCGAATCGGTTAGCCCAGTGTGGCCCAGACCCTTTGCTGAGGTCAAAACCCATCGGGCGCCCACTGTGTTAACCCAGTGTGGCCCACATCAGGAGCCCGCTCTGGCCCAGACTCGGGCCACACCATTTTTGCTACCTGGGGGTTTGACAAGAAGACATGATGCTCTCCCTAAAAAGGTTTAAGACAAAGTTATGCTGTCCTTAAAGGGTCAATATAAGGCCTTGGTACATCATGCTGTCTTCATAGGGTTACCATAAAACCTTAAGGCACAATGCATTCCTCAAAGGATGGACATGAAGCCTTAATGCACCATGCTGTCATTAAAAGGTCAAATTGACATGATTGTAAGGGTGCGGCATATATTTTGGAGTGGGAGTGCCGCATATACATTCATGAGATCAGCATCAGAGAGATGTATTATATACAGGATGTACAACATGTAAAAGGATGTGAACATTGACCTTGAAGGGTCCCACTCTGTCTGTTATTGTTATACTAGTATCATGGGGGATTACTTTCTTATGCTGGATCCTGACTCAACCATAAAGACGGCAGGTACAGGCGTGTATGAATACAATCATTTATAGAGAAAATGGTGACCTACACTGAGAAAGATCCTGTTTATAACTAGACTGAGAAATAAGTCGGGTAGGTCCAGGGTATTGGCGACCTGCTCTCAGCACTGTGGTTTGAAGGCTCTCTTAAGTCAGGGACATGAATGCGCCAAGCGCTATACGCCCGAACTCCTGGGCCTTATATGCCCGAGGAGTGTACATGGGACAACCAATTCATACCCAGGCCATACACAGGAGCCCCCCACCCACCCCTGGGACACCTGGTGAGACATTTTTACATGGATGCAAGGGAATATAACTTGGTTATTGTGGCCTGTCCATCAGCGACTCCATGGCCGAGGGGTTAAGGTGACTGATTGAGGGGTACCCAGTTCGCCTACCCTCTCCGGCTATGTTTTTTCTTCATCCTTTCTTTCTCCATACATGGACATACATAACATACATGGGATCTCACACTTTTCGGCCAGCACATGGGACTTTAACTGAGGAACAAACAAGGGAGATTTTTACGGCTGATACATGGGACATTCATTCACTGTCACGGGGGTCACCTCCCCCTGCCCGAGTGTGAGGGTACTTCACCCCATCTGCATACTTCCCTTCCTTCTTTGCTGTTTAAAAGATAAAAGGTAAGAAATAAATTCAAGTTTGGCGCTATTTCTACCTAATGCCTTGTGAAAAGAGTTAATTGAATACCTTAATTCCAAACGAAAAATATCCCAAATTGACAAAGCAGTTTCAGCTTGTTACTTACCAAGCCTGTGGATTATCTTCAGCAAAGTGTTGCGTTTCCTTGTCGCTTCTGCTTATTTTGTGCCTTTGACTGGGTGTAATTTTTACATATGAAAAAATAAATAAAATACAAATTTATGATAAGTCCAAAGGCCAATTTCTTTTTCTAATAGAAAGGATGCAGAGTAGAGAAACAGGAAAAAAAGACATGAATAAGACTTTGACTCACAGCACTGCTTGCCTTCTTCATTTTGTACAATTTGTCTTGTTGTTTGATGGCATGTCTCTTCCTCCCCTACAACCTTGCCATCATTTTAGTGTAGACATCATCTCCACACCCATCCTTTTTCAATATTAGTAAACCCACCTCTGACCTTAAGGTAGGGTCAACAATCTCCTAATTAGATCAAATAAGGGGTTACATAACCATGGTAATCCCCTAATTAGGTATTACAAAAAAAGTATCACAGTCATATATATCCTCTATACTTTACATTATTCACCACAAAATAATCATTACGTCACCCTAACGTTTTACTAGAAATAGGTAGTATTTTTAACTTCTACTTGACCTGAGTTAGAGCGTTGTAAGATTGATGGTGATTTATTGGTGATCAACATATATGAACTATGGATATAACAGATTTATAATATTAAAAATTTGGGCTAGACGAAGCCACCCACCGTTACATTACACTATCGTTTTACTCACATTACTTTTACACACCTTTTATGTGTCTTCTCCCACATACATCACTATCTAAAGAGTCTACTGTCTATGTCGTATGGCGCCACCCTCTTATTACGTTACTCCATCGTTTTACTCGGGTCGCTCCACGTTTTTGCCTTACACACCTTTTATGTAGCTTCTCCCTTGCATATCACTATATAAAGAGACTAGCATAGAGGTAGCAGTAGGGTGTTAATGGCATGTGATCAAGGGGCTATGGACTATTATGTGGTTAAGTAACTCGGCTAGATCACGTGTTGTTTACAAATAAGGGAGGTCACGTGGTCGGGCAACCCCCATTTACATAATCGGGTCATGTGACCTAGACCATTAGCCAATCAGAGACCCCCATTTGGAAATCACACCACAGAGAGCCTAAGTCACATGGCCTATTATGCAAATGAGGTGCACCACGGGGGGTCCAGGTCACGTGACCAAATGGAGGCCTCTGATTGGCTGCATGCCCAGTGAGTAATATCCTTAGATTAGCTATAGTCCCATTCTGATACATACTATACTACTAATGAACAAGTAATCAATGGATAACTCATGACGCGTGTGTGTTATTAGCCTTTGCTAACACACACAAGTCATGAGTTATCCATTGACTACTTATTTTATACCACGAAACCAAAAAATAATCAATATTATACCAATAAATTCAAGTTGAAAACAAAAATTATTCCCCCTCCCCGGGACTCGATGCCAGCCATTGTGTGTACACGATCGGTACATACACCTCCTCGCCCGGCAGCGGACAGCGGCAGCGGACAGGGGCAGCGGACAGCGGCAGCGGACAGCGGCGCGAAAGATTTCAATGCGTCTCGCTGTTATGTTTGTGTATAATACACCTCCTCGCCCGGCAGCGGAGAGCGGCAGCGGCACACGGCGAAGAAAAGATGCTTCTCTCGGTTATGTTTGTGTATAAAATACACCTCCTAGCCCGGCAGCGGACAGCGACAGCACACACGGCGAAAAAAGATGCGACCGGACCGGGGCGCGATCCATGTACCTCTGACGGCTGAGCGCAAGACGCTAACCGCTAGACCACCGCGTCTCCTCCTTCAAGTGGGTCTCGCTGTTATGTTTCTATACTAAATACACCTCGTCGCCCGGCAGCGGACAGCGACAGCGCACACGGCTTTGTATCATAGCAAGACCTGGTTCTAACCGAGCGTATCTCGTCAGTCGCTGTGGCGCACTGCATAGGGGGTTGGACTAGGGATCTTAGGCTGCAGGTTCGAGCCCTGCCCTGGTCAAGCCTATCATGGGATTTAACATGTAACATATGACATGGAAGGACATGAGAGGTGTGCGGTTATCCTGGATAACCGCACGCCTTACCTGGATAACCGCACGCCTTACCTGGATAACCGCACGCCTTCCAAAATTGATGTTACAGCCTATAGGGTGTGCAATATCGACAGATATGTGGATGGGAATAGACACCAAAAAGCACTGTGTAACCCACAAATCGTGGTATAATTGTAAATATTGCCATCTTGTGAAACACTACACAGGCTGTGGTTATAAGCCTACAATCACTATTAAAACTGCCATCATAATGAGGGAGTGGTAATTATTTATTAACAGGGGTGTTGGCTTTTTACAATGGCACATGAACATTTTGTACTCCCCCCTCCCTCTGTGATCTATAGTAGCTCGCAGGATTTTTTTTATAAAAAAGGGGCATATTATTTATGCCCCCCATCAAGATTGGTCAAAGGTTTGTACGCCCTATCTCAGGAGGAGTGTTTGTGCCTCCCCTCAAACCCATGACTCCGTGCATACTGACCAGCACTTCATTGGTGTATCATGCAGACCCTTTACTCTAGGATCTAGGAGTGAAGTCTCATCGTCACTCCATTGGTCCACCCCTTTGTACAAACTCACTTTCACTTCATTGTTGCATACATTGTGGTACATCATGCTGACCCTGTGTAGTACAAACTCACTGTCACACCATTTCTGCATCATGCTGACCCCTGTGTAGTACAACTCACTGTCACACCATTGGTGCATCATGCTGCATACTGACCCCTGTGTAGTACAAACTCACTGTCACACCATTGGTGCATCATGCTGCATGCTGACCCCTGTGTGGTACAAACTCACTGACACACCATTGGTGCATCATGCTGACCCCTGTGTAGTACAAACTCACTGGCACACCATTGGTGCATCATGCTGACCCCTGTGTAGCACAAACTCACTGACACACCATTGGTGCATCATGCTGCATGCTGACCCCTGTGTAGTACAAACTCACTGACACACCATTGGTGCATCATGCTGACCCCTGTGAAGTACAAACTCACTGTCACACCATTGGTGCATCATGCTGCATGCTGACCCCTGTGTAGTACAAACTCACTGACACACCATTGGTGCATCATGCTGACCCCTGTGTAGTACAACTCACTGACACACCATTGGTGCATCATGCTGACCCCTGTGTAGTACAAACTCACTGTCACACCATTGGTGCATCATGCTGACCCCTGTGTGGTACAAACTCACTGACACACCATTGGTGCATCATGCTGACCCCTGTGTAGTACAAACTCACTGGCACACCATTGGTGCATCATGCTGACCCCTGTGTAGTAAAAACTAACTAGCACACCATTGGTGCATCATGCTGCATACTGACCTCTGTGTAGTACAAACTCACTGACACACCATTGGTGCATCATGCTGACCCCTGTGTGGTACAAACTCACTGACACACCATTGGTGCATTATGCTGACCCCTGTGTGGTACAAACTCACTGACACACCATTGGTGCATCATGCTGACCCCTGTGTAGTACAACTCACTGTCACACCATTGGTGCATCATGCTGACCCCTGTGTGGTACAAACTCACTGACACACCATTGGTGCATCATGCTGACCCCTGTGTAGTACAAACTCACTGGCACACCATTGGTGCATCATGCTGACCCCTGTGTAGTAAAAACTAACTAGCACACCATTGGTGCATCATGCTGCATACTGACCTCTGTGTAGTACAAACTCACTGACACACCATTGGTGCATCATGCTGACCCCTGTGTAGTACAAATTCACTGACACACCATTGGTGCATCATGCTGACCCCTGTGTAGTACAAACTCACTGTCACACCATTTCTGCATCATGCTGACCCCTGTGTAGTACAAACCCACTGACACACCATTGGTGCATCATGCTGCATGCTGACCCCTGTGTAGTACAAAATCACTGACACACCATTGGTGCATCATGCTGACCCCTGTGTAGTACAAACTCACTGTCACACCATTGGTGCATCATGCTGCATGCTGACCCCTGTGTAGTACAAGTCACTGTCACACCATTGGTGTATCATGCTGACCCCTGTTTAGTACAAGTCACTGACACACCATTGGTGCATCATGCTGCATGCTGACCCCTGTGTAGTACAAACTCACTAACACACCATTGGTGGATCATGCTGACCCCTGTGTAGTACAAACTCACTGACACACCATTGGTGCATCATGCTGACCCCTGTGTAGTACAAACTCACTGACACACCATTGGTGCATCATGCTGACCCCTGTGTAGTACAAACTCACTGACACACCATTAGTGCATCATGCTGACCCCTGTGTAGTACAAACTCACTGACACACCATTGGTGCATCATGCTGACCCCTTTGTAGTATAAGTCACTGTCACACCATTGGTGCATCATGCTGCATGCTGACCCCTGTGTAGTACAAACTCACTGGCACACCATTGGTGCATCATGCTGCATGCTGACCTCTGTGTGGTACAAACTCACTGGCACACCATTGGTGCATCATGCTGACCCCTGTGTAGTACAACTCACTGACACACCATTGGTGCATCATGCTGACCCCTGTGTAGTACAAACTCACTGGCACACCATTGGTGCATCATGCTGCATGCTGACCTCTGTGTGGTACAAACTCACTGGCACACCATTGGTGCATCATGCTGACCCCTGTGTAGTACAAACTCACTGTCACACCATTGGTGCATCATGCTGCATGCTGACCCCTGTGTAGTACAAACTCACTGACATACCATTGGTGCATTATGGTGACCCCTGTGTGGTATAAAATCACTGACACACCATTGGTGCATCATGCTGCATGCTGACCCTTGTGTGGTACAAACTCACTGGCACACCATGGGTGCATCATGCTGCATGCTGACCTCTGTGTGGTACAAACTCACTGGCACACCATTGGTGCATCATGCTGACCCCTGTGTAGTACAACTCACTGACACACCATTGGTGCATCATGCATCATGGTGACCCCTGTGTGGTACAAACTCACTGTCACACCATTGGTGCATCATGCTGCATGCTGACCCCTGTGTAGTACAAACTCACTGTCACACCATTGGTGCATCATGCTGACCCCTGTGTAGTACAAACTCACTGACACACCATTGGTGCATCATGGTGACCCCTGTGTGGTACAAACTCACTGGCACACCATTGGTGCATCATGCTGACCCCTGTGTAGTACAACTCCCTGACACACCATTGGTGCATCATGCTGCATATTGACCTCTGTGTAGTACAAACTCACTGACACACCATTGGTGCATCATGCTGCATGCTGACCCCTCTGTGGTACAAACTCACTGACACACCATTGGTGCATCATGCTGACCCCTGTGTAGTACAAACTCACTGACACACCATTGGTGCATCATGCTGACCCCTGTGTAGTACAAACCCACTGACACACCATTGGTGCATCATGCTGCATGCTGACCCCTGTGTAGTACAAAATCACTGACACACCATTGGTGCATCATGCTGACCCCTGTGTAGTACAAGTCACTGTCACACCATTGGTGTATCATGCTGACCCCTGTTTAGTACAAGTCACTGACACACCATTGGTGCATCATGCTGCATGCTGACCCCTGTGTAGTACAAACTCACTAACACACCATTGGTGCATCATGCTGACCCCTGTGTAGTACAAACTCACTGACACACCATTGGTGCATCATGCTGACCCCTGTGTAGTACAAACTCACTGACACACCATTGGTGCATCATGCTGACCCCTGTGTAGTACAAACTCACTGACACACCATTAGTGCATCATGCTGACCCCTGTGTAGTACAAACTCACTGACACACCATTGGTACATCATGCTGACCCCTTTGTAGTATAAGTCACTGTCACACCATTGGTGCATCATGCTGCATGCTGACCCCTGTGTAGTACAAACTCACTGGCACACCATTGGTGCATCATGCTGCATGCTGACCTCTGTGTGGTACAAACTCACTGGCACACCATTGGTGCATCATGCTGACCCCTGTGTAGTACAAACTCACTGTCACACCATTGGTGCATCATGCTGACCCCTGTGTAGTACAAACTCACTGACATACCATTGGTGCATTATGGTGACCCCTGTGTGGTATAAAATCACTGACACACCATTGGTGCATCATGCTGCATGCTGACCCTTGTGTGGTACAAACTCACTGGCACACCATGGGTGCATCATGCTGCATGCTGACCTCTGTGTGGTACAAACTCACTGGCACACCATTGGTGCATCATGCTGACCCCTGTGTAGTACAACTCACTGACACACCATTGGTGCATCATGCATCATGGTGACCCCTGTGTGGTACAAACTCACTGTCACACCATTGGTGCATCATGCTGCATGCTGACCCCTGTGTAGTACAAACTCACTGTCACACCATTGGTGCATCATGCTGCATGCTGACCCCTGTGTAGTACAAACTCACTGTCACACCATTGGTGCATCATGCTGACCCCTGTGTAGTACAACTCACTGACACACCATTGGTGCATCATGCATCATGGTGACCCCTGTGTGGTACAAACTCACTGTCACACCATTGGTGCATCATGCTGCATGCTGACCCCTGTGTAGTACAAACTCACTGACACACCATTGGTGCATCATGGTGACCCCTCTGTGGTACAAACTCACTGGCACACCATTGGTGCATCATGCTGACCCCTGTGTAGTACAAACTCACTGTCACACCATTGGTGCATCATGCTGCATGCTGACCCCTGTGTAGTACAAACTCACTGACACACCATTGGTGCATCATGCTGCATGCTGACCCCTGTGTAGTACAACTCACTGTCACACCATTGGTGCATCATGCTGACCCCTGTGTAGTACAAACTCACTGACACACCATTGGTGCATCATGCTGCATGCTGACCCCTGTGTAGTACAAACTCACTGTCACACCATTGGTGCATCATGCTGACCCCTGTGTGGTACAAACTCACTGACACAATATTGGTGCATCATGCTGCATGCTGACCCCTGTGTGGTACAAACTCACTGACACACCATTGGTGCATCATGCTGACCCCTGTGTGGTACAAACTCACTGACACAACATTGGTGCATCATGCTGCATGCTGACCCCTGTGTAGTACAAACTCACTGTCACACCATTGGTGCATCATGCTGACCCCTGTGTAGTACAACTCAGTCACACCATTTCTGCATCATGCCGACCCCTGTGTAGTACAAACCCACTGTCACACCATTGGTGCATCATGCTGCATGCTGACCCCTCTGTAGCACAAACTCACTGTCACACCATTGGTGCATCATGCTGCATGCTGACCCCTGTGTAGTACAAACTTACTGTCACACCATTGGTGCATCATGCTGCATGCTGACCCCTGTGTAGTACAAACTCACTGTCACACCATTGGTGCATCATGCTGACCCCTGTGTAGTACAACTCAGTCACACCATTTCTGCATCATGCTGACCCCTGTGTAGTACAAACCCACTGTCACACCATTGGTGCATCATGCTGCATGCTGACCCCTGTGTAGTACAAACTCACTGTCACACCATTGGTGCATCATGCTGCATGCTGACCCCTGTGTAGTACAAACTTACTGTCACACCATTGGTGCATCATGCTGCATGCTGACCCCTGTGTAGTACAAACTCACTGTCACACCATTGGTGCATCATGCTGACCCCTGTGTAGTACAACTCAGTCACACCATTTCTGCATCATGCTGACCCCTGTGTAGTACAAACTCACTGACACACCATTGGTGCATCATGCTGACCCCTGTGTAGTACAAACTCACTGACACACCATTGGTGCATCATGCTGCATGCTGACCCCTGTGTAGTACAACTCACTGACACACCATTGGTGCATCATGCTGACCCCTGTGTAGTACAAACTCACTGGCACACCATTGGTGCATCATGCTGACCCCTTCTGTAGTACAAACTCACTGACACACCATTGGTGCATCATGCTGCATGCTGACCCCTGTGTAGTACAAACTCACTGGCACACCATTGGTGCATCATGCTGCATGCTGACCCCTGTGTAGTACAAACTCACTGTCACACCATTGGTGCATCATGCTGCATGCTGACCCCTGTGTAGTACAAACTTACTGTCACACCATTGGTGCATCATGCTGCATGCTGACCCCTGTGTAGTACAAACTCACTGTCACACCATTGGTGCATCATGCTGACCCCTGTGTAGTACAACTCAGTCACACCATTTCTGCATCATGCTGACCCCTGTGTAGTACAAACTCACTGACACACCATTGGTGCATCATGCTGACCCCTTCTGTAGTACAAACTCACTGACACACCATTGGTGCATCATGCTGCATGCTGACCCCTGTGTAGTACAACTCACTGACACACCATTGGTGCATCATGCTGACCCCTGTGTAGTACAAACTCACTGACACACCATTGGTGCATCATGCTGCATGCTGACCCCTGTGTAGTACAACTCACTGACACACCATTGGTGCATCATGCTGACCCCTGTGTAGTGCAAACTCACTGACACACCATTGGTGCATCATGCTGCATGCTGACCCCTGTGTAGTACAAACTCACTGGCACACCATTGGTGCATCATGCTGCATGCTGACCCCTGTTTAGTACAAACCCACTGTCACACCATTGGTGCATCATGCTGCATGCTGACCCCTGTGTAGTAAAAACTCACTGACACACCATTGGTGCATCATGCTGCATGCTGACCCCTGTGTAGTACAAACTCACTGGCACACCATTGGTGCATCATGCTGCATGCTGACCCCTTTGTAGTACAAACTCACTGTCACACCATTGGTGCAACATGCTGCATGCTGACCCCTGTGTGGTACAAACTCACTGACACACCATTGGTGCATCATGCTGCATGCTGACCCCTGTGTAGTACAAACTCACTGACACACCATTGGTGCATCATGCTGACCCCTGTGTAGTACAACTCACTGACACACCATTGGTGCATCATGCTGCATGGTGACCCCTGTGTAGTACAAACTCACTGGCACACCATTGGTGCAACATGCTGCATGCTGACCCCTGTCTAGTACAAACTCACTGACACACCATTGGTGCATCATGCTGCATGCTGACCCCTGTGTAGTACAAACTCACTGTCACACCATTGGTGCATCATGCTGACCCCTGTGTAGTACAAACTCACTGACACACCATTGGTGCATCATGCTGCATGCTGACCCCTGTGTAGTACAAACTCACTGGCACACCATTGGTGCAACATGCTGCATGCTGACCCCTGTGTAGTACAAACTCACTGACACACCATTGGTGCATCATGCTGACCCCTGTGTAGTACAACTCACTGACACACCATTGGTGCATCATGCATCATGCTGACCCCTGTGTAGTACAAACTCACTGTCACACCATTGGTGCATCATGCTGCATGCTGACCCCTGTGTGGTACAAACTCACTGACACACCATTGGTGCATCATGCTGCATGCTGACCCCTGTGTAGTACAAACTCACTGTCACACCATTGGTGCATCATGCTGCATGCTGACCCCTGTGTAGTACAAACTTACTGTCACACCATTGGTGCATCATGCTGCATGCTGACCCCTGTGTAGTACAAACTCACTGTCACACCATTGGTGCATCATGCTGACTCCTGTGTAGTACAACTCAGTCACACCATTTCTGCATCATGCTGACCCCTGTGTAGTACAAACTCACTGACACACCATTGGTGCATCATGCTGACCCCTTCTGTAGTACAAACTCACTGACACACCATTGGTGCATCATGCTGCATGCTGACCCCTGTGTAGTACAACTCACTGACACACCATTGGTGCATCATGCTGACCCCTGTGTAGTACAAACTCACTGACACACCATTGGTGCATCATGCTGCATGCTGACCCCTGTGTAGTACAACTCACTGACACACCATTGGTGCATCATGCTGACCCCTGTGAAGTACAAACTCACTGACACACCATTGGTGCATCATGCTGCATGCTGACCCCTGTGTAGTACAAACTCACTGGCACACCATTGGTGCATCATGCTGCATGCTGACCCCTGTTTAGTACAAACCCACTTTCACACCATTGGTGCATCATGCTGCATGCTGACCCCTGTGTAGTACAAACTCACTGACACACCATTGGTGCATCATGCTGCATGCTGACCCCTGTGTAGTACAAACTCACTGGCACACCATTGGTGCATCATGCTGCATGCTGACCCCTTTGTAGTACAAACTCACTGTCACACCATTGGTGCAACATGCTGCATGCTGACCCCTGTGTGGTACAAACTCACTGACACACCATTGGTGCATCATGCTGCATGCTGACCCCTGTGTAGTACAAACTCACTGACACACCATTGGTGCATCATGCTGACCCCTGTGTAGTACAACTCACTGACACACCATTGGTGCATCATGCTGCATGGTGACCCCTGTGTAGTACAAACTCACTGGCACACCATTGGTGCAACATGCTGCATGCTGACCCCTGTCTAGTACAAACTCACTGACACACCATTGGTGCATCATGCTGCATGCTGACCCCTGTGTAGTACAAACTCACTGTCACACCATTGGTGCATCATGCTGACCCCTGTGTAGTACAAACTCACTGACACACCGTTGGTGCATCATGCTGCATGCTGACCCCTGTGTAGTACAAACTCACTGGCACACCATTGGTGCAACATGCTGCATGCTGACCCCTGTGTAGTACAAACTCACTGACACACCATTGGTGCATCATGCTGACCCCTGTGTAGTACAACTCACTGACACACCATTGGTGCATCATGCATCATGCTGACCCCTGTGTAGTACAAACTCACTGTCACACCATTGGTGCATCATGCTGCATGCTGACCCCTGTGTGGTACAAACTCACTGACACACCATTGGTGCATCATGCTGCATGCTGACCCCTGTGTAGTACAAACTCACTGTCACACCATTGGTGCATCATGCTGACCCCTGTGTGGTACAAACTCACTGACACACCATTGGTGCATCATGCTGCATGCTGACGCCTGTGTAGTACAACTCACTGACACACCATTGGTGCATCATGCTGACCCCTGTGTAGTACAACTCACTGACACACCATTGGTGCATCATGCTGCATGCTGACCCCTGTGTAGTACAAACTCACTGACACACCATTGGTGCATCATGCTGACCCCTGTGTAGTACAACTCACTGACACACCATTGGTGCATTATGCTAACCCCTGTGTAGTACAAACTCACTGTCACACAATTGGTGCATCATGCTGACCCCTGTGTAGTACAAACTCACTGACACACCATTGGTGCATCATGCTGACCCCTGTGTAGTACAAGTCACTGACACAACATTGGTGCATCATGCTGCATGCTGACCCCTGTGTAGTACAAACTCAGTGACACACCATTGGTGCATCATGCTGCATGCTGACCCCTGTGTAGTACAAACTCACTGACACACCATTGGTGCATCATGCTGACCCCTGTGTAGTACAAACTCACTGACACACCATTGGTGCATCATGCTGCATGCTGACCCCTGTGTGGTACAATCTCACTGTCACACCATTGGTGCATTATGCTAACCCCTGTGTAGTACAAACTCACTGGCACACCATTGGTGCATCATGCTGCATGCTGACCCCTGTGTAGTACAAACTCACTAACACACCATTGGTGCATTATGCTGACCCCTGTGTAGTACAACTCACTGACACACCATTGGTGCATTATGCTAACCCCTGTGTAGTACAAACTCACTGGCACACCATTGGTGCATCATGCTGCATAGTGACCCCTGTGTAGTACAAACTCACTGTCACACCATTGGTGCATCATGCTGACCCCTGTGTAGTACAAACTCACTGTCACACCATTGGTGCATCATGCTGACCCCTGTGTAGTACAAACTCACTGACATACCATTGGTGCATCATGCTGACCCCTGTGTAGTACAAACTCACTGGCACACCATTGGTGCATCATGCTGACCCCTGTGTGGTACAAACTCACTGGCACACCATTGGTGCATCATGCTGACCCCTGTGTGGTACAAACTCACTGGCACACCATTGGTGCATCATGCTGCATGCTGACCCCTGTGTAGTACAACTCACTGACACACCATTGGTGCATCATGCTAACCCCTGTGTAGTACAAACTCACTGACACACCATTGGTGCATCATGCTGCATGCTGACCCCTGTGTAGTACAAACTCACTGACACACCATTGGTGCATCATGCTGCATGCTGACCCCTGTGTAGTACAACTCACTGACACACCATTGGTGCATCATGCTGCATGCTGACCCCTGTGTAGTACAACTCACTGACACACCATTGGTGCATCATGCTGAATACTGACCCTTGTGTGGTACAAACTCACTGGCACACCATTGGTGCATCATGCTGACTCCTGTGTAGTACAAACTCACTGTCACACCATTGGTGCATCATGCTGCATGCTGACCCGTGTGTAGTACAAACTCACTGACACACCATTGGTGCATCATGCTGACCCCTGTGTAGTACAACTCACTGACACACCATTGGTGCATCATGCTGCATGCTGACCCATGTGTAGTACAACTCACTGTCACACCATTGGTGCATCATGCTGCATGCTGACCCGTGTGTAGTACAAACTCACTGACACACCATTGGTGCATCATGCTGCATGCTGACCCCTGTGTAGTACAAACTCACTGTCACACCATTGGTGCATCATGCTGCATGCTGACCCCTGTGTAGTACAAACTCACTGACACACCATTGGTGCATCATGCTGACCCCTGTGTGGTACAAACTCACTGGCACACCATTGTTGCATCATGCTGACCCCTGTGTAGTACAAACTCACTAACATACCATTGGTGCATCATGCTGCATGCTGACCCCTGTGTAGTACAACTCAGTCACACCATTTCTGCATCATGCTGACCCCTGTGTAGTACAACTCACTGACACACCATTGGTGCATCATGCTGACCCCTGTGTAGTACAAACTCACTAGCATACCATTGGGGCATCATGCTGCATGCTGACCCCTGTGTAGTACAAGTCACTGACACAACATTGGTACATCATGCTAACCCCTGTGTGGTACAAACTCACTGACATACCATTGGTGCATCATGCTGACCTCTGTGTAGTACAAAGTCAGTGACACACCATTGGTGCATCATGCTGCATGCTGACCCCTGTGTAGTATAAGTCACTGACACACCATTGGTGCATCATGCTGCATGCTGACCCCTGTGTAGTACAAACTCACTGACACACCATTGGTGCATCATGCTGACCCCTGTGTAGTACAAACTCACTGGCACACCATTGGTGCATCATGCTGACCCCTGTGTAGTACAAACTCACTTTCACGCCATTGGTGCATCATGCTGACCCCTGTGTAGTACAAACTCACTGGCACACCATTGGTGCATCATGCTGACCCCTGTGTAGTACAAACTCACTGACACACCATTAGTGCATCATGCATCATGGTGACCCCTGTGTGGTACAAACTCACTGTCACACCATTGGTGCATCATGCTGACCCCTGTGTAGTACAAACTCACTGGCACACCATTGGTGCATCATGCTGACCCCTGTGTAGTACAAACTCACTGACACACCATTGGTGCATTATGGTGACCCCTGTGTGGTATAAAATCACTGTCACACCATTTCTGCATCATGCTGACCCCTGTGTAGTACAACTCACTGTCACACCATTTCTGCATCATGCTGACCCCTGTGTAGTACAAACTCACTGACACACCATTGGTGCATCATGCTGCATGCTGACCCCTGTGTAGTACAAACTCACTCTCACACCATTGGTGCATCATGCTTCATACTGACCCCTGTGTAGTACAAACTCACTGACACACCATTGGTGCATCATGCTGCATGCTGACCCCTGTGTGGTACAAACTCACTGTCACACCATTGGTACATTATGCTGACCCCTTTGTAGTACAAACTCACTGTCACACCATTGGTGCATCATGCTGACCCCTGTGTGGTATAAACTCACTGGCACACCATTGGTGCATCATGCTGCATGCTGACCCCTGTGTAGTACAACTCACTGACACACCATTGGTGCATCATGCTGACCCCTGTGTAGTACAAACTCACTGACACACCATTGGTGCATCATGCTGACCCCTGTGTAGTACAAACTCACTGACACACCATTGGTGCATCATGCTGACCCCTGTGTAGTACAAACTCACTGACACACCATTGGTGCATCATGCTGCATGCTGACCCCTGTGTAGTACAAACTCACTGACACACCATTGGTGCATCATGCTGCATGCTGACCCCTGTGTGGTACAAACTCACTGACACACCATTGGTGCATCATGCTGCATGCTGACCCCTGTGTGGTACAAACTCACTGACACACCATTGGTGCATCATGCTGCATGCTGACCCCTGTGTAGTACAACTCAGTCACACCATTGGTGCATCATGCTGCATACTGACCCCTGTGTAGTACAAACTCACTGACACACCATTGGTGCATCATGCTGCATACTGACCCCTGTGTAGTACAAACTCACTGACACACCATTGGTGCATCATGCTGACCCCTGTGTAGTACAAACTCACTGACACACCATTTCTGCATCATGCTGACCCCTGTGTAGTACAAACTCACTGTCACACCATTGGTGCATCATGCTGACCCCTGTGTATTACAAACTAACTAGCACACCATTTGTGCATCATGCTGACCCCTGTGTAGTACAAACTCACTGTCACACCATTGGTGCATCATGCTGACCCCTGTGTAGTATAAACTCACTGTCACACCATTGGTGCATCATGCTGACCCCTGTGTAGTACAAACTAACTAGCACACCATTGGTGCATCATGCTGACCCCTGTGTAGTACAAACTCACTGTCACACCATTGGTGCATCATGCTGACCCCTGTGTAGTACAAACTAACTAGCACACCATTGGTGCATCATGCTGACCCCTGTGTAGTACAAACTCACTGTCACACCATTGGTGCATCATGCTGCATGCTGATCCCTGTGTAGTACAAACTCACTGACACACCATTGGTGCATCATGCTGACCCCTGTGTAGTACAAACTCACTGTCACACCATTGGTGCATCATGCTGCATGCTGACCCCTGTGTAGTACAAACTCACTGACACACCATTGGTGCATCATGCTGCATGCTGACCCCTGTGTAGTACAAACAAACTAGCACACCATTGGTGCATCATGCTGACCCCTGTTTAGTACAAACTCACTGTCACCCCATTGGTGCATCATGCTGACCCCTGTGTAGTACAAACTCACTGACACACCATTGGTGCATCATGCTGACCCCTGTGTAGTACAAACTCACTGTCACACCATTGGTGCATCATGCTGCATGCTGATCCCTGTGTAGTACAAACTCACTGACACACCATTGGTGCATCATGCTGACCCCTGTGTAGTACAAACTCACTGTCACACCATTGGTGCATCATGCTGCATGCTGACCCCTGTGTAGTACAAACTCACTGACACACCTTTGGTGCATCATGCTGCATGCTGAGCCCTGTGTAGTACAAACTCACTGTCACACCATTGGTGCATCATGCTGCATGCTGACCCCTGTGTAGTACAAACTCACTGTCACACCATTGGTGCATCATGCTGCATGCTGACCCCTGTGTAGTACAACTCCCTGACACACCATTGGTGCATCATGCTGACCCCTGTGTAGTACAACTCACTGACACACCATTGGTGCATTATGGTGACCCCTGTGTGGTATAAAATCACTGTCACACCATTTCTGCATCATGCTGACCCCTGTGTGGTACAAACTCACTGACACACCATTGGTGCATCATGCTGACCCCTGTGTGGTACAAACTCACTGTCACACCATTGGTGCATCATGCTGACCCCTGTGTAGTACAAACCCACTGGCACACCTTTGGTGCATCATGCTGATACATGTGTAGTACAAACTCACTGTCACACCATTGGTGCATCATGCTGCATACTGACCCCTGTGTGGTACAACTCACTGTCACACCATTGGTGCATCATGCTGCATGCTGACCCCTGTGTAGTACAAACTCACTGACACACCATTGGTGCATCATGCTGCATGCTGATCCCTGTGTAGTACAACTCACTGTCACACCATTTCTGCATCATGCTAACCCCTGTGTAGTACAAACCCACTGGCACACCTTTGGTGCATCATGCTGATACCTTTGTAGTACAAACTAACTAGCACACCATTGGTGCATCATGCTGCATGCTGACCTCTGTGTAGTACAAAACCACTGGCACACCATTGGTGCATCATGCTGCATGCTGACCCCTGTGTGGTACAAACTCACTGACACACCATTGGTGCATCATGCTGACCCCTGTGTAGTACAAACTCACTGTCACACCATTGGTGCATCATGCTGCATGCTGACCCCTGTGTAGTACAACTCACTGTCACACCATTGGTGCATCATGCTGCATGCTGACCCCTGTGTAGTACAACTCACTGACACACCATTGGTGCATCATGCTGACCCCTGTGTAGCACAAACTCACTGGCACACCATTGGTGCATCATGCTGACCCCTGTGTAGTACAAACTCACTGGCACACCATTGGTGCATCATGCTGCATGCTGACCCCTGTGTAGTACTTCTCACTGACACACCATTGGTGCATCATGCTGCATGCTGACCCCTGTGTAGTACAACTCACTGACACAGCATTGGTGCATCATACTGACCCCTGTGTAGTACAAACTCACTGACACACCATTGGTGCATCATGCTGCATGCTGACCCCTGTGTAGTACAAACTCACTGACACGCCATTGGTGCATCATGCTGCATGCTGACCCCTGTGTGGTACAAACTCACTGACACACCATTGGTGCATCATGCTGCATGCTGACCCCTGCGTGGTACAAACTCACTGGCACACCATTGGTGCATCATGCTGCATGCTGACCCCTGTGTAGTACAAACTCACTGACACACCTTTGGTGCATCATGCTGACCCCTGTGTAGTACAAACTCACTGACACACCATTGGTGCATCATGCTGCATGCTGACCCCTGTGTAGTAGAACTCACTGTCACACCATTGGTGCATCATGCTGCATACTGACCCCTGTGTAGTACAAACTCACTGACTCACCTTTGGTGCATCATGCTGACCCCTGTGTAGTACAAACTCACTGACACACCATTGGTGCATCATGCTGCATGCTGACCCCTGTGTAGTACAAACTCACTGGCACACCATTGGTGCATAATGCTGACCCCTGTGTTGTACAAACTCACTGTCACACCATTTCTGCATCATGCTGACCCCTGTGTAGTACAAACTCACTGTCACACCATTTCTGCATCATGCTGCATGCTGGCCCCTGTGTAGTACATACTCACTCTTACACCATTGGTGCATCATGCTGACCCCTGTGTAGTACAAACTCACTAACACACCATTGGTGCATCATGCTGACCCCTGTGTAGTACAAACTCACTGACACACCATTTCTGCATCATGCTGCATGCTGACCCCGGTGTAGTACAAACTCACTGACACACCATTGGTGCATCATGCTGCATGCTGACCCCTGTGTAGTACAAACTCACTGACACAGCATTGGTGCATCATGCTGAATACTGACCCCTGTGTAGTACAAACTCACTGTCACACCATTGGTGCATCATGCTGACCCCTGTGTAGTACAAACTCACTGACACACCATTGGTGCATCATGCTGACCCCTGTGTAGTACAAACTCACTGGCACACCATTGGTGCATAATGCTGACCCCTGTGTTGTACAAACTCACTGTCACACCATTTCTGCATCATGCTGACCCCTGTGTAGTACAAACTCACTGTCACACCATTTCTGCATCATGCTGCATGCTGGCCCCTGTGTAGTACATACTCACTCTTACACCATTGGTGCATCATGCTGACCCCTGTGTAGTACAAACTCACTAACACACCATTGGTGCATCATGCTGACCCCTGTGTAGTACAAACTCACTAACACACCATTTCTGCATCATGCTGCATGCTGACCCCGGTGTAGTACAAACTCACTGACACACCATTGGTGCATCATGCTGCATGCTGACCCCTGTGTAGTACAAACTCACTAACACAGCATTGGTGCATCATGCTGAATACTGACCCCTGTGTGGTACAAACTCACTGTCACACCATTGGTGCATCATGCTGACCCCTGTGTAGTACAAACTCACTGACACACCATTGGTGCATCATGCTGACCCCTGTGTAGTACAAACTCACTGTCACACCATTGGTGCATCATGCTGACCCCTGTGTAGTACAAACTAACTAGCACACCATTGGTGCATCATGCTGACCCCTGTGTAGTACAAACTCACTGTCACACCATTGGTGCATCATGCTGACCCCTGTGTAGTATAAACTCACTGTCACACCATTGGTGCATCATGCTGCATGCTGACCCCTGTGTAGTACAAACTCACTGTCACACCATTTCTGCATCATGCTGACCCCTGTGTAGTACAACTCACTGACACACCATTGGTGCATCATGCTGACCCCTGTGTAGTACAAACTCACTGTCACACCATTGGTGCATCATGCTGACCCCTGTGTAGTACAAACTCACTGTCACACCATTGGTGCATCATGCTGCATGCTGACCCCTGTGTAGTACAAACTCACTGTCACACCATTTCTGCATCATGCTGACCCCTGTGTTGTACAAACTCACTGTCACACCATTGGTGCATCATGCTGACTCCTGTGTAGTACAAACTCACTGTCACACCATTGGTGCATCATGCTGCATGCTGACCCCTGTGTAGTACAACTCAACGACACACCATTGGTGCATCATGCTGACTCCTGTGTAGTACAAACTCACTGACATACCATTGGTGCATTATGGTGACCCCTGTGTGGTATAAAATCACTGTCACACCATTTCTGCATCATGCTGACCCCTGTGTAGTACAAACTCACTGACACACCATTGGTGCATCATGCTGCATGCTGACCCCTGTGTAGTACAAACTCACTCTCACACCATTGGTGCATCATGCTGCATGCTGACCCCTGTGTACTACAAACTCACTGTCACACCATTGGTGCATCATGCTGCATGCTGACCCCTGTGTGGTACAACTCACTGTCACACCATTGGTGCATCATGCTGCATGCTGACCCCTGTGTAGTACAAACTCACTGACTCACCATTGGTGCATCATGCTGCATGCTGATCCCTGTGTAGTACAACTCACTGTCACACCATTTCTGCATCATGCTAAACCCCTGTGTAGTACAAACCCACTGGCACACCTTTGGTGCATCATGCTGATACCTTTGTAGTACAAACTAACTAGCACACCATTGGTGCATCATGCTGCATGCTGACCTCTGTGTAGTACAAAACCACTGGCACACCATTGGTGCATCATGCTGCATGCTGACCCCTGTGTGGTACAAACTCACTGACACACCATTGGTGCATCATGCTGACCCCTGTGTAGTACAAACTCACTGTCACACCATTGGTGCATCATGCTGCATGCTGACCCCTGTGTAGTACAACTCACTGTCACACCATTGGTGCATCATGCTGCATGCTGACCCCTGTGTAGTACAACTCACTGTCACACCATTGGTGCATCATGCTGCATGCTGACCTCTGTGTAGTACAAAACCACTGGCACACCATTGGTGCATCATGCTGCATGCTGACCCCTGTGTGGTACAAACTCACTGACACACCATTGGTGCATCATGCTGACCCCTGTGTGGTACAAACTCACTGACACACCATTGGTGCATCATGCTGACCCCTGTGTAGCACAAACTCACTGGCACACCATTGGTGCATCATGCTGACCCCTGTGTAGTACAAACTCACTGGCACACCATTGGTGCATCATGCTGACCCCTGTGTAGTACAAACTCACTGGCACACCATTGGTGCATCATGCTGCATGCTGACCCCTGTGTAGTACTTCTCACTGACACACCATTGGTGCATCATGCTGCATGCTGACCCCTGTGTAGTACAACTCACTGACACACCATTGGTGCATCATACTGACCCCTGTGTAGTACAAACTCACTGACACACCATTGGTGCATCATGCTGCATGCTGACCCCTGTGTAGTACAAACTCACTGTCACACCATTGGTGCATCATGCTGCATGCTGACCCCTGTGTAGTACAAACTCACTGACACACCATTGGTGCATCATGCTGACTCCTGTGTAGTACAAACTCACTGACACACCATTGGTGCATCATGCTGCATGCTAACCCCTGTGTAGTACAACTCACTGACACACCATTGGTGCATCATGCTGACTCCTGTGTAGTACAAACTCACTGACACACCATTGGTGCATCATGCTGACCCCTGTGTAGTACAAACTCACTGACACACCATTGGTGCATCATGCTGCATGCTGACCCCTGTGTAGTACAAACTCACTGTCACACCATTTCTGCATCATGCTGACCCCTGTGTTGTACAAACTCACTGTCACACCATTGGTGCATCATGCTGACTCCTGTGTAGTACAAACTCACTGTCACACCATTGGTGCATCATGCTGCATGCTGACCCCTGTGTAGTACAACTCACTGACACACCATTGGTGCATCATGCTGACTCCTGTGTAGTACAAACTCACTGACATACCATTGGTGCATTATGGTGACCCCTGTGTGGTATAAAATCACTGTCACACCATTTCTGCATCATGCTGACCCCTGTGTAGTACAAACTCACTGACACACCATTGGTGCATCATGCTGCATGCTGACCCCTGTGTAGTACAAACTCACTCTCACACCATTGGTGCATCATGCTGCATGCTGACCCCTGTGTACTACAAACTCACTGTCACACCATTGGTGCATCATGCTGCATGCTGACCCCTGTGTGGTACAACTCACTGTCACACCATTGGTGCATCATGCTGCATGCTGACCCCTGTGTAGTACAAACTCACTGACTCACCATTGGTGCATCATGCTGCATGCTGATCCCTGTGTAGTACAACTCACTGTCACACCATTTCTGCATCATGCTAAACCCCTGTGTAGTACAAACCCACTGGCACACCTTTGGTGCATCATGCTGATACCTTTGTAGTACAAACTAACTAGCACACCATTGGTGCATCATGCTGCATGCTGACCTCTGTGTAGTACAAAACCACTGGCACACCATTGGTGCATCATGCTGCATGCTGACCCCTGTGTGGTACAAACTCACTGACACACCATTGGTGCATCATGCTGACCCCTGTGTAGTACAAACTCACTGTCACACCATTGGTGCATCATGCTGCATGCTGACCCCTGTGTAGTACAACTCACTGTCACACCATTGGTGCATCATGCTGCATGCTGACCCCTGTGTAGTACAACTCACTGTCACACCATTGGTGCATCATGCTGCATGCTGACCTCTGTGTAGTACAAAACCACTGGCACACCATTGGTGCATCATGCTGCATGCTGACCCCTGTGTGGTACAAACTCACTGACACACCATTGGTGCATCATGCTGACCCCTGTGTGGTACAAACTCACTGACACACCATTGGTGCATCATGCTGACCCCTGTGTAGCACAAACTCACTGGCACACCATTGGTGCATCATGCTGACCCCTGTGTAGTACAAACTCACTGGCACACCATTGGTGCATCATGCTGACCCCTGTGTAGTACAAACTCACTGGCACACCATTGGTGCATCATGCTGCATGCTGACCCCTGTGTAGTACTTCTCACTGACACACCATTGGTGCATCATGCTGCATGCTGACCCCTGTGTAGTACAACTCACTGACACACCATTGGTGCATCATACTGACCCCTGTGTAGTACAAACTCACTGACACACCATTGGTGCATCATGCTGCATGCTGACCCCTGTGTAGTACAAACTCACTGTCACACCATTGGTGCATCATGCTGCATGCTGACCCCTGTGTAGTACAAACTCACTGACACACCATTGGTGCATCATGCTGACTCCTGTGTAGTACAAACTCACTGACACACCATTGGTGCATCATGCTGCATGCTAACCCCTGTGTAGTACAACTCACTGACACACCATTGGTGCATCATGCTGACTCCTGTGTAGTACAAACTCACTGACACACCATTGGTGCATCATGCTGACCCCTGTGTAGTACAAACTCACTGACACACCATAGGTGCATCATGCTGACTCCTGTGTAGTACAAACTCACTGACATACCATTGGTGCATTATGGTGACCCCTGTGTGGTATAAAATCACTGTCACACCATTTCTGCATCATGCTGACCCCTGTGTAGTACAAACTCACTGACACACCATTGGTGCATCATGCTGCATGCTGACCCCTGTGTAGTACAAACTCACTCTCACACCATTGGTGCATCATGCTGCATGCTGACCCCTGTGTACTACAAACTCACTGTCACACCATTGGTGCATCATGCTGCATGCTGACCCCTGTGTGGTACAACTCACTGTCACACCATTGGTGCATCATGCTGCATGCTGACCCCTGTGTAGTACAAACTCACTGACACACCATTGGTGCATCATGCTGCATGCTGACCCCTGTGTAGTACAAACTCACTCTCACACCATTGGTGCATCATGCTGCATGCTGACCCCTGTGTAGTACAAACTCACTGTCACACCATTGGTGCATCATGCTGCATGCTGACCCCTGTGTGGTACAACTCACTGTCACACCATTGGTGCATCATGCTGCATGCTGACCCCTGTGTGGTACAACTCACTGTCACACCATTGGTGCATCATGCTGCATGCTGACCCCTGTGTAGTACAAACTCACTGACTCACCATTGGTGCATCATGCTGCATGCTGATCCCTGTGTAGTACAACTAACTGTCACACCATTTCTGCATCATGCTAACCCCTGTGTAGTACAAACCCACTGGCACACCTTTGGTGCATCATGCTGATACCTTTGTAGTACAAACTAACTAGCACACCATTGGTGCATCATGCTGCATGCTGACCTCTGTGTAGTACAAAACCACTGGCACACCATTGGTGCATCATGCTGACCCCTGTGTGGTACAAACTCACTGACACACCATTGGTGCATCATGCTGACCCCTGTGTAGCACAAACTCACTGGCACACCATTGGTGCATCATGCTGACCCCTGTGTAGTACAAACTCACTGGCACACCATTGGTGCATCATGCTGCATGCTGACCCCTGTGTAGTACTTCTCACTGACACACCATTGGTGCATCATGCTGCATGCTGACCCCTGTGTAGTACAACTCACTGACACACCATTGGTGCATCATACTGACCCCTGTGTAGTACAAACTCACTGACACACCATTGGTGCATCATGCTGCATGCTGACCCCTGTGTAGTACAAACTCACTGTCACACCATTGGTGCATCATGCTGCATGCTGACCCCTGTGTAGTACAAACTCACTGACACACCATTGGTGCATCATGCTGCATGCTGACCCCTGTGTGGTACAAACTCACTGTCACACCATTGGTGCATCATGCTGACCCCTGTGTAGTACAAACTCACTGACACACCATTGGTGCATCATGCTGACCCCTGTGTAGTACAAACTCACTGTCACACCATTGGTGCATCATGCTGACCCCTGTGTAGTACAAACTAACTAGCACACCATTGGTGCATCATGCTGACCCCTGTGTAGTACAAACTCACTGTCACACCATTGGTGCATCATGCTGACCCCTGTGTAGTACAAACTCACTGTCACACCATTGGTGCATTATGCTGCATGCTGACCCCTGTGTAGTACAAACTCACTGTCACACCATTTCTGCATCATGCTGACCCCTGTGTAGTACAACTCACTGACACACCATTGGTGCATCATGCTGACCCCTGTGTAGTACAAACTCACTGTCACACCATTTCTGCATCATGCTGACCCCTGTGTAGTACAACTCACTGACACACCATTGGTGCATCATGCTGACCCCTGTGTAGTACAAACTCACTGTCACACCATTGGTGCATCATGCTGACCCCTGTGTAGTACAAACTCACTGTCACACCATTGGTGCATCATGCTGCATGCTGACCCCTGTGTAGTACAAACTCACTGACACACCATTGGTGCATCATGCTGACTCCTGTGTAGTACAAACTCACTGACACACCATTGGTGCATCATGCTGCATGCTAACCCCTGTGTAGTACAACTCACTGACACACCATTGGTGCATCATGCTGACTCCTGTGTAGTACAAACTCACTGACACACCATTGGTGCATCATGCTGACCCCTGTGTAGTACAAACTCACTGACACACCATAGGTGCATCATGCTGACTCCTGTGTAGTACAAACTCACTGACATACCATTGGTGCATTATGGTGACCCCTGTGTGGTATAAAATCACTGTCACACCATTTCTGCATCATGCTGACCCCTGTGTAGTACAAACTCACTGACACACCATTGGTGCATCATGCTGCATGCTGACCCCTGTGTAGTACAAACTCACTCTCACACCATTGGTGCATCATGCTGCATGCTGACCCCTGTGTAGTACAAACTCACTGTCACACCATTGGTGCATCATGCTGCATGCTGACCCCTGTGTGGTACAACTCACTGTCACACCATTGGTGCATCATGCTGCATGCTGACCCCTGTGTAGTACAAACTCACTGACTCACCATTGGTGCATCATGCTGCATGCTGATCCCTGTGTAGTACAACTCACTGTCACACCATTTCTGCATCATGCTAACCCCTGTGTAGTACAAACCCACTGGCACACCTTTGGTGCATCATGCTGATACCTTTGTAGTACAAACTAACTAGCACACCATTGGTGCATCATGCTGCATGCTGACCCCTGTGTAGTACAACTCACTGTCACACCATTGGTGCATCATGCTGCATGCTGACCCCTGTGTAGTACAACTCACTGTCACACCATTGGTGCATCATGCTGCATGCTGACCTCTGTGTAGTACAAAACCACTGGCACACCATTGGTGCATCATGCTGCATGCTGACCCCTGTGTGGTACAAACTCACTGACACACCATTGGTGCATCATGCTGACCCCCGTGTGGTACAAACTCACTGACACACCATTGGTGCATCATGCTGACCCCTGTGTAGCACAAACTCACTGGCACACCATTGGTGCATCATGCTGACCCCTGTGTAGTACAAACTCACTGGCACACCATTGGTGCATCATGCTGCATGCTGACCCCTGTGTAGTACTTCTCACTGACACACCTGCATGCTAACCCCTGTGTAGTACAACTCACTGACACACCATTGGTGCATCATGCTGACTCCTGTGTAGTACAAACTCACTGACACACCATTGGTGCATCATGCTGACTCCTGTGTAGTACAAACTCACTGACATACCATTGGTGCATTATGGTGACCCCTGTGTGGTATAAAATCACTGTCACACCATTTCTGCATCATGCTGACCCCTGTGTAGTACAAACTCACTGACACACCATTGGTGCATCATGCTGCATGCTGACCCCTGTGTAGTACAAACTCACTCTCACACCATTGGTGCATCATGCTTCATACTGACCCCTGTGTAGTACAAACTCACTGACACACCATTGGTGCATCATGCTGCATGCTGACCCCTGTGTGGTACAAACTCACTGTCACACCATTGGTACATTATGCTGACCCCTTTGTAGTACAAACTCACTGTCACACCATTGGTGCATCATGCTGACCCCTGTGTGGTACAAACTCACTGACACACCATTGGTGCATCATGCTGACCCCTGTGTAGTACAAACTCACTGACACACCATTGGTGCATCATGCTGCATGCTGACCCCTGTGTAGTACAAACTCACTGACACACCATTGGTGCATCATGCTGCATGCTGACCCCTGTGTGGTACAAACTCACTGACACACCATTGGTGCATCATGCTGCATACTGACCCCTGTGTAGTACAAACTCACTGACACACCATTGGTGCATCATGCTGCATGCTGACCCCTGTGTAGTACAAACTCACTGACACACCATTGGTGCATCATGCTGACCCCTGTGTAGTACAAACTCACTGACACACCATTGGTGCATCATGCTGACCCCTGTGTAGTACAAACTCACTGTCACACCATTGGTGCATCATGCTGACCCCTGTGTATTACAAACTAACTAGCACACCATTTGTGCATCATGCTGACCCCTGTGTAGTACAAACTCACTGTCACACCATTGGTGCATCATGCTGACCCCTGTGTAGTACAAACTCACTGTCACACCATTGGTGCATCATGCTGACCCCTGTGTAGTACAAACTAACTAGCACACCATTGGTGCCTCATGCTGACCCCTGTGTAGTACATACTCACTGTCACACCATTGGTGCATCATGCTGACCCCTGTGTATTACAAACTCACTGACACACCAATGGTGCATCATGCTGACCCCTGTGTAGTACAAACTCACTGTCACACCATTGGTGCATCATGCTGCATGCTGATCCCTGTGTAGTACAAACTCACTGACACACCATTGGTGCATCATGCTGACCCCTGTGTAGTACAAACTCACTGTCACACCATTGGTGCATCATGCTGCATGCTGACCCCTGTGTAGTACAAACTCACTGACACACCATTGGTGCATCATGCTGCATGCTGACCCCTGTGTGGTACAAACTCACTGACACACCATTGGTGCATCATGCTGCATGCTGACCCCTGTGTAGTACAAACTCACTGACACACCATTGGTGCATCATGCTGACCCCTGTGTAGTACAAACTCACTGTCACACCATTGGTGCATCATGCTGCATGCTGATCCCTGTGTAGTACAAACTCACTGACACACCATTGGTGCATCATGCTGACCCCTGTGTAGTACAAACTCACTGACACACCTTTGGTGCATCATGCTGCATGCTGACCCCTGTGTAGTACAAACTCACTGACACACCTTTGGTGCATCATGCTGCATGCTGAGCCCTGTGTAGTACAAACTCACTGTCACACCATTGGTGCATCATGCTGCATGCTGACCCCTGTGTAGAACAAACTCACTGTCACACCATTGGTGCATCATGCTGCATGCTGACCCCTGTGTAGTACAACTCCCTGACACACCATTGGTGCATCATGCTGACCCCTGTGTAGTACAACTCACTGACACACCATTGGTGCATTATGGTGACCCCTGTGTGGTATAAAATCACTGTCACACCATTTCTGCATCATGCTGACCCCTGTGTGGTACAAACTCACTGACACACCATTGGTGCATCATGCTGACCCCTGTGTAGTACAAACCCACTGGCACACCTTTGGTGCATCATGCTGATACCTGTGTAGTACAAACTCACTGTCACACCATTGGTGCATCATGCTGCATGCTGACCCCTGTGTGGTACAACTCACTGTCACACCATTGGTGCATCATGCTGCATGCTGACCCCTGTGTAGTACAAACTCACTGACACACCATTGGTGCATCATGCTACATGCTGATCGCTGTGTAGTACAACTCACTGTCACACCATTTGTGCATCATGCTAACCCCTGTGTAGTACAAACCCACTGGCACACCTTTGGTGCATCATGCTGATACCTGTGTAGTACAAACTAACTAGCACACCATTGGTGCATCATGCTGCATGCTGACCCCTGTGTAGTACAAACTCACTGACACACCATTGGTGCATCATGCATCATGCTGACCCTTGTGTAGTACAAACTCACTGACACACCATTGGTGCATCATGCTGCATGCTGACCCCTGTGTAGTACAAACTCACTGACACACCATTGGTGCATCATGCATCATGCTGACCCTTGTGCAGTACAAACTCACTGACATACCATTGGTGCATTATGGTGACCCCTGTGTGGTATAAAATCACTGTCACACCATTTCTGCATCATGCTGACCCCTGTGTGGTACAAACTCACTGACACACCATTGGTACATCATGCTGCATGCTGACCCCTGTGTAGTACAAACTCACTGACACACCATTGGTACATCATGCTGACCCCTGTGTACTACAAACTCACTGTCACACCATTGGTGCATCATGCTGACCCCTGTGTAGTACAAACTCACTGACACACCATTGGTGCATCATGCTGCATGCTGACCCCTGTGTAGTACAAACTCACTAACACACCATTGGTGCATCATGCTGACCCCTGTGTAGTACAAACTCACTGACACACCATTGGTGCATCATGCTGACCCCTGTGTAGTACAAACTCACTGTCACACCATTGGTGCATCATGCTGCATGCTGACCCCTGTGTGGTACAAACTGACTGTCACACCATTGGTGCATCATGCTGCATGCTGACCCCTGTGTAGTACAACTCACTGACACACCATTGGTGCATCATGCTGCATGCTGACCCCTGTGTAGTACAACTCACTGACACACCATTGGTGCATCATGCATCATGCTGACCCCTGTGTGGTACAAACTCACTGACACACCATTGGTGCATCATGCTGCATGCTGACCCCTGTGTGGTACAAACTCACTGGCACACCATTGGTTCATCATGCTGCATGCTGACCCCTGTCTAGTACAACTCCCTGACACACCATTGGTGCATCATGCTGACCCCTGTGTAGTACTAACTCACTGACACACCATTGGTGCATCATGCTGAATGCTGACCCCTGTGTAGTACAAACTCACTGTCACACCATTGGTGCATCATGCTGCATGCTGACCCCTGTGTGGTACAAACTCACTGGCACACCATTGGTACATCATGCTGCATGCTGACCCCTGTGTAGTACAACTCACTGACACACCATTGGTGCATCATGCTGACCCCTGTGTAGTACAAACTCACTGACACACCATTGGTGCATCATGCTGCATGCTGACCCCTGTGTTGTACAAACTCACTGTCACACCATTGGTGCATCATGCTGACCCCTGTGTAGTACAACTCACTGACACACCATTGGTGCATCATGCTGACCCCTGTGTAGTACAAACTCACTGACACACCATTGGTGCATCATGCTGCATGCTGACCCCTGTGTAGTACTTCTTACTGACACACCATTGGTGCATCATGCTGCATGCTGACCCCTGTGTAGTACAACTCACTGACACACCTTTGGTGCATCATGCTGACCCCTGTGTAGTACAAACTCACTGGCACACCATTGGTGCATCATGCTGACTCCTGTGTAGTACAACTCACTGTCACACCATTGGTGCATCATGCTGCATACTGACCCCTGTGTAGTACAAACTCACTGACACACCATTGGTGCATTATGCTGCATGCTGACCCCTGTGTAGTACAACTCCCTGACACACCATTGGTGCATCATGCTGACCCCTGTGTAGTACTTCTCACTGACACACCATTGGTGCATCATGCTGCATGCTGACCCCTGTGTAGTACAACTCACTGACATACCATTGGTGCATCATGCTGACCCCTGTGTAGTACAACTCACTGACACACCATTGGTGCATCATGCTGACTCCTGTGTAGTACAACTCCCTGACACACCATTGGTGCATCATGCTGACCCCTGTGTAGTACAACTCACTGACACACCATTGGTGCATCATGCTGACCCCTGTGTAGTACAACACACTGACATACCATTGGTGCATCATGCTGACCCCTGTGTAGTACAAACTCACTGACACACCATTGGTGCATCATGCTGCATGCTGACCCCTGTGTAGTACAACTCACTGACACACCATTGGTGCATCATGCTGACTCCTGTGTAGTACAACTCCCTGACACACCATTGGTGCATCATGCTGACCCCTGTGTAGTACAACTAACTG
The DNA here is from genome assembly GCA_949317995.1 of Acholoe squamosa. Classification (NCBI taxonomy): domain Eukaryota; kingdom Metazoa; phylum Annelida; class Polychaeta; order Phyllodocida; family Polynoidae; genus Acholoe; species Acholoe squamosa. Next base: position 6,456,600 of record OX439051.1, on the reverse strand, counting down.
ACACACCATTGGTGCATCATGCTGACCCCTGTGTAGTACAAACTCACTGGCACACCATTGGTGCATCATGCTGCATGCTGACCCCTGTGTAGTACAAACTCACTGACACACCATTGGTGCATCATGCTGACCCCTGTGTAGTACAACTCACTGACACACCATTGGTGCATCATACTGACCCCTGTGTAGTACAACTCACTGACACACCATTGGTGCATCATGCTGCATGCTGACCCCTGTGTAGTACAAATTCACTGTCACACCATTGGTGCATCATGCTGCATGCTGACCCCTGTGTAGTACAACTCACTGACACACCATTGGTGCATCATGCTGACCCCTGTGTAGTACAACTCACTGACACACCATTGGTGCATCATGCTGACCCCTGTGTAGTACAACTAACTGACACACCATTGGTGCATCATGCTAACCCCTGTGTAGTACAACTCACTGACACACCATTGGTGCATTATGCTGACCCCTGTGTAGTACAAAGTCACTGGCACACCATTGGTGCATCATGCTGACCCCTGTGTAGTACAAACTAACTAGCACTCCATTGGTGCATCATGCTGACCCCTGTGTAGTACAACTCACTGGCACACCATTGGTGCATCATGCTGCATGCTGATCCCTGTGTAGTACAAACTCACTGACACACCATTGGTGCATCATGCTGACCCCTGTGTAGTACAAACTCACTGTCACACCATTGGTGCATCATGCTGCATGCTGACCCCTGTGTAGTACAAACTCACTGACACACCATTGGTGCATCATGCTGCATGCTGACCCCTGTGTAGTACAACTCACTGACACACCATTGGTGCATCATGCTGACCCCTGTGTAGTACAACTCACTGACACACCATTGGTGCATCATGCATCATGCTGACCCCTGTGTAGTACAACTCACTGACACACCATTGGTGCATCATGCATCATGCTGACCCCTTTGTGGTACAAACTCACTGACATACCATTGGTGCATCATGCTGCATGCTGACCCCTGTGTGGTACAAACTCACTGGCACACCATTGGTGCATCATGCTGCATGCTGACCCCTGTGTAGTACAACTCACTGACACACCATTGGTGCATCATGCTGACCCCTGTGTAGTACAAACTCACTGACACACCATTGGTGCATCATGCTGAATGCTGACCCCTGTGTAGTACAAACTCACTGTCACACCATTGGTGCATCATGCTGAATGCTGACCCCTGTGTAGTACAACTCACTTTCACACCATTGGTGCATCATGCTGACCCCTGTGTAGTACAAGTCACTGACACACCATTGGTGCATCATGCATCATGCTGACCCCTGTGTGGTACAAACTCACTGACACACCATTGGTGCATCATGCTGCATGCTGACCCCTGTGTAGTACTTCTCACTGACACACCATTGGTGCATCATGCTGCATGCTGACCCCTGTGTAGTACAACTCACTGACACTCCATTGGTGCATCATGCTGACCCCTGTGTAGTACAAACTCACTGACACACCATTGGTGCATCATGGTGACCCCTGTGTGGTACAAACTCACTGGCACACCATTGGTGCATCATGCTGACCCCTGTGTAGTACAAACTCACTGACACACCATTGGTGCATCATGCTGCATGCTGACCCCTGTGTAGTACAAACTCACTGGCACACCATTGGTGCATCATGCTGACCCCTGTGTAGTACAAGTCACTGTCACACCATTGGTGCATCATGCTGACGCCTGTGTAGTACAAACTCACTGACACACCATTGGTGCATCATGCTGCATGCTTACCCCTGTGTAGTACAAACTCACTGTCACACCATTGGTGCATCATGCTGACCCCTGTGTGGTACAAACTCACTGACACAATATTGGTGCATCATGCTGCATGCTGACCCCTGTGTGGTACAAACTCACTGACACACCATTGGTGCATCATGCTGACCCCTGTGTGGTACAAAATCACTGGCACACCATTGGTGCATCATGCTGCATGCTGACCCCTGTGTAGTACAAACTCACTGACACACCATTGGTGCATCATGCTGACCCCTGTGTAGTACAACTCACTGACACACCATTGGTGCATCATGCTGCATGCTGACCCCTGTGTAGTACAAACTCACTGACACACCATTGGTGCATCATGCTGCATGCTGACCCCTGTGTAGTACAAATTCACTGTCACACCATTGGTGCATCATGCTGCATGCTGACCCCTGTGTAGTACAACTCACTGACACACCATTGGTGCATCATGCTGACCCCTGTGTAGTACAACTCACTGACACACCATTGGTGCATCATGCTGACCCCTGTGTAGTACAACTCACTGACACACCATTGGTGCATCATGCTGACCCCTGTGTAGTACAACTCACTGACACACCATTGGTGCATTATGCTGACCCCTGTGTAGTACAAAGTCACTGGCACACCATTGGTGCATCATGCTGACCCCTGTGTAGTACAAACTAACTAGCACTCCATTGGTGCATCATGCTGACCCCTGTGTAGTACAAACTCACTGACACACCATTGGTGCATCATGCTGAATGCTGACCCCTGTGTAGTACAACTCACTGGCACACCATTGGTGCATCATGCTGCATGCTGATCCCTGTGTAGTACAAACTCACTGACACACCATTGGTGCATCATGCTGACCCCTGTGTAGTACAAACTCACTGTCACACCATTGGTGCATCATGCTGCATGCTGAACCCTGTGTAGTACAAACTCACTGACACACCATTGGTGCATCATGCTGCATGCTGACCCCTGTGTAGTACAACTCACTGACACACCATTGGTGCATCATGCTGACCCCTGTGTAGTACAACTCACTGACACAACATTGGTGCATCATGCATCATGCTGACCCCTGTGTAGTACAACTCACTGACACACCATTGGTGCATCATGCATCATGCTGACCCCTTTGTGGTACAAACTCACTGACATACCATTGGTGCATCATGCTGCATGCTGACCCCTGTGTGGTACAAACTCACTGGCACACCATTGGTGCATCATGCTGCATGCTGACCCTTGTGTAGTACAACTCACTGACACACCATTGGTGCATCATGCTGACCCCTGTGTAGTACAAACTCACTGACACACCATTGGTGCATCATGCTGAATGCTGACCCCTGTGTAGTACAAACTCACTGTCACACCATTGGTGCATCATGCTGAATGCTGACCCCTGTGTAGTACAACTCACTGTCACACCATTGGTGCATCATGCTGACCCCTGTGTTGTACAAGTCACTGACACACCATTGGAGCATCATGCTGCATGCTGACTCCTGTGTGGTACAAACTCACTGACACACCATTGGTGCATCATGCTGCATGCTGACCCCTGTGTAGTACTTCTCACTGACACACCATTGGTGCATCATGCTGCATGCTGACCCCTGTGTAGTACAACTCACTGACACTCCATTGGTGCATCATGCTGACCCCTGTGTAGTACAAACTCACTGACACACCATTGGTGCATCATGGTGACCCCTGTGTGGTACAAACTCACTGGCACACCATTGGTGCATCATGCTGACCCCTGTGTAGTACAAACTCACTGTCACACCATTGGTGCATCATGCTGCATGCTGACCCCTGTGTAGTACAAACTCACTGACACACCATTGGTGCATAATGCTGCATGCTGACCCCTGTGTAGTACAAACTCACTGGCACACCATTGGTCCATCATGCTGACCCCTGTGTAGTACCAGTCACTGTCACACCATTGGTGCATCATGCTGACCCCTGTGTAGTACAAACTCACTGACACACCATTGGTGCATCATGCTGCATGCTTACCCCTGTGTAGTACAAACTCACTGTCACACCATTGGTGCATCATGCTGACCCCTGTGTGGTACAAAATCACTGACACAACATTGGTGCATCATGCTGCATGCTGACCCCTGTGTAGTACAAACTCACTGTCACACCATTGGTGCATCATGCTGACCCCTGTGTAGTACAAACTCACTGGCACACCATTGGTGCAACATGCTGACCCCTGTGTAGTACAACTCAGTCACACCATTTCTGCATCATGCTGACCCCTGTGTAGTACAAACCCACTGTCACACCATTGGTGCATCATGCTGCATGCTGACCCCTGTGTAGTACAAACTCACTGTCACACCATTGGTGCATCATGCTGCATGCTGACCCCTGTGTAGTACAAACTCACTGTCACACCATTGGTGCATCATGCTGCATGCTGACCCCTGTGTAGTACAAACTCACTGACACACCATTGGTGCATCATGCTGACCCCTGTGTAGTACAAACTCACTGACACACCATTGGTGCATCATGCTGAATGCTGACCCTTGTGTAGTACAAACTCACTGTCACACCATTGGTGCATCATGCTGCATGCTGACCCCTGTATGGTACAAACTCACTGGCACACCATTGGTGCATCATGCTGCATGCTGACCCCTGTGTAGTACAACTCACTGACACACCATTGGTGCATCATGCTGACCCCTGTGTAGTACAAACTCACTGACACACCATTGGTGCATCATGCTGCATGCTGACCCCTGTGTTGTACAAACTCACTGTCACACCATTGGTGCATCATGCTGACCCCTGTGTAGTACAACTCACTGACACACCATTGGTGCATCATGCTGACCCCTGTGTAGTACAAACTCACTGACACACCATTGGTGCATCATGCTGCATGCTAACCCCTGTGTAGTACAACTCACTGACACACCATTGGTGCATCATGCTGACCCCTGTGTAGTACACACTCACTGACACACCATTGGTGCATCATGCTGCATGCTGACCCCTGTGTAGTACTTCTCACTGACACACCATTGGTGCATCATGCTGCATGCTGACCCCTGTGTAGTACAACTCACTGACACACCTTTGGTGCATCATGCTGACCCCTGTGTAGTACAAACTCACTGGCACACCATTAGTGCATCATGCTGACTCCTGTGTAGTACAACTCACTGTCACACCATTGGTGCATCATGCTGCATACTGACCCCTGTGTAGTACAAACTCACTGACACACCATTGGTGCATCATGCTGCATGCTGACCCCTGTGTAGTACAACTCCCTGACACACCATTGGTGCATCATGCTGACCCCTGTGTGGTACTTCTCACTGACACACCATTGGTGCATCATGCTGCATGCTGACCCCTGTGTAGTACAAACTCACTGACACACCATTGGTGCATTATGCTGACCCTTGTGTAGTACAACTCACTGACACACCATTGGTGCATCATGCTGACTCCTGTGTAGTACAACTCCCTGACACACCATTGGTGCATCATGCTCCATGCTGACCCCTGTGTAGTACAACTCACTGTCACACCATTTCTGCATCATGCTGACCCCTCTTTAGTACAACTCACTGACACACCATTGGTGCATCATGCTGACCCCTGTGTAGTACAAACTCACTGGCACACCATTGGTGCATCATGCTGCATGCTGACCCCTGTGTAGTACAAACTCACTGACACACCATTGGTGCATCATGCTGACCCCTGTGTAGTACAACTCACTGACACACCATTGGTGCATCATACTGACCCCTGTGTAGTACAAACTCACTGGCACACCATTGGTGCATCATGCTGCATGCTGAGCCCTGTGTAGTACAAACTCACTGACACACCATTGGTGCATCATGCTGCATGCTGACCCCTGTGTAGTACAAATTCACTGTCACACCATTGGTGCATCATGCTGCATGCTGACCCCTGTGTAGTACAACTCACTGACACACCATTGGTGCATCATGCTGACCCCTGTGTAGTACAACTCACTGACACACCATTGGTGCATCATGCTGACCCCTGTGTAGTACAACTCACTGACACACCATTGGTGCATCATGCTGACCCCTGTGTAGTACAACTCACTGACACACCATTGGTGCATTATGCTGACCCCTGTGTAGTACAAAGTCACTGGCACTCCATTGGTGCATCATGCTGACCCCTGTGTAGTACAAACTCACTGACACACCATTGGTGCATCATGCTGACCCCTGTGTAGAACAAACTCACTCTCACACCATTGGTGCATCATGCTGCATGCTGACCCCTGTGTAGTACAAACTCACTGACACACCATTGGTGCATCATGCTGCATGCTGACCCCTGTGTAGTACAACTCACTGACACACCATTGGTGCATCATGCTGACCCCTGTGTAGTACAACTCACTGACACACCATTGGTGCATCATGCTGCATACTGACCCCTGTGTAGTACAACTCACTGTCACACCATTGGTGCATCATGCAGACCCCTGTGTAGTACAACTCACTGACACACCATTGGTGCATCATGCTGCATACTGACCCCTGTGTAGTACAACTCACTGACACACCATTGGTGCATCATGCATCATGCTGACCCCTTTGTGGTACAAACTCACTGACATACCATTGGTGCATCATGCTGCATGCTGACCCCTGTGTGGTACAAACTCACTGGCACACCATTGGTGCATCATGCTGCATGCTGACCCCTGTGTAGTACAACTCACTGACACACCATTGGTGCATCATGCTGACCCCTGTGTAGTACAAACTCACTGACACACCATTGGTGCATCATGCTGAATGCTGACCCCTGTGTAGTACAAACTCACTGTCACACCATTGGTGCATCATGCTGAATGCTGACCCCTGTGTAGTACAACTCACTGTCACACCATTGGTGCATCATGCTGACCCCTGTGTAGTATTAGTCGCTGACACACCATTGGTGCATCATGCTGCATGCTGACTCCTGTGTGGTACAAACTCACTGACACACCATTGATGCATCATGCTGCATGCTGACCCCTGTGTAGTACTTCTCACTGACACACCATTGGTGCATCATGCTGCATGCTGACCCCTGTGTAGTACAACTCACTGACACTCCATTGGTGCATCATGCTGACCCCTGTGTAGTACAAACTCACTGACACACCATTGGTGCATCATGGTGACCCCTGTGTGGTACAAACTCACTGGCACACCATTGGTGCATCATGCTGACCCCTGTGTAGTACAAACTCACTGTCACACCATTGGTGCATCATGCTGCATGCTGACCCCTGTGTAGTACAAACTCACTGACACACCATTGGTGCATCATGCTGCATGCTGACCCCTGTGTAGTACAAACTCACTGGCACACCATTGGTGCATCATGCTGACCCCTGTGTAGTACAAGTCACTGTCACACCATTGGTGCATCATGCTGACCCCTGTGTAGTACAAACTCACTGACACACCATTGGTGCATCATGCTGCATGCTTACCCCTGTGTAGTACAAACTCACTGTCACACCATTGGTGCATCATGCTGACCCCTGTGTGGTACAAACTCACTGACACAATATTGGTGCATCATGCTGCATGCTGACCCCTGTGTGGTACAAACTCACTGACACACCATTGGTGCATCATGCTGACCCCTGTGTGGTACAAAATCACTGGCACACCATTGGTGCATCATGCTGACCCCTGTGTAGTACAACTCACTGACACACCATTGGTGCATCATACTGACCCCTGTGTAGTACAACTCACCGACACACCATTGGTGCATCATGCTGCATGCTGACCCCTGTGTAGTACAAATTCACTGTCACACCATTGGTGCATCATGCTGCATGCTGACCCCTGTGTAGTACAACTCACTGACACACCATTGGTGCATCATGCTGACCCCTGTGTAGTACAACTCACTGACACACCATTGGTGCATCATGCTGACCCCTGTGTAGTACAACTCACTGACACACCATTGGTGCATTATGCTGACCCCTGTGTAGTACAAAGTCACTGGCACACCATTGGTGCATCATGCTGACCCCTGTGTAGTACAAACTAACTAACACACCATTGGTGCATCATGCTGACCCCTGTGTAGTACAAACTCACTGACACACCATTGGTGCATCATGCTGACCCCTGTGTAGTACAACTCACTGACACACCATTGGTGCATTATGCTGACCCCTGTGTAGTACAAAGTCACTGGCACACCATTGGTGCATCATGCTGACCCCTGTGTAGTACAAACTAACTAACACTCCATTGGTGCATCATGCTGACCCCTGTGTAGTACAAACTCACTGACACACCATTGGTGCATCATGCTGAATGCTGACCCCTGTGTAGTACAACTCACTGGCACACCATTGGTGCATCATGCTGCATGCTGATCCCTGTGTAGTACAAACTCACTGACACACCATTGGTGCATCATGCTGACCCCTGTGTAGTACAAACTCACTGTCACACCATTGGTGCATCATGCTGCATGCTGACCCCTGTGTAGTACAACTCACTGACACACCATTGGTGCATCATGCTGACCCCTGTGTAGTACAACTCACTGACACACCATTGGTGCATCATGCATCATGCTGACCCCTGTGTAGTACAACTCACGGACACACCATTGGTGCATCATGCATCATGCTGACCCCTTTGTGGTACAAACTCACTGACATACCATTGGTGCATCATGCTGCATGCTGACCCCTGTGTGGTACAAACTCACTGGCACACCATTGGTGCATCATGCTGCATGCTGACCCCTGTGTAGTACAACTCACTGACACACCATTGGTGCATCATGCTGACCCCTGTGTAGTACAAACTCACTGACACACCATTGGTGCATCATGCTGAATGCTGACCCCTGTGTAGTACAAACTCACTGTCACACCATTGGTGCATCATGCTGAATGCTGACCCCTGTGTAGTACAACTCACTGTCACACCATTGGTGCATCATGCTGACCCCTGTGTAGTACAAGTCACTGACACACCATTGGTGCATCATGCTGCATGCTGACTCCTGTGTGGTACAAACTCACTGACACACCATTGGTGCATCATGCTGCATGCTGACCCCTGTGTAGTACTTCTAACTGACACACCATTGGTGCATCATGCTGCATGCTGACCCCTGTGTAGTACAACTCACTGACACTCCATTGGTGCATCATGCTGACCCCTGTGTAGTACAAACTCACTGACACACCATTGGTGCATCATGGTGACCCCTGTGTGGTACAAACTCACTGGCACACCATTGGTGCATCATGCTGACCCCTGTGTAGTACAAACTCACTGTCACACCATTGGTGCATCATGCTGCATGCTGACCCCTGTGTAGTACAAACTCACTGACACACCATTGGTGCATCATGCTGCATGCTGACCCCTGTGTAGTACAAACTCACTGGCACACCATTGGTGCATCATGCTGACCCCTGTGTAGTACAAGTCACTGACACACCATTGGTGCATCATGCTGACCCCTGTGTAGTACAAACTCACTGACACACCATTGGTGCATCATGCTGCATGCTTACCCCTGTGTAGTACAAACTCACTGTCACACCATTGGTGCATCATGCTGACCCCTGTGTGGTACAAACTCACTGACACAATATTGGTGCATCATGCTGCATGCTGACCCCTGTGTGGTACAACTCAGTCACACCATTTCTGCATCATGCTGACCCCTGTGTAGTACAAACCCACTGTCACACCATTGGTGCATCATGCTGCATGCTGACCCCTGTGTAGTACAAACTCACTGTCACACCATTGGTGCATCATGCTGCATGCTGACCCCTGTGTAGTACAAACTCACTGTCACACCATTGGTGCATCATGCTGCATGCTGACCCCTGTGTAGTACAACTCAGTCACACCATTTATGCATCATGCTGACCCCTGTTTAGTACAAACCCACTGTCACACCATTGGTGCATCATGCTGCATGCTGACCCCTGTGTAGTACAAACTCACTGACACACCATTGGTGCATCATGCTGCATGCTGACCCCTGTGTAGTACAAACTCACTGGCACACCATTGGTGCATCATGCTGACCCCTGTGTGGTACAAACTCACTGACACACCATTGGTGCATCATGCTGCATGCTGACCCCTGTGTAGTACAACTCACTGACACACCATTGGTGCATCATGCTGACCCCTGTGTAGTACAACTCACTGACACACCATTGGTGCATCATGCTGCATGCTGACCCCTGTGTAGTACAAACTCACTGACACACCATTGGTGCATCATGCTGCATGCTGACCCCTGTGTAGTACAAACCCACTGTCACACCATTGGTGCATCATGCTGCATGCTGACCCCTGTGTAGTACAAACTCACTGTCACACCATTGGTGCATCATGCTGCATGCTGACCCCTGTGTAGTACAAACTCACTGTCACACCATTGGTGCATCATGCTGCATGCTGACCCCTGTGTAGTACAACTCAGTCACACCATTTATGCATCATGCTGACCCCTGTGTAGTACAAACCCACTGTCACACCATTGGTGCATCATGCTGCATGCTGACCCCTGTGTAGTACAAACTCACTGACACACCATTGGTGCATCATGCTGCATGCTGACCCCTGTGTAGGACAAACTCACTGACACACCATTGGTGCATCATGCTGACCCCTGTGTAGTACAAACTCACTGGCACACCATTAGTGCATCATGCTGACTCCTGTGTAGTACAACTCACTGTCACACCATTGGTGCATCATGCTGCATACTGACCCCTGTGTAGTACAAACTCACTGACACACCATTGGTGCATCATGCTGCATGCTGACCCCTGTGTAGTACAACTCCCTGACACACCATTGGTGCATCATGCTGACCCCTGTGTAGTACTTCTCACTGACACACCATTGGTGCATCATGCTGCATGCTGACCCCTGTGTAGTACAAACTCACTGACACACCATTGGTGCATTATGCTGACCCCTGTGTAGTACAACTCACTGACACACCATTGGTGCATCATGCTGACTCCTGTGTAGTACAACTCCCTGACACACCATTGGTGCATCATGCTCCATGCTGACCCCTGTGTAGTACAACTCACTGTCACACCATTTCTGCATCATGCTGACCCCTCTTTAGTACAACTCACTGACACACCATTGGTGCATCATGCTGACCCCTGTGTAGTACAAACTCACTGGCACACTATTGGTGCATCATGCTGCATGCTGACCCCTGTGTAGTACAAACTCACTGACACACCATTGGTGCATCATGCTGACCACTGTGTAGTACAACTCACTGACACACCATTGGTGCATCATACTGACCCCTGTGTAGTACAAACTCACTGGCACACCATTGGTGCATCATGCTGCATGCTGAGCCCTGTGTAGTACAAACTCACTGACACACCATTGGTGCATCATGCTGCATGCTGACCCCTGTGTAGTACAAATTCACTGTCACACCATTGGTGCATCATGCTGCATGCTGACCCCTGTGTAGTACAACTCACTGACACACCATTGGTGCATCATGCTGACCCCTGTGTAGTACAACTCACTGACACACCATTGGTGCATCATGCTGACCCCTGTGTAGTACAACTCACTGACACACCATTGGTGCATCATGCTGACCCCTGTGTAGTACAACTCACTGACACACCATTGGTGCATTATGCTGACCCCTGTGTAGTACAAAGTCACTGGCACTCCATTGGTGCATCATGCTGACCCCTGTGTAGTACAAACTCACTGACACACCATTGGTGCATCATGCTGAATGCTGACCCCTGTGTAGTACAACTCACTGGCACACCATTGGTGCATCATGCTGCATGCTGATCCCTGTGTAGTACAAACTCACTGACACACCATTGGTGCATCATGCTGACCCCTGTGTAGAACAAACTCACTCTCACACCATTGGTGCATCATGCTGCATGCTGACCCCTGTGTAGTACAAACTCACTGACACACCATTGGTGCATCATGCTGCATGCTGACCCCTGTGTAGTACAACTCACTGACACACCATTGGTGCATCATGCTGACCCCTGTGTAGTACAACTCACTGACACACCATTGGTGCATCATGCTGCATACTGACCCCTGTGTAGTACAACTCACTGTCACACCATTGGTGCATCATGCAGACCCCTGTGTAGTACAACTCACTGACACACCATTGGTGCATCATGCTGCATACTGACCCCTGTGTAGTACAACTCACTGACACACCATTGGTGCATCATGCATCATGCTGACCCCTTTGTGGTACAAACTCACTGACATACCATTGGTGCATCATGCTGCATGCTGACCCCTGTGTGGTACAAACTCACTGGCACACCATTGGTGCATCATGCTGCATGCTGACCCCTGTGTAGTACAACTCACTGACACACCATTGGTGCATCATGCTGACCCCTGTGTAGTACAAACTCACTGACACACCATTGGTGCATCATGCTGAATGCTGACCCCTGTGTAGTACAAACTCACTGTCACACCATTGGTGCATCATGCTGAATGCTGACCCCTGTGTAGTACAACTCACTGTCACACCATTGGTGCATCATGCTGACCCCTGTGTAGTACAAGTCACTGACACACCATTGGTGCATCATGCTGCATGCTGACTCCTGTGTGGTACAAACTCACTGACACACCATTGGTGCATCATGCTGACCCCTGTGTAGTACTTCTCACTGACACACCATTGGTGCATCATGCTGCATGCTGACCCCTGTGTAGTACAACTCACTGACACTCCATTGGTGCATCATGCTGACCCCTGTGTAGTACAAACTCACTGACACACCATTGGTGCATCATGGTGACCCCTGTGTGGTACAAACTCACTGGCACACCATTGGTGCATCATGCTGACCCCTGTGTAGTACAAACTCACTGTCACACCATTGGTGCATCATGCTGCATGCTGACCCCTGTGTAGTACAAACTCACTGACACACCATTGGTGCATCATGCTGCATGCTGACCCCTGTGTAGTACAAACTCACTGGCACACCATTGGTGCATCATGCTGACCCCTGTGTAGTACAAGTCACTGTCACACCATTGGTGCATCATGCTGACCCCTGTGTAGTACAAACTCACTGACACACCATTGGTGCATCATGCTGCATGCTTACCCCTGTGTAGTACAAACTCACTGTCACACCATTGGTGCATCATGCTGACCCCTGTGTGGTACAAACTCACTGACACAATATTGGTGCATCATGCTGCATGCTGACCCCTGTGTGGTACAAACTCACTGACACACCATTGGTGCATCATGCTGACCCCTGTGTAGTACAAACTCACTGTCACACCATTGGTGCATCATGCTGCATGCTGACCCCTGTGTAGTACAACTCAGTCACACCATTTATGCATCATGCTGACCCCTGTGTAGTACAAACCCACTGTCACACCATTGGTGCATCATGCTGCATGCTGACCCCTGTGTAGTACAAACTCACTGACACACCATTGGTGCATCATGCTGCATGCTGACCCCTGTGTAGGACAAACTCACTGACACACCATTGGTGCATCATGCTGCATGCTGACCCCTGTGTAGTACAACTCACTGACACACCATTGGTGCATCATGCTGACCCCTGTGTAGTACAACTCACTGACACACCATTGGTGCATCATGCTGACCCCTGTGTAGTACAACTCACTGACACACCATTGGTGCATTATGCTGACCCCTGTGTAGTACAAAGTCACTGGCACACCATTGGTGCATCATGCTGACCCCTGTGTAGTACAAACTAACTAACACACCATTGGTGCATCATGCTGACCCCTGTGTAGTACAAACTCACTGACACACCATTGGTGCATCATGCTGACCCCTGTGTAGTACAACTCACTGACACACCATTGGTGCATTATGCTGACCCCTGTGTAGTACAAAGTCACTGGCACACCATTGGTGCATCATGCTGACCCCTGTGTAGTACAAACTAACTAACACTCCATTGGTGCATCATGCTGACCCCTGTGTAGTACAAACTCACTGACACACCATTGGTGCATCATGCTGAATGCTGACCCCTGTGTAGTACAACTCACTGGCACACCATTGGTGCATCATGCTGCATGCTGATCCCTGTGTAGTACAAACTCACTGACACACCATTGGTGCATCATGCTGACCCCTGTGTAGTACAAACTCACTGTCACACCATTGGTGCATCATGCTGCATGCTGACCCCTGTGTAGTACAACTCACTGACACACCATTGGTGCATCATGCTGACCCCTGTGTAGTACAACTCACTGACACACCATTGGTGCATCATGCATCATGCTGACCCCTGTGTAGTACAACTCACGGACACACCATTGGTGCATCATGCATCATGCTGACCCCTTTGTGGTACAAACTCACTGACATACCATTGGTGCATCATGCTGCATGCTGACCCCTGTGTGGTACAAACTCACTGGCACACCATTGGTGCATCATGCTGCATGCTGACCCCTGTGTAGTACAACTCACTGACACACCATTGGTGCATCATGCTGACCCCTGTGTAGTACAAACTCACTGACACACCATTGGTGCATCATGCTGACCCCTGTGTAGTACAAACTCACTGACACACCATTGGTGCATCATGCTGAATGCTGACCCCTGTGTAGTACAAACTCACTGTCACACCATTGGTGCATCATGCTGAATGCTGACCCCTGTGTAGTACAACTCACTGTCACACCATTGGTGCATCATGCTGACCCCTGTGTAGTACAAGTCACTGACACACCATTGGTGCATCATGCTGCATGCTGACTCCTGTGTGGTACAAACTCACTGACACACCATTGGTGCATCATGCTGCATGCTGACCCCTGTGTAGTACTTCTAACTGACACACCATTGGTGCATCATGCTGCATGCTGACCCCTGTGTAGTACAACTCACTGACACTCCATTGGTGCATCATGCTGACCCCTGTGTAGTACAAACTCACTGACACACCATTGGTGCATCATGGTGACCCCTGTGTGGTACAAACTCACTGGCACACCATTGGTGCATCATGCTGACCCCTGTGTAGTACAAACTCACTGTCACACCATTGGTGCATCATGCTGCATGCTGACCCCTGTGTAGTACAAACTCACTGACACACCATTGGTGCATCATGCTGCATGCTGACCCCTGTGTAGTACAAACTCACTGGCACACCATTGGTGCATCATGCTGACCCCTGTGTAGTACAAGTCACTGACACACCATTGGTGCATCATGCTGACCCCTGTGTAGTACAAACTCACTGACACACCATTGGTGCATCATGCTGCATGCTTACCCCTGTGTAGTACAAACTCACTGTCACACCATTGGTGCATCATGCTGACCCCTGTGTGGTACAAACTCACTGACACAATATTGGTGCATCATGCTGCATGCTGACCCCTGTGTGGTACAACTCAGTCACACCATTTCTGCATCATGCTGACCCCTGTGTAGTACAAACCCACTGTCACACCATTGGTGCATCATGCTGCATGCTGACCCCTGTGTAGTACAAACTCACTGTCACACCATTGGTGCATCATGCTGCATGCTGACCCCTGTGTAGTACAAACTCACTGTCACACCATTGGTGCATCATGCTGCATGCTGACCCCTGTGTAGTACAAACTCACTGACACACCATTGGTGCATCATGCTGCATGCTGACCCCTGTGTAGTACAAACTCACTGGCACACCATTGGTGCATCATGCTGACCCCTGTGTGGTACAAACTCACTGACACACCATTGGTGCATCATGCTGCATGCTGACCCCTGTGTAGTACAACTCACTGACACACCATTGGTGCATCATGCTGACCCCTGTGTAGTACAACTCACTGACACACCATTGGTGCATCATGCTGCATGCTGACCCCTGTGTAGTACAAACTCACTGACACACCATTGGTGCATCATGCTGCATGCTGACCCCTGTGTAGTACAAACCCACTGTCACACCATTGGTGCATCATGCTGCATGCTGACCCCTGTGTAGTACAAACTCACTGTCACACCATTGGTGCATCATGCTGCATGCTGACCCCTGTGTAGTACAAACTCACTGTCACACCATTGGTGCATCATGCTGCATGCTGACCCCTGTGTAGTACAACTCAGTCACACCATTTATGCATCATGCTGACCCCTGTGTAGTACAAACCCACTGTCACACCATTGGTGCATCATGCTGCATGCTGACCCCTGTGTAGTACAAACTCACTGACACACCATTGGTGCATCATGCTGCATGCTGACCCCTGTGTAGTACAAACTCACTGACACACCATTGGTGCATCATGCTGACCCCTGTGTAGTACAAACTCACTGTCACACCATTGGTGCATCATGCTGCATGCTGACCCCTGTTTAGTACAAACCCACTGTCACACCATTGGTGCATCATGCTGCATGCTGACCCCTGTGTAGTACAAACTCACTGACACACCATTGGTGCATCATGCTGCATGCTGACCCCTGTGTAGTACAAACTCACTGGCACACCATTGGTGCATCATGCTGACCCCTGTGTGGTACAAACTCACTGACACACCATTGGTGCATCATGCTGCATGCTGACCCCTGTGTAGTACAACTCACTGACACACCATTGGTGCATCATGCTGACCCCGTGTAGTACAAACTCACTGACACACCATTGGTGCATCATGCTGACCCCTGTGTAGTACAACTCACTGACACACCATTGGTGCATCATGCTGCATGCTGACCCCTGTGTAGTACAAACTCACTGACACACCATTGGTGCATCATGCTGCATGCTGACAACTGTGTAGTACAAACTCTCTGACACACCATTGGTGCATCATGCTGCATGCTGACCCCTGTGTAGTACAAACTCACTGACACACCATTGGTGCATCATGCTGACCCCTGTGTAGTACAACTCACTGACACACCATTGGTGCATCATGCTGACCCCTGTGTGGTACAAACTCACTGACACACCATTGGTGCATCATGCTGACCCCTGTGTAGTACAACTCACTGACACACCATTGGTGCATCATGCTGACCCCTGTGTAGTACAAACTCACTGTCACACCATTGGTGCATCATGCTGACCCCTGTGTAGTACAAGTCACTGTCACACCATTGGTGCATCATGCTGACCCCTGTGTAGTACAAACTCACTGACACACCATTGGTGCATCATGCTGCATGCTTACCCCTGTGTAGTACAAACTCACTGTCACACCATTGGTGCATTATGCTGACCCCTGTGTGGTACAAACTCACTGACACAATATTGGTGCATCATGCTGCATGCTGACCCCTGTGTGGTACAAAATCACTGACACAACATTGGTGCATCATGCTGCATGCTGACCCCTGTGTAGTACAAACTCACTGTGACACCATTGGTGCATCATGCTGACCCCTGTGTAGTACAAACTCACTGGCACACCATTGGTGCAACATGCTGACCCCTGTGTAGTACAACTCAGTCACACCATTTCTGCATCATGCTGACCCCTGTGTAGTACAAACCCACTGTCACACCATTGGTGCATCATGCTGCATGCTGACCCCTGTGTAGTACAAACTCACTGTCACACCATTGGTGCATCATGCTGCATGCTGACCCCTGTGTAGTACAAACTCACTGTCACACCATTGGTGCATCATGCTGCATGCTGACCCCTGTGTAGTACAACTCAGTCACACCATTTATGCATCATGCTGACCCCTGTGTAGTACAAACCCACTGTCACACCATTGGTGCATCATGCTGCATGCTGACCCCTGTGTAGTACAAACTCACTGACACACCATTGGTGCATCATGCTGCATGCTGACCCCTGTGTAGTACAAACTCACTGACACACCATTGGTGCATCATGCTGACCCCTGTGTAGTACAAACTCACTGTCACACCATTGGTGCATCATGCTGCATGCTGACCCCTGTTTAGTACAAACCCACTGTCACACCATTGGTGCATCATGCTGCATGCTGACCCCTGTGTAGTACAAACTCACTGACACACCATTGGTGCATCATGCTGCATGCTGACCCCTGTGTAGTACAAACTCACTGGCACACCATTGGTGCATCATGCTGACCCCTGTGTGGTACAAACTCACTGACACACCATTGGTGCATCATGCTGCATGCTGACCCCTGTGTAGTACAACTCACTGACACACCATTGGTGCATCATGCTGACCCCGTGTAGTACAAACTCACTGACACACCATTGGTGCATCATGCTGACCCCTGTGTAGTACAACTCACTGACACACCATTGGTGCATCATGCTGCATGCTGACCCCTGTGTAGTACAAACTCACTGACACACCATTGGTGCATCATGCTGCATGCTGACCCCTGTGTAGTACAAACCCACTGTCACACCATTGGTGCATCATGCTGCATGCTGACCCCTGTGTAGTACAAACTCACTGTCACACCATTGGTGCATCATGCTGCATGCTGACCCCTGTGTAGTACAAACTCACTGTCACACCATTGGTGCATCATGCTGCATGCTGACCCCTGTGTAGTACAACTCAGTCACACCATTTATGCATCATGCTGACCCCTGTGTAGTACAAACCCACTGTCACACCATTGGTGCATCATGCTGCATGCTGACCCCTGTGTAGTACAAACTCACTGACACACCATTGGTGCATCATGCTGCATGCTGACCCCTGTGTAGTACAAACTCACTGACACACCATTGGTGCATCATGCTGACCCCTGTGTAGTACAAACTCACTGTCACACCATTGGTGCATCATGCTGCATGCTGACCCCTGTTTAGTACAAACCCACTGTCACACCATTGGTGCATCATGCTGCATGCTGACCCCTGTGTAGTACAAACTCACTGACACACCATTGGTGCATCATGCTGCATGCTGACCCCTGTGTAGTACAAACTCACTGGCACACCATTGGTGCATCATGCTGACCCCTGTGTGGTACAAACTCACTGACACACCATTGGTGCATCATGCTGCATGCTGACCCCTGTGTAGTACAACTCACTGACACACCATTGGTGCATCATGCTGACCCCGTGTAGTACAAACTCACTGACACACCATTGGTGCATCATGCTGACCCCTGTGTAGTACAACTCACTGACACACCATTGGTGCATCATGCTGCATGCTGACCCCTGTGTAGTACAAACTCACTGACACACCATTGGTGCATCATGCTGCATGCTGACAACTGTGTAGTACAAACTCTCTGACACACCATTGGTGCATCATGCTGCATGCTGACCCCTGTGTAGTACAAACTCACTGACACACCATTGGTGCATCATGCTGACCCCTGTGTGGTACAAACTCACTGACACACCATTGGTGCATCATGCTGCATGCTGACCCCTGTGTAGTTCAAACTCACTGACACACCATTGGTGCATCATGCTGACCCCTGTGTAGTACAACTCACTGACACACCATTGGTGCATCATGCTGACCCCTGTGTGGTACAAACTCACTGACACACCATTGGTGCATCATGCTGACCCCTGTGTAGTACAACTCACTGACACACCATTGGTGCATCATGCTGACCCCTGTGTAGTACAAACTCACTGTCACACCATTGGTGCATCATGCTGACCCCTGTGTAGTACAACTCACTGACACACCATTGGTGCATCATGCTGCATGCTGACCCCTGTGTAGTACACCTCACTGACACACCATTGGTGCATCATGCTGACCCCTGTGTGGTACAAACTCACTGACACACCATTCGTGCATCATGCTGCATGCTGACCCCTGTGTGGTACAAACTCACTGACACACCATTGGTGCATCATGCTGACCCCTGTGTAGTACAAACTCACTGACACACCATTAGTGCATCATGCTGCATGCTGACCCCTGTGTAGTACAAACTCACTGACACATCATTAGTGCATCATGCTGACCCCTGTGTAGTACAAACTCACTGGCACACCATTGGTGCAACATGCTGCATGCTGACCCCTGTCTAGTACAAACTCACTGACACACCATTGGTGCATCATGCTGCATGCTGACCCCTGTGTAGTACAAACTCACTGACACACCATTGGTGCATCATGCTGACCCCTGTGTAGTACAAACTCACTGACACACCATTGGTGCATCATGCTGACCCCTGTGTAGTACAAACTCACTGTCACACCATTGGTGCATCATGCTGCATGCTGACCCCTGTTTAGTACAAACCCACTGTCACACCATTGGTGCATCATGCTGCATGCTGACCCCTGTGTAGTACAAACTCACTGACACACCATTGGTGCATCATGCTGCATGCTGACCCCTGTGTAGTACAAACTCACTGGCACACCATTGGTGCATCATGCTGACCCCTGTGTGGTACAAACTCACTGACACACCATTGGTGCATCATGCTGCATGCTGACCCCTGTGTAGTACAACTCACTGACACACCATTGGTGCATCATGCTGACCCCGTGTAGTACAAACTCACTGACACACCATTGGTGCATCATGCTGACCCCTGTGTAGTACAACTCACTGACACACCATTGGTGCATCATGCTGCATGCTGACCCCGGTGTAGTACAAACTCACTGGCA
This sequence comes from Acholoe squamosa, assembly GCA_949317995.1. Taxonomy (NCBI): domain Eukaryota; kingdom Metazoa; phylum Annelida; class Polychaeta; order Phyllodocida; family Polynoidae; genus Acholoe; species Acholoe squamosa. Next base: position 6,436,120 of record OX439051.1, on the reverse strand, counting down.
CACCATTGGTGCAACATGCTGCATGCTGACCCCTGTGTAGTACAAACTCACTGACACACCATTGGTGCATCATGCTGCATGCTGACCCCTGTGTAGTACAAACCCACTGTCACACCATTGGTGCATCATGCTGCATGCTGACCCCTGTGTAGTACAAACTCACTGTCACACCATTGGTGCATCATGCTGCATGCTGACCCCTGTGTAGTACAAACTCACTGTCACACCATTGGTGCATCATGCTGCATGCTGACCCCTGTGTAGTACAACTCAGTCACACCATTTATGCATCATGCTGACCCCTGTGTAGTACAAACCCACTGTCACACCATTGGTGCATCATGCTGCATGCTGACCCCTGTGTAGTACAAACTCACTGACAAACCATTGGTGCATCATGCTGCATGCTGACCCCTGTGTAGTACAAACTCACTGACACACCATTGGTGCATCATGCTGACCCCTGTGTAGTACAAACTCACTGTCACACCATTGGTGCATCATGCTGCATGCTGACCCCTGTTTAGTACAAACCCACTGTCACACCATTGGTGCATCATGCTGCATGCTGACCCCTGTGTAGTACAAACTCACTGACACACCATTGGTGCATCATGCTGCATGCTGACCCCTGTGTAGTACAAACTCACTGGCACACCATTGGTGCATCATGCTGACCCCTGTGTGGTACAAACTCACTGACACACCATTGGTGCATCATGCTGCATGCTGACCCCTGTGTAGTACAACTCACTGACACACCATTGGTGCATCATGCTGACCCCGTGTAGTACAAACTCACTGACACACCATTGGTGCATCATGCTGACCCCTGTGTAGTACAACTCACTGACACACCATTGGTGCATCATGCTGCATGCTGACCCCTGTGTAGTACAAACTCACTGACACACCATTGGTGCATCATGCTGCATGCTGACAACTGTGTAGTACAAACTCTCTGACACACCATTGGTGCATCATGCTGCATGCTGACCCCTGTGTAGTACAAACTCACTGACACACCATTGGTGCATCATGCTGACCCCTGTGTGGTACAAACTCACTGACACACCATTGGTGCATCATGCTGCATGCTGACCCCTGTGTAGTTCAAACTCACTGACACACCATTGGTGCATCATGCTGACCCCTGTGTAGTACAACTCACTGACACACCATTGGTGCATCATGCTGACCCCTGTGTGGTACAAACTCACTGACACACCATTGGTGCATCATGCTGACCCCTGTGTAGTACAACTCACTGACACACCATTGGTGCATCATGCTGACCCCTGTGTAGTACAAACTCACTGTCACACCATTGGTGCATCATGCTGACCCCTGTGTAGTACAACTCACTGACACACCATTGGTGCATCATGCTGCATGCTGACCCCTGTGTAGTACAACTCACTGACACACCATTGGTGCATCATGCTGACCCCTGTGTGGTACAAACTCACTGACACACCATTCGTGCATCATGCTGCATGCTGACCCCTGTGTGGTACAAACTCACTGACACACCATTGGTGCATCATGCTGACCCCTGTGTAGTACAAACTCACTGACACACCATTAGTGCATCATGCTGCATGCTGACCCCTGTGTAGTACAAACTCACTGACACATCATTAGTGCATCATGCTGACCCCTGTGTAGTACAAACTCACTGGCACACCATTGGTGCAACATGCTGCATGCTGACCCCTGTCTAGTACAAACTCACTGACACACCATTGGTGCATCATGCTGCATGCTGACCCCTGTGTAGTACAAACTCACTGACACAACATTGGTGCATCATGCTGACCCCTGTGTAGTACAAACTCACTGACACACCATTGGTGCATCATGCTGACCCCTGTGTAGTACAACTCACTGACACACCATTGGTGCATCATGCTGCATGCTGACCCCTGTGTAGTACAAACTCACTGGCAGACCATTGGTGCAACATGCTGCATGCTGACCCCTGTGTAGTACAAACTCACTGACACACCATTGGTGCATCATGCTGACCCCTGTGTAGTACAAACTCACTGACACACCATTGGTGCATCATGCTGACCCCTGTGTAGTACAACTCACTGACACACCATTGGTGCAACATGCTGCATGCTGACCCCTGTGTAGTACAAACTCACTGTCACACCATATGTGCATCATGCTGCATGCTGACACCTGTGTAGTACAAACTCACTGACACACCATTGGTGCATCATGCTGCATGCTGACCCCTGTGTAGTACAAACTCACTGTCACACCATATGTGCATCATGCTGCATGCTGACACCTGTGTAGTACAAACTCACTGTCACACCATTGGTGCATCATGCTGCATGCTGACCCCTGTGTAGTACAAACTCACTGACACACCATTGGTGCATCATGCTGACCCCTGTGTAGTACAAACTCACTGTCACACCATTGGTGCATCATGCTGCATGCTGACCCCTGTGTAGTACAAGTCACTGACACACCATTGGTGCATCATGCTGACCCCTGTGTAGTACAAACTCACTGACACACCATTGGTGCATCATGCTGACCCCTGTGTAGTACAAACTCACTGGCACACCATTGGTGCATCATGCTGCATACTGACCCCTGTGTAGTACAAACTCACTGTCACACCATTGGTGCATCATGCAGACCCCTGTGTAGTAGAAACTCACTGACATACCATTGGGGCATCATGCTGAATGCTGACCCCTGTGTAGTACAAACTCACTGACACACCCTTGGTGCATCATGCTGACCCCTGTGTAGTACAACTCACTGTCACACCATTGGTGCATCATGCTGACCCCTGTGTAGTACAAGTCACTGACACACCATTGGTGCATCATGCTGCATGCTGACCCCTGTGTGGTACAAACTCACTGTCACACCATTGGTGCATCATGCTGACCCCTGTGTAGTACAAGTCACTGACACACCATTGGTGCATTAAGCTAACCCCTGTGTAGTACAAACTCACTGGCACACCATTGGTGCATCATGCTGCATGCTGACCCCTGTGTAGTACAAACTCACTAACACAATATTGGTGCATCATGCTGACCCCTGTGTAGTACAAACTCACTGACACACCATTGGTGCATCATGCTGAATACTGATCCCTGTGTAGTACAAACTCACTAACACACCATTGGTGCATCATGCTGACCCCTGTGTAGTACAACTCACTGACACACCATTGGTGCATTATGCTAACCCCTGTGTAGTACAAATTCACTGGCACACCATTGGTGCATCATGCTGCATACTGACCCCTGTGTAGTACAAACTCACTGTCACACCATTGGTGCATCATGCTGACCCCTGTGTAGTACAAACTCACTGGCACACCATTGGTGCATCATGCTGACCCCTGTGTGGTACAAACTCACTGGCACACCATTGGTGCATCATGCTGCATGCTGACCCCTGTGTAGTACAACTCACTGACACACCATTGGTGCATCATGCTGAATACTGACCCCTGTGTAGTACAACTCACTGACACACCATTGGTGCATCATGCTGACCCCTCTGTAGTACAAGTCACTGACACAACATTGGTGCATCATGCTGCATGCTGACCCCTGTGTAATACAAACTCACTGTCACACCATTGGTGCATCATGCTGACCCCTGTGTAGTACAAACTCACTGTCACACCATTGGTGCATCATGCTGCATGCTGACCCCTGTGTAGTACAACTCACTGACACACCATTGGTGCATCATGCTGCATGCTGACCCGTGTGTAGTACAACTCACTGACACACCATTGGTGCATCATGCTGACCCCTGTGTGGTACAAACTCACTGGCACACCATTGGTGCATCATGCTGCATGCTGACCCCTGTGTAGTACAAACTCACTGGCACACCATTGGTGCATCATGCTGACCCCTGTGTAGTACAAACTCACTGGCACACCATTGGTGCATTATGCTGCATGCTGACGCCTGTGTGGTACAAACTCACTGACACACCATTGGAGCATCATGCTTCATGCTGACCCCTGTGTAGTACAAGTCACTGACACACCATTGGTGCATCATGCTGCATGCTGACCCCTGTGTGGTACAAACTCACTGACACACCATTGGTGCATCATGCTGACCCCTGTTTAGTACAAACCCACTGTCACACAATTTCTGCTTCATGCTGACCCCTGTGTAGTACAAACTCACTGACACACCATTGGTGCATCATGCTGACCCCTGTGTGGTACAAACTCACTGACACACCATTGGTGCATCATGCTGACCCCTGTGTAGTACAAACTCACTGTCACACCATTTCTGCTTCATGCTGACCCCTGTGTAGTACAAACTCACTGACACACCATTGGTGCATCATGCTGCATGCTGACCCCTTTGTAGTACAAGTCAGTGACACACCATTGGTGCATCATGCTGCATGCTGACCCCTGTGTAGTACAAACTCACTGGCACACCATTGCTGCATCATCCTGACCCCTCTGTAGTACAAACTCACCCCTGTGTAGTACAAACTCACTGACACACCATTGGAGCATCATGCTTCATGCTGACCCCTGTGTAGTACAAGTCACTGACACACCATTGGTGCATCATGCTGACCCCTGTGTGGTACAAACCCACTGTCACACCATTGGTGCATCATGCTGCATGCTGACCCCTGTGTAGTACAAGTCACTGACACACCATTGGTGCATCATGCTGACCCCTGTGTGGTACAAACCCACTGACTCACCATTGGTGCATCATGCTGCATGCTGACCCCTGTGTAGTACAAACTCACTGACACACCATTGGAGCATCATGCTTCATGCTGACCCCTGTGTAGTACAAGTCACTGACGTACCATTGGTGCATCATGCTGACCCCCTGTGTAGTACAAAGTCAGTGACACACCATTGGTGCATCATGCTGCATGCTGACCCCTGTGTAGTATAAGTCACTGACACAACATTGGTGCATCATGCTGCATGCTGACCCCTGTGTAGTACAAACTCAGTGGCACACCATTGGTGCATCATGCTGACCCCTGTGTAGTACAAACTCACTGGCACACCATTGGTGCATCATGCTGACCCCTGTGTAGTACAAACTCACTGACACACCATTGGTGCATCATGCTGCATGCTGACCCCTGTGTAGTACAAACTCACTGTCACACCATTGGTGCATCATGCTTCATACTGACCCCTGTGTAGTACAAACTCACTGACACACCATTGGTGCATCATGCTGCATGTTGACCCCTGTGTGGTACAAACTCACTGTCACACCATTGGTACATTATGCTGACCCCTTTGTAGTACAAACTCACTGTCACACCATTGGTGCATCATGCTGACCCCTGTGTAGTACAAACTCACTGACACACCATTGGTGCATCATGCTGACCCCTGTGTAGTACAAACTCACTGACACACCATTGGTGCATCATGCTGACCCCTGTGTAGTACAAACTCACTGTCACACCATTTCTGCTTCATGCTGACCCCTGTGTAGTACAAACTCACTGACACACCATTGGTGCATCATGCTGCATGCTGACCCCTTTGTAGTACAAGTCAGTGACACACCATTGGTGCATCATGCTGCATGCTGACCCCTGTGTAGTACAAACTCACTGGCACACCATTGCTGCATCATCCTGACCCCTCTGTAGTACAAACTCACTCTCACACCATTTCTGCTTCATGCTGACCCCTGTGTAGTACAAACTCACTGACACACCATTGGTGCATCATGCTGCATGCTGACCCCTGTGTAGTACAACTCACTGACACACCATTGGTGCATCATGCTGACCCCTGTGTAGTACAAACTCACTGACACACCATTGGTGCATCATGCTGCATGCTGACCCCTGTGTAGTACAACTCACTGACACACCATTGGTGCATCATGCTGACCCCTGTATAACACAAACTCACTGACACACCTTTGGTGCATCATGCTGCATGCTGACCCCTGTGTGGTACAAACTCACTGGCACACCATTGGTGCATCATGCTGCATGCTGACCCCTGTGTGGTACAAACTCACTGACACACCATTGGTGCATCATGCTAACCCCTGTGTGGTACAAACTCACTGACATACCATTGGTGCATTATGCTGACCCCTGTATAACACAAACTCAATGACACACCATTGGTGCATCATGCTGCATGCTGACCCCTGTGTAGTACAACTCACTGACACACCATTGGTGCATCATGCTGACCCCTGTGTAGTACAAACTCACTGACACACCATTGGTGCATCATGCTGCATGCTGACCCCTGTGTAGTACAACTCACTGACACACCATTGGTGCATCATGCTGACCCCTGTATAACACAAACTCACTGACACACCTTTGGTGCATCATGCTGCATGCTGACCCCTGTGTGGTACAAACTCACTGACACACCATTGGTGCATCATGCTAACCCCTGTGTGGTACAAACTCACTGACATACCATCGGTGCATTATGCTGACCCCTGTATAACACAAACTCACTGACACACCATTGGTGCATCATGCTGCATGCTGACCCCTGTGTAGTACAAACTCACTGGCACACCATTGGTGCATCATGCTGCATGCTGTCGCCTGTATGGTACAAGCTGACTGACACACCATTGGTGCATCATGCTGCATGCTGACCCCTGTGTAGTACAAACTCACTGACACACCATTGGTGCATCATGCTGACCCCTGTGTGGTACAAACTCACTGGCACACCATTGGTGCATCATGCTGCATGCTGACCCCTGTGTAGTACAAACTCACTGGCACACCATTGGTGCATCATGCTGACCCCTGTGTAGAACAAACTCACTGGCACACCATTGGTGCATCATGCTGACCCCTGTGTGGTACAAACTCACTGTCACACCATTGGTGCATCATGCTGCATGCTGACCCCTGTGTAGTACAAGTCACTGACACAACATTGGTGCATCATGCTGCATGCTGACCCCTGTGTAGTACAAGTCACTGACACAACATTGGTGCATCATGCTGCATGCTGACCCCTGTGTAGTACGAAGTCAGTGACACACCATTGGTGCATCATGCTGCATGCTGTCCCCTGTGTAGTACAAACTCACTGGCACACCATTGGTGCATCATGCTGACCCCTGTGTGGTACAAACTCACTGTCACACCATTGGTGCATCATGCTGACCCCTGTGTAGTACAAACTCACTGACACACCATTAGTGCATCATGCATCATGGTGACCCCTGTGTGGTACAACCTCACTGTCACACCACTGGTGCATCATGCTGACCCCTGTGTGGTACTATCTCACTGTCACACCATTGGTGCATCATGCTGACCCCTGTTTATTACAAACTTACTGTCACACCAATGGTGCATCATGCTGCATGCTGACCCCTGTGTAGTACAAGTCACTGACACAACATTGGTGCATCATGCTGCATACTGACCCCTGTGTAATACAAACTCACTGACACACCATTGGTGCATCATGCTGCATGCTGACCCCTGTCTAGTACAAACTCACTGGCACACCATTGGTGCATCATGCTGCATACTCACCCCTGTGTAGTACAAACTCACTGTCACACCATTGGTGCATCATGCTGCATGCTGACCCCTGTGTAGTACAAACTCACTGACACACCATTGGTGCATCATGCTGACCCCTGTGTAGTACAAACTCACTGGCACACCATTGGTGCATTATGCTGCATGCTGACGCCTGTGTGGTACAAACTCACTGACACACCATTGGTGCATCATGCTGCATGCTGACCCCTGTGTAGTACAAACTCACTGACACACCATTGGTGCATCATGCTGACCCCTGTGTGGTACAAACTCACTGACATACCATTGGTGCATTATGCTGACCCCTGTATAACACAAACTCACTGACACACCATTGGTGCATCATGCTGCATGCTGACCCCTGTGTAGTACAACTCACTGACACACCATTGGTGCATCATGCTAACCCCTGTGTGGTACAAACTCACTGACATACCATTGGTGCATTATGCTGACCCCTGTATAACACAAACTCACTGACACACCATTGGTGCATCATGCTGCATGCTGACCCCTGTGTAGTACAAACTCACTGGCACACCATTGGTGCATCATGCTGCATGCTGACGCCTGTATGGTACAAGCTCACTGACACACCATTGGTGCATCATGCTGCATGCTGACCCCTGTGTAGTACAAACTCACTGACACACCATTTCTGCTTCATGCTGACCCCTGTGTGGTACAAACTCACTGGCACACCATTGGTGCATCATGCTGCATGCTGACCCCTGTGTAGTACAAACTCACTGACACACCATTTCTGCTTCATGCTGACCCCTGTGTGGTACAAACTCACTGGCACACCATTGGTGCATCATGCTGACCCCTGTGTGGTACAAACTCACTGTCACACCATTGGTGCATCATGCTGACCCCTGTGTAGTACGAAGTCAGTGACACACCATTGGTGCATCATGCTGCATGCTGTCCCCTGTGTAGTACAAACTCACTGGCACACCATTGGTGCATCATGCTGACCCCTGTGTGGTACAAACTCACTGTCACACCATTGGTGCATCATGCTGACCCCTGTGTAGTACAAACTCACTGACACACCATTAGTGCATCATGCATCATGGTGACCCCTGTGTGGTACAACCTCACTGTCACACCACTGGTGCATCATGCTGACCCCTGTGTGGTACTATCTCACTGTCACACCATTGGTGCATCATGCTGACCCCTGTTTATTACAAACTTACTGTCACACCATTGGTGCATCATGCTGCATGCTGACCCCTGTGTAGTACAAGTCACTGACACAACATTGGTGCATCATGCTGCATGCTGACCCCTGTGTAGTACGAAGTCACTGACACAACATTGGTGCTTCATGCTGCATGCTGACCCCTGTGTAGTACAAACTCACTGGCACACCATTGGTGCATCATGCTGACCCCTGTGTAGTACAAACTCACTGGCACACCATTGGTGCATCATGCTGCATGCTGACCCCTGTGTAGTACAACTCACTGACACACCATTGGTGCATCATGCTGCATGCTGACCCCTGTGTAGTACGAAGTCACTGACACAACATTGGTGCATCATGCTGCATGCTGACCCCTGTGTAGTACAAACTCACTGTCACACCATAGGTGCATCATGCTGACCCCTGTTTATTACAAACTTACTGTCACACCATTGGTGCATCATGCTGCATGCTGACCCCTGTGTAGTACAAGTCACTGACACAACATTGGTGCATCATGCTGCATGCTGACCCCTGTGTAATACAAACTCACTGACACACCATTGGTGCATCATGCTGCATGCTGACCCCTGTCTAGTACAAACTCACTGGCACACCATTGGTGCATCATGCTGCATACTGACCCCTGTGTAGTACAAACTCACTGTCACACCATTGGTGCATCATGCTGCATGCTGACCCCTGTGTAGTACAAACTCACTGACACACCATTGGTGCATCATGCTGCATGCTGACCCCTGTGTAGTACGAAGTCACTGACACAACATTGGTGCATCATGCTGCATGCTGACCCCTGTGTAGTACAAACTGACTGGCACACCATTGGTGCATCATGCTGACCCCTGTGTAGTACAAACTCACTGACACACCATTGGTGCATCATGCTGCATGCTGACCCCTGTGTAGTACAAAGTCACTGACACAACATTGGTGCATCATGCTGCATGCTGACCCCTGTGTAGTACAAACTCACTGGCACACCATTGGTGCATCATGCTGACCCCTGTGTAGTACAAGTCAGTGACACACCATTGGTGCATCATGCTGCATGCTGACCCCTGTGTAGTACAAACTCACTGGCACACCATTGGTGCATCATGCTGACCCCTGTGTAGTACAAGTCACTGACACACCATTGGTGCATCATGCTGCATTCTGACCCCTCTGTAGTACAAGACACTGACACAACATTGGTGCATCATGCTGCATGCTGACCCCTGTGTAGTTCAAGTCACTGACACACCATTGGTGCATCATGCTGCATGCTGACCCCTGTGTACTACAAACTAACTGGCACACCATTGGTGCATCATGCTGACCCCTGTGTAGTACAAACTCACTGTCACACCATTGGTGCATCATGCTGATCCCTGTGTAGTACAACTCACTGACACACCATTGGTGCATCATGCTGCATGCTGACCCCTGTGTACTACAAACTCACTGGCACACCATTGGTGCATCATGCTGACCCCTGTGTGGTACAAACTCACTGTCACACCATTGGTGCATCATGCTGACCTCTGTTTAGTACAAACCCACTGTCACACCATTGGTGCATCATGCTGCATGCTGACCCCTGTGTAGTACAAACTCACTGACACACCATTGGTGCATCATGCTGACCCCTGTGTGGTACAAACTCACTGGCACACCATTGGTGCATCATGCTGCATGCTGACCCCTGTGTAGTACAAGTCACTGACACAACATTGGTGCATCATGCTGCATGCTGACCCCTGTGTAGTACGAAGTCAGTGACACACCATTGGTGCATCATGCTGCATGCTGTCCCCTGTGTAGTACAAACTCACTGGCACACCATTGGTGCATCATGCTGACCCCTGTGTGGTACAAACTCACTGTCACACCATTGGTGCATCATGCTGACCCCTCTGTAGTACAAACTCACTGACACACCATTAGTGCATCATGCATCATGGTGACCCCTGTGTGGTACAAACTCACTGTCACACCACTGGTGCATCATGCTGACCCCTGTGTGGTACTATCTCACTGTCACACCATTGGTGCATCATGCTGACCCCTGTTTATTACAAACTTACTGTCACACCATTGGTGCATCATGCTGCATGCTGACCCCTGTGTAGTACAAGTCACTGACACAACATTGGTGCATCATGCTGCATGCTGACCCCTGTGTAATACAAACTCACTGACACACCATTGGTGCATCATGCTGCATGCTGACCCCTGTCTAGTACAAACTCACTGGCACACCATTGGTGCATCATGCTGCATACTGACCCCTGTGTAGTACAAACTCACTGTCACACCATTGGTGCATCATGCTGCATGCTGACCCCTGTGTAGTACAAACTCACTGACACACCATTGGTGCATCATGCTGCATGCTGACCCCTGTGTAGTACGAAGTCACTGACACAACATTGGTGCTTCATGCTGCATGCTGACCCCTGTGTAGTACAAACTCACTGGCACACCATTGGTGCATCATGCTGACCCCTGTGTAGTACAAACTCACTGACACACCATTGGTGCATCATGCTGCATGCTGACCCCTGTGTAGTACGAAGTCACTGACACAACATTGGTGCATCATGCTGCATGCTCACCCCTGTGTAGTACAAACTCACTGGCACACCATTGGTGCATCATGCTGACCCCTGTGTAGTACAAGTCACTGACACACCATTGGTGCATCATGCTGCATGCTGACCCCTGTGTAGTACAAACTCACTGGCACACCATTAGTGCATCATGCTGACCCCTGTGTAGTACAAGTCACTGACACACCATTGGTGCATCATGCTGCATTCTGACCCCTCTGTAGTACAAGACACTGACACAACATTGGTGCATCATGCTGCATGCTGACCCCTGTGTAGTTCAAGTCACTGACACACCATTGGTGCATCATGCTGCATGCTGACCCCTGTGTACTACAAACTAACTGGCACACCATTGGTGCATCATGCTGACCCCTGTGTAGTACAAACTCACTGTCACACCATTGGTGCATCATGCTGATCCCTGTGTAGTACAACTCACTGACACACCATTGGTGCATCATGCTGCATGCTGACCCCTGTGTACTACAAACTCACTGGCACACCATTGGTGCATCATGCTGACCCCTGTGTGGTACAAACTCACTGTCACACCATTGGTGCATCATGCTGACCTCTGTTTAGTACAAACCCACTGTCACACCATTGGTGCATCATGCTGCATGCTGACCCCTGTGTAGTACAAACTCACTGTCACACCATTGGTGCATCATGCTGCATGCTGACCCCTGTGTAGTACAAGTCACTGACACACCATTGGTGCATCATGCTGCATGCTGACCCCTGTGTAGTACAAACTCACTGTCACACCATTGGTGCATCATGCTGATCCCTGTGTAGTACAAACTCACTGGCACACCATTGGTGCATCATGCTGACCCTCTAGGAGTGTATCAACAGTGTAGAACCTATATTTATTCTGAACCTTGGTGCCTAAATCGGCATGGCTGTACTCACGATATTCACCAATCTAGTGATGGTCAGCTACTCATTACACCTGTAGATATCGATGACAAAAAAACATACAACTTTTATTCACGCAACACATCTCTCATTTACGGGGCGATTCATAAAGTATGTCACATGGGTGGGGAGGTTGTCCATGACTCCTATATATTTATCTGGTTAAAAGTATGATGGAGGCACACCATTGGTGCATCATGCTTACCCCTGTGTGGTACAAACTCACTGACACACCATTGGTGCATCATGCTGCATGCTGACCCCTGTGTAGTACAACTCACTGACACACCATTGGTGCATCATGCTGACCCCTGTGTAGTACAACTCACTGACATACCATTGGTGCATCATGCTGACCCCTGTGTAGTACAAACTCACTGACACACCATTGGCTGCCTGTTGAAGAGTTCTTCTAACAATACGAGACTAGCTGTGTTCATGGAGGCATGATCATACATGTAAGGCCACTCAGCAAAATAAGGATAAAAAAATACAATAAAAATGATGTGGTAACATTTGGATGTGTTACAGACAGATGTATCCTTATTGGTGTACAGCTTATGTTGTTTTAGTCTCTGTTTGTATGACCTCTGTGAGGGCTAAGGTCACCACATATCCTGCTTCCTTGTGTATGTGTGTGGATAGATCACTTCAGAGCCGATCCTTCAGTCCCTGACTATTCGGTCCTGCAGATATTGTATTCTGCAGGTCCTGCTTAAATACCTCAATATATACACAGGATTGGAAGTAAACGGAATTCAAAACATTGTGTACGTTTCATGTACTCTCTTTAATATATTAAGTGGCTCCCTGTTGTGTATTTCTTTATAACTAGATTATAGGTATAGATATAGGTGATATTGTAATATGATCACACTTTAATTTCTTTTGCATTTTAAATATAATATCACCTATATGACGTTATTCAGTGAAGTCTCGAGAAAAGGGAATAGCCCCCCTGGGGTCTAAACTCGTAGTATATATAGTGACACACCTCAAATGCCACCCCATATAACCATAGAATATTAAAACATCCAAGGGAAGCAGGGTCCCCGGAAAAGGGCCTCTTTTGGGGAGAGAGAAGAGAAAAACGGGCTTGGAGTCTTTTTGGGGTAATATATATTTTATTTCACTTCAATTTACCTTTGATTCTAAGGTGGGCCATAGGCGCCTGGGGAATAGCCCCCTAGGGGGCTAAACTCGTAGTATATATAGACACAGCACCTTAAATGCCACCCTATATATCCATAGAAAATTAAAACATCCAAGGGAAGCAGGGTCCCGAGAAAAGGGCCTCTTTTGGGGAGAGAGGAGAGAAAAAGGGGCTTGGAGTCTTTTTGGGGTAATACATACTTATTTCAAAATATATTGGTTCTGATTTTAAGTTGGCACCACAGGTGCCTTTGGGTTTAACCCCCTACCTCCCCAGAAACGTAAAATATGTGTCCTTTCAAGGCAAGGGAGAGGGGGCATGATAATCCTAAAGGTGGCAGCACTATATCAACGTGGCCCCATACTGGGATCAATTTGAGAGTTGAAAAAATATCTCAGAGTTAAATTTGGTTTTTACTGCACAGCACACTAAAGGCAGAGGGCTAATCTCTTAGTATAATTGGAATACAAAGGGGCTGGCTAAACTCATGGTATATACAGTGCGCAGACACTGAATGCACCCTAAATCCAGGTAGACACTTAAAACCCCATGAAAGCACGTTTATATGGTGCTGCCACCTTTTAGATTGTCATGCTCCACCCATTCGGCTTAAAAGGACACATATTTTACATTTCTGTGGGAGGTAGGGGGTTAATCCCAAAGGCAAAAGGGGATTAGCCCCCTGGGGGGCTAAACTCGTAGTATATATAGTGACAACACCTCAAATGCCACCCCATGTAACCATAGAGTATTAAAACATCCAAGGGAAGCAGGGTCCCGGGAAAAGGGCCTCTTTTGGGGAGAGAGAAGAGAAAAAGGGGCTTGGAGTCTTTTTGGGGTAATCATATTTTATTTCACTTTAATTTACCTTTGATTCTAAGGTTGGCCAGAGGCGCCTGGGGAATAGCCCCCTAGGGGGCTAAACTTGTAGTATATATAGACACAGCAACTCAAATGCCACCCTATATATGATACATATTTGTTTTCACTTCAATTTGATATTATGGATATATAGGGTGGAATTTGAGGTGCTGTGTCTATATATACTACGAGTTTAGCCCCCTAGGGGGCTAATCCCCTGGCACTATTGTGCACCCCTAAAATCAGATGTAAATTGTGTTAGTGTGGAAGCCATTTTGTGGAGGATAATTTGGGCATTTACTTCTTCAAATTAAAGGATTAATCAAGAAACACTTCTTCAATTTGGATTCTCTGACTCCTCGTGGCCCGCGCTGAAGGACCGGAAGTACTACTTTATTAAGTTGTCTCCAGTTAAAACAACAAAGTTAGTTCCATTCTCTCACCACAGAGGGCGGCACAGTAGCGCTGTTCCCGCGCTCATTTACCGAGGATCGTGGGTTTACATCCTAACACCCCCACTTAAACTTACGATCGATACATTACTTATGTATACAACTTTGAATAACATATATCAGATATGATCAATACAATATTTATGATAACACATCAGGTTATCAATACATGATGATTTAGATTTATGTACCCATTAGTACACTCAGGAACTTCACAAGCCTGGGTTTTGCAACCGGCTTTGTGAAAACATCGGCAATGTTTTCTGCTGTGGGTACATACTCTAGCTTGAGAGAATTATTCTGCACTTCATTTCTCACAAAATGATATCTGATATCAATATGCTTAGACCTTTGATGATGTACAGGATTTTTAGCTAGTGCCAATGCACCTTGGTTGTCCCCATACAAAACAACACTCTCTGTTTGTTTAATACCAGTCATGTCAGTAAAAAGTTGATTAAGGAACTTTACCTCTTGGGTAGCAGCTGACAGAGCCATATATTCAGCTTCACAAGTGGAAAGTGCAACTGTCTGTTGTTTTCTACTTTTTTACGAAATGAGTGGACCATTGTTGGTCAACCTGAATGCATAACCAGTTATGCTCTTTCTGTCATCAGATGCACCCAGATCATCATCACAAAAGCCACTTAGTTCTAACTCAGCATCAGATTTTTGAAATCTTAGTCCATAATCAAGTGTACCTCTGATATACCGTAGTACCTGCTTGGCTCTACCAAGATCAGCTTTGGTGGGATTCACCATATGTTGAGATAGTTTTGTTACAACATAACACAGATCAGGTCTTGTGATTGACATACAATAGATGAGGCTTCCCACTATTTCTCGGTACTGCTTAGCGTCAGCTAGCTCTTCGGAATCCTCATCCTTTGTAGTATTGGACCCTACATCACAAGGAGTCGATCTGGGTTTACAATCTTCCATTTTGAACCTTTTCAACAACTTCTCGACATATTTGGTTTGGTTCATTTCAACAGATCCATCTTCACATTTGAACTCAATACCTAGGAACCATGATAACTTACCAAGATCCTTCATTTTGAATCTGGTGGACAGAGACTGTTTGACTGTGTTGAGTGTCTTCTCATCGCTTGCTGCAATTATAATATCATCAACCCAAACTACAACAACAGTCTTGGAATTTTGTTCAAACTTAGTATATACACATGAATCAGTCTCAGACTGTTGGAAACCTTCCTCCTCAAGGTAAGTGTCCAACATGTTGTTCCAGTTCCTACCACTTTGCTTTAAACCATACAGAGATTTATTAAGCTTGCAATACAATTTCTCACCATTTTTACCTTTCACCTCATAGCCTTCTGGTTGTTCGATATAGAGTTCACAGTCTATCGGCGCATTCAGATAGGCTGTCTTAACATCCATCTGGTGAACAACCATGTCCTCTTGGACGGCCAACTGCATAAGCATGCGAATCGATGTGATATGGGCAGTGGGTGAAAAAGTCTCATGATAGTCAATATTTGGGACCTGAGAATATCCTTTGGCAACAAACCGTGCCTTGTACTGTTCATCAACGTTTTGTCCCATTTTCATTGCATACACCCATCTACCCCCCACTGCAGATCTACCCTCAGGTAGTGTGGTGAGTTCAAAAGTATCATTGTCAATTAACGCATCCATTTCTACATCCATGGCGTTCTGCCATTTTTGCGCATTGTCCGAGTTCATAGCATCGGTATATGAGTTCGGGATGTGTGACATACGATAACAATAGTCCACAGTGGTGGTTACATAGTCCTGCAAATAGCCAGGCGGGTTACGTCCTCTGCGGGGATACCTAGCATTGTCCCTATTACCCTGCAGGTTTAGATCGGGTTCACCACCAACCCCATTCTGAGGAGCATCATCAGCTACATCCGGAGCTGGGTAAAGTTCAGGTTCTACCTGCGGTGTGGTATACACCGGTTCATCACAACTGTCTGTTACCTCCTCAAACTTATCAAAGAACTTCACACATCTTACTCTACGCACACTGTTACGCTCGGGAATATACACAAGATATGCTGGGCTACACTTATCATAACCTACAAAGATACCCTTCTCGCCACGATCATCCAGCTTCTTCTTTTCCTGTACATAGGCATAACACACAGTACCGAATACATGCATACCGCTCAAGTCTGGTTTCTTACCTGTGAGTGCTTCGAATGGTGTCATATTGACCCTGTCATTGAAACATCTGTTTCTGATGTATACACTACACATAACAGCATAAGTCCACATTTCTTTAGGTAATTTGGCTTCTAATAACAGACATCTTGCCATATGAAATATTGTGCACCAAGATCTTTCTACTGTACCATTTTGTTGAGGTGAATAGGGAGCTGTTTTCTCATGTTTAATCTGATTTTTGACCAACAGAGCTTCGAAACTTGCACTAGTAAATTCGCCCCCATTGTCTGAACGAATACACTTCACCTTACCATATGGTGCACAATCAGCAAGGAACTTCTCTGTAGCTGTTACGGTGTCGCTCTTCTGCTTCAGAAAATAAACCATGTTTACCCCTGAATAGTCATCTACAAAAGATAAGGCATACCTGAAACCGTCTCTTGCTGTAGGATCAATTGGGCCTGCGAGATCACAATAAACAACATCAAGTGGGGCCTCTGCCCGTTTATCTGGATCATGATTTCTGAACTGCGACATTTTACCTTTTACACAGGTATCACAATCAAAACTGTTCTTATCGCTGATTTTCATACCATCAACAACTGACTCGAGTTTCATGCAATCTCTTACATTACAGTGACCAAGAATTTTATGCCACTCTTCCACTGGGTGGGATCGAACACTAGATTTACCAGTTTTGTTGAGAAAATATAATCTACCATATTTCTCTATTTCAAAGCGAGTACCATCTGGCGCATTTAATTCGGCTGAGTCGGGATTGAATTTAACACTGGCGCCTTTTTCAGTTGCCGCTTGCACTGAAAATATATCCTGCTTACAGGATGGGACATAGAGGGCATTCTCTAAAAGAATGTTGTGTGGCCTACCTGTACTGTCCTGAATTTGTACACTGGCTGTACCTTTACCTGCCACAACACCGTTTGTACGGCTGCCATCCGCCAACTCTATGTAGTGTTTCTCTGGAACAAAACTTTCATCAAATTTGACAAATTTGGATTTTTCGGTAACAATATGAGTAGTTGCACCACAATCAACCAATAAACTATACAGGCTAGTTGTATTACAAACATCCGCATAATCAACGCTAACCTTGAACGCAAATGCATGACCCGGTTTCGAACTATCGTCGCTGGCTACTTTAGCCGAGTCCTTCTTCCTACACTGATTTGTATAGTGAGTTTTGGTTTTACAGTTATTGCACCACTTGTTACCCTGCTTTTTATTTTTACACTCAAAAGATCTGTGTCCTGGTTTTCCGCAAGCATAACATGTATAACTCGGTTTGCTGGGGTTGTCACTCTTCCCGGCATCGGACACAGTTTTCATCACATTCTCCTGTCTCGAGTTGAACTCAGCGTCACTAGACCGGCACTTTTCCGTCTCCTCAAAATTTCTAAGTGCCACTTTAAAGTCACTGAACCTATGGTCATCCTTTTGGGTGGTAACAGTTCCAAAAGTATTATATTCAGCTGGAAGACCTTTCAGAACCATAGCAACAAGTAAACTGTCACTCACTTCTTCCCCTGCTTCTTTCAGCACATTTGAAGCGGTCTCCGCACGGATGACGTAGTCGGTGATACACTCATCAGTACCTTTTCTCAATGATGTCAGTTCAGTGTAAAGGGAAATAACCCTGGGCTTACTTTTGCCTTTGTAATGGTCTCTGAGAATTTTAAGAGCCTGTCTGCCATCATCCTTAGCATCTCTCATGATAAGGGATAAGCTCCTATCATCCAAATACTGTACAATTTCTGCATATGCCTCTGCCTTCTTATCTGCAGCTGCAATACCATTCCCAGCAATTGTATCCAGTAACTTCATTTGCCTCATGTGGCCTAAAAATCGACATTCCCAGAGTTCATACTTGCCCTCATCTCCATCAAACACCAACCTGTGCCTGGGACCATGACCTGTTAGTGTGGAAGCCATTTTGTGGAGGATAATTTGGGCATTTACTTCTTCAAATTAAAGGATTAATCAAGAAACACTTCTTCAATTTGGATTCTCTGACTCCTCGTGGCCCGCGCTGAAGGACCGGAAGTACTACTTTATTAAGTTGTCTCCAGTTAAAACAACAAAGTTAGTTCCATTCTCTCACCACAGAGGGCGGCACAGTAGCGCTGTTCCCGCGCTCATTTACCGAGGATCGTGGGTTTACATCCTAACAAATTGAAGTGAAAACCTCTCTCTAGGGGGCTATTTCCCAGGCGCCTGCGGCGCCCCTTAAAATGAGGGGTAAATTGAAGTGAACACACATTTGTATTACCCAAAAAAAACTCCAAGCCCCTTTTTCTCTCCTCTCCCCCCAAAAGAGGCCCTTTTCCCGGGACCCTGCTTCCCTTGGAGGTTTTAATTTTCTATGGATATATAGGGTGGCATTTGAGGTGCTGTGTCTATATATACTACAAGTTTTGCCCCCTAGGGGGCTATTCCCCAGGCGCCTCTGGCGCACCTTAAAATCAGAGGTAAATTGAAGTGAAATAAAATATGTATTACCCCAAAAAGACTCCAAGCCCCTTTTTCTCTCCTCTCTCCCCAAATGAGGCCCTTTTCCCGGGACCCTGCTTCCCTTGGAGGTTTTAATTTTCTATGGATATATAGGGTGGCATTTGAGGTGCTGTGTCTATATATACTACAAGTTTTGCCCCCTAGGGGGCTATTCCCCAGGCGCCTCTGGCGCACCTTAAAATCAGAGGTAAATTGAAGTGAAATAAAATATGTATTACCCCAAAAAGACTCCAAGCCCCTTTTTCTCTCCTCTCTCCCCAAATGAGGCCCTTTTCCCGGGACCCTGCTTCCCTTGGATGTTTTAATTTTCTATGGATATATAGGGTGGCATTTAAGGTGCTGTGTCTATATATACTACGAGTTTAGCCCCCTAGTGGGCTATTACCCAAAAGAGGCCCTTTTCCCGGAGCCTGCTTCCCTTGGAGGTTTTAATTTTCTATAGATATATAGGGTGGAATTTGAGGTGCTGTGTCTATATATACTACGAGTTTAGCCCCCTAGGGGGCTATTCCCCAAAAGAGGCCCTTTTCCCGGACCCTGCTTCACTTGGATGTTTTAATTTTCTATAGATATATAGGGTGGAATTTGAGGTGCTGTGTCTATATATACTAAGAGTTTAGCCCCCTAGTTGGCTATTCCCCAGGCACCTCTGGCGCACCTTAAAATCAGAGGTAAATTGAAGTGAAATAAATTATGTATTACCCCAAAAAGACTCCAAGCTCCGTTTTCTCTCCTCTCTCCCGAAAAGAGGCCCTTTTCTCGGGACCCTGCTTCCCTTGGAGGTTTTAATATTCTATGGATATATAGGGTGACATTTGAGGTGTTGTGTCTATATATACTATGAGTTTAGCCCCCCTTGGGGGCTAATCCCCTGGCACTATTGTGCACCCTTAAAATCAGAGGTAAATTGAAGTGAAATAAAATATGTATTACCCCAAAAAGACTCCAAGCCCCTTTTTCTCTCCTCTCTCCCCAAAAGAGGCCCTTTTCCCAGGACCCTGCTTCCCTTGGATGTTTTAATATTCTATGGATATATAGGGTGGAATTAGAGGTGCTGTGTTTATATATACTACGAGTTTAGCCCCCTAGGGGGCTAATCCCTTTTCTCGAGCCTTCACTGAATAACCCTGAGTCATATAGTTGATATTATATTTAAAGTGCAAAAGAAACTAAAGTGTGAGCCTATTACATGGTTATTCCGTTTGCTCTCTTCAGAATCCATATTTTAAGAGGGGGCTAAAGCAATACATAGCCCATATAATAATAAACGCAATATTATCATTGTCAAAAAAGAAATAATGAATAACAAGAGTTAGCTCAGTATTTTAATCATCAAACTCTGTAAAGCATGTCAAGCAGTAATGCCTTGTGTTTTGGCCTTAATAATGGTCTGATCTGTATGCCATACAAAACAAAATATAGCCCATGGGGAGTGCACCTAGTCAGCCTAGTGGATTCTTGGTTCTCTACCGTTAACCATTTTTCATATTCATATATAAATGTTTTCAGTTTTTGTTTTTTTGACGTATAAACAAGATAGGATGACACAGAGTGACGTGATATCTCAAACCTATGAAGACACATCCTGAAGAAGAATTAAGACATCAAAGAGGAGAGGGAGGTAGACTAGTCATGAGACCTAGCTCCTAAAGCTGCTTTTGGAGTTAACCATTGCTTTAACATATTGCTGAAAATCGTTGTAAAATCAACCCTAAAGGGTAGACGGCAGAATCTGGTTCCGTAGGCAATGTATCATGAGAATAGGAAATGCCCGTCACACCTCACCTTTTACCTTGTTTATCAGAATAATATGCCACAAAATGACAGAAGGAGCATTCATCAGGCTTATTACTGTGGCCTATTATAGTCCAGAGACAGCTGTGGGAACCTTCACTTTTCAGATTAGGATGTAAAGCAAGATCAATTTAAGGGGTGTATGCAGCATATTTTGGATGTATTAGGACACAGCGTATGAAGAAAAGTCCTGAGGAAGGATTAAAACAAGAAAGAGGACAGGAATGTATACTATTAATAAGACTTAATAACTCTAAAGGGCAGTGTTTGCGGAGAATCAAGAAACACAAGCATAGTGCAGTAACAAGCAGAGGGGCGCCAGGGGTTAGCCCTTTGGAAAAAATGAAAACAATAAGTATGCCAAATGGTGGATTATGGGGCATACTAAACACATCAAATGTAATTTGTTCTCAACCATATGTGCCTATAGTTTGTTCGTCTAAGAGTCCAATTGCTACAGTCACATTCATACCCAGTTCCGCCCTTTCAGATTTTTACATCTTTGACTTCCTATCATTCATATGAACTTCCACCTTTTTTAAGATATCACCATACCAGGTTTCCATACATCTCAATGAGTCCCACCCTTAGATCCCATCCCTTATAGTTCCACTCACCCATGCTAATTTCCACAAACCAATACTAAGTTACACCCCTTCAGTTCCCACACACTTCTAGCTCCACTCACCTGTGCTGGAGGCTGTTGCGAAAAGATTGATTAGTTGACTTCCAGGATAGGTACCTCACTTCCCACGTCCCTCCTCTACTTAACCACTCAGTATCACTTCCACCTTAGTCCAGAAGTAGTCACTTTCCAACAAATCATAATGTGTTGCCAAAAGTGGTCACACCTGAGTGCTTCCCAGACTGCCCACACCTACATACTTATAGGACAGAGTGAAGCAACTTCCAGTTCAGGGGTTGTGAGTAACCACTTCTGGACCACTTCTTTTGGAAAGTGCCATTTGGCAATGCAATAGAGAATAGATTACCAAAGATGAGTGCCTTCCGTTTTTGGAAGTACACCTCCGACAGAAGTGACTTCCAATGGTTTAGCAAGAGCCACCACCAGTATCACTTCTAACACTGTAGTCTACAAGTAGTCACTTTCCTACAAATCAAACTCTGTTGCGAAAATTGGTCACACCTGAGTGTTTCCCAGACTGCCCACACCTACATACTTATGCAACAGAATGTCAAAAGCAACTCCCAGTTGAGGGGTTGTTAGTAACCACTTCTAGACCACTTCGGGACCACTTCTGTTGGGAAGTGCCATTTGGCAATACAATAGAGAAGAGACTACCAAAGATGAGTGCCTTCCGTTTCTGGAAGTACACCTCTGACAGAAGTGACTTCCAAGGGTTTAGCAACAGCCACCAGAGCTCCGTCCTTCCAGATCCAAACACCTTGCAGTGCAACCTCCTAAAGATCCAAACTGCAAGCAATACCACTCCCCAGGTCAGGTTCCACTCTTAGAGAATTCACCCAACCAGTACTAGTCCAAACGGTTACGCTCAACCAAGTCCTCTCCTTGGTATTTGATCCATCTATATGGAAATATCTTTGCTCCGTTCAGAAACATTTTGGGGATGGGACACACTCATTTTGCCTCCATTGGGGTGAGGGGAACAGTGACCCCAATGTCAAAAGCATCATCATCCCCCTTTGCTTAAAAGCCATGAGAATATCAAAAGGTACCTTAGTACACCCGTAAACATATGCCTTCAATAAGAAATTGAGAGAATATGGGATTGGCTTTGCAGTAGGAATGGTGGAGAGCCGATCATAAAGAGGAAAACTGTGGTAAAAATGTGGATTAAAATGTTTTACACCCTCAGGAGGGTGTTGCTCCTATAGTGAAAGAAAGAGCTGGCTAAAAATGCCATTGTTTCCAGTCCTTTCCTTTCATGTAGCTATAAATTGTCCCTTTGCTCACAAGTGGTCATTCACATATGGTGCTAAAAAAGGGGGATTTGAGTAGGTACCTAGTTGGAAGAAGTCAGTCAGTATAATAAACTATAGAGGGTGTGACATGAGTAGGTACCTGGTAGTGCAGCTCTCTCTATTTTAAACAAGGCAGGTGACTTTTCAGACCAATGTGGTGAGTGCAAGTTGAATGGTGAAGCAGTGCACAACTTGTTTAGAAAAGAGGGCACCTACTCTCAGCTCTTTTTACAATAGAAGCAACACCCTACTGGCAAACCTGAATCTGACTCCTAGACTCTCCATCCATCCTGCGTCTTACTTGTAAACTCTCCACTCTGTATGTGATCCTGCACCCTCCACCCACCCTATGTATGACTAGTACTAATAAAATCTAGCATAAATATGGAGGAATATTGCCGAACCATGGGCCTCCATATTTATGTCATATTACGTTTATACCACCTTTACCTCCATAATAACATTAAAATCCTACCTGATATCCCCAGAATAAAAGCAGTAGAAGACATTTTGTAAGTGCCAGCGATCCTCCCCGGTGCGGTAGCCTTCACCATGGTGGTGTTGTTTATTGTTGGGTGCCCAACTTCCACTCATTTTCTTTTATCTTGATTTCAAGCTTGTTATGTTATAATATTAAAGTCCCAACAAGTATCTATCCATAGATGATGAAGGGCATGCCAAATTTCTCCAATATATTCAAAATAAAGAAGAATCCAATGAATTTTCCACCGTAAATGAGTCACGGACGGCCATTCTTCGTGTCTTCCTCATTCGGCGTGTGACCTACATCCGGGCCAGTGATACTCGGTGAAGAAATCCATGAAATTATCATGTATACATTTGGAATGTTACAACCCAAAATATCCTACTCTCATCATGTATGGATCGTATATTTGCCGGGGCTAGGATTTTATAACCTGACAAGATTGGACTCAATATGAAAAGTGGGTGGAAACACAGCAGTACCAGGTAGGTTTTATATACTTAAGCATCGGAGTTCATCAGCGTTCAGTGTGGTGTAATGGCTAAGGCACTCGCCTACTACCACTGCAGCTGGGGTTCAATATCCCTACAAGTTGGCTTGATTTTTTCAGATCAAAACAATGGCGAGACAGAATTTGTATGTCTGCCAGCACTTTCCTAAAATATTCTACTTCCAACTTGACCTCGAAAAAGTATATCCAAAAAAAAAACAAAAAAAAAAAACAAAAAACATGTGCGTACATGCTCTGATAAGGCACTGGTAGAGGAGAGCAGAACAGTAAGGGAGGTGCCAGAATAGTGGTATAAACCATACCCAACCACTGTGTCTGACTCCTATAGCCTCAACCTACCCTATTCATGACACCTACACCCTCCACCTACACTGTGTGTTACTCCTGCACCCTCAACCTGCCCTGCATCTGACACCTTCTTTGCCCTGCCTGTTACTTTTACCCAGTCTAACCATCCTGCATATCTCCTACACCTTCATTTCACACTGCATGTGACTCCTGCATGATCCATCCACCTTCCCCACTCTTGGCTCCTACACCCTCCGCCAACCCTGCATGTGACTCTTGGCTCCTACACCCTCCGCCCACCCTGCTTGTAACTCTGGGCTCCTACACCCTCTGCCCACCTTGCTTGTGACTCTTGGCTCCTACACCCTCTGCCCACCTTGCTTGTGACTCTTGGCTCCTACACCCTCTGCCCACCTTGCTTGTGACTCTTGGCTCCTACACCCTCCGCCCACCCTGCGTTTGACTCTTGGCTCCTACACCCCCGCCCACCCTGCGTGTGACTCTTGGCTCCTACACCCTCCGCCCACCCTGTGTGTGACTCTTGGTTCCTACACCCTCCGCCCACCCTGTGTGTGACTCTTGGCTCCTACACCCTCCAACTACACTTTTCGCCCTCCTCTCACCCAGCTTGTCATTTCTGTACACCTTCCACTCAAGCTCCACATCCTACACATCAAACTTTACACCCTCCGCTCACTTACTTCTGACTGCTACACCCTCCGCCACTCCCCCCCCCCCAACCTTTTTTTTTTAGGTTTTTATGCCTTACCCCTTGACAGTGATCATAGTAGTGCTAAAAGTGCTAAATTTTGAACATTTTACAAACACTTTATGAAAAATGTTTGTAAAAAATGTTTGTGAATAACTTTTTTTTATATTATCTAGATGGCATGAATACGAACAAATTGAGCAATGAGGTCAGCTTGTTTCTAAGGGTTGGGCACTTCCTAAATTTTGTGCGAACATGATTTAAAGACAAAGGGGCTATTTTTTGGGTCATAGACACGGGCCCTCGAGGTTCCATTGATTATTGGTGATTTTCAGGCAATACTGAAGAGAAAGAATTATATTTTTAAATCAAAAATGTCAAATTCTCCCTCAAACCAGACAGACTTGGTCCCCTTCATCACTCCGTTCAACCCTACACTCTCACAATATCTACTGGCCTGCCCCCCTCTGTCCCCTTATTCCCTCCACCTGCTGTTTTCACCCATGTCACTCCTCCACCCCCAAGTCTCCCCTTTATACTCTAGATTTTAATCAAGAATCTTAAAACTTAATCAAATCAGCCACTTGACATTTCATGATGACATGTATCAAATTCTGTATTTTTTTATTTAGATCTAACTTCTGTATTTCGATATATTAGCATACTTACAAGAACAGTGTATGATGTATCAATTTTGGGCTACTATTTATAGTATTGTGGTGGTTCTTTTTTTGTGTATGACAAACGAGTCAACAAAAAGGTAATTTGGGTGTATGCGAACAGGTTTATTGGGTCACACAAGTTACGGCTACCAGGAGGTAGCGGGAAAAGCTTCCGGCATATATCGGGTACTTTCAGCAGCTTCTAGAGATGTTAGCCTAGAGGCGGCCAAGCCAACTCTGACTCGGCGGCTGAGCCCTGTCCCCCTTACAGGTAGAGACAGTGGCGCCACACCGTGCTACCCTCTCACCTCCTGGCTAGGTGGCAAGTGGAGGGCAGAGCCCGGCTGGCTGACTCACCCACCGCGCCAAAGGACCATAACGTATATTTTACACATACCTCTACAGTATTAAGTAAGAAGGGGGCAGAACTATGCAAAATGAAGTATTTTTCAGCATTGGGTTGTTACACATTATACAGAAACATGCATCCTGCAAAAATTGGTGTCATTCTCAAAAGATGCCTGACAATGTGTGACTGATTCTTGTATTCTAAATTCATATCTAATCTGAATTAAGTTCATCAATTGAGCTGCAGGACCTCGTCCATGTAAAGGTTTCCTTTGTTCACTTTACCATTCCTCAAAATGTATTTTTTACGATATGTGCTCGTCAGATTAAAAACAGAACTCTAAATTCAACAAATCATTGCACAAAGTATTGTTAATTGATCAAAGGACAACACTCAGTTTTTGACCCTCCTCATATCCAGCACCCTCCCCCTAAAAAAGAATGAAATAAAATGCTCTTAAATGTTCATTTTCACTTGAGACGGGGGGGGGGGCTAGAATTGATTTGAGATGCACATTTTTGCCTCTTCTTGAATAGCCAAGATTCCCACCCCCAGCCCCAACCAACAAGAAATTCTACCGCCCCCAAGTCAGCCTGAGTCAGCTATATTTGTGTTCAGACTTACAATTTTTTGTAGACAGTTCATAAATTTAACCTCACCCCAACCATGAATATTTTGATCACATGCGGGGCGTTCTAAGTATTAGAATGCCCTGCATGTGACCATGTCGCCCTCCTCTAACCTGGTATGTCACCCCGGCACCCTCCACCAACCCAGCATGTGACTCAGACACCTTCCTCTAACCCGGTATGTCACCCCGGCACCCTCCACCAACCCAGCATGTGACTCAGACACCTTCCTCTAACCCGGTATGTGATCCCAGCACCATCAGCCAGCCCTGCATGTGGCTCAGACACCCTCCTCTAACCCGGTATGTGATCCCAGCACCATCAGTGGCACCCTCCACCAACCCTGCATGTGGCTCAGACACCTTCCTCTAACCTGGTATGTCACCCCGGCACCCTCCACCAACCCAGCATGTGGCTCAGCACCCTCCTCTAACCCAGTATGTGATCCCAGCACCATCAGCCAGCCCTGCATGTGGCTCCAACACCCTCCTCTAACCAGGTATGTGATCCCAGCACCATCATCCAGCCCTGCATGTGACCTTGCTACCCTCCTCTAACCCTGTATGTCACCCTGGCTCCCTCCACCAACCCAGCATGTGACTCAGACACCCTCCTCTAACCCGGTATGTGATCCCAGCACCATCAGCCAGCCCTGCATGTTGCTCAGACACCCTCCTCTAACCCGGTATGTCACCCCGGCATCCTCCACCAACCCAGCATGTGGCTCAGCACCCTCCTCTAACCCGGTATGTGATCCCAGCACCCTCCACCAACCCAGCATGTGGCTCAGCACCCTCCTCTAACCCTGTATGTCACCCCGGCACCCTCCACCAACCCTGCATGTGACTCAGACACCCTCCTCTAACCCAGTATGTGATCCCAGCACCCTCCACCAACCCTGCATGTGGCTCAGACACCCTCCTCTAACCCGGTATGTGATCCCAGCACCCTCAGCCAGCCCGCATGTGACCTTGCTACCCTCCTCTAACCCGGTATGTCACCCTGGCACCCTCCACCAACCCAGCATGTGGCTTAGCACCCTCCTCTAACCCGGTATGTGATCCCAGCACCATCGGCCAGCCCAGCATGTGGCTCAGACACCCTCCTCTAACCGGGTATGTCGACCCGGCACCCTCCACCAATCCAGCATGTGACTCAGACACCCTCCTCTAACACGGTATGTCACCCCGCCACCCTCCACCAACCCAGCATGTGACTCAGACCCCCTCCTCTAACACGGTATGTCACCCCGCCACCCTCCACCAACCCAGCATGTGACTCAGACACCCTCCTCTAACACGGTATGTGATCCCAGCACCCTCCACCGACCCTGCATGTGACTCAGACACCCTCCTCTAACCCGGTATGTGATCCCAGCACCCTCCACCAACCCTGCATGTGACTCAGACACCCTCCTCTAACCCAGTATGTGATCCCAGCACCCTCCACCAACCCAGCATGTGACTTAGACACCCTCCTCTAACACGGTATGTCACCCCGCCACCCTCCACCGACCCTGCATGTGACTCAGACACCCTCCTCTAACCCGGTATGTGATCCCAGCACCCTCCACCAACCCTGCATGTGACTCAGACACCCTCCTCTAACCCAGTATGTGATCCCAGCGCCCTCCACCAACCCTGCATGTGGCTCAGACACCCTCCTCTAACCCGGTATGTGATCCCAGCACCCTCAGCCAGCCCGCATGTGACCTTACTACCCTCCTCTAACCAGGTATGTCACCCTGGCACCCTCCACCAACCCAGCATATGGCTCAGCACCCTCCTCTAACCCGGTATGTCACCCTGGCACCCTCCACCAACCCTGCATGTGGCTCAGACACCCTCCTCTAACCCGGCATGTCACCCCAGCACCCTCCACCAACCCAGCATGTGGCTCAGACACCTTCCTCTAACCCGGTATGTCATCCCGGCACCCTCCATCAACCCAGCATGTGGCTCAGCACCCTCCTCTAACGCGGTATGTGATCCCAGCACCATCAGCCAGCCCTGCATGTGGCTCAGACACCCTCCTCTAACCCTGTATGTCACCGCGGCACCCTCCACCAACCCAGCATGTGGCTCAGCACCCTCCTCTAATGCGGTATGTGATCCCGGCACCATCAGCCAGCCCTGCATGTGGCTCAGACACCCTCCTCTAACCCTGTATGTCACCCCGGCACCCTCCACATACCCAGCATGTGGCTCAGCACCCTCCTCTAACCCGGTATGTCACCCCGGCACCCTCCATCAACCCAGCATGTGGCTCAGCACCCTCCTCTAACCCGGTATGTGATCCCAGCACCCTCCATCAACCCAGCATGTGGCTCAGCACCCTCCTCTAACCCGGTATGTGATCCCAGCACCCTCCACCAACCCAGCATGTGGCTCAGCACCCTCCTCTCACCCGTTATGTGATCCCAGCACCATCAGCCAGCCCTGCATGTTGCTCAGACACCCTCCTCTAACCCGGTATGTCACCCCGGCACCCTCCACCAACCCAGCATGTGGCTCAGCACCCTCCTCTAACCCGGTATGTGATCCCAGCACCCTCCACCAACCCAGCATGTGGCTCAGCACCCTCCTCTAACCCGGTATGTGATCCCAGCACCATCAGCCAGCCCTGCATGTGGCTCAGACACCCTACTCTAACCCGGTATGTGATCCCAGCACCATCAGTGGCACCCTCCTCCAACCCTGCATGTGGCTCAGACACCTTCCTCTAACCCAGTATGTCACCCCGGCACCCTCCACCAACCCAGCATGTGGCTCAGCACCCTCCTCTAACCCGGTATGTGATCCCAGCACCATCAGCCAGCCCTGCATGTGGCTCCAACACCCTCCTCTAACCTGGTATGTGATCCCAGCACCATCAGCCAGCCCTGCATGTGACCTTGCTACCCTCCTCTAACCCGGTATGTCACCCTGGCACCCTCCTCCAACCCAGCATGTGGCTCAGACACCCTCCTCTAACCTGGTATGTCACCCCGGCACCCTCCACCAACCCAGCATGTGGCTCAGACACCCTCCTCTAACCCGGTATGTGATCCCAGCACCATCAGCCAGCCCTGCATGTGACCTTGCTACCCTCCTCTAACCCTGTATGTCACCCTGGCTCCCTCCACCAACCCAGCATGTGACTCAGACACCCTCCTCTAACCCGGTATGTGATCCCAGCACCCTCCACCAACCGTGCATGTGACTCAGACACCCTCCTCTAACCCAGTATGTGATCCCAGCACCCTCCACCAACCCTGCATGTGGCTCAGACACCCTCCTCTAACCCGGTATGTGATCCCAGCACCCTCAGCCAGCCCAGTTGTGACCTTGCTACCCTCCTCTAACCCGGTATGTCACCCTGGCACCCTCCACCAACCCAGCATGTGGCTTAGCACCCTCCTCTAACCCGGTATGTGATCCCAGCACCATCAGCCAGCCCAGCATGTGGCTCAGACACCCTCCTCTAACCCGGTATGTCGACCCGGCACCCTCCACCAACCCAGCATGTGACTCAGACACCCTCCTCTTACACGGTATGTCACCCCGCCACCCTCCACCAGCCCAGCATGTGGCTCAGACACCCTCCTCTAACCCGGTATGTCGACCCGGCACCCTCCACCAACCCAGCATGTGACTCAGACACCCTCCTCTTACACGGTATGTCACCCCGCCACCCTCCACCAACCCAGCATGTGACTCAGACACCCTCCTCTAACCCGGTATGTGATCCCAGCACCCTCCACCAACCCTGCATGTGACTCAGACACCCTCCTCTAACCCAGTATGTGATCCCAGCGCCCTCCACCAACCCTGCATGTGGCTCAGACACCCTCCTCTAACCCGGTATGTGATCCCAGCACCCTCAGCCAGCCCGCATGTGACCTTGCTACCCTCCTCTAACCCGGTATGTCACCCTGGCACCCTCCACCAACCCAGCATATGGCTCAGCACCCTCCTCTAAACCGGTATGTCACCCTGGCACCCTCCACCAACCCTGCATGTGGCTCAGACACCCTCCTCTAACCCGGCATGTCACCCCGGCACCCTCCACCAACCCAGCATGTGGCTCAGACACCTTCCTCTAACCCGGTATGTCATCCCGGCACCCTCCACCAACCCAGCATGTGGCTCAGCACCCTCCTCTAACCCTGTATGTCACCCCGGCACCCTCCACCAACCCGGCATGTGGCTCAGCACCCTCCTCTAATGCGGTATGTGATCCCAGCACTATCAGCCAGCCCTGCATGTGGCTCAGACACCCTCCTCTAACCCGGTATGTGATCCCAGCACCCTCCACCAACCGTGCATGTGACTCAGACACCCTCCTCTAACCCAGTATGTGATCCCAGCACCCTCCACCAACCCTGCATGTGGCTCAGACACCCTCCTCTAACCCGGTATGTGATCCCAGCACCCTCAGCCAGCCCGGTTGTGACCTTGCTACCCTCCTCTATCCCGGTATGTCACCCTGGCACCCTCCACCAACCCAGCATGTGGCTTAGCACCCTCCTCTAACCCGGTATGTGATCCCAGCACCATCAGCCAGCCCAGCATGTGGCTCAGACACCCTCCTCTAACCCGGTATGTCGACCCGGCACCCTCCACCAACCCAGCATGTGACTCAGACACCCTCCTCTTACACGGTATGTCACCCCGCCACCCTCCACCAACCCAGCATGTGACTCAGACACCCTCCTCTAACCCGGTATGTGATCCCAGCACCCTCCACCAACCCTGCATGTGACTCAGACACCCTCCTCTAACCCAGTATGTGATCCCAGCGCCCTCCACCAACCCTGCATGTGGCTCAGACACCCTCCTCTAACCCGGTATGTGATCCCAGCACCCTCAGCCAGCCCGCATGTGACCTTGCTACCCTCCTCTAACCCGGTATGTCACCCTGGCACCCTCCACCAACCCAGCATATGGCTCAGCACCCTCCTCTAAACCGGTATGTCACCCTGGCACCCTCCACCAACCCTGCATGTGGCTCAGACACCCTCCTCTAACCCGGCATGTCACCCCGGCACCCTCCACCAACCGAGCATGTGGCTCAGACACCTTCCTCTAACCCGGTATGTCATCCCGGCACCCTCCACCAACCCAGCATGTGGCTCAGCACCCTCCTCTAACCCTGTATGTCACCCCGGCACCCTCCACCAACCCAGCATGTGGCTCAGCACCCTCCTCTAACGCGGTATGTGATCCCAGCACTATCAGCCAGCCCTGCATGTGGCTCAGACACCCTCCTCTAACCCTGTATGTCACCCCGGCACCCTCCACCAACCCAGCATGTGGCTCAGCACCCTCTTCTAACGCGGTATGTGATCCCAGCACCATTAGCCAGCCCTGCATGTGGCTCAGACACCCTCCTCTAACCCTGTTTGTCACCCCGGCACCCTCCACCAACCCAGCATGTGGCTCAGCACCCTCCTCTAACCCGGTATGTCACCCCGGCACCCTCCATCAACCCAGCATGTGGCTCAGCACCCTCCTCTAACCCGGTATGTGATCCCAGCACCCTCCATCAACCCAGCATGTGGCTCAGCACCCTCCTCTAACCCGGTATGTGATCCCAGCACCCTCCACCAACCCAGCATGTGGCTCAGCACCCTCCTCTAACCCGGTATGTGATCCCAGCACCATCAGCCAGCCCTGCATGTTGCTCAGACACCCTCCTCTAACCCGGTATGTCACCCCGGCATCCTCCACCAACCCAGCATGTGGCTCAGCACCCTCCTCTAACCCGGTATGTGATCCCAGCACCCTCCACCAACCCAGCATGTGGCTCAGCACCCTCCTCTAACCCTGTATGTCACCCCGGCACCCTCCACCAACCCAGCATGTGGCTCAGCACCCTCCTCTAACGCGGTATGTGATCCCAGCACTATCAGCCAGCCCTGCATGTGGCTCAGACACCCTCCTCTAACCCTGTATGTCACCCCGGCACCCTCCACCAACCCAGCATGTGGCTCAGCACCCTCCTCTAACGCGGTATGTGATCCCAGCACCATCAGCCAGCCCTGCATGTGGCTCAGACACCCTCCTCTAACCCTGTTTGTCACCCTGGCACCCTCCACCAACCCAGCATGTGGCTCAGCACCCTCCTCTAACCCGGTATGTCACCCCGGCACCCTCCATCAACCCAGCATGTGGCTCAGCACCCTCCTCTAACCCGGTATGTGATCCCAGCACCCTCCATCAACCCAGCATGTGGCTCAGCACCCTCCTCTAACCCGGTATGTGATTCCACCAACCCTGCATGTGGCTCAGCACCCTCCTCTAACCCGGTATGTGATCCCAGCACCCTCCACCAACCCAGCATGTGGCTCAGACACCCTCCTCTAACCCGGTATGTGATCCCAGCACCATCAGCCAGCCCTGCATGTGACCTTGCCACCCTCCTCTAACCCGGTATGTCACCCTGGCACCCTCCACCAACCCAGCATGTGGCTCAGACACCCTCCTCTAACCCGGTATGTGATCCCAGCACCATCATCCAGCCCTGTATGTGACTCTGGCATCCTATGCCAGCCCAACGTATGAATCTGGCACCCTCATGTCTCTAGAGACACTGGCAAACTTAGGGACCTAAAGATAAAACGTTTTTTTTAACATTTAGAATTTTTCGGAAAAATTGCTTTGTTAAATTGCAACATTGTGGAAAATTGCTACATTATGGAAAAGATTGTTCTGAGGAAGGTGGGCCGTATGTGGACAACACTAGACTGGTGTCACAGGAAAGCTATTTCAACCTGAGAAGAATGCCTACTTGTAAATTAGATAAATGAAGCTATCATACTCAATACCTGACATGTCTCAATACCACACTTGAGGTTGAAAATTCCAACTCAATGTTGTCTGCCAGAGACAGAGAGAATTGTCTCAAAATATATCAAATCTTAATCTACACCCATGTTTTCAGCCATCATTATATTCCTTATATACATAATGATAAATATCATACATGATTTATAAGGCAGCATTGGTTGAAGCAGTGGTTCACTGATTTTGGCGTCTGCCAAAACACAGGGTGGAACCTATAGCCATTTATTCGGTTTATCTAAGGCAGATCTGGAGCTTAATTCAAAACATCCTGGGATCCCAACCCCAGCGATCTTAATGTAGGCACATATCATAAGACCTGGCCAGTCTACCCTATCTACTGCAGTGGTTGCAGGCCTGTCAGGAATAGCAAGTCCTGGGATCACTTCACTATTCCTTTTCCAGCACTAAGATCACTGCGATAATAGTGAAAGAATTGCATAGTGGTTTCACCTGAGTACAAGAGCACTTACAGGGAACACTCCTGATCGAAAGAGTGAATAGCCTGCTGCATAAAGAGGGGAGGGAGGATGTTTGCTGAGTGTCCTTGAGGGCTCTTAGGGCTACTCATGCGTTAAGTGCACTGTAAGGTATTTCTTCCCTTCTCTCTCTTTGTCCTGGGAACAACTCTTGAATACTGTACGGGGGTCAACTACAATGGCCCACAAGGGTCAAATTGAAGTTGGAGCAAAGAGTTGACTTTCACAAAAGAAGTTTAAGTCCAAAAGCAAAATCAATGTTCAAAGTCAATTTCATTTCATTGCTGTCAAGCTGTGAAGGTGTCAACTCATGCAAACCAACTTGTGACAGGTATCTTTTGGCATTGCATGGTACACTCTATGTCTTTCTATTTGTCTATACCAGCAGCATACCAGCAACTACTGGGTAGCTATTGGTTCCCTCACACAATAACTGATGGTTCCATACCAAGTAGCTGCTGGTTCCAGCATCCAATAACTGGTGGTTCCCACCCACTGTAACTGGTGTTTCCACACCGATCAGCTACTGATACTGGACCCCATACCAAGTAGCTGCTGGTTCCCACACCCAGCACTTGGTAGTCCCATACACATTAGTTGCTGTTTCCTGTACCCAGTACATGCTGGTTCCCACATACAGTAGCTACTTATTCCCACATCAGATAGCTGCTGGTTCCCATATTAACTGGTTCCTAACCCAAGTAGTTGCTGGATCCCACACCCTTGCTGGTTCTTGTACCCAATACCTGCTGGCTTCCACATAGAGTAACTGGTAGTGGTTCCCACATTCATTAGGTGCTGGTTCCTGCACTCACTACCTGCTGGTTCCCAAATAGAGTGCCTGCTGGTTCCCACATCAGGTAGCTGCTAGTTCTTAAAACAGTAGCTGTTGGTTCCAACACAGTAGCTACTTGTTCCCATATCCAGTAGCTGCTGGTTCCGATATAGAGTAGCTACCGGTTCCCATACCTAGTAGCAAAAGGGTGATCTGGATAAATTCTGGATGAAAAAGGTCACAAAAATGGACAAATTGGGAAAGTTGGGTGAAACTAGGTCATGAGCAGTCAAGATAGCTAAAATTTGTCAAAATAAGTCAAATTGGTTCCAAGTAGGTCAAATTGATGAAATTAGGTCAGAATAGCCTATTAGGTCAAAATTAGTCAAATCAGATAAAATTGGCTAAAAGTAGGTCAAATGCAACAAATGAGGTCAAACTAGGATAAATTATGTCAACTTGGTTGAAAATTGGTCAATCAGGTCAAATTCTATCAAATTTGGTCAGCGGTGGTAAGAATAGATGACATTGGTCAAAATTAGGTCCAAGTGGGTTCAAATGAGTCAAATTGGTCAAAAGTAGGTCAATTAAGGTCAAATTAAGGTCAGAGTAGGTAAGGATAGTTCAAATAAGGTCAAACAAAGCATTAATAGGTCAAATTGATAAAAGGTATAACAATGAAGTGAAATCAGGTCAAATATGGGAGAAAGTAGGTCAAATTTGTCAAAAGTAGGTCAATTAGGTCAAAGTAGGTTCAGATAGGTAAAATAAGTTCAAAATTAGTTAAAACAGGTCAAATTGGTCAAAACTAGGTCCAGTAGGTCAAAGTAGGCTAAGATAGGTCAAATAAGGTCAAATATGGCAAAAATAGGTCAATTTGGTTAAAGGTGGTTTTTTTTTGGGTTTTTTTTTGGACGTGTTTATTACAACAATGCATGGTTAGACGCATTTAAATGTTGTCAGAAACATACCCTTTTTCATACAATATAATAAACAGTAATGCATAATAGACAAGTAATTCTTAAATTATTAGTGATTCCTAATTAGTAAACAAAGTGTGTGTATTGTACAAGTGTTTCCTGATTTACAACCATCATCAGATGTTATAACGTATGGATTTTTGTTGAGTTAGGTGGTGTCACAATGTCAATATCCATGCAGTAGAAGTAGAAGAAGTAGAAGTAGAGTCTTTATCTGTATACTACAAGTTAAACTATGGTCTAACTACGCACTCCATATTGTACTAGAAACATTGTCATTATAATGTGAATAATACCTTGTGTAAATAGACATTAATCACCTTTGTAACAACTCTGTTAAATTCTTCAGTTTTAGATTTAGATTTAGATTTAAATCTAGATCTATATATATATATATATATATATATATATATATATATATATATATATATATAACGGCTCAGTTACCCAAACCTGTACAACCAGCAAAAGATTCTTTCGTGTAGTATAGTATAGTATGGTATAGTATAGTATAGTCTAGTATAGTCTAGTCTAGTCACGGCTCACTTACCCAAACCTGTGACTGGTAACCAATACATTTTGATAATCTTATACAAAATGGGTTACAATAAAAACAGATTGGCAATAATCATATTCACAGCCAAGCCATCTTGTCATCTTCCGTATAGATTGAGAGGGTAAGTAGTCTAGAGTCTGTAAGAAGTAATACCTTTACATTGTTATCAATCATCAACGAATCAATCAATCAATCAGTACGGCTCAGACACCCAAACCAGTACTTTCACTAGTTATATCCCATTTTAATATTAGCCCTCAATTCCGAGATCTTTGCAAGTTCCTCCTTAAACTTCACCTTAGTTGTGGCTCTCTGCACTCCTACTGGTAGTAGATCCCATAGTACTACACCTCTATAATACGGTGACCTTTTATAAGTTCTGGTAATCTTTCTACAAAGAGGAAATTTAAGTTTAGTATTGGATCTAGTATCATAATTGTGTTCTTGTTCAACAATGTCCTTGGACCTTTTGTACATTATATTAAGTAACATGATATCAGTTCTTCTCTGCACCTTATCTATTTCACAAAGCTTATGAAGTTCATCCACACTGTATTTGGTCATATTACACCTTAAACATATTCTTAAGGCCCTATTCTGTAATCTTTGTATTAATTTCATACCTTCCTCATTACAACTTGAGGTAATGAAACAACAATAATCTAGTATTGGTCTAATAGTGCTTTTATAAACAATCACACAGTAGTCTTTGGTTAGAAATTTCCTTATCTTTGCCAGTCTAAATAGCTTGTTACATATATTTCTTTTCAACAATTTCAACTGTTTATCGAATGAGAGTCTAGTATCTAATGTAACTCCCAGGTAGGGGAATTGACTTGCTGTTTTAATCTGTGTGCAATTAAAGCTAATTCTTGAGTCAGGACATCGTTTAATTTTGTGACCACTTGCAAACCACATATATTCAGTTTTCTTAGGATTTACCGTAAGTCTGTTGGTATAAGCCCATTGTTTAAATAAGTCAACCTCATCCATGAGTACCTCAGTGACTTTGTCAGTTGTTTTATCACCATAATATATTACTAAGTCATCTGCATACATTTTGAGATTGGCCTTTTTGATTACATTGGCTATATCGTTTATATAGAGAACAAACAATATAGGTCCCAAGACAGACCCCTGAGGGACGCCATATTTGACTGATGATGTTTCTGATATATTCCAGGCAAAGCTAGTTCGTTGCTTCCTATTTGACAAGTAACTTCGAAACCAATTAAAGTTGTTGTAGCTAAAACCTAATTTTGAGAGTTTGTCTAACAATTTGGAATGAATAACAGAATCAAATGCCTTTGTAAAATCTATAAATACAGCACCTGCAATTAAGCCTTCATTTCTGTATTTGAATAGATCATTAACTATATCAAAATTAGCATCTCCGGTTCCCTTCCCTTGACAATAGCCATATTGGTTTATTGACCAGTTATTGGTTTTCCTCATCAGCTCGATTAAATGTATATACATGACCTTTTCAATTATTTTAGAAGGCAGAGGTAACAATGATATTGGTCGCCAGTTTTTTTACTTCGCTTAAATCACCATCTTTTGGTAGTGGCTTTATGAGAGCATTGGCCCAGTCACGAGGGAAGATTCCAGTATCTAAACTTATCTGACAAATGTATGTAAATTGCTCCAGTAGTGCAAGTAATGCAACTATTAAGATATCTGATCTAACACCCTCAATACCTGAGGATTTATTTTTATCCAGATCCTTAATAACATAGGTATCCTCATTTAGAGTATAGGAGTTGTCTGCATCTACATTAGCCTCTCCAACAATATCACAATGTAATTTCTTCCCAATATTACTGAAATACTGGTTCACATACAGAGCAGAATCATTATGAGATATAATGTCACCTGTTTCATGATGAATCATATTTGGGTATGTTATATCATTGTTACTCTCAAATAAAAGGTGGATATTTTTCCAGAATCTTTTAGGATTTCCTTTACTTTCATCTAATTCTCTAACAACTCCAGTAAGCTGGTTGTTTTTGATCATTTTACTAATTTTTCTTCTATACCTTTTAATTTCATTTTTTTGCTCTATCTTCTTCTCAGTTCTATAAACAGTGAGTAAGGATTCACGTTCATAAACTAAATCCATCACCTCATCAGAGATCCAATCCTTTCGCGTGACTCTAATAGTTCTTTCAATATAGGGATGATTTTTATCTAAATATTGAGTGATTGGGATCATAAATAGATCCCATAATAAATTCGGATCATCTTTGATAGTATAGAATAAAGACCAGTCACATCTCTTCAAAAAGTCAACAAAGTTGTTATCTTTAAACCCTCTATAATCTCTACCACAATATACTGATGGAGTACCTTTTACATTTTCATGTCCTCTGCAAGCTGTTACTGGAATATGGTCAGATACAAGAATCTGAAGTACACTTGAGACTCTAACATAAATGCTATCAGTCAGAATATTATCAATACAGGTGCCACTTAGTGGTCTAGTGGCACTACTAATTAGTATTTTCCATCCTAGTTCATTACATTTGTTCCTAAAAGATTCACATTCTCTGTTCGTTTCATCGTGCATATTTAAATTTATATCACCTAGGACCCAAGTTTCATGTCTCACTGTGCAATTTAGAATTTGAAAGGAAGCTATCTTATCCATAAAGGTCAGAAATCTGTTTACACTTTCAAATGTATATTTCGGAATTCTGTAGACAGAAACAACAAGTATGGCCTTTTCACCAGGAATTGATATATATAGTCCGATAGCCTCATAATCACTTGTTTGTATTGTTAATTCATTCACCTTCATTGCATATTTTGCTATATTACATGTCAGTGAGATAGCAACCCCACCAGCCTTTTTACCAACTCTATCGCTTCTATAAAGGACCCGACCAGGTGTATTGTAGAAACCTGTTTTAATTTCTTTTTTGAACCATGTTTCACATAGACATAGGACATCACTCCTTCCCAGTAGTCTATACGACTCATGTTTCTTACTTTCAAAACTTCTGCAATTTATAGAAGTGAGCACCAACCCCTTCAACTTCGGGAAATCTTTTAGTTTAAGTGCCATTCTAAAGTAACACTTAAAGCTAACCGAATCTCGAGTATATATACATTATGAAAGAAACAAACAGGAGATAACAGGAAATTTATATAGATATACATCTGTGCCTCATATTTATTACGCAGCACAGCGATTGGCAGATCTAATCTACTCATTTCGATATATAGATCTACCACAACACGTATTGGGACCCAATGTCACACTAAGTAGGATACAGTTCTTATATGGGTATCACCAGGGTAATTGATTTTTGCAAGTAAAAAAGGTAAGAGAAATGCAATCATTTGATTAATGAATTAGTGCTTGCCCATTGTTGTTATGCCACCCCGATTAGGGTCTAACCCAAAGTCTCTGTCAAGAATATTGTCATCAAAGTCCATTTCAAAAAATCTAAGTAATTTAGCTGCCATGCTTCTTGCCATGCGCTGTTTGGGCCATGATTAGATAGATGGATTCCATCTCTTGTATGAAAGAGTTTGTCTCTTTGATATCCAGCTCCACTTCTAGTGTTGGAACCAGCTTTATCAAAACGAAAGTTCGGCAACCTATTTCTGGTGTTCATCTCTCTAATCTTAGAGTTAACCATATTAATAGTGGACCTGATTTGTTGCTGTAGAAGATCATCAGCTAGCTGAGGGTTGTAGGCATTGGCAATCAATATATCAGCCCCGGAGATGGTAGTTAGACATACCTTCTGGTCAGGGAACTTAGTGTAAATAGTGTCAACGCAGTTATGTAGTTCATCTGCAACATGATTATATCCCTCAATTGCACTTGCATGCTGCACAGTGTACAGAGGAGCTAGTCCATGATATTTTGTCTTATCTAGAAGATTATTCACTCCACCTGAGATTATGCACAAGTCGTAAGGGCCATAGACTGTTAATTCTGCAATTACACTGGCTTGAATAGTGTGTAGATTGGCACCTGGTAGAACTTGTACATGAGGTAAAATTCCCCATCTGGGTAAGGCCCTCTGAAACATTTCTCAGAATTTGGCAATTCTCGAATCTCCACTTAGATAAATATTATACCTAAAGCTGTCGACCTTCCAACCAGGTAAATCCATTTTGGTAATAGCACAGTGAAGCTCTGTTTTCAGTGAGTAAATGTGATAAGTTAAGACCATACATTGGCATGTGACAGCTGTAGTGTTTAGTTAGTACTTCTACCCAGACAGTACGTACATAGACTTGCAACCAACCTTTAGTGTCTTAAGAAATTTCATATCTAAGTTAAATTAAGGCAACAAATATACATAAGCGGTAGAAATTTTCCATATGACTCAGTTGCCCAAACCTATAATAAAGGTTCATTAACAATTCAAGTCAATTCCAGGTATACTAGATCGCTACTCATAATCTCTGATTAGATCACGAATATTCATTGTCATTTTGCCATGGCGGTTCTGACCTCTGATAACACCAGCATCATACTTGTCAGAATTATATGAAAAACCCCCACCCCAAACTCTGTCTCTGCAGCCTTCCACCAAGACTGCATTACCGGTTTCCAAGAGCTTCTTACGACACTCAGCATCTTGATCATATTTAGCAGCCATAATGGTTTCCATATATCCCGAACCAATTCTCCTCCAATGGTGATCTACAGGGGCTTTGTACCTCTTACATTTGAGTTTGATCTTCCTAGCACTTGTCATAGTTAGGATAGTTCTGGCCATACTGAGATTCCCAAGTTCTCTTAACTTACAATAAAAATATGCTTGCTCAGCAGAATTAAATGCCAAGTCCTCACCAAAAAGTTTCAGATCAATCCTGCACGGAAACCAGTTGCTTAGGAAAGCATTTTTTCCCTTGTAGACAATGCCAGCCTTAGTGGACCTGATCTTAATCTCATCATCTACATCCTCCATGTCATCTTCATCATCGGTGCTGGTAGAACCAATACTAATGATGCTACTATTTTGATCATGGGCCTGATTTTTGTCTTGATTTTGTTTTTGGTTTTGACCTGCTACTGAGTTGGTGATTACATTTTGTACATTTTGAGCATTTTGAACAGTTACATTTGAACCTTTTTGGACAGTTACATTTGGATCTTTCGGA
This sequence comes from Acholoe squamosa, assembly GCA_949317995.1. Classification (NCBI taxonomy): domain Eukaryota; kingdom Metazoa; phylum Annelida; class Polychaeta; order Phyllodocida; family Polynoidae; genus Acholoe; species Acholoe squamosa. The sequence continues at coordinate 6,394,569 of OX439051.1, read as the reverse complement.
TCTTCTGTGTCTGATACACCAACAACATTTGGTGATGTCAGAGGGGTCTTTACTTCATCACCTGTAGTGTGTTTAGCTGGGATAGTGAGATTATCATCTACTTCATGCAGTCGGGAGTTTGGGAAAAAAGAACCATCAATTACCAAACCAGACTCAACAGTTCTAACATACAGGTTGTGCGCTTCAGCAATTTTCGAAACTCTCATCTTTTCGTCCCTTAATTCCTTGGGATCATCATGTTGGGTCCAGATTTGTTTTTCTGTGTTCAATTGACACCCATGCTTAAGCTTGAATTTGTTATCAAGGAACTTCCTTTTGATTTTCATATTGCTGAAGCACACTCTTACAGGAGAATACCATCCCTGGCTAGTTCTACTAATTGAGATGACATCATCCCATAGGTTACGATTGATCTCCATCGTGATACAGAGAACCTTTAGGACTTCATACAGATCTTCATTTTCAGATTTTGGTATATTCTTTATAATGATATTTCTGTCACGTGTGATACCCACATGTTTGACACCAGAGAGCTGTTTTAATACATCTGAATAGAGATTTAGAACAGAACGTGTCTCTTTTTTGGTAGTGAAATTCGCAGGATCGAATTCATTTGATTTATGCAGATCTTTAGCAACCAGACTGTCAATAAGCTCTTGTTGTGTTTTGAGCTTATCTTTCAATTCGTCAATTTCTTTTTGAACATTAACATTGATTGTACCACTAATATCTAATTTGTTAATTTCAGATTGAACTTTCAAATTGATAGCACCTTCGATTTCATTTTGAATAGTATCATCTATTCTAATGCTAGTATCAATTTTTGCAATTTCAGCCTTAACCTTGGCATCAATAATACTCTCAATGTCACAGTTCTTTAATACGTCCCCTCCTAATGAGTTGCATTCCTTCATTTGAGTCTGAAGCAAGTCTACATCCCTCCTTACTAAGCCGTATTTCTGGTCCACCTGTTCAAGTGACGACGATATAGACTGTTTATAGTCATCAATCTGCTTGGCCACCCTGTTCACCCTGTGATTGCATTGTGTAATAGAACTACTAGTGGCAGACACGTCCCCTTTTAGATTGTCAATTGCTTGTCTGTGTACTTCAATCTTTGTAGAGTTCAAGGTTATTTGCTGTTGGTAGTTGTCAAGCTTCTTATTAATACCATCAAGCTTGAAGTTGAGCGACTTGTTCATTTCAATAATTAACGAGCCAAGACCGCTCTCAGTAGTAGTAGTTGGAACAGGTGTAGGATCTATAAATACCTTGTTTGTGTTTACGTTGCTCCGGGGCAAATCACCATTCTCATGCTTGGGGTTTGTATCATGGCTCTCAGAAAAAGAGTCCTCCTCCCAGTCAAAGTCATCGTCAAGAATAGATTTCTTATTTACCTGAGATTGAGTTGGACTAGTGCTGGGTGGGTTACCTGACGACAATTTTCTTTTGCGGTTATTATTTGAAGCTGCACGCGACAAACATTTCTCTGGTGAACTTGGATTTTTAATGAGGTACCTCCTCATGGAGTTCGATTCTAGGACTACTTTCATCTTTCGCTGATGTACCACTGAAAGAAATCGGTGAAATCAAGGTAAATATCCAATGTTTAACACTGTGCTATGCTCCAAGAGTGTCACAAAACCTTTATGGAGACACTATCACGTCCTTGTAACCAATCCTTTCCTTAAACAGTCACAAAAAGCAAAAACCCCGGTGAGCGAAGTTAGTGTTCAGCCTATCATCTCGTATTCCTACCAAGGGGATGAGTGAATTAAGGTCAAATATGGTAAAAGTAGGTCAAATTGGTCAAAGGTAGGTCAGTAGGTCAAATCAGGCTAAGATAGGTCAAATAATGGTAGAAATAGGTCAAATTGTTAAAAAAAAGGTCAATCAGGTAAAGATAGTTCAAATTAGGTCAAATATCTTAAAATAGGTCAAATCAGTCAAAAGTAGGTCGATTAGGTCAAAGTAGGTTAGAAAAGGTCAAATTAGGTCAAATATAGTCAAAGTAGGCAGATTGGCCAAAAATAGTCATAATCGACCTTATTTTGACAAATTTCGACATAATTTGATCTAAATGACCAACATTTGATAAATTTCACCTATTTCCAGCATATTTGACCTTACTTCACCTATCCTACCCTACATTGACCGACCCACTTTGATGCGATTGACCTACTTTTGACCAATTTGATCTATTTCAACTATATTTGATCTATTCTGACCTTATTGGACCTAAATGACCTACTTTTGATCAATATGACCTGTTTTCACCATGTTTGACCTAATTTGATTTACTTTGACCTTATTGACCAAATTGACTGGTTTTCACCCTATTTGACTTAATTTCACCTATCCTGACCTTTTCTTATCTACTTTTGACCAATTTGACCTAATTTCGCCATATTTACTCTAATTTGTCCTATCCCACCCTATTTGACCTGCTTTTGACCAATTTGACCTATTTTCAGCATATTTGACCTAATTTGACCTATCCTGACCTTATTGACCTACTTTTGACCAATTTGACCTATTTTCACCATATTTACTCTAATTTGTCCTATCCTACCCTAATTGACCTGCTTTTGACCAATTTGACCTATATTCACCATATTTGACATAATTTGACCTATGCTACCCAAATAGACATACCTTTGACCAATATGACCTATTTTCAACATATTTGACCTAATTTGACCTATCCTGACCTAATTGACTTATTTTGACAGCTACTGTTTTAAGAACTCGCAATTACCTGATGTCCGAACCAGCAGGCACTCTATTTGGGAAACAGCATGTAGTGGATGCAGGAACCAGCACCTAATGGGTGTGGGAACCACTAACAGGGCCTTAGACCCCTAAAATCGATATAGTGACATGGGCATTTTTGAGCTTAGTGACATGGGACATTGGCACTTTCTTATAATCGACATGGGACATGAGCTTTTCTTAAAATGGCCACATTGACATGGACATTTCTTAAAATCAACACAGTGACATGATCATTTCTTAAAATCGACATGGGACATTGGGGACCCCCCATCAAGGCCCCCACTACCAGCTACTCTATGTGGAAGCCAGATGGTACTGGGTGCAAGAACCAGCAAGGGTGTGGGATCCAGCAGCTACTTGGGTTGGGAACCAGTTTATGTGGCAACCAGCAGCTACTTGGTATGGGATCCAGTGCCAGTAGCAGATAGGTGTGGAACCGCAGTTACAGTGGGTGCGAACCACCAGTTACAGGATGCAGGAACCACCAACTACTTGGTGTGGAACCATCAGTTATTGTGTGAGGGAACCGATAGCTACCCAGTAGTTGCTGGTATAAACTTTGTTCATATAGAAAGACATAGAGTGCACCATGCAATGCTAAAAGATACCTGTCACAAGTTGGTTTTCATGAGCTGACACCTTGACAGTTTGACAGCAATGAAATGAAATTGACTTTGAACATTAATATTGGTTTTGGACTCCAACTTTTTTGTGAAAGTCAACTCTTTGCTTCAGCTTCAATTTATCCCTTGTGGGCCACTGTAGTCAACTGCACACTGTGCTCTTTTGTTAGCCCATATGGGGACGGGGAACAATGGTATAACCACTGTTGTGAAGAAGAGTGGCTCCACAGCTATTCCTTTATTTTGGGACTCTTACCCCTGTGCCAAGTCAGTACTTCTTGGAATAGTGTAGGAGGGCTGAGGCTAAGATCGATGCGATCTTAGTGCTGGCTAGGAAATGTGAATGCAGTCTAATCTTAAGATCGCTTAACAGGATAAGGTAGAATAATTCCTAAGATCACTGAGGTTGTGATCCCAGGATGTTTTGAATTTACCTCCAGGCCAGGTCGAAGGAATTCCACAATGATAAAGGAAAATCCAAGACAATGAGGCAATTTTACCATGATTTCTAAACTCTTGCATACAAAATTTCTACAATTTTAAAATCCTGAGATTTTGACAGATTGTCATGGGACTATGCCACACTGCAAATGTTATTCATAACTCCTATGACCAGTCTACCCACTTGGCATAAAATCTTCATTTTTTACATTAAAAGAAAGGTTTTTATTTGTTTCCCTATTGAATATTTGGTTGAGAATTGTTTGAAAATTGGTTGAAACAATGCTTATATACAGTAAGAATGAGGTGAACCTATACCAAGATTTCTTTACCCCTACAGGTTATACAGGCATGCAGTGATGTCTCGACGTCCGCTACTTTTTTTTTTTCATATATAAACAAAAGTTTGAGTGTCTTGAATATACCATAAAAGCAACCAACACAAAAAGGTTTTGACTGTGCTTCTTGAAAACAGCTTACTTATAAGTGTTTTGAGAATAGATTCTGTACTGCTGAGATACTCTGTACAAACCTGGTGATAGCCAAATGTGTTTTGAGATTTTAGACTAAGAAGGGGTTCTACACTGGAAACCCGCCGCTATCGGAAAGTTGTCATATATGGTGACTTTAGGGTCCTCAGAGGGCCATCATGCCTTTCTGATGATCTAAACTCGTCATTCTGATCACCCTGTTAGGTCTGTTAGTGTACAGTTGATCCATAAGAGGGCCCCACTTTCCAAAACCCTGATTCTTATGATCCACCCTAGGATATTTATTGACTAATATCTGTAATAAATTTGTTGCATTGCCAATTGAAAAATAATGGGGGTATGTATCATTTGATTTAAAAACTTAGCCTAAAGTAAAGAAATCTTTGGGAGAAGATTTACAGTAGAACACTGATATTTCCATTACAATGCCTATTTCGTGTTTGGGAACTTTTTTTATAATTACCTATTGATTGAGTACATTTGGTAATATATATGCATGTAGTGGGGAGAGTGCTATGGCCAGGGGCATAGGAAAAGGGGGGGGCAGGGGGCCCTGCCCCCCCCCCCAATAATAAGGAGGTTCCCTATATAAACCTATATAAAAATATAGCAGGCCCCCCCAACCGAGACCCCTGGGCCCCCCCAATCAAAACTTGCTTCCTATGCCCCTTGCTATGGCCAACCTCATGTAATAATGTGCAGGGTTGAAATACCCTTACAGAGATTAAATGGGGGGGGCAGGTTCCCAAAAGATTTTCAATAATGAAAAAATATATAAGAGATACAATATGCACCTATAGCCTGATATTATAGTCAAAATGATTTGCCAAAGTTACGACTTTAGGCCATCAGTGACGACCTAAATTTGTCACCCATGACTACCCCATGACGACCTAAGGTTGTAGATTTAGGTATTGTCAACCTCAGGACCTATAGTCGTCATTACTGACGAGTTTCTTACCTCGGAGGTTTTCAGTGTAAGAAATTTTCTCCTTGCCTAAGACTAAGGTTTTATGGCAATATATTAAAGACAAGACAGTTTTAATTAGCCTATATTATTTTCCGTCCCAAAATTGTGACTGAGGCTGGTTAATTATAATTAGCAGGGTTTTATGATAAGTTAATAGTTTCTAATACACTATTTTATATCTTATCACTTTCAGCAGAATTCTCCACAGATGTTACAGTCAGATGAACAACCTGGGGGCTGCTGTGACAACAAAATGAAGTAAACATTTGATAGGTAAGAAGTGCACGGGTGTGCATAGGACATAACACCCAATGAATACAATGTGGTTCACTCATTTGCCTTCACAATACAATACTCAATTACTGCATTGTTGCATTTTGCCAAACCTTCTGTAATAGACAACAGTATTCAGGCAGTGCATTGTTGCATTACACCAACCCTTTTACAGTGTGTGAATGCATGGTGCATCACAGCATCATGATAATATCCCTCTTGTACTGATCTGAGAGTAGATGCTGCAATGCTGAGCCTGTCATTATGATGTTCATTTCATTTCAAGGTATCATATTAGTTGCTACAACAAAATGGCTAGACTTCAAGGACCTAGTGATTTTATCAATGCTAGGAGTACAAGTGCACCCATTTTTATTGTGCCAAGTACAAGAGCGCAAAGTACAATAGTGAGTCGACCCCATGCAGCGACTGGAGTCCAGTTTTCAGCTGCTACATATCCCCCTACAAGAAGACCCAAGCCTCGACCACGACTCGTCTTGCTGAGGGACCCGATCCCAGTCCAAGCACCACATGTACATTCATATGCACCAAGAGCAGTAGCTACATTCAAACAGGCACCAGCTCAACGTGGGGCTCCTGTACGTGTGCCCTTCAAGGGTAGGTCATGTTTAAATACACATGCTTCAGCAAGCTAAAAAGAAAAGACCAACCCATGTTGATGATAGCCTCTTTCAGTAGATATTTCTATTAAATATAAAGATTCTTACATACTCGTTCGCACATCTGCTATTGTTGGGGAAGGCAGGAGGCCTCCTTGATTCACGCTATGGCATCACAATACAGCAAATACACCTGAAAGCTAACTGCACAACACTAGCTATTTGAAAATAACTGCTGCTGATAGACCTACCTGTGTATCTTTTGCTGTTAACATTTGCAATACTGAATTATCGCTTTATGATAAATAGAGAGAACTAAATGATCGTGGTGTATGAGGTGGCAGATCCACCACGAGGGGCGGTCTCCCCCGAGGGCATTAGCCAGAGGGGGAGACCCCCCCACCCGAGGGGTGGATCGGCCACCAAGGACACCAGGGGAGTTTAGTTCTCTATTTATTTTATGTTTTTAGAGGGTTTGAATAAGGAAAAATTAACAAAATCCGTTACCGTAGTGCCCCGTACGAGCAGCAGTCCGCCATTTTGCATGTTTACATGCACCCAGAACGAGGCTGCAGTGGTGGATCGGCCGTTGTGGTGGATTGGCACACGTTACGCCATGGGGGGTGTGGCGATCAACGGTTCAACGTTAAACCTATGGGAAGAAGTTATTCACATAAAAAAAATGATGTATCCATCCATGCTAACACAATTCATCAAAGGTTACATCATTTTTTCATGAAGGCTCATCATTCATGTAAAATGTGATGTGATTTGAATGAGTTGTGCTAGAAAGGATACTAAATAATGGAAATCCCAATTTTCCTAATTTACATTCAATCACCATTAATGTCTAAAATGCTTATATGATATGTTTTGGTTCAATGTACAAATAAAAAACATTTTCCAAACCAAATATGTGCAGGTGCTGTGTTGAGGTCACCACATGTATATGGCACACCACTGCAGGTTTCCCCTCAAGCAGGACCTTGCCTCAGGACACCAGCAAAACTGGATCAACCACATCACACCTGTCTTTCCACTAGTATTTATTGCCTTCTTTGTTTTCTTTTCCTGAAATTTGGTCTTATTCTAGATATATTCAGATACATTATATATTAATACCAAAGAGATCATTTCAATAACTTTTGATTGTCATTTGTCAATTGCCATACAAATCCTCAGTAAATCTACTCTGCATGATTGAATTTGAACTTCTTTTTGTTACATTAGCTGTAGGTGGCTCAACCCAATCTAAATCTGCACCTCAAGCTGCCTGCCAGTCAGATGAGCATCCACCAGTCTCATCCCCAATTACCTTGTCCAAGCTCTCAGCTCCAGCAGCCTCATTCAGGAATGTCTACAGGTGCACTATAACTGGCAGGTCTGCAGCCATTAGGCCTAGCGCACCTGTAAGTGTCATCGCTGGCACACCTATTGGTACGATGACTACAGCACCTGTAGGTGTCAACACTGGCACAATAACTACTGCACCTGTTTGTGCTAAAACCGGCACACCTATTGGTACAATGACTACAGCATCTGTAAGTGTCATTGGTGGCACACCTATTGGTACAATGACTACTGCGCCTGTTAGTGCTAACACTGGCACACCTATTGGTACAATGACTACTGCACCTGTTTGTGCTAACACTGGCACACCTATTGGTACAATGACTACTGCGCCTGTTTGTGCTAACACTGGCACACCTATTGGTACAATAACTACTGTGCCTGTTAGTGCTAACACTGGCACACCTATTGGTACAATGACTGCTGCACGTGTTTGTGCTAATACTGGCAGACCTATTGGTACAATGACGACTGCACCTGTTTGTGCTAACACTGGCACACCTATTGGTACAATGACTACTGTGCCTGTTTGTGCTAACACTGGCACACCTATTGGTACAATGACTGTTGCACCTCTTAGTGCTAAAACTGGCACACCTATTGGTACAATGACTGCTGCGCCTGTTTGTGCTTACACTGGCAGACCTATTGGTACAATGACTGCTGCTCCTGTTTGTGCTTACACTGGCACACCTATTGGTACAATGACTACTGCGCCTGTTAGTGCTAACACTGGCAGACCTATTGGTACAATAACTACTGTGCCTGTTTGTGCGAACACTGGCACACCTATTGGTACAATGACTACTGCGCCTGTTAGTGCTAAAACCGGCACACCTATTGGTACAATGACTACTGCGCCTGTTAGTGCTAAAACTGGCACACCTATTGGTACAATGACTACTGCACCTGTTTGTGCTAACACTGGCAGACCTATTGGTACAATAACTACTGTGCCTGTTTGTGCTAACACTGGCACACCTATTGGTACAATGACTGCTGCACCTCTTATTGCTAAAACTGGCACACCTATTGGTACAATGACTACAGCATCTGTAAGTGTCATCGGTGGCACACCTATTGGTACAATGACTACTGCGCCTGTTTGTGCTAACACTGGCACACCTATTGGTACAATGACTACTGTGCCTGTTTGTGCTAACACTGGCAGACCTATTGGTACAATGACTACTGCACCTGTTTGTGTCATCGGTGGCAGACCTATTGGTACAATGACTGCTGCACCTGTTAGTGATATCCCAAGCTTACCTTTAGGTGATACTACTACAGTCCTTATGAGCTCCCTCACTGGTTTACCTCAAGGCACCTTGTATAGTGCACCTGTTTGTAGTGCACCTGTATGTACAGTCACAGGGGTCCCTATAAGTGCTTCTAATGCTGCACTTGTAAGCTCCCACATGGGCTCACCTATAAAAGCAAGAACTAATATACGTCTTGGTGCTGGGATTTGTGCACCTATAAGCAGTATGGCTGTCTTGAAGGTGGGTAATAGGACCAGTAAAATTGAAGGTATTGCAACTAGTGCACCCGCGTCCACTAAGACTGGAACAACTGAAGGAACTATGACTGTAGGCACCACAAAGAACATGTCTGCAGGAACTTCAACTGATGCACCCAGATTCACTGCCCCAAACACAACCAGAGGTGCTACCCCTCACACACCCGGAGGTGCTACCCCTCACACACCCGGAGGTGCTACACCTCACACACCTGGAGGTGCTACAACTGACACACCTGGAGGTGCTACAACTGACACACCTGGAGGTGCTACAACTGACACACCGGGAGGTGCTACAACTGACACACCCGGAGGTGCTATCCCTCACACACCCGGAGGTGCTACAACTGACACACCTGGAGGTGCTACAACTGACACACCTGGAGGTGCTACAACTGACACACCTGGAGGTGCTACAACTGACACACCGGGAGGTGCTACAACTGACACACCCGGAGGTGCTATCCCTCACACACCCGGAGGTGCTACAACTGACACACCTGGAGGTGCTACAACTGACACACCGGGAGGTGCTACAACTGAAACACCCGGAGGTGCTATCCCTCACACACCCGGAGGTGCTACAACTGACACACCTGGAGGTGCTACAACTGACACACCTGGAGGTGCTACAACTGACACACCTGGAGGTGCTACAACTGACACACCTGGAGGTGCTACAACTGACACACCCGGAGGTGCTAAAACTGACACACCTGGGGGTGCTACAACTGACACACCTGGAGGTGCTACAACTGACACACCCAGAGGTGCTACAACTGACACACCCGGAGGCACTACCCCTCACACACCCGGAGGTGCTACACCTGACACACCTGGAGGTGCTACAACTGACACACCTGGAGGTGCTACAACTGACACATCCGGAGGTGCTAAAACTGACACACCCGGAGGTGCTAAAACTGACACACCCGGAGGTGCTACAACTGACACACCCGGAGGTGCTACAACTGACACACCCGGAGGTGCTACAACTGACACACCTGGAGGTGCTACAACTGACACACCTGGAGGTGCTACAACTGACACACTTGGAGGTGCTACAACTGACACACCCGGAGGTGCTAAAACTGACACCCCCGGAGGTGCTACAACTGACACACCCGGAGGTGCTACAACTGACACACCCGGAGGTGCTACAACTGACACACCCGGAGGTGCTACAACTGACACACCTGGAGGCACTACCCCTCACACACACGGAGATGCTACAACTGACACACACGGAGGGGCTATCCCTCACACACCTGGAGGTGCTACCCCTCACACACCTGGAGGCACTACCCCTCACGCAACCGGAGATGCTACAACTGACACTCACGGAGGGGCTATCCCTCACACACCTGGAGGTGCTACACCTGACACACCTGGAGGTGCTACAACTGACACACTTGCAGGTGCTACAACTGACACACCCGGAGGTGCTACAACTGACACACCTGCAGGTGCTACAACTGACACACCCGGAGGTGCTACGCCTCACACACCCGGAGGCACTACAACTGACACACCTGCAGGCACTACCCCTCACACACCCGGAGGCACTACCCCTAACACACCTGGAGGTGCTACCAATGAAGCACCCGGAGGTAATATGTGAAACCATTGAAATTTAAAAAATAAAGAATAATGTAATGGGGGTAAGCAAATAAGATGGAAGATGTCAGAAGGTCGCTGTAATGTTGCCTTATGTGGGACTAGTGCTCTTATGTAGGTTTCATCTTAAACAATAAAATACAAAGTGATTATAGGTTTTACTATATTTCTCTCTGTGATAAATACTCTCTGGTCTATATACAGCTTCCATGGCAAAGGGAGAAAGAGGTTCCCTGCAATTGTGGAACAAGGATAACCCTGCACAGCAGGGTCTCATGTGTCAAGATGCACACTTCAAGGACCTTCTATACAGGAAACGTTTTCGTCTCTCTAGATTGTTGAGCATGTCATCAATGTTGCCAGCCCTACGTCAACTAGACGTCATCTCTGAAGAACAGGAACAGGATATGAAGGTGAAAACAAAGGTTGAGATATATCAAAATCTACTCAAATACGCACAATGTGACTGAACCATTTCTATCTTTAATTCACTTGTGAATACATTCTTATATGAGGACTCCTGATTAAGAAGAGTTGATAACTATTACTAGAATATACTTCATTTGAAATGATTACATTAGGCGAGTTTTTTTTTTTAAATATCTACAGAGGCCAGAACTATAAATTAACCCCTAAAGTTTTTTAATACTGCCATACCATTGCTGTCACCATGCACAGTTAAGTACATCCAACTATGGCATGGTCCTCCGCCTTATAACCCACCTCGACAATGGACCTTTATGGTGGATTCATGCCTTCCTCCACGCTTGTGTAATTACTAATCAGCAGAAAATACTAAAGGCATTAGAAATGGACAGTCATCTGTATGCTGACTCAACACAGCCCATTTCCACTCACATAGGTAAGCTCTAAACCCTCTCACTTCTCTACTTACCATATTATCTTGTGTATATGGCATGCCTTACATTTTATGGTATAACCATACTGTGCCTTAGGGGTGCACCTTTTACATGAGGAAAATATACAACAGTACTAGGGTGACCAAGATTTTCCTCTATGTGGGCCTCATAGGATGCATCTTACTTTGTGGTATGAAGAGGTACACCTTATACACACAGTGTTATGGAAGATTTCAGGATTTAGCACATTCATGATATTTCTATCAGGTGCCATTTCCATTCTCTCTAGTAATGGTTTTAAAATCAGGTCCATATATTCTCTCAATTTCAATTTGAATATGTATGGTTTAGATGTTTGACCTCTTAATGCAGGAAGGTTCTAGATTCAGGGTATCCATAAAGTAGTGGGGTACCCTCTATGGTTTAAGTAATGAAGTGTTTTCCTTTAATGTGGTTTATCATGACATCCAACAGTGAGTCACTCATTGTACTTGGTCTCATTGAAATTAATAATAATTCTGGTTGTCAGAGATCGAAAATTGCTTGTGAAAGTCTTTAATCATAGTAACATTTGATCTTTGTAGAAGGAGCGTTATACATTGCTAGGCTCTGGGACAGGGATAACCCTGCAGTACAGGGGTTGGTGTGTGATGACAAGTACTACAGTAAACTGCTGAACAAACACAGGATCCAACTCTGTGAAGTCTTGGATATGGACCCCATGTGGACCTTCCTACGTCAACTTGGGGTTGTTTCAGCCATACAGGAGGAGGATATTAGGGTGAAAATCTTAACTCATTTGAAATATTGAAGCTTTAGAACAAGGCTTAGAGAAAGGGACTAAACATTAAGTAACCTTTTCTGTAAAATTATTTCAAATGATTAAACAAATTAATCAATGTTTTCAAAAGGTCATGACAAATTTTGGAAAAGATATCTGTTTTTCATTTCTTGGCAGTTGAATTCCACAAACTCAGAAATGGTCCATCGCATCATCGACCATATAGAACGGGGGCAAATATGGATGATACATTCCTTTATGCACGCCTGTATAACAAGCAATCAGCCTCATATATTGGTTTTGCTGAACATGGAACTTGATTTGTATGACGAGATTCCACCAGCTGGTCCCCAACAATCAGTACTACCAGGTGAGTGTTATTTGTTTCTATGTATAAACACTGATCACACAAATAGAGGGTTCTCATGAGACCTATTTTGTTGATGTTTATCTAGTCAATCATACCATAAGAATAGGTATGCTGTACATCATCATAATCATTCAAAATCTGATTGAAATAAAAGAAATGCTCTTTCACCTTTCACCAAGCTTCGATCAACATGGCCAGTGGAGAAAGAGATAGCAATGCCCAGCAATATCACATTGCAAGCCAATCAAGTCTCAGGTCAGAGCTGGAGGCTGATCTCATCCACAGTAAGTAAAAACATCCTTTAACTTATCATTACAACTGTCGAAATACATCATTTAAGGTGGATGGCTGGGATAGACTAAAAGTGGTCAGGATTATATTATAGAAACTTTTCTTTCAAATCCACAAATTCATATCCAAATGTAGTCAGAGTTTCTCTAACCTCCTCAACACTTAGATAATAAGCATTATTGCAGCTAATGCAATATTGACAAATGGTCCTAGGCATTTTTCTAATGTTTTGGGCCTTTGAAAAAATATAAAATCACTTTTTAACACACAGTGAAGGAGCAGGTAATTGAAAACCTCAAGACGGATCCATTAGCACAGCCTTCATGGTGCAGTTGTAGTGGTTTCTCATTTATATCAGAATGTCCTTGGTTCAGTTCCTGGCAAGGGCAATGTTGGAGAACTTTTTTGAAGCATAAATATTTGTTTATACTCATCTGGCGGGTTCGATGCGGAATTGACCATCAGGCTAGCGAGTTTGCATAGTTCTATATCAACAGACAAGATGAGACAAGAGAGTAGATTTGATAATTCACTTTTTTTATTACAAAAAGGTATCAAAGGGACTATGTACCAAGCTCTAGAGCTCCTAACCTTCGGTATTCAAAATCAAGCGTATCATGTCTGGGATGAGGCTGGGAAGTAGACATACACTGAAAAAGGTCTTCCTGACAAAGTGACATGTATACCCATGTCAACTTGAATTGACACAGAGAGCACACATCATTGGGACATGTGCACATATGTCACCATAACAATTGTAGCACACAGTAATCCTCATATGATTTGACATGCCTTAAAATGCCATGTCATCTGTGAGTTGACTAGGGTCATGGCCATGTCAAAGGCACTTGACATGTAATGGTTTGACATACATAATTGTTTTAGGATATTCCACTAGATGGGGCAAACAACCATTTTGGTACCAGGATTAATCACTACCAAGAAGTACTACTGACGCTTGAGACATTTGATGAATCTGTGTCATTTGTTTTCATGAAGAGTAGATCACTAAGGTCTGTAAATACTATTAATGAATGGTAATGAATTTTATTTCATTGCTAAATTTGCATTTGTTATTGAATATCAAAATAGACATCCACCATCCTGAATACTTCAACTGGAGAGGTTAGACACCTTATGTGTGGGTCAGTGAAAATACCAAAGGACTGTATTCTAACCCACAATCTATATCTCAGTATCTACAGTACAGGGAGACATATGGTATTGCCATGCACCACCATGTCCTTGTCTTATGGACTGCATAGAGGTCCTCAGTCAAGTAGAAGTTCTGTAGATAGGAAAAAGTGCCTTAGTGTTGCAGGCCTGTGGCACTATGATATCCCCTGCCTTCTGTTATAGGCCTGCCTTGATTGAACCATTGGAACATAGTTATTGACTGCTCTTGACCCTTACATAATTGTCTCACAGTAGTACCTAGCACTCAGGTGAATGGATCAGAAATATGTGACCTGTCTTCATTATGCATGTCAAGTGGAGTTGACGAACCAAATATGAGAGCATCAACCTCATTCAACATGCCTTCATACATGTCATGTGGGAGACTAATTGTGACCTGTGCAGTATGCGTCAAAGCGATCAGTGTTCTTCTCTCTGTGTAGACTTGGAAGATAGCCTGTACTCAAGAGTATCAACGTTGATACATCTGTAGACAGCATTAGAATATACAGAGGGCCATTTCTAACCCTGCTTGCCTGTGATCAGTGGACCATGACCACTACTTACTTGTTTGCATCCAAGCAGAACATGAGTTGATATGACTGTGTGTCTGTGCTACTGAGGTGTGAGGATAGTGAACAAGTAACCAATGGATAATTCATGACGAGTGTATGTTAGTGAAGGATAATGACACGAGGCCGTAGGCCGAGTGTTATTAGCCTTTGCTAACACACACTCGTCATGAATTATCCATTGACTACTTATTTTATACCACGAAACCAATAAATAATCAATAGAATACCAATAAATTCAATTTTAAAACAAAAATTATTCTCCCTCCCCGGGACTCGATGCCAGCCATTGTGTGTGTACAAAGGTACATACACCTCGGTGCCCGGCAGCGGACAGCGACAGCGCCTGTCTCAGCTCGGACAGGCAGCGGCACACGGCTAAAGATTACAATGCGTCTTGTGTTATGTTTGTGTACTGAATACACCTCCTCGCCCGGCAGCGGACAGCGGGGCTCGATCCATGTACCTCTGATGGCTTTGCGCAATGCGCTAACCACTAGACCACCGCGTCTCCTCCTTCTGCGCCCAGCAGCGGACAGCTACAGCGCACATGGCAAAAAAAAATGCTTCTCGCGGTTATGTTTGTTTATAATACACCTCGTCGCCTGGCAGCGGACAGCGACACCGCACACAACTTTGTATCATATCCAGACGTGGTTCGAACCGTGGATTCTCGTCAGTCCCTGTGGCGCACTGCATAGGGGGTTGGACTAGGGATCCTAGGCTGCAGGTTCGAGCCCTGCCCTGGTCAAGCTTATCATGGGTTTTAACATGTAACATATGACATGGAAGGACATGAGAGGCGTGCGGTTATCCTGGATAACCGCACGCCTTCCATGGATAACTGCACGCCTTCCATTGATAACCGCACGCCTTCCAAAATTGATGTTACAGCCTATAGGGTGTGCAATATCGACAGATATGTGGATGGGAATATCCACCAAAAAGCACTGTGTAACCCACAAATCGTGGTATAACCCCCTCTACCTATCTGGCTCTGTCTCACCAGTTTGATGCAACTACGTTCGGGGAGGTTTCTGAACGTGGTTTCTGACTGAGGTTTCTGACTGGGAAAAAGATATGGCCAATTGTGCCACAAATATATGGGGTGGCAAGAAATTGATCAATCTAAAATAAAGTCAGGAGAGGATCAATCCTATATTAACTGAAAAAACTATACCTTTCTGTAATAGAATTCAAGCTACAGGTCAATTTATGTTTTTATAACTGCCGGTCAGAAACCTCCCTCAGGTCAGAGAACTTCTAGAAGAAGTGGCTTCCCCTTAAAACAAATAAGAGACGGCAAATAAGTAAGGAAAAAACTGTAGGGATAGAAAGATGTCCATCTAAGGAAAAGGGAGGGGAGGCTGATGATCAAGATAACTTGCACACTAACACTGTATTCTTCATCAAGACATCAGTCAGAAACCTCCCCGGTCAGAAACCTTCATTATGTGAAGCTTTCTGACCAGAGAAGAGATGGCCAATTGTGCCATAAATATAAGGGGTGGCAAAAATTTGTCACTCTAAAATAGAACCAGGATAGGATCAATCCTATATTGACTGAGAAAACTGTGCCTTTCTCTGATTGAATTCAAACTACAGGTCACTAGATGTTTTATAACTGCCAGTCAGAAACCCCCCTGGTCAGAAACCTCTTTGGGAGAGGAGGAAGTCAAGAAAATGTTCCTTCTCTTTTTTTATCCTGAGTCTGTAAAGGAACAAAAAGCACAGAAAAGGGTCCCCTGGACCATAAGGAACATAGGGAAAGTGAAAAAACAGTACCTTTCTGTGACCAGTTTCAAACTGGAGGCTAAATTAACTCTGTAACTGCCGGTCACAAACCTCGGTCACAAACCTCAGTCACAAACCTCGGTCACAAACCGTCACAAACCTCCCCGAACGTAGTTGCATCACATTGGTGAGAACAAGCCATCTTTGGTAAGCCACATTTAAACATATTTTATATCAGAAAAGTGATAATAGATTTAAATGGAAGGTTTATATGTTAAACATTTAGCATTTTCTTGTAGAGAAGGCTTTGAGCTTTTACATGCACTTTAACAGATTTTCTTTAGGAAATTTAACACCAAAATCTGAAATAAGTTTTAGTGTTAGCTACAGGTAGAATTTATGGTCATTTGGACACAAAATCCATGATTACAGAATGCCAAAGCAGGGTTCGATCCTCCAATCTTCTGATTTGTAGTTAAACAGCTTACAAAGTAGCCACAAAATCTGGTGCTGGAGGTACATACACCTCCTTTTTACCTACCTTAGCTATTTAGCTATGTACAGCTGCGCAGAAATCTATGCAGTAAAATCCTTTTAAAAGGACACCATCCACCTTAACTTGCATTATGATTTGGAAGAGCCATTTACAATCTTTCTTTCCCCATTTAGTCATCAGAGATCACTGTGAGAGTTACAAGAAGCATCTCATGAGATGTAACCTTTATGGTTTGGGTGACAGTCCATCCTCAAAAGTCATAGACCTGGCACCGATTTACATCCACATGAACGCAGAGCACGAAGGTGATGATGGGTAAGTATTATAGAAAAAACTTCTATTTTAATGGCACATTTGAAGACAACAGTTCTCAAATTACAAATGTTACTGATTTTGTTAACTTTATTTGATGAATAAAAGGTTTGCAGAGAAATGGCCTGTACTTGGGAACCAATCATCCAATGTGAAATTTGTTGGCAGGAACCTGAGACAAATAGACGAAAGCCAGATCCTAGACCTTCTGCCAGATGAAAACTCGTTGTGCCTCATTCGTCTTTATGGGCCACCCGGTTCAGGTAAAAGTGCAATAGCTGCCCATATTGCACATGAATGGAGCCTGGAATTCCTTAAACACTCAGTCGAGTCCACTCAATCATCAGTAGAGAATGCCCCTCATTTCTCCACTCTAGTGCATATCCCTGCACGGGAAATAACTGGAACTTTTGAAGATGCAATCAAGGACCATCTTGGCTGCAAGCAAAAGGACATAGGTAAATTGTACAATCATGTGGTAACTGGAGATGATACAGGTATAATCATTGAAGGCATTGATGAGGTTCGTGATCAGAAAGTACTGAACAACATCAAAACATACATTAAAAACAGATGTAAAAGAACAGGTGGACCACGTATTCTTATCACTGCCAGAAATGATATGTGTAGCATTGCATCAAAGACTTTTGATCGGTTTCTTACAATAGAGGGATTCACAGTCAAGCAAGGCTTTGCCTATATCAATGCCTACTTGCACGGAGAAACACAGAAGAAGGTGCTGAAATATGCCAGAGAAAATCAAGAAAGGTTGTATCCAGTACTGACTAATCCTTTGCGCCTTCATGTTTTTTGCGCACTTGTGAATGAGGGGGAACTAAGTCTTGAGAATGCAGATGACTTAACCATCTACAAACTGCTGGTGTTGCTGGAGAAGTTTTTGATCAGAAGAGAACAGAAACAAGTTAGCAATGAACAATTAAATTGTTTCTACAGAATGGTTATGAATGGCCTACTGCATGGCTGGAGGGAGTTTCCAGAAGAGGCCCTTGATCAGTGGGATATTGCAGAGGCGTGCCTAGTTTTTATTATAAAGAAGGAGACAGTCACTGCAAAAGGAACTCAAATAACTTACTCATTTCCCCATGAAATGATTTTTGAACATTTTGCGGGTCGTTACATTGAATCTTTGTCCCTGGATGGCAAAAAGGCACTGATCCTGACGATATGCCTCAAGCCGACCTTTCGCAATCTACAAAGAATTATCTTTGAGATAATATCACAACAAGAACATGATCAACATGAACTATTGCAGACAATGGTACGAGCAATCCTCATTCTGCAACATGAAGCCAGCATTGCTAAGAAACATATATCAATTTTCAAGAAGTTCACTCTATATGGCAAACTTGTTAACCTTCACAAAAAGATCCTATTCCTTGAGACGATAGACTTGGATGCACTTGAACTGCAAAGTCCAAAGCAAGTGAAAAAGATAAATGTAGTGTGGGACTTGATAAATAAAGCCTTTGATGACCAATCAGCTGAACTGAAAAAAACAAATTGGTATTGTGGCCTCGGGAACGGGGTACTTGGTCATGTAGCAGAGTGCCTCCAAGCTTGCCAACCAGCACAACGCACCATTATTACCAAAGGCACAACACAAGTTCTGCTGCCCTGTGTATACACTGAAAACAAAAGGTGAATAGAATTTTTTTTGAACTGAATATATAAGTTTTATTTGGTAATCATCTAGTAGTTTCTTCATGTTTGTTTGCATATATCATTATGTCAAAGAGGTAAGTTGATTTCCCAGTACAAATATGCTTATTCAAGATACTATGATATACCATTTTATTATTCCATAAATTCTAACATATTATTGTATTAATCAAAGAATATCTATGAAATTAATACATAGGTTGGTTCTAAGAGCTATAAGAGCGCTCAAACTTTGTATAAGAGCGTTCATGCCCCACTGCACACCAGCCAGGTCAGTTACAACACACTTTATGACATCAAAGTACCGACCTAGTGGTTCACTGCACAATATAATAAAAATGAGGGTCTCAGTGTGCGACCTCATGGTTCAGTGCACAAACTAATAAGTTGTAAGTGAATGCAACCGGCCGTCACGGGTGCCTGAGCACCGCTGACGCCGTCATGAGTGTCTGAGCACTCTAATAACTGAACAATGGGTTACATAAGCACGACGCCATAACCGTCCGGTCGCTCTAGCGTCGCTCCTGAGTAAGCTAGGTCAAATATCAAGGCAGTTATGGAAAGCCCATAATTAGACGGTCAAAATGAACCCAGGATCAAGGCGTAACTCCCATTATTAAGGAAGTTACGCCAGGAAGACTGAATCAACCTCCGAGTGCACTACGGACAAACCAGCGCAAGTTACGCGCCTATCAAGCGGGCAGTTTAAACTTGGCATATTCAACTCCGGCCATGCGCAAAATGGCGGTTGTAACGGCGTAAACTTTCGAGATATGGGGGTTTGAAGTTAGACAACCGACCAAGACAATGGGGGACACAGCGGCGCCCATGGGGGTCCTTTGTGCACCCAGTGACACATGAAAGACTCCCCTCTAACAATTGCAGAGTTAGGCAGATGCCACTGGCCCCAGTCAGTCTGGAGGTGCTTTTCCAAGATTTGCTACAAATAGCCTGGCTGCACCTCCTAGAAATCAGAACACCAAGAACCGCTCTAGAGGTAACATCTCCATTCATCTCCTGCTACCTGCTATACCACTGCACTATGGTGAAACTATGCTAGACAGGCATTGGTTTCTATAATTAGTGGCCAGAGGGTATCTTCCTCAAGACTTCCACCAGAGGGTAAAGTTATTCATTATTACATTATTCCTCTAAGCAGCAGGTCAGGAGCTAGGTGTGGGAACCCACCTAGAACTATGCTGGACATTGTATTTTTATTACCTCACAGGTGGAGTGGAACTGAACATTATACTCTATGAACTATTGTATATTTACTGTATGTACAAATTACCTACATACTAACTACTGTATGATTGATATTCCTTACATGTTGCCTAAAGCTGAATAAACCAGTGACAACTGGAAATAACACTATTTTATGAGAGCTTAATGTATTTACACTATATACCACTAGTCTTATGATATTTCTCATAGGACAACTTGATCATGCACAATTACTAGTATGACAATACTACTACTGTCTGCAGTTGGGTTGGATGTCCTTGGGTATTTGAATGTTAACCCTTTAAGGGCTGCTAATGTAGGAGCTCATCATGCCCATTGGTACATAGGGTTGGCATTATGCATGAATGGAACCCTCGTTACTCGCCACAGCTGCATTCATGCGAAATTAGTGGCCATAAAAGGGTCAGAGACATACATGTATATGTCAGAGGCAATGGTATATAAGATGGCAGTACTGCTGTGGTTCAGAACTCCTGTCAACTGATCTGGATCTGCCTTATATACAGGCCCTCAGTGACCTCGACTTATTTCTATTATATTTCAGTCATCGCTTTGTCTGTTGTGTTGGTGAGTCAAGATGGGCGGAAGTTACCATCGATAAAGAATGTACTTCTATCAGGGTAAATGCATGGAATGCTGATGATGCTAAAGTTGCATTGCACCATGCCCGATTGTCAGCTTTCAGTCCAAGTGACTCAAACACAGTCGATTCCCTGACCCTTAACATCAACAAGTACAGGAACCTGTGGGGGCAGCCCCCCAGCAGTTCTTTAACACAAGGTGGCAAGTACTCAGACGAATTCACACACTGGTTAAACTGCAACAGGTGAGACGTTTTAAAGGCCAAATCCCACAACGCGAAAATAGTTAGAAAATCCTTGTGATGTAGGATATGTTGTTATTTAGCCGATATTTGGGGTGGTATTATCGTCCAAGGAAGTCAAATAACAGCTACAAACCCTTGCCAAAGTGTTGTTATTTCAGGAGTGGAATACATGAAAAGTTTTTTGACATTTTTCTCACAAGAGGCCAAAAATCTCTGTGATATAGGGAAATTCCCTGTGATTTAGAGGAAAACAAGAATATTTAGTAAATCACAAGAGGTCTGTATATCTTTCTTAAATCAGGACCCAAGTTCAACACACTTTAGCCATAAGACTGTTGTACTTGTGAATCAAAGTAGCAACTAGTCAGTACAGTGATGAATGTCACAGACATTTCCCTTCCAATAGTGGCTAATAGTGGGGTTTGAGAAAAGTAGGGGTGGTATGGGAACCCCTGTCAATTTTGTTTTTGAGAAGACACCAAGGCTGCCGATATCCACAACCACAGGCTTTTTAGACCCATTCTTCGCGTAGTGGGAGTTGGCCTTAACACTCAGGAATATTGAACGTTATTTTTCAGATTCTCTATAAAGAGCTTCACTTACCTTTAGAGCAGTCCCATTGTGCCTCTGCCAATAGTGCAGCAGATGGGGATACCAACACACCCAAACTAAATAGAACCGCTTACCCCTATTACACTTCATAATTATGTCCTGACAATAGATGTCAAATATCCGCTAAACATATTAGTGAGTGTATTTTCAGTAGTAGGAAGACTTTATCTATATAGGTTAGCTCAAAATCTATACTGTTCCAAAGTGTGTGGCTGTTCAGTTGTACCCTATGGCTCAAATTGTCCTACTATTCCCAAGATGGGAGACAACAATTGCATGATTGAATTTTCTGTTTACTGGTACCCATTCAGAGGCCTGGGAAGTAATGCATTTGTCAGCACATATAGTTATATATTGTTTGGATTTAAGTTCCCATTGCAACGGCATTGTGAATCAATCGGGGGCCATTAAAAAAACAGCTAAAATGAGACTAAAAATGGCCCTAAACCTGGTTTGGTTGAAGAGGTCTATATTTCTTATTGAGAACCATCAGAAACTGCTGGTTCCTGATGGAAATCTATCAGAAACACATCGGAAATACCTTTTTTCAGGTGCCTAAGAGTATCGGATATGCTCGGTTTTAAATATTGGGGGTCTTTTCGATTAGGCTGCCAGTTTGGTTTCAGCACTCTCAGGCGACATTTTGTCTGGCCAGTTCAAACTCCTGGTGGCTGTTGTGTACCGTCGCAACCCACAAATTTGACTGCTTTTGGTTGGACACCTATTTAAGGTTTTTATTCTCTCAGGAAGTTGAGCGATATAAAGCTTCCCCCAGAGATGTTTATAACTGGAATAGCCTGTTAATTGTTCTCCTCCAGGATTCGCTTTCCCTCCTTGGACCAGACATCACAGACTAGTGAAGTGATATTAAATCCAAGTAATGGTAAACTAAGTATTCATGCAAAGACACAAACATAGGCCAAGGAGGCTTTGTGTGAAGTGAGACTGTCAGCGGCAGAATCTTGGCAGCTGCAGACCTTCAGCTCAATGGCCTTCGTCATTAATGAACAACCGTCTGAGGAGTTTCCTGATTCACTTAAAGTAGATGATAGTTTGCAAGAGGAGCTGGGACTGTGGTCACATGTCTGTGAAAGGTAGAGTCTCCTTCAGATCATACCTTTGGGCAATTTCAGCATTCTTCAACACAACATCTCAGAGTGGCAACTAGTTATAACTTAGATTTAATAAGTATCATGATCATGTGCTGTCCATCTATGTACGATGATGCTCCTCTCACAAAGAATGTCTTCAAACTCTCCTAAACTACTAACAGTAAAACTTATTCGGATCATTTCACTGAATCCTCTCCTGCTCTTGTGTAATGTAGTTCTCGCCATGAATATGACCTTAGTTGTCGAAATGGCGTTAAACATCTATTACTCACTCTCGCTCCTCTCCTGCTCTACTGTAGAGACTGTTTCAAGTACGGATTTGGCAGATCT
Source organism: Acholoe squamosa (assembly GCA_949317995.1). Classification (NCBI taxonomy): domain Eukaryota; kingdom Metazoa; phylum Annelida; class Polychaeta; order Phyllodocida; family Polynoidae; genus Acholoe; species Acholoe squamosa. Next base: position 6,371,493 of record OX439051.1, on the reverse strand, counting down.
CGGTGAGTATATAACAAGGGGGTAAGGTCCTGACCTATGTATTCAGTATGTAAGTATGTGTTCCCGTACATTACAATATGTTTTGTCAATCCATAGGTGATTTAAACAAAGTAAGAGTGCTGATATCAGCTGATATCATACACCTCTATGTTGCTTAGGGATGCTGCTGCGTTGCCTAGGAATATTGCTACCTTGCCTATTAATGCCACTATATTTCTTCTAACTTTGTCTTGCTCTTTCGCCATTCATTCATGTAAATTTCTCTGTAGTTCTCTACTTAAACAGTTTCAAAAGAAGTACCCATATAATAAATACATTATGTAACTCTACTGTGATTTATGCACCTGTCTGGTGATAATCCATAAAACACATATTGTTTAATGAAAATATGGGTGGATAAGCTGCACCACGTACTTCTGGAATTTTATGGTCTTTTTTTGGATTCAGGGAGCTGTAGAGTAAAACCATTCTTCATATATTTGTTCTGATTTGAGGGAAGGCCCCGGAGGCTTCAAGTAAAGCACAAATTTGCATGTGTCAGTCTTTTTTTTTTACAAAAGTCAATAAAACCAGATTAGAGAGTTAAGACAGATGCAGAGACAGGGTTATTGGCAGAAACTTAGACTGGGAGGTAAAATTGAAATTTTATTGCACGGAATCGTCCCAATGGGATGTTTTTTTTACTGTGCACCACATCTGTTACATTGTACATGCCCAGTGGTTATCCAGTGGGCTGTGATACCTTGCAGTGAAATCAAAACAATTAGAATGAGTCAAGGAGTAACAAATTATTATTAGGTACAGAAAATGATGTTAAGAACTTATGCATACTAATTCTATGCGGATGAGCTTATCAATGGCATGCTTAAACCGATGCCATGTTGGCAGGCATTGTATTTTATTGTCAAGTGTGTCCCAGATGGTTACCACCAGTAATACAGCATATTCTCGCTGTAGGTTGGGCTAACAATTACACAAACGTTTTTCCCTCTTAATTATTTCCCCAATTTTGCACAGCCAGAAAACAAATATTACACAATCATCATGTCGCTATGGGAAAATCTTTGTAGGTCATATGTCATCTCTACAATGAGAAAAAAGGCAGTTAGTCAAGATATACTGCTCCTTAGTATCAGTACTTTGCTGGTGTTTCATTCCTTTCAAATGCCAGGATGAATGAAGAATTTTAAAAAAAAAGCATTTCAGCATTAGTTTTCTCAAAACAGGCTGGAACAGTGTAAACATAGCCTAGAAGGGAGGGAAATTTAAACTTTCAACATAACAAATCTCACAGATCATCTGGGTCAGGAGGCAAGAAAATGTCAGCCAAGGGAGACTCCCTTCACAATTTTTCTCTGAGCAGGAATTTATTGCCCACTACCGCCTCAGCCAGGAGGTGGGGAGGAAACTTGTCAATGAGCAAAAGCAAGCGAATTACATTCGGTGATAAATGGATAAAGTCTTCATTAGTTCATAGAGGTACTTAGACCCTTCATAAACAACTAGTTAAGCATCTGCGCTATTGTTTAACACCAAGAAATGTACAATTAACACCCATCTTTCCCGTAATGGCTTAAAAAAATAAATTTCAATTTTTTTTGGAGTTGCTTGCCACGTAGCAGCTAGGAGTGCAGCAACCGTAGCAACTTCATTATGTTTTCGGTTTGTCAGTGATGTCACGGTCACCTTGTGACGCAATTTGTGACGTCATACGTTGGCCATGAGGTCACATGTTGGCTGCAGAGTGGCAACTCCTATCCGTGGTCATATTTTTCTTGTTTCAACTGGACCACAAGCCTCAGAAGCTTAAAATCCTTGGAATATGCATGAAATTCAATGTCGGCCTGAAGATGTCAGGTAAGAGTTGGCAGCGGTCAAATTTTGCACAGTTGTGCAGAGATACACAGGTCTCAATAAAAGATTCTGAATGGTAATGGGTGTAAAACAAGTAGCCGCCAGTCAAGTCTAAGTATCTGGGAAAAAAGAAAAATCTATTAAGAAACAGGGTCTATATATGTTATGTTTGAAATATAATCAACATACAATTTTTTTTTATTATTCTCTGCATTATAAGTAGTTAACATAATTTCCACTTTAAAGGAAGTAACAGTGAAGGAACTTTTTTTCCCAAAGGGAACTTACATTATGCAGGACATACATCTTAATCACAAGATATACAGGACCAATGTCATAAAGGTAAAATGGCCCACAGTTGCTTTATGTTCTCTTCATGAGGAGATTGCATTTCATTGTTGGCTCTCAAGCAGTTCGGGTTCAGAGCAGAAATAAACAGAAAAACGTTAACCTCCATCTTTGTGTGGGTTGGCCTATAACTCTTTTTACTCCTTAACGAGTCTTCGTGTGCTAGACGTCTCCTCATACTTCAGAGGGTCTGTGAGGACATATCTGCAAAAGACATACAGTTAAATAACATGAGATAACATAATATATAAAACCTTTTTTCATAACATGATAAAGAAATACCTTCTTTACATTTTATTTTCTATTTGAACCTTTAAAATTAAATCAAATCATACATATAGTGATAAGGGCAATATAAAAATAAATCAAACATATATACCCTGAGTCCCATAGGAGGAATAAGCCCTTAAAGTCGGCACGTTCCCCGTGGAACTTGATTTGAGAACCGTTCAGGACGTATCATTGCAGCTTCCGGGATTGCTAGCTTTGACATGCATGATCGTAGTCACAGACGATCTGCAAGGAAAGTACAAAATAAAGAATAAAGATTATCTAGCTGAAATAAATCACTCAGTTCAACATTATCATATATATACACATAAAACCAAAAGACATTCATGAATTCTATGAACCACAGAAAATTTTACATATGGCTTAAAAAGGTGATTTAAAATTAAAAAAAGTTCTCACCATAGTAGTAGTAGAGTAGTACCCCTTATCACAAAAGTACTGATTCTTGTCTTTAGTCAACCCGAGGGGCAGTTCATAGCGATGTGTGTCCCATCTACCAGTCCAAAGCAGGCAGGTTTGGTGGTCTCACAGTAGAAAACAACTACCTGGTTTGCCTTCTCGGTCTCTAAATCTGGCCAGTGCACATACTCTGTTCACAGAAGTACTCTGTGACATCCCTCTCACAATTGGAGAAGAGGCAGTCCCCGATGACGGAGTAATTCACACCTGTGGCAAAATAACAAACAGATATGCAAAACTAAAAACAAAAAACAAAAAGGTTAATTCTAAACGAGAAGAACATTTACCCACCGCTTCATCTAGATGATTTCATCTCAATGAATTGCCTACTTTATATCAGTAGAATAAAAACAATGAAAAAATCCTTTTCAGACGCCATTTTGTTTGCAAAATTGGTGATTCCCGATGGTCCCTGGGATCCATGAATGAAGGGGGTACGGATATCACCATAAATGCATGGACTGCTGAAGATGCTAAAGAGGGATTGCACCATATCCGATCAGCTTTTTATCAGTCACAAAGAGTCGATTCCCTGACCCTGAACATCAACAAGTACAGGAACCTGTGGAAGCAGCCCCCCAACAGTTCTTTAACACAAGGTGGCAAGTACTCAGACGAATTCACACACTGGTTAAACTGCAACAGGTGAGACGTTTTTTACACTCATCAAAATGACTTTTCTTCACAGAATATTTCATTGTACTTTACCTCCCTGTTGCCTGATTGATTGATTTTTACCACTGGCAATTTGCCCACTGTTGATTGAGCAATGTCATTGATCCTATCATAATGTTTATATGAGGTAGATATATATTTCATTGGTGCACCATGACAACCCTTAAATAGTGCATCAGAAATGTTGGGTTGCCATGATACCTTAATGTGACAAGAGCTTTTCTTTTCATCATTACTTGCCAGCCTAATGCCAGACCCAGAGGCTTTCTGTTTCCAATAATAATGCCTACCTGGTCTGTATACATTACCTTGAAGTAATCACTCTTAATCTCCCCTTATTGGTCCACCAACCAGAAATGCCATCCTGCTCTGTTCTTGTGATTCCCTACACTTTTATCTGGAGGGATATGCAGAACATGGCTGCTCAGTGTGATTAATATAATCTTTTAGTCAACCATACTCATGTTTTTGTTCATAACTATTTCACCAATTGTATTCTCAGGCATAATCATGATGTTATGTACCATTCAAGCAAGCCCTACACCCGTAAGTGGGCTAAAAGCAACAATATCTTCTGTGTTTTTCAGAGTCCAATTCCTCTGCCCAGATGATATTCGTGCGCTAATGGTTTTTCATCCAATTACTAAGAGATTCAATGTCCAAGCCAAGACCATACAAGATGCAAATGCTGCCTTACAGCACATGAGGATGTTAGCTGCTGAGTTTTTTCAGCTGCACACGTTTAGCTCCATGTCCATCTCAGTTGATCATGAGTCACATGATGATTCTTATTCACCTGTAGAGGACAAAGACCTTATCAGGGAGCTGGAACACTGGCGGCATCTTGTTACATGGTGTGTTTGTTAAGTATTTGTGTGTATTTTCTGCCAATTAGATTATAATTTGCGCAATTTGGTTCTCATCTCAACGTCTGTAATGCAAAATAGGCCTATGTATTGTCCTTGTATAAATTAACATTTATATGCATTTAAGCAGCAAGATTCAATTACAATTATTGATTTCCAGTGTGTTTCCTTCTCTATTTCAGTCAATGTGTTGAGTACAGAGTTGGCAAGTATATAAGGTAAACATATCAATCACCACAAGATATAGTTCCTTTCAAGATTAGTATAATTCTTTCAGCATCAGAGATCTTTAATGCTCGTCCACAAAGATTTGGGTAGCAAAATAAAACTCAACAAGACTTACATTAACTATAAAATATTGAAGCCACATCTGAATGAATGATGAGGATCCTTATATAGAATATCTTTAAGCTACTTGAGGTTATACTTTTCAAGGTAGTAGACGCGATCTACTTAAAGGAAATAGACGTGATCTACTCGATCTACTTAAAGGTAGTAGACACTAACTACTGAAATGGACCTGGTGGCAACATATGAAACTGCCAAACATGACAATATTTGCTTACATTCCTACCTTATATGACATAAGCCAGCTTTATCAACACTTTAGGTGTGATATATTGGTATTCCACTCCCCAGTAAACACATATGACATATGACATAGGTCCCAGGTATATCTAGGTGCGTCTCTCACCAATTTAGTTTAAATTACGTTTCTGAGTAAGGAAGGTTGACTTTTAAACATTAAGGTTTACTTACGTTCTAGAAATGTAGCTGTCAAAATACAGTTTTTGTACATGTTTCTACATTTTCCTCATACCTCAGATTTGGACCTCTCGTTCGCAATCTGAACATTTCCGTCCTCGAGGTCCGACTCGGTCAGCTGTCCCTTCACTGTAGGCTTATAAACCAATTTCTTGGTTCGCCCGGTTTCCACCGACGAGTGGGTGATGATAGAGTCGGTATCCATGTCTGATTCCGACTCCCTCAACTGTGTTGCCCTCCAAGTAACCCCTTCAGATAACAGCACAGCCCGCGCCAAGTCCTCGTCCACCATCATGGCTCCAGCCAACCGCTTGTAATTATGGAGCCATGATACTGGCATACTTTCAGCCAGCTCGTCAGAGCACGAGTCTATGACAAATGCTTTGAAATCATCCGGGATAGCTTCTGGCTCTCCAGGTACCACAGCCAACACACTGCATCCAAACATGGATGGGTGCATTGGGATGCAGGTACCCTACCTCGTGTAGACGATCCCCGCTTCCTCATCCACATGAGTGAGGCATTCAGACCTCGTCTTAAATCCCAAAAGGATACAATGGGATGCCCAAGACATCCGAGTCAATTCCCGTCAGGTCAGTAGTGTCCGTTGAACCTGATGCAGAAGCTGCAGGACCCAGAGGTGGTGGAGGAGGCCTCCGTTTCCTGTCTGTCGCTGCCGTTGACATGCAGCGAGGCAGTTAGCGGCCTCTTCCACTTCTGGCGCTTGTCCGAGGCCAGCATCGGAGGTCTCCATAGTCTCCTCCACCTAAGACACGGCCGTTGGGGCCTCGTCTTTGTCCAACTCAATGTTTGCGCTTTGACACACGGCGTCAATTGTCCTCTGTGCCATTACGGCAAGACAATCTTCCAATTAAAAATTGGCAGTAATGGCGTTGGACTCCTCCCAAAGGATTCGTCCAAAAAAGATAAGGGTAAGCTATAAGCTGCCGGAGGACGCAAAATAACCAGAGCAAAACTAATGCCGTCTTACCACAATGATTCCGCCCTAGTTATAACTGGGTCAAATCAACATGGCGTCATGCCTCTCGTCTCACGAGATCTCGATGGAGCTATCCGGTGACCTAGTTGCACGTCTTCCCACCACCCCTGTGGCGCCGCCTAGCAAACTAGATTCGGACTAAGGTTTGGCTCGTTATACGAGACGCATGTTACTACCAGGGTGCTATCATCTGGAGCTTGGTGGTATATGCATCGCTATAAAGCGAATGTACCGGGTAATCAGACCACCACTCACGGGATACGACCCCCAAGGTAACGTACATTCGACGCCCGTGCCGCGATACATGTGTCATTCGCCTATGGTGAACTACACACAGGTGCTCATTGTGTACTGAGTTAGGTAATGGAAGACCTCAACCGAGGACTGCGTCTGATGCCTTCAGTCAGCATTTTATTTCTCCTGGCATTACCCAATGCCTTCTCCGGGTCCCGCACAGCCACAGCAGGACCTTTCCCATGTGTAATGCCTTCACTCAGCGCAATATTTTTCCAATTCTTACTGTACCTGTACTGCCTCTCTGCTGCTTCATGTCCCTTCCAGGGACTAAGCTTTCCTACATTGGTCTTCCATTTTCTACCAGTGTAGTAATCCTACATCATCACTAGACTCAGAGATGATGCGCACAATTTTAAATGGGCCCTCTCAAGGCGTTACGAGCTTCAACCGTTCGAGCGGCTCGTACTACCTCAGTACCTTGTCCCCTACATTGAAACATATCATTCTTGCATTGGTGTCATACCCCACCTTCTGTTATTTAGCACTCTTCAGTAGTTCTTCTTGAACTACTTTGTATGCATGCTTAAATCTATCCCGGAGCGACTCCACAAACAGCACAGTGCAAGGAGCCTCCGGGTCGATTCCAACTACTCCATATACCAAGTCGTCAGGCATAATTATGTCCTCGCCGAACACCAAGAGGTTTGGAGTACAGTTGGTGGATGAATGGACGGTGTTATTGTAGGCGTGTACTACAAACTCACACTGTTCGTCCCAATCGTCCTGATGGCTATTAACCAGGGGCTTCAGGACTTGTATCAAAGTCCTGTTGAACCTCTCCATCTGGCCATCCGATTGTGGTCGGTATGAGTTGGTTCGGGTCTTACATATAGCTAAGTAATGGCACATTTCCTGCCATAACTCTGACTCAAACTCCCTACCTTGATCACTGTGCATCAATAGGGGTACACCGAAATGTAGTACCCAGCCTTTTAACAAATGCCTCGGCACATGTAGTGGCTTTGTGATTTGGAAGTGGAAACACCCGAGTGTACTTTGTAAAGTAGTCTGTTACGACCATAATACAAGTGTTCTCTCTAGGCATCGTTTTAAATCCACTAATGATGTCGATTGCTACACGAGCAAACCTGACACCAAATAGTTCCTGGGTCAAGGGTAACTTACCCAGGCCTGGTCCTGGCTTGTGTTTATATGATATACCATTTTATTATTCCATAAATTCTAACATATTATTGTATTAATCAAAGAATATCTATGAAATTAATACATAGGTTGGTTCTAAGAGCTATAAAAGCGCTCAAACTTTGTATAAGAGCGTTCATGCCCCACTGCACACCAAACCAAGTCAGTTAGACAGAGTTTAGGACATCAAAGGGTCCGACCTAATGGTTCACTGCACAATATAATAAGAATAAGGGTCTCAGTGTGCGACCTCATGGTCCAATGCACAAATTAATAACTTGTAAGTGAATGCAACCGGCCGTCACGGGTGCCTGAGCACCACTGACGCCGTCATGAGTGTCTGAGCACTCTAATAACTGAACAATGGGTTACATAAGCACGACGCCATAACCGTCCGGTCGCTCTAGCGTCGCTCCTGAGCAACCTAGGTCAAATATCAAAGCATTTATGAAAAGCCCATAATTAGACGGTCAAAATGAGCCCAAGATCAAGGCGGAACTCCCATTATTAAGGAAGTTATGCTATGGAGACTGAAAGGAGCTCTAAGTTCCCTACAGACAAACCGGCGGGAGTTACGCGCCTATCCAGCGGGCATTATAAACTTGGCATATTCAACTCCGTGCATGCGCAAAATGGCGGTTATAAACGCATAAACGACCGAGTTATGAGGGTCTGAAGTTGCAGAACCGACCAAGACAATGGGGGACACAGCGGCGCCCATGGGGGTCCTTTGTCCCCCTGTGACACATGAAAGACTCCCCTCAAACAATTGTAGAGTTAGGCAGACGCTGCTGGCTCCAGTCAGTCTGGAGGTGCTTTTCCAAGATTTGCTACAAATAGCCTGTCTGCACCTCCAGGAGGACAGAACACCAAGAACCACTCCAGAGGTAACATCTCCAGTCATCTCCTGCTACCTGCTTTACCACTGCACTATGGTGAAACTATGCTAGACAGGCATGGGTTTCCATCAATAGTGGCCAGAGGCTATCTTCCCCAAGACATCCACCAGAGGGTAAAGTTATTCATTATTACATTATTCCTCTAAGCAGCAGGCCAGGAGCTAGGTGTGGGAACCCACCTAGAACTATGCTGGACATTGTATTATTGTTACCTCACAGGTGGAGTGGAACTGAACATTGTACTTTATAAATTACTGTATGTTTACTGTATGTACAAATTACCTACATACTAACTACTGTATGACTGATATTTCTTACATGTTGCCTAAAGCTGAATAAACCAGTGACAACTGGAAATAACACTATTTACATGAGCCTGATATACTTACTCCATACACCACTAGTCATATGATATTTCTCATATGACAACTTGATCATGCCAATTACTGGTATGACAAAGTGGTGGAGAACATCCTACTAAGATCCCAAATTACCCAATGCTCTCATGAAAATTAAGCTGGCAACATTACTGAAAACAATCATACACACAGTAAACCCCACTTCACCCACCCAGTGACCTTGACACCATGCCCACAAAGGTCACCAGTGAGATCTCCCACATACCAGTGAGATCTCCCACATACCAGTGAGATCTCCCACACATCAGTGAGATCCCCCACACATCAATGAGATCTCCCACACATCAGTGAGATCTCCCACACATCAATGAGATCTCCCACACATCAGTGAGATCTCCCACACATCAATGAGATCTCCCACACATCAATGAGATCTCTCACACAACAGTAAGATCTCCCACACGTCAGTGAGGTCTCCCACACGTCAGTGAGGTCTCCCACATGTCAGAGAGGTCTCCCACACGTCAGAGAGGTCTCCCACACGTCAGTGAGGTCTCCCACACGTCAGTGAGGTCTCCCACACATCAGTGAGGTCTCCCACACATCAGTGAGGTCTCCCACACGTCAGTGAGGTCCACCACACACATCAAGGCCTTATCAGTCAAGCTGGCAGAACAACACACAAAGACCTTACGTAGTCAGGGGCCTGTTGAAGAGGTCTCCCTCCCACCTAGATCTAGGAGGCCCACAGGAGGCAAACCAGCCTCCAATACAACAGTAGACCCCACACCTCCCACCCTGTCTACTCAGGGAACAACCAGTTCTCAGGGATCCAACATTTCCCAGGGATCTCTACAGGACGCCCAACTCACGCTATCTACCTCAGGGGAAGAAGGATCTGCCTCAGGGGGTGGATCCACACCCTCATCTAGATCCTCCACCCCAGCTCCAGCCTTTGACAGCCACTCCTCCAGAGACAACTCCCCCACACCCTCCATCATGGACACCGATGAAGGCCCCCAACCTAATCAGACAGCTGAGAAGATAAGGGCCTATGAGAAGGCCATCCAAGATGCAGTTACTGCCCTAGAGACCAACAAGTCCCAGCAGGAGGAAAGGGAGAGGATCCTCAACCAACAACTGGCAGAGAGGAATGCAGCAATAGATGCTCAACAGAAGGCCATGGAAGATCAGCGGAAATCCCTAGAGAGACAACAACAACAGATAGCAGATCTCATGAAGATGGTATCATCCCAGACCCCACAACCTCCCACACCTGCCATCACACCTGTTGTCACACCATCTGCCTCTGGATCCAAGGATGACATCATAATCTCCATGGTGTCCAACATGACCAAACTCATAGACAGAAAACAACAGGATGACAGAAAGATCAGGCTACATGAGGTAACAAAACCCAAAACCTTTTCACACCCATCACCACTCATGTCAACAGCATTATTTATTGATCACAAATTCCCAGAATATCTGAAGGATAAGTACAAAGTGACAGACAGTGACACCATGGTAACATATTTACCCAAGTACCTCGAAGGACAAGCACTAGCTTGGTTTGAATCCTTCAGGGAGAGTGCCACACCTGATATGTTGACATGGACCAATGTAGTGAATAAATTAAAAGAGTATTTTGCTACTCGAGACAATATAATCTCAAGGACCGCACTCCGTGCACAAAAGGTAGATGAACCTGTCCTAGACTATGCATGCCATCTCAGGAAAGTGTGTAATGCCCAACGCCAGAGTGATGAAATCCTAAGCAAGGCATTTACCCAAGGCATGAGGCCCTGGATCTCTGTGGCTCTTGAAAACAAGAAAATAGACTCTTTTGACCAAGCCCTAGACCTAGCCCTAGAGGTTGAGACCCAAGAGAGATCTAGGAAGGTGAGGGATGCAGAGTCCAACCCACAGCCTACTACGAAAAAGGTCCAGGAAATCAGCACTAGTGCAGATGAAGATGTTAGCCTAATGTCTAGTGCCCATGTCAGGCAACAGGAGGCTAAGGTTGCATCAAGAGACCCTACCGGTAGATATAGAGGAAATAACTATGACCCCAACTACCAATCCAATAGAGGTAGAGGTAGAGGGGGCAACAACAACAACAACCGGGGAGGTCACAACAGTAGGAAAGACAACAGCTCTTCCAACTCCAACAATGGTAACTCTTCATACAGTGATAGGAGAGACAGAACCCAAAGTAATGGCAGATCCTATAATAATCAAGGATCCAACAGTAGGAGCCATAGTCCACATAGGAACTATAACTCTGGATCCTACAACAACTCTGGATCCTACAACAACAGCCAGGGTTCAAACAACTCTGGATCCTATAATCAAGGATCCAACAGTAGGAGCCAGAGTCCACATATGAACTACAACAGTGGATCCTACAACAACAATGGCGCCTACAACAACCAGAGATCCAATAACTCCGGTCAATACAGCAACTCTGGTCAATATAACCAGGGTTCCAACTTACGCCGGGAGGATTACAAACCTGACACAAGAGGTTACCAGGGGAACCAACAAAGTAAGCCCCAAATACCACCTCATGTAATGGATCAAATCTCCAGGCTCCTGGTGGCAAGCATCTCAACCACCCCACAGAACCAGGAAAACTAGGATGTCACAGTGCTGATGGGCCAGTGCACTGTGACACCCCAAATACAAACAATCAATCAGGATTAACAAAGATCCAACCAGAGACAATTGCTAGTGCCAATCTACCATCTAACAGACAGAGACGTCCATCAGTGATACACATCACCCCACCAGATTCATCATCAAAGGATACAGGTGAGAGTACCAAGCTTTCTATTCTTTGAAAGAAATTACACAATAACCATGACTCATTTTCTGTTGCAATGTTCCTATGAATTTACGCAATACTTATGACTCACTATTTTGATATGAGATTAAATGCAACAAAGACACAACTCGGTTTTTTTAATTCAATCTTTTTATTTTTTTTCTTCCTATCAGAGTACATGCTAGGTATGAATCATTATAATCAGATATGCTTTGCAAGCAGAGTACATGGATATTATATGGAAAATGAATTCTTGTTGCAGTACCAACTGCACCCGGTCTTGGCTGGAGTAGGACTTTGACTACGGTCCTCTAAGGCCCGCATTCTCTCCATTAAATCCTTCAAGGCCTTTCTTCCTATGTCGTTCTCCTCCAGGGCTACCACTTTGTCCATTAACTCGGCCATGATGATGAGAATCTTGTCTATTACTTCCGCCGTGCTCTGAAGCCCGTCTATCACGTCCAGTTCACGTTTAACTTTTCCTTTCACCAAAAGATTGCTCACGTCTGCTTTGACTGCTACTTCTTCTGGACTCATCTCGAAATTCATTGCCTCTTCTTCTCTCTTTTTCTCAGGAAGGGCCTGACTATTTTGTCCATTAAGTTGAAGGGGACCTGAGAAAACCTTTTCACAGTGTGGTGTGGATCCTTGGTCCGACATGTTTCTATGAGGAAGTTAATGCAGTGGGCTCCACACGTTTTAGCGTAAAAGTTTTGCACTTGTTTTCTGCTGAACGACCCGTGACCATCTGACGACTTTTGCATGAACCTCTGGTGATATATAGTAAACGGAGGTAAGCCATAGGGATCAAAGTAGAATACATTCCCGTTATGAGAAACGTAAAATGCCACCCAGTGCTGACCAGGTTTAGAGCTTGGATCTGTGTTACTGACGAAACATGTAGAGGGAATTGGTTTTTTAGGACATTGATTACTGGCAAAAGTTCCCAGGTAGAAACGTCTTGTGTGTGGATGGTTTCCCAGTGCACCTGTTATGTCTGAAGTTCTCATTTTTTTCTCAGTTCATGTGGTAGTCTGTGACAGGAAGACAGTCAGCCGTTAGTTGGATGTTGTTGTCGTAGAAGGAACACAAGACGGCAGATATGGCGTGAGTAGTCGGGGCGGCAAACCTAAGGGAAATGCCCAGCTTTCCTTGCTTGATGAGATTTATACGACTGTCTTCAGGTGCTCTGTCTGGGGTGAGGTCGAAAACAAAGAAGGAATATCCATCTTTGAAATCTTCCAAAGTTATGCCACAGTCTTGCCCCAAAGCCGACAGCCCACTGTCTATGAACATTTGACTGTAGGCTCTGATGCAGTTGCCTGTTTCGAAGTCGGTCTTCAACTCAAACTTTTGATCGTCATATCTCACGCATATTTCCTTGACGTTGAAATGCCTGCAGTTGAAAGGATTTTCTGTCTTAGTCCCAGCAGCTGCTGTTTCCTTTATCATACACAAGACTATCCTGGTGGGGATCTGAGTAGTGTCAGGTTGAGTCCAACTGTAGTCTTGTGAGCCACCGTCCAAAGTGTGTTTAGTTACTTTACACCTGGCTATGTGATAGTTGAAAGGGCCCCAATGTGGATTCCTGACACTGCTGACGTGAGTTTTCACCACCTCGTCGTCGACACATTTTTGGAGAAGTGTCATTTCAGCTTTGGTGATTTTGACCCAGTAGTTTTGATCGGCTGCTTGCATCATGTAGTAATTGGGCTGATTTTTTTCGAATATGAACTTGATTTCACAGTTCGGAGGCAGCACCTTGCACTGTTTAATTAATCCAGGTGCGGCTTCATTACTAAGGCATGCTTGTTGCGGGCACTGAACTCTGCTCTCCGTGCCGTCCATCCAGCATTTTCGCCCGCTCTGGCTTCCATGTGACCACAGGTGTCTTTCATGTACTTTTGACACCCTTTCAACCGAGTCTCTTTGTCTTCTTTGTTGCAACAAATTGTGTCCAAAATGTAGGCCTTGAGACCATAGTCTTCATTGTTGCCGGTGACTTTCTCCCCATTTATTAGCAACTGGCAGGAAGCAAAGAGAGCGTGTGCCAAGTTGTTGACTGGAGCAGCTTCTATGCCTACGGCAAGGTGAGTTGTTCCGTCTGCCGCCACGGCTTCCAGTTCCATGTACAGCTCAGTTTCTGAGAGGTCTGTGTACAGGTTGCTTGGTTCGAAGGTGAAGTCAAATGATTCAGTGTGTGGAGTCAGGGCATTGTTGGTAGTTTTGGTTATTTTTTGATATTTTAATATGTCCTTTTGAGTGACAGGCAAGGCGTGTAGGTCTAGTTCACCTACTGCACATACCTGACCCTTGGGATGAAGGAGACTCATGACTAGAACAAGGTCCTTCCTCTAGCTTGTCCTCTGCCTCTGCCGCGTTGCCCCTTACGTCCTCCGCGCTTGCCGGTTGCTCGTCGTTTGACTGGAGGAGGTTCAGATGTACCTTTTATGTATCCTTGAGCAGAAGAAGCAGCCCTTTTGAGTAAGTTCTTCCCTGTAGCTTTACTTCTCCTAACTACACTTTTCTTGAAGCCTTTTCCTGTTACCACGTCGGACAAGACTCTAGCTCCTGTAGTAAGCAAGGCTTTGCCTGCAGATTTGGCAGCTGAGCGTCCTATTTTACTTAAGAGGGGAACAGCTCCTCTCAGTAAACCACCTATTAACGAACCAAGTCCGTGCCCTCTTTGTCTGCCCCTGCCACCGTACGCTGGTAAAGCACCGTTCCCAAACTGTGATTTTCTGTAGTATTCAGCGTACTGACCCCTAGGGGCCAGGTATGGAGGTGTTCCATAGTAGTGAAGCATGGTAATATACTCCTATCCTTGAAGAGGTCTGAAGGCAAGTACCACCGACACTGATCCGCTTTCAAATGGTATAGGTTCCCCAGTCTTGTCTCTTAAGTATATCCCTATCTGTCTGAAGGTGGTTTTAGTGACTGGCAGATATATCAAGTTCTGGAAACTTATGGTCTGCATGTCACCGTTGTAGCGATTTATGTTGATTTGCCTCAGAAGGGGTGCTTTAGAATCACCCACAAGACTGTGCTTGACTATGTCAGAGTACACGAAAGCACATCGACTTTTGTACTGAAGGTCTACCACGTAGGGGCTTTGTGTTTTTCCACTTAGGAAAACACTTCCGTCAAAACCTAATTGTTTCCCTAAGTTTTCTGGGAGTTGCATGACCACACCAGGAGGCAAGGAAACTACACTTTTCATTGTGTATTTGTTGTAGTGAAACACGGTGGCTTTGTTGTTTTTCCTGTAGTTTCTTAGTTTTCTCACCAACATGCTCTGTAGTTTATTTATGGTCCTGTTCAAGTATCCTATCAACTCTGAGTTGCTTTCCAGGTTCACACCTTCTAAGGCAAACATATTGTAGATACTACCTTCCTTGAAGTAATACTTAGACAGGTATCTGCTAATTTCCTTGAAGCGTGTATGACCAATTGTCATGAATCATCCATATCTGGCTTTTTTTTCAATAAAAACTCTAAATTAAGTAACATCTGTGTGTTTATCATTTATTCTGGTCGGGATGGGATAGAGCTACAAATGGTATATGGGTTTTGCATATCTCCGAGGCATATTAAGGGAGTGGGGGGCCTAAAACTGCCCAAAATGAGGCTTTTTTCAAGCAAAAACACAAAAATCTGTACTACATCTTGTAAAAAAAAAAAAACACAAGGCATATAGGTTCTATTTTGTGTTTTGGTATTTCCCCCATAACAAAGGGAAAATTTTAAGACCATATAGGTATACGTAGGCAAATAATTTTATCTGCTGGGGCCAAAAATGTATTTGGGCAGTTTAACGCGGGACCCGACGTATACCCTAACATGGCTTCTCTGCTCTATTTTAAATATAGAAGGGGGAAGAGAGAAATGTACCATGCAAAGCCTTAACATGTCTATATATGTATAAAAAAAAAATTGGGAGCCTAGCTCTAATATCTTGGCCTGGGTGCTCCATCCCGCTCAAGTGACACACTTGGGGTAGTTTTTCGCGTCACCCGACGTATACCCTACTTTCAGTCCTACCACCCCTCCATAATATATTTAACTAATATGTTATATATGGTAAGTTACCTTATAACCAAGGTATCTAACCCTGAAACAACCAACCCCCTCCTCCACCATGGCACACGGCTATGCCAACATCACTTAGGGCGGTACCCGACGTACACCCGGGACCCGACAGATCCCCTAGCGCCAAACGCATGAACTAGGCTCCAGCGCGCCATCTGTCGTCTCTTAGCGGTACTGCTCGGTAGAGTTACAACGGCTGGGAGTCACCCGACGGACGCCGATAGATTTCAAGGTAAGAAATCGATGAATTATGTTTCTTTTCCCGCATAATATGGTACAAGTATCTCGAAATAAGTGCAGAACATGTAGGGGAATGTGTATGAACCTCAAAATAGTAGAGTATTACCCCTTAACTGCTCGAAACGGCATATAAACACGACCCCCTAGCGATATCGCTATGCGCTAACATAGTCAATGCTATAGAATAGGCGGGGATACGACGGGTGACGGTGTACGTCGGGTGACTCCTACGGGTATACGTCGGGTGACGTTCACGGCTAATAACCCATTCTTCTTCCTTTGTAGATGCCTTATGCCGACCCAAACTCCGAGGCTGCCAAGGCCAGCCGAAAGAAATCAAAGAAGAAGTGGGAAGAGAAAATAAAGCAGGATCCAGAAAAGCTGGAAAAAAGAAAACAGCAGAAACGTGTAAGTACGAAATATATAAATGAATGTACATGTATACTACATGGATTATGCTAGTTGTGTGGCCTATGGGTGTACTTCGGGTGACACATGTAATCTTTTGGGTAGTATATATGGTAAGATAGGAGGGTATACGTCGGGTGACGCACGTAATTGTTTAGGTAGTATTATGGCATGATCCTTCTGTATTGCCAGGTATACGTCGGGTGACACGAGCAAGTGAAATCTTAGGCCATACTGGCGTTACTGTCTTATTGTTTTAAACAATTTATTTCCTTTCATTTCAGGACCATGACAAGAAGAGGCCCTACTCCAGCCTCACTGAGGCAGAGAAAGAGGCAAAACGTGCCCACAAGAGGGATGTGCGGGCATTGGCCAAGGAAGGTATGGATCCTCTTATGAAATTAGATTTTATGTCAAATGTATTCCATTGTCTTTTTATTATAGGTTATAGGGAAGGAGTGTCAAATATGAAAATAAAAAATTTTACCTCATAACTTAAATGTTGTATTTTTATGTTCATCAGAACGTGAAGTTCAAGCTGCTGCCCCCCAAGCAGCCCCTGATGTCGAGGCCCCTGCTGCCGCTGCGCCGCCTGCCGCTGCGCCGCCTGCCGCTGCGCCGCCTGCCGCTGCGCCGCCTGCCGCTGCGCCGCCTGCCGCTGCGCCGCCTGCTGCAGCGCCGCCGGGGACCCGCAAGACATCGCGGCGGAACAAGGGAGAGGCACCGCCTCCCACTGGGCCCCTCCCCGAGAAACGGAGGAAGCCAACTGCCACTCGGTTAGTTTTTTTAACATTGTCACAAATAAGAAAAAAAAAAAAATCTATCTATGGGAAGAAGTTATTTTGCATAAATCTAATAAAAAAAAATTATATAATATGTCCCCCAGTACAGGAGGGTGATAGACAAATTGACCATCAACAGAATTACAGTGGAACTTTTATTTGCAGCTCACGAGCAGACAGCCCAGAGGCTAGCACTTCCGCTGATGCCGCTGGTAGTGCCGCACCTCTCACCTCGCCTCCACCACTTCCACCGGCTCGAAGGAGGAAGGCTGCCAGCACCAGCAGCACCAGCAGCAGTGACTCCCCCGTGGCCAGCACCTCTTTAGAAGCAGCACCACCTTCACCACCTTCACGCCCTCGCCGCTCAGGACCACCCAGCAGCTGCTCAGTCACTGCCCCCGTAGCCAGCACGTCTGGCACCAGGACTGGCAGGAGGAAGGGTGAGCCCCGAGCCTCTTCAGCACCTCGGTTAGTAATGCTTGTTAATTCCTATAATATGACCTGTAAGTCAAAACCATGATATAGTGTAATAACCAAAAGAGCAATGCATGCATGTTACCCATAGTAGACCCACCAGTACAGGTTTATGGTAGCCTATAGATATGTAATTACCAATAGAATAACGCATGTCACCCGACGTAGACCATCCAGTACAGGAACACAGGATCTATGCATGCATGTATACATTCATACTTGTTTAATTCTTAACCCAACATGTGTTGTCATTTCTGTGCAGGATACCTCAGTCCAGTCCGTCTCCCACTTCAACCTACACATTTGGAAGAATACTGCCTTATTTCATTTTTGATCTCACATCGCGAGTGACACACACTTTTTCACCTGGTAGACTGGAGGTCACTAGATGTTTGCTGGGTTCCCTTATAAATATTTAAAATAGGTATGAGTGACATGTGGATACCTACGGTGTGTCGGGTTCTGCCTGGCGAACAACGAAGCATGTCTCACATATCTAGGAACCTCTCAGATGTCGAGTATCTGAATCTCAGCACCCTGCTGCTATGGTTTTTTTTTTGTGTGTCATTGGCTATCTCGATGTAACTTAAATGTGAGGTCAAAAAAGGAAATTAAGCAGGTTGATCTTGATCCATAGCCTAGCGTTTACACCCAAATTAAATTGCACACATTATAAAGTATCCCCTCCCTAACAAATTTATGCATACATGTGCTAGTAATTATGGCCATGGAAGTGGGAGACAGCGTTTCTTGGACCTGGTCCGTTAATGTCATCCTCCTGTACTGGTGGGTCTCTGTAGGGCTTCATTTTGTTCATGTAGGTATCACCCTACTGTACTTGTGGGTCTCTCCCTACGGTCCCCGTCCATTTCTGTGGCAATCAGTCTCATACAGGTACTGGTGGTTTGTACTTTCAGCTCCACAGTGTCTCCAGCAAGGGTGTCTCCTCCTCCACCCAGGGTCACCTTCGCAGCGACCCCACCCACAGCTGGGACCGTCGCTGCTGTCGATGCTGGCCTCCCCGGTGCAGCATTTGCAGAGCTGACCCCTACCACTCCCTCAATGGAACGGTTAGTATTGTTAACTTATTTCCCTTAAGTTTGCACTAATAAATTCCATTTTCATTTCAGATGGCACTGAATGATTAACACAATATAAATTTATGTTAACTTGATGTTGAGACTTTACTTTCATTAACGAATTGGTTCTGTTGTGTTCTGTTTCTTAATGAGATTTAATTTCTTTCAGTGTGATGGACACTATGCCATACAGGATGGTACCCGTGCCCTACAACCTGCGAGGGCGCCGTGGCACCAAACATGTTGAGGCCAAGGTGCTGGGGGTGGGCATCGTTGTTGTGAAGCAGGAGGCCCCAAGCAGCGATGAGGAGAACTGATTTTGTTTATATTCTGTTTTTTTCTTATTAAAAGCCTGGTGCTTCTTATTCTTAACTAAAGTCTATGTATACATGTATCTAACCTAATATATATATCATATCTCTTAGAAGTGTTATATCTCAGTTGCTGTAGTTTGAGCGAGTGGGAGTACTTGGCACCTTGTTCTGTAGAAAGCATGGGATTACCCGCTTGGGGGTGCCCGGTGCACCCACTGGCCCAAACTGCAGCACTGAGATGTACCTTCTGTAACTTTTCTATCTGTAAGTTAACTTTCATTAAGAGTAGATTCATAGATCAATATATTATAAAGATATATGTATACAGTTTAAAAGTACAAATTTAAAAGAGATGTATATGTATGTACCTACTTGACAGAGATAGAGATAAAAGTTTATTTAAAAGAGGTACTTATAAGATATATATATTTAAACAAAAATAAAAGTTTTTATTTTTCTCACTATGTTTGTGTTTTGTCATCACTTGTAACATACTTACGAGGGGATAGATATGTAGGGTCTACACTTCAGGTGAGATGCGTTCCTATTGGTTATTACTGTGCCTATCATCACTCTGTTATGAAGGATGTACATGTCAGGTCCCACATCACTGGTTACACAGGTTCTCTCGTGGATGCTTATTACTTTTACTTACCATGGACCAAACATTTTCTTTTTAGCTTGGTTGTGTCCATGCCGTTCCACCGAACACCCTTCTCCAAACTCCCCAAGGCGAGAAAGATGCGGCGCGAGATGGACGAGATGGAGAGAGAGATTGCTGAACTGCGCAAGGAAGTAAAGCGCAGCAAAGAGGCTTTAAAAGCATCCTCCCCTCAGGGCAGCACCACATCAGCAATCTCCTCTCGTCCCAGCCTGAGTCAACCCATCACAACTTCTGCCAGCCCAAGAGACCCAAACCAACTACACTGGGTAGACCCAGTGTACCCCGCGCCGCAGGAACTATTGGAGGTCCCAGCACCTGAGCCCCAGCCTGTAGCTCCAGCACCTGAGCCCCAGCCTGTAGCCCCAGCACCTGAGGCCCAGCCTGTAGCTCCAGCACCTGAGCCCCAGCCTGTAGCCCCAGCACCTGAGGCCCAGCCTGTAGCTCCAGCACCTGAGGCTCAGCCTGTAGCTCCAGCACCTCAGCCCCAGCCTGCAGTCCCAGCAGCAGAGGAGCCTGCTCCACCAGCCCCTCAGCAAAGGCGTCAGAGGCCTGCCCCGGAATCGCCCAAGACCGAGACCAGGCAGGTCCTCGACGCGCTTGATATAACACCAACTAAGAAGAGGTTAGACGAGCTGACCAGCTACATCATGGTAGCCCAGCAGGTCAGGGTGAGCTCCACCAAGGTGAAGCAGGGACTCATGGCAGAGCCTGCTGTGAAAAAAGTGTATGGCCAGGCTGGGCGACTTAGCAAGCAGGTGGGGTTATCCCCAGAATATATATTTCACACCCCAGAGCCAAGCCACACCCGACAGGACAACTCTGAGGAGACCAGGCAACACGTTATAGCATTCCTAAAACGAGAAGATAATAGCTACGAGCTACCGCACAAGCGTTACGTAAACAAGAGGGGTGAAACAAGATTTGCTTTGTCTGACACAATGGTGAATTTACACCTAAAGTACTGTACGGAGTATGATTCCACCATTTCTCCATCCACGTTTGTGCGGGCAAGGCCCAATACTGTGAAACTGAACCACTTTCTGAAGCGCTCAGTGTGCCTGTGTAAGTCCCATGCCAATATGGGGTTAATGCTGGAGGCCGTCCCTGGACTGCCAAACTCCACCAGCCAGCTGATCGAATTGTACACCGATGGGGAGATCGTAGAAAAGTTAAATCAAATCAGTACTGACTATGTGACATATGAAAAGTGGACGAAAGTGGAAAAGAAGTTTAACGACAAGGATGTCACTTATACTAAACTTGTCAAGGTAGCCGAAGAGAAGAAAGACTTTGTCGCATTGTTCAAGGCTGCCCTGCCCGAATTCAGGCAGCACTGTGAACGGGTGCACCAACAGTTCACACAATGCCAGGCCCTGAAAGACCACCTCCCGGAGGGACACTGCATAATCCAAATGGATTATGCTGAGAACTGGAACACCTCGTACCTCCGGGAGGTGGCTGCTGCTTACTACAGCAAAGACCAGGTGACTCTCCACCCTATGGTGGTCAAGGTCCGGGGAGCAGACGGGGAGATCATCACAAAAACATTTGTCGGCGTTACTTCCATCACCAGCCACACCTTCCCCACCACCTGGGTTTTTGTGCAGAAGTTGGTGGCACAGCTGAAAGAGGAGCACGACCTCTGCTACATTCATTTTATAACGGACAGCCCTAGCTCCCAGTACCGTAACAGGTACACTGTTCAAATGATCGCCCGCTTTGAGGGTCTCCTCGGCCTCAGCGCAGCCTGGAACTGGCTGGAGTCAGGCCATGGCAAGGGGGCCTGCGACGGGGTCGGGGGCACCCTCAAGCGGTTAGCGGACCGCCTTGTTAAGTCACACCCAGATAAAACCATCCAGAACGCTGGGGACTTTGCAGAGAAGGTTGGCCCTGCAACAAAGGTGCAAATCATCCATGCCTCACCAGAGGAGGTCAAACAGGCAGAGGAGGATGTGGCCTCATGGAACAGCCCTGCCCTCCATGGAATAACCACCATCCATCAGGCCGCTTGCCATGAGGGCCAGATCAAGGTGAGGAACACCTCCTGCTACAGTCCATGCTGCCTCAGTGAGGATGGCTTCCAACCAAGCTGCAAGGACTGGAAGGGCACCAGAGTCGCACAGGTTGGAGAAGTGGTTGAAGAGGTCGTGGATGACTGTGATGAATGGGACTCTGGTTACGACTCCACCACCGACGACGACCGCCCTCTCATTATATTGCAACAGGAGCTGCGGGAAGATGACATGCCCCTTGCCCAGCTGCAGGCCCAAGTCCGGCGAGAGGAGAATCTGGAGGACGCCGTACCACTGACCCAGATGCCACCTGACACGGAAGACGAGGATGATATCCCCATAACACAGCTGCAGCTCCCCAAGCGTGCTACCAGGCGGTCCACTCGTCACACTCTCCGTCGTTAACCATACACCCTTGTACAAATAAGTCAATGATGTCACAAGTGTTACATCTCAGTTGCTGTAGTTTGAGCGAGTGGGAGTACTTGGCACCTTGTTCTGTAGAAAGCATGGGATTACCCGCTTGGGGGTGCCCAGTGCACCCACTGGCCCAAACTACAGCACTGGGATGTACCTTGCTTTAAATAATAGGTTATTACTGTGGACATTGTCCCCTATTGGGTCATTGTAGTGGGCATAACCCTCCATGATATATACCTGGGTGGGATGGGGGATATAGAATTTTCAGTAAAATGAATTAATTCATTGGATTAAGTCATAATAGATAGATTAAGACATGATGGGTAGCCTGGGGTATGGATAATTGAATGAAGTCATATCTAGAAATAAAATGAATTAAGTCACTGCGATGATTATAAATGTACTATGGGGGGCTAGGGGGTTTGGAGGGTTAGTTGGATTAAGTCATAACTTAGATGGATTAAGTGTCATAACTTAGATGGATTAAGTCATAAGAGATTAAGACTTGATGGGATAGGGATAGTTGGATTAAGTCATAACTTAGATGGATTAAGTCATATAGATGTTTTAAGTCATGTTTTAAGTCATGATAAATGGAGAAAACGGGGGTCAATAAAAGTGTTCTTTCCAGTTTTGTTAAAAATTGTTTCTGTTATACATTTACTATGGGTAATGATTGAATCAATGGCCACAGATGCCCCTCACTAGCATTAGAGTACAGCCCACATAGTCCCTTCAGCATAGAGGGGTGATAGGTACAGTAACAACCGAGAGAGAAACGCGTGTCACCCGACGTATACCCTGGATAACCTATCGCGTCACCCGACGTATACCCTATCTGAGGTCACATAGCTGAATTAATACAAATTCTAAGCTTATAATCTTACCCCTGGACTTAGATAAGAATATTAGCCAGCATATAAAGAAGGAATAAGGGAGGTTAGTCATGTATTTCTGCAACGTTAAGCCCTTGATAGCTCAATTTTACCACAAAATCCATCAAAATCCATAAAAAACAATTAAACTTCCATCTGTCATGGTTGAAAATGGACTGTAATACTGGATTAGAAGTTTCTTTGAATACTTAGGAACATATTGGAATGGGTTATAAGCAGTCATTCTATGAAAGAATAGGTTGGAAGGAAAATACAACAAATAATGGTTTTGCGCTCCGTTAACGCGCGATCGCGTCACCCGACGTATACCCTAATTGAGGTGATATAGCAGGAATACTATAAGGCCTAGCATAATATCCTTATACCTGGACTTAGACATGCATGTTAGCTACCATATAAAGTAGGAATAGGAATGGTGACTCATCTGTGATTAGTTTTAAAGAGTTAGACAAAAAGCATGTTCAGTTGTGCGGGGACCGCACGCACGCCTGGATATTTCATTTTTTCTCAAAAATTAACAAAAAATCACAGAATCTCCATCTAAATTCATTCATAGCATGCTCAAATATGTTTATTTTATATATCAAAAAGAATTATTAAGGTATGATTCATATGTTACATGTTAAATTAGGATAACCTGCAGCAGGGCAGGGTATACGTCGGGTGACGCGCGATATTGACATACTCAAGTTCCCTGCTATGCCCTGGATTTAAAAACGATATTTAACCTACCCACATATATGGACCCTAAGCCCCAACACCTATACTATATATACCCTAAAACCTTTTAGGCTGCTCCAGAATATTTTTGGGACCCCCCTGCCAGCCCACTTCTGGACGATTCATGACAATTGGTCGTATATATTTTCACAGCCTGTAACTGACTGGGAGAGAGCGGAGAAACATTAGCAGAGTCTGTGAAGACGGCCTTTTCTTCAAAAAAAGAAAGAGACCTTTTTTCCCTGTCATCCATAGACATCACTTCAGCCACAGCCGACGATATTTCCCTTTTCTCTCTGCCTGCCGTGTCACGCTCCCCCTCAGCCTCCTCCTCTTCCTTTTCCTCCTTCTCTGGCGTGGGTTGGTTAGAAGTGAATCCTCCAGATGGCGTCTCAGTCGCAGCAGCAGGAGTTGGTGGACTTTCACTTGCAGGACCAGCAGGAGGAATGGTTTCAGTCGATCCCACAGGGTTGACATGACGTAGGTTTTTTGTTATTTTTACTCCTCTCTTCAAAGCAGATTGGGCTGATAAATTTGATGTAGAGCTTGAAGCTCTACTGAAGACACTATGGGCTCCTGGTTTTTCCAGAGGAAAAAATTCTCTTCTGCGTTTGTTCAATAAAGCTACTACAGAGCGGAGGTTGTTTGTTAGGTCGTTTTCTCCCTGTACCAAGAGAATGGGTTCTTCTTTGACGTTGTACCACGTGGTAGGACAGGTTATTTCTTGAAGAGCACACTCTAACTGAGTAGGAGAGTTAATGTATTCTGCCAAAATTGTATTGTAACTAGTTAAAGTGTTGTCAGGAAAAACGTTCATAGATGAGTTACTAGGTAAAGTTAAGGTAAACGCCATTTGTTTATGTTCTTGACAGGTTCCCAAGAGTTAAACTTGTCTCCATAACCCTTCCACTTAATCAAGGCTTCTCTTTTCTTGCCTTTTCCTCTGTATTTTACTATTTTTTCTATGTTGTAGCGTCTTCCGTGACGGACTTGCACCTTCTGAACTTCAGGTTCGTAGAAGCTTCCTTTTATCTCTTCTCCAAGGAGATCTTTCAGGTGGTACCCTTTGGGCGAAATGTTGTCGACTGTGTATATTTCCTCAGTCCAGTTAGGTTCGTACCCTCTGTTAAATGTTTTCTTTGTTTTCAACATTCGCACTTGATTTTTTCTCTTCAACTGAAGGACAGGAACTTTTTTCTTTTGAGGTTGATCGTACAACCTGTAGAACAAGACTTCAGAGTTGTCTTTATTTATGTCTGAAGGGGCAGCTCCTAAGGATTTGTGGTAAGTCAAATTGTAGGACTTAACCAAGTCGGGCAGCAAGTCAACCCATTTGTAGTTATTGAAATGAGAGAAACATCTCCACATTTTTCCTTGTAAAGTAGAGTTGAATCTTTCGGCTAAGGCACACTTCACGTCGTCGTTCTCTCCTGTGAAAAAATTGATTTTTTGATCTTCACAGTGTTTTTTGAAAATTTTGTTGACAAACTCTTTGCCCTTGTCAGTTTGAATTTGTTGAGGTTTTCTTTCTTTGCTCATTTTTTTGAAAGCCTCTGTCACGTCATCAGCTCTCTTACTTTTCACAGGTTGTCCAAAACCATACCTTGAAAAAACATCTATTCCCGCTAGAATGTACTGGTATCCTTTGTTTTCCTTTGAAAATTCTCGCATGTCTATGAGGTCAAGTTGCCACTGTTTGTCTATCCCCCATGTTTGTGTTTTTCTTCTTGGAAATCTTCTCTTGTAAGGTTTGTGTCTGGTGTAAGCGTCTACATCTTCCAAAGCTTGTTCTATATTTTTTTTCTTTGTTTTCTTGAAGTAATGACGTTGAAGTTTAGATACGCTGGTGAAACTTCCAGGTTGTTTAGGATCTGTGTAAAACCTGAGGACATCTTTTTTCAAAGCCTTGTGCGCCATATAAACTTACGTCCAGTTCCTTTTTGACTTACTTTCCTCTTCTTGATAGGGGAAGCTCTTTTCAAGGGACTGGCAGCAAAGGAAGGACTGTGCCCTGCAAAAGCCGACTTGTTTTTGACAAATTTTAAGGTGGGGTTCAGCCTTTTAACTGCTCTCATGAAAACCTGGCTTCCTTTAGGTTGGTCCTTTTTCAAAGACTTTGGTCGGGCAGCAAAAGCTAACAAATCTGTAATGTCAGTTCCAGGCACACGTTCCCCGTTAACATATATTTCTCCGTCTCTGTTCCAATTCAAAATTTCACTTCCGTGACGAGATAATTCTCTGTAGAGATTTTTAGCAGTCGTTCTGTAACTTGCAGGTATTCTTTCTTTTATGTCGGCGTCCATACCCTCTGTGTTGTCTCTTGCACGAGGTTTAAAACCTTCCTCCCCTTTGAACTCGTCTACACTGTCTCCGTCTGAATCGTCAGGAAGTGGTGGATCGTCTCTAGTCTCTGTGAAAGTGTGGTCATCATCGTCGTCGCCGTCGTCGGTGTCTTCTAAAGAATTGTTTACACCCCCAGCTGCTGCTGCTGCTCCTGCAGGGCCTTGTCCTACTGCTCGACCAGGATAGGGACCTTCCCTACGTTGTCCTAAGGCCTTGGCTTTTTTAGTTAAAATTCCTGACTTTATCATAAGTTGATTGTACTGCCTTAACTTTTCCTTCAGTTTGAGGTTAGGAGAGTTAAGCACCTCATGTGCTTTACTTTGAAGGTGGTTCAGGACTTGAACCAGGCTGGAATCAGGAGTTAAACCTTCTCTTAAAAGTTGAGTGCTGTAGTACTGGTCTTGAACACTAGGTCCAGGCTGGGGAGGAGAGGAAGGACTAACAAAAGAAGGTTTTTTTTCTCGGGGAACAAGATCCGCCCTTACGAGGGCCATCCTTGAATAAGACATGATTTTTTATCGACGTGCTCCTATGAGACCTGTTATCAGGGGTAAGGCGAGGCCCAAAATGGTTCCCAAAAATCCACCCTTTTGCTCAAAGGTTTTCCTCTTCTGCTTAACGGTAGCCTTGTGCCTTGTGACTGACTTGAGTTCTTTCTTGTAGGGTGATAAACGTTTGACTGCGTCGGACTCGTTACGCAACAGGTTTTTGTTCATTACGTTGACGCAAATTTGACTCATCAACCAAATGACCTCATCGCTGAGACCTTTGATAATGTGGGAACACTCTGCCGAGGAACACTTGGATATGTGTTTCAACAAGTGGTAATGTTTCCTTATTGTTTTAAATTTTCCTCCAGAAGGAGATCTTTTGGTCACCATTCTATCTTTTTCTTCTCGAAGCTGAAGCTTGAGGAATGAAAACCAAGGTGTTCCAAGGAGTTGTTATGCTGTTTCTTACCCTAAGCTCGTTAGGTGTGCTCTGCTTAAAGTCCAATAGGATGTATGAATGTTTCTCTTTGGTTTCTGAGTTATATACCTCCGTCAAAAAGGATTTCTGTCCTGGAAAGGCCTGTTTGCTTATGTGCCCTATCTGACTCATGTCTCTAGGGTTTTTAAAAACAACTAGGTAGTGTGCATTTAAGCTCAAGGTTCTGAAGGCAGGATTGTTGAAAAACAAGTTTTGAGTAACAAAAATTACACTTAAACTGCGATGGTGAGAGCCCACAGTGAAAAGTTTCATTATGGTGGGAACGTACTCGGGATCCATGAGATCGTCTATTACGACCAGTCCATGTTTAGTCACGTCTCTTTCATCCTCGAACAAAAAGTTTTCTGAAAGAAGACCTTTGTTGAACTTAACCCCCAACTTCGCCATTTCGTCGAATCCATCTTGCCATTGACTGTAGCAGTAGTATATGTCGTGTATTTTTGGAGTAACAAGCTCGTCTACACCTTTAATCAACTTGAAAACAAGTTGACTTTTCCCACAAGAAGTAGGTCCAGCTATGATCATTGTGAAGGGGCTTTGTAGACGTGGGTCAAAAATGATCT
This sequence comes from Acholoe squamosa, assembly GCA_949317995.1. NCBI lineage: Eukaryota > Metazoa > Annelida > Polychaeta > Phyllodocida > Polynoidae > Acholoe > Acholoe squamosa. The sequence goes on along the minus strand of OX439051.1, from coordinate 6,343,716 downwards.
CCTTTTCCTTGTGATCCATGTTGGACGATATCTTAAACCAAAGTGACCAAAGGAGCAACCTCGTCCTCTTTTAAACCAGTAGAACCCTTGTTCAAACCTTCCACGTAAAGAGCTACATCAGAAAGTCCCATGTTGTATAGACTGGCTATTAGGCAGCTTGGATGAGATATTTCTCTATATTTCCAAACCATCAGAACTTCGAATACAGGATTTGTGACACCTTTTTTCCCTGGAACAGGGGTGGATATCAGGTTAAGCTCGTGGTCGCTCAATCCAAGTTGAGTTCCCAGTTTCCTCCAGTCAAGCATTTCGAACTTGTCTGCCAGGTTGACGAACAAAGTATCAACTTTCCACTGTTCTGGAGGAATTTCACAATGGTCCACTACGTTGTACCATCTACAATAATCAGTTAGATCGTAACGACCTATGTCACTTAATGCATGTCTCAATACCATCCACTTGCAACGCACGTTCTTTCTGCTCCATGAAATAAGCATTTCTCTCCCCATAGAACGAAGAGACGGTATTTTTTCCATGTAATCCATTAAACTTAGTCTAAGTCCTAAGTAAACCCCTAATCGAGGGTAGTCTTTTTCAGATATTTTTTCACTGACCTTGAATAACAACTCGTCCGAAAGGTGAAACTCCATAGCGTCCAAAATAAAAGGTGTTGAGCAAGTAAGGTAGGCAGGTAGGAAGGCAGGTAGGTTATGACAGGCTAGAAAGCATACAGTTGACTTATATAGGGTAGGGTAGGGTAGGGTAGGGTAGGGTAGGGTAGGTGGGTAGGTGGTTTAGGTGGGTGGGTAGGTGGTTTAGGTGGGTGGGTGGGTGGGTGGGTTAGGTGGGTTATTTTGGGCGGCCAGCCCGGGCCAACAAGCCCCAAACCCCCCATACTTGAGGGGTGCCCCCACCCCCCCACCCCATAGTTTTTTAAACCCAACCCCACCCTTTCCTACCCTACCCTACCCTACCCTACCCTACCCTACCCTACCCTATATTATCCTACCCTATTCTATCCTATTCTATATATCTCTCCCATTCCCTTCCCCCTGTTTAGGTAAGCATGTTACATCGTTCTTCGTTCGTTTAAATTTGTTATGACGTTGAGTGTAAAGCGAGCTGATTGTGGTGAAAACAGTGAGTAAGGGAGATAAGCTGGGTGCACCACATAGCCAGATAAAACCAAACTTTTTCTTTCTCCTCTACACTGAAACGATCCAGGGACGATGATGGGATGTGAAATATGGGGCAGGAGGAAAACAAAGTTTTGGTTTCTAAGCACTCAGCTAGAAGTTCCAAAATAGACATGAAGAAATGAAGACGCTGGTTAAGTAGGCGGGGATTTTCTTTGGCGTGATGCTCTTCTGACGCTTTCAATGCTTCCAAATGGAAGGGGTTTTTTAGTGGGCCCTTTCCCTTTCTTCCATGCTTCAGGGCATAACCCAAGGTTTCCACCGCTGAAAATTTCGACAAGTTATGACTCAAAACCATTTTCCTCAAGGTTTTTCTGTCTTTGGATGTAAAACTTGATTGCACTGAAGAAAAAACTAAGTATAATTTTTTCCGGTGAAGAACACATTCTTTCAAGTATTTGCACACGTACCTGAAACAAATTGAAGAGCAACATATAATTTCATTTCTTTCCCTCACGTATGTCAGAACTTGAGTGTCGTCGGGGTGACGTTGTTCTAATACACGCTGCAGGGAGTAACGCGACATAGTAGGTCGAAGGTTGTCGTGTCAAATAACGATGGTTTAGTCCCCGTTTAACCTTTATAGGAAACCTGTCAGTCTTTCCTTATCGCACTTTCCTGAAATGATTTATTGCTCAAGGACGAAACAAACGTCAGGGTCAGTGCCTGAGCGTTCTGAAAAGAGGGGAAAACATGTGGAAGGGTGGGTTTGGCCCAGGGGCCTTACCCGGAGGATCATCGTTTATTTTTGTTCAGTTTTATTAGGAGGACCAAAAATTAGATACGGGATAGGCTGTTACCACCTTCAGCTGACCTTTTTCATGGGAGGTAGTTATTTCAGTTATAACTCTCACAACATGACAGCATCCATGGTAATTGTGTCCAATTTCTGTCCTGAATCCTCTTTCATAGAAAATTTTTGAACCTAAAGAGTGTGTAATTTTGTCTGGGTGAAGTAAAGTGGCTTTAATTAAAGCCTTCACCATAGTAGAATCGATGAAAACTGAATTACCAGGCCCTCCCCCCAAAGGTTGATCCCTTAGAAAAAAGGGTTTTTGTCTGTCTGAAATGAATTTCTTTGAACTTCCAGAGGAAATGGAATGTCTAGACATCAAGTGTACCATGGCACCATGTCCCAAAAGAACACCTGAAAAAAAACTTTCCCCATTTTCTGAGATAAGTTTTTTCACAGAGGGTCCACCAGGAACCAATGCAGTGGTTTGGTTGTGCAGAAAGCATTGTTTGAAGTTACAGTTAGGAGGGATGTAAAGATCCCTGTTCAAATTTTCAGGACAGAATTTCCACACAGCCCACACCTTACCTTCTTCTACGCCCCTCCTGATGTCTGAAATAAACACCTCCTGACGCCTTTTGTGACCTACGGTCAAAGACAAAGGCAAAGGACAAAAGTTAGCCATGTCTGCTTGAGAGAAGCTAGTTCTGATAAATGACGAATGGTCTGCGTTAATTACAGAATGGTAACAACAAGATTCGTTTTACAAGCCTCACCCTGAACGTTGACTGAACGTTATCACGTTTTTTATTTGAGTTAAGCTTTTTACTTTTTTCCAAAACAACACTGACTAAGTGTAAAACATACTATGAATGGAAAAGCACGGTTATCTACGACTCATGGACGTGGTTGTACGTTATCTGAACGACAAGGGAACCTCCCAGCATCGTATCAGGATAGTTACTATAAAGTAGACTTGAGCTGCTCGATCTTCATCAAACCTTTTCTGACGTTTGTCTGCTGTTCGCCGTCCTGCTGCTGCACCTTCCAGCCCTGCCACCCTTTCATCTTCAAGGAGAACAATGCCTGGTCGCATGAAGACGGGACTTAGTGTCAGGAGAGGAGGAGCTAAAAAACTGGCTCCACTAACTTTTACTACTTCTAAACAGACAGAGGAAAAGGCGTCGGGCATCGCCCCTCCTACTACCTCTCCAGCCTCACCTGATAAACCACCTGCAACTCCTGCTCGGCTTCCAACTGAAGTGCCTGATGCAGGAGAACAGGAAGCCGCTCTTGCAGCTCTTCATGGCGAAATCACTGATTTCCTGGATCGCGTCCGGGATCGCTCTCCTCAGGAAGCTGGCGACGGCGATTTTGACATCAGGGAATACATCAATCCCCCGGCACCTTTGAACTACCAACCCCCCACTGAAGCACCTACGTCCGCCTCTTACTCACCCGTGACTCCGGAGGAACCTTCTCCCCAGGTCAGTCCAATAAAGGTTATAGACCTTACAACCTCATCACCGGCAGTTAAACCCATAGAAGTGGTGGACTTAACACAAGGGACACCTTCACCTGCTCACCGCGGGGGGTATTCGCAGGTAGAGGTTATAGATTTAACCGGCCCTTCTCCTCTGTACTCTCTCCCGGTTCCGGTAGAGGAGCTGCTTCTTAAAAGCCCGCCGGAAAAAAGAAACTGTTCCAGTGAGAGAGAAGGGGAGCCTAAGAAAAAAAGACAGAAGCGCGCCTACCACAAGAAAACCCCTGTCTCTACCCCTGCTTCAGTTTCCTCAGCGACTTCATCCTATGGTGCCGAGCCAATTGGTTCTGTCCCAGGTGTTCCTTCTCCTAAAGACAAGTCACACAGGCAAAAGTTTGGGGAGGGCACTGCCCCCAGTTCTTCCAGCAAGCTTGTGGGCTTTAGGTCAGTGCCTTTGGTGGTAAAAAAGTGTGTCCCCCTTTATTCTGGAGGACATAAAATCACGAGTTGGTCCCTTCCTAGACGAAACGACCGATTTCTACTCTGGGTAAGTGGTCAACTTTGTATAGTGTCTGGTCAACAGCTCCTTGTTCAGTGCTTTTACATTATCATGTATATCAGCTAATTTGTAGTTAGATTTAGATGTACTCCGTTTTTAGTCAACATAGCCCAGCGTAGGTTTAAGTTCCATATGTACTCCATGTATACTTAGGTTAGGTTTTAGTTATAAGTTTGTATATAGAACATAAAGTGAAACAAGAAAAAGAAACCTTAAAAAAAATGCCGCCCAAAAAGGTAAAACAACTTTACACCGTCAACTGTCCAATGTGTAACACCCCTAGACCTCCACGTTTGGTTACTGTAGAAAACAGTGGAAAAACTTTATGTAACTCAGATTCTTGTAGAAGAGAAACTTTTTCCGACAGCTTAGAACTTCCAAAAGAAATAGAAAAAAATTCTTTGCATAAAAGCAGTTACCGTGACAACTTCAAGTCCATAGCTTCAGGTTTGGCTGTGCTTGGTAAGCTTCAGTCCATTTTCAACGTCAGAATGACAAGTTTCAACAAAGACTTGGGAGCCAAACAGGTAATAGAGGCGCTTACCTCTATTCATAGAAATCAAGTTATGGCTTACAAAGTGGCTGTCTCTTTTGGAAGGTTGTTGTCTTCCTCTAAGGAGGAAGAAGAAGAAGAGAAAGTCATGTACTTTCATGCTTCTGCCAACAACTCGTCTTTGTTCTATGACAGTGAAAGTCATAGAGACCCTTACATTTTTATAAGGGACGACAAAGACTTTGCAGAGTGTTTAGATTTAATAGAAAACAACATTAAAGAAGACACTCAAAGACCCTCTACTAAATGGAGTGTAATAGGCAACGTGAACGCCAACATCACACTGATAAGGGCTACGGGAGGAGAATATCTTTTAGGTAAAATGAAAACTGTTCCACCAGGTTTAAGACAAAGAGGAATGCAACACTTTCACAGAGACCCTAAAACCAAAAGGGCGTACAAGGACAACTTGTGTTTCTTTAGATGTCTGTCTTTCTTCCTGTATGAATCTTTAGAAAAAACTCAAGAGCTTTTCCTTGAAGCCTATCCAGGGGTGAACAAGGAGACTTTTGAGGGTGTTAACATAAGAGATTTAGACAGGTTAGAAAAAATGTTTGAAGTTAACATAAGAATCTTTTACCTTCCCTCTTTTGGTAAAAGAAAGGGGCGACCTAAAATTATAAGGTCAAACATGTGTTCATCCAAAAAAATTATGAACTTGAACTTACACAGAAACCATGTAAGTTTAATAACTAACATGGGACTGTATGGTAAAATGTACCCCTGTGAAAAGTGTCATAAAGTTTTCACTCGTAGCTTCCTTTTGAAACAACACAATGGGGTGAAAAAAGATTGCACCAAAGTCAGCTTCAGGTACAAAGGTGGAGCATACAATCCATCCAAAACAGTTTTTCAAGTTTTAGAGGAACTGGGAATAGTTTGTTCACCTGAGAAAAAAATATACCCCTATAAAATTGTTTTTGACTTTGAAAGCTATTTCGTCCAACCTGAAAATTCGTCCCCAGAAAATGCTAACACTGTGATAGAAAAAACTCACATACCCCTTTCTGCCAGTGTAGCTTCTGATTTTCCTGGGCATACAGAACCAGTGTGTTTTGTCAGAAATTCCAACAGGGACGACGATCCTTTGGTTAAAAATGTGTTGGAACACATAAACAACTTGGGGCAGTTGATAGGAGAACAGGTGAAAGAGAATTTTAGAGATGTTTTAGACGAACTAGACTCTCTAGAAGAAAAACAAAAGGAACTAGAACATAAAGCTAGCAAAGTTTTTCCAGCAAAGAACAAAAAAAATCCCAAAAAAAAAATCTCCCATGTTCTTGAAGTGAAGGAAAAACTTCTTACCTACATAGAAAGAGTCCCTGTTCTAGGTTTCAACTCTGGAAAGTATGACATTAATTTGATAAAAAAGGAATTTCATTCTTTTTTTATAGACACAGACAAAACAGAAATGAAAACCATAAAAAAATGCAACAAGTACATAGCAGTGTACACAGACCATCTTCTTTTCCTTGACATGTTTAACTATTTGGCACCAGGTTATTCCTACGCAAACTACCTGAAAGCCTTTCTAAAAGGGAAAGCTGAAAAAGGTTTTTTTCCCTACGAGTGGATGGACAACATAAGAAAACTGAACAACAAAGCTCTTCCTCCACGCCACTGCTTCTACAGTTCTTTGTCGGGTGGTGGAATAAGCAAAAAAGATTATCTTGAATGTAAAAAGGTCTGGAAAGAAAACAAAATGAAAACTATGAAGGACTACTTGATATATTACAACAACCTGGATGTTAAACCCTTTGTTTTAGCCATAAACAAGCACACAAAATTTTTTATAGATCGTGGGGTAGACATGTTCAAAGACGGTTTAACTTTGCCAGGTTTAACCTTGAAGTTTCTTTTCAACAACACTGCACCTAATGCCACTCCTTACATTCTTTTTGGTGAGAAAGAAAAGGATGTTCACTCCTTGCTCAGACGCAACTTAGTAGGGGGTCCCTCTATTATTTTTCACAGACATCACAAAAGTGGAGAAACAAGAATAAGACAAAAAAAATACGGGTCACAAAGCAAAGTATGCAGACACATAGTAGGGGTAGATGCTAACAGCTTGTACCTCAAGTGCATGGGTGAAGAGCACTGCACAGGTTATTATGTGGTGCGCAGGAAAGAAAACGATTTTCAAGCTGTTTGCAGTCAACAAATTAGCTACTCAGCCACAGAATGGTTGCGATACAAAACTGTGACAGACAAAGTCAAGATATTACACCAATACAACTACGGGGAAGTAGTATTGGGTTCAAGGAAAATAAAAGTGGACGGTTATAATCCAGCTTCAAAAAAAGTATACCAGTTTCACGGGTGCTACTGGCATGGTCACATATGTCACCTCACTAAATCAGTTTTGAGAGACCCCAATGGAAAGGCATGGTTAGAAGAAAAAAACCAAAATACCATTTTGACTACCCTATATCTTCAATCGTTAGGTTACCAAGTAGAGGAAAAGTATGAGTGTATGTGGTTGAAAGAAAAAACTGAAAACTTGTGCAGAGAAACAAAAAGTGAATGGGAAATTAAAAGACCGTTGTGCCAAGGCAGAAAAAGTCAGGATGAAATACTGAGAGGGGTTTCTAAAGGAACAACTTTTGGACTTATCCAGGTAGACATAGAAACACCTGAATACTTGAAAGAAAAATTCAGTGAAATGACACCTATTTTCAAAAACTGTTTAGTAGGAAAAAAAGACGTAGGTGAACATATGAAACGTTACCTGGAAGCAGCAGGTAAGCTAAAACAACCGCAACGCCAACTTATAGGCAGCTACCACGCAGAGGGAATTTTGTTGGGAACTCCTCTCTTGAAGTGGTACCTGGAGAAAGGTTTGGTAGTTACGACAGTACACCTTCTCGTAGAATACACTCCAGAACAGACTTTTTTACCCTTCATGGACGAAGTAACCAAAGCTAGGAGGAAGGGCGACGAAAATATAGACTGTAAGATTTTGTCAGATCTGTACAAACTTTTGGGAAATGGTTCATACGGAAAAACCATATGCAACAAACAAAACTTTGTTCAAACAAAGTATCTTCACCCCTCTAAGGCAAGACGTTTGGCCATGCACTGGTCAGTGCAAGATGTGCAAGACATAAGTGACAACACGGTAGAACTGTCCTGTTTGCCCACCTCCATCACCTACGATCTCCCAGTTCAAATAGGGTTCATGGTATACCAATATGCCAAACTTAAAATGTTGGCTTTCTATTACGACTTTCTCCTTGAATACATAGACGAGAAAGATTTTGAAATGTGTGAAATGGACACTGACAGTTTTTACTTTGCTTTAAGTGCAGAGAAAATAGAAGACGTAATTATTCCTGAAAAACGTGAAGCTTTCTTCAGAGAACGTCACAAATGGTTGCCCTCTGAATCATGTGACAACAGTCACCACAGAGAGACCTATGTTCAGACCAAAGTATTGGGTGAGCTGTGGCTGCCTCAACCATGTTGTAAGAGCCGTCTGGCGTTTGACAAGAGAACCCCCGGGTTATTCAAAGTGGAGTGGGAAGGTGACGAAATGACTGCCTTGAACTCCAAATGTTACATAGGCACAGGAGTAAATGTGCCCGTTAAAATGAGTTGCAAAGGTGTAATTCAAAAACAAAACCCCCTGACCACTGACAAGTACAAAGAAGTACTGGACAGTGAAAATGTTGTCACGGTAGTCAACAAAGGATTTAAAGTAGTTAACCACAGCGTTACGACTTACTCTCAAAGGAAACAAGGTCTAACCTATCAGTACATAAAGAGACAAGTATGTGAAGACGGTGTAAGCACCCTACCCCTTTCTATATAAAAAATGGTTTCTTTTTCTAGTTTCACTTCCAGTTGTACATTTCGTTGAAAGAAAAAAAAATTTAAACAAATTGTTCAAATGACCAAATTTCCTTCATAGAAAACAGTGTTAAAATGGAAAATGTTCATTTGAAAAATTGTTCAAACGAACATTTGTTCAAATGAACATTTTTCCCCATAGAAAACAGTGTTAAAATGGAAAATGTTCATTTGAACAATTGTTCAAACGAACATTTGTTCAAATGAACATTTTTCCCCATAGAAAACAGTGTTAAAATGGAAAATGTTCATTTGAACAATTGTTCAAACGAACATTTGTTCAAATGAACATTTTTTTCCATAGAAAACAGTGTTAAACTGGAAAATGTTCATTTGAACAATTGTTCAAACGAACATTTGTTCAAATGAACATTTTTTTCCATAGAAAACAGTGTTAAACTGGAAAATATTTTTTGTTCAAATGAACATTTTTCAAATAAAAAACAAAGGTAAAAAAAATGTGTACTGTATCATGAAAAAAAACTAATAAAAAAGTAAGAAAAGTGAACTGTATCACCCAAAAATAAAAAAAAACTTTTCACAAAAGTGAACGCTGTAGATGTTCACGACAAAAAATAAAAAATCCGGCGCTGAAGAAATTAAGTTGGAACAGAAAAAAAGTGGTACCAGATTTCTTAACTCATAGCGTCACGTTCACCAGATTATTAGTATCTGGTTAGATTTAAGCAACCATTTTAACATGGAAAGTTTAGAAGCTATGCTTGTGGAGCAAACCACAGAAACTCCACCTTATGACTATTACATGCGTCCAGTTTTACAAAGTGTTGCTTCATATAATCAAGCTTCTTCTATAACACCTGACAATGATATAAGTTCTGTAGCATGTGGATGTTCAGAGAATTTCTTTTGGGAAATAATACCTGCAGAAAACATTGGTTATTTTAGAGGAGCTGAACCAGACACTGTTGACCACTGTATAACTAGTGTTAAAATGTACAAATATTTCTCTTCAGCTTTTTGGGACGCCTACAGAAACTGCATGTACTATTGTCGAGTGAAAAAAGTTAACTTGATAATGCATGATTGGTGTATAGGAGTATATCAATTGCACACTGAACCTGGCTGCCCAAGACACTACACAAGGTACACTTTAGGAAGTGTAAGAAAGTTTGCTCTTACTCTCCAAGAGTTAGAATGTAATCCCATAGTAGGAGTGTTTTGTCAGTGTAATTGTAAACTGGAAGTATCTGCTATTGCTAAAACTATTTGTTTCACATGTCTGCAGGTCTCTCTGGAACTTCATGCCTTAAGTATACCTGGAGTGGAAAATCATTTCTCCTTTGAGGTAAACTTTAAGGATGGTTTTTTATCTGGTCTTTTACCTGGACCCAAAAACAGTCAAACTTACTTCCTGGCCCAGGCTTTGTTCGAGCATGCTATATCTAACATAGCCAAACTTAACAGTTATTGTTTCCACAACACATGGAAAACTAGTCTCACTGGCCAAAGCTGGTATCAAGCAAGTAAATTCACACACAACAAATGTTTTTGTAGTATATGTGCACGCCCCGGAAATGGAAAATCTGTCTTCATCTGTAAATATTGTGTCTAATAAAAATATAATCTGTTATGTGAAATAAATGAGTTGTGTTTTATTTTAATGCATGAAATGAAGAGACATAACAAAATGAGTCATAAGTATTGCGTAAATCCATAAAAGTATTGCATCAGAACATTGTGTAAATTCTTACAAGCATTGCGCAATGCACCCTCATACGTAGGTCATACGTTTTTGCAAGTAGGTTAGTAGGTCACTTCCGGTTTGCAAGTAGGTCAGCTCTAGGTATTGTACAATTCTTTTAATTTATGTAACTATGTCAGGTCACTAGGTCAAATGAAATCCAGCTCTCTGATTGGTCGAAAAAACTAGGTCATGACCTTATGACGTCACTTCCTGTCAAATCCAGCCCTCTGATTGGCTGAAACTAGGTCACTTCCGGTCTACCAGTAGGTCATGACCTAGTGAGTAGCTAATCCATTGCGCTCAGTTTGCATGTATATACTACTTCTACACCCCGGGCCGATGACACTCTAGACATGATAGGGTCACTCAGACCAAGAGTATTCAGTAAGCTAGATGCCCAACAGGGATTTTTTCAAATTCCTATAAGACAGGAGGATCAGCATAAAACCGCATTCATAGCAAATGACAAAAAATATGTCTACGAAAGGATGCCGATGGGTTTAGCGACCGCACCTGCGGGATTCTGCCATCTAGTCACATTAATTCTGAACAAACTCAAGTACAAATGTGCCCTACCATACCTAGATGACATATTGGTATTATCACCATCAATCGAACAACACTTCCATGACCTGGAAGATGTGTTCAACAGCCTAAGAGTTGGTAAACTCAAACTGAAGAAATCAAAATGTGAATACTTCATAGACAGAATAGACTTCTTGGGGATGAGAGTGACACCCATGGGACTGCAACCATCTCCCACAAAGGTGGAATCAATCAAAACCTTCCCAACACCAAAATCAGTCAAAAATGTCCGATCCTTCACAGGCCTATGCCAATACTTCAAAAAGTTTATCAAAGGTTATGCCCAAATTGCTAGACCATTATATGATCTACAGACACATCTCAAAGCATTTGTCTGGACAGAAGAGGCAGATAATGCTTTCAAAACACTAAAGCATGCCCTCTGTACCAATGCTCTTCTCAGATATCCAAACTATGAGAAAGAGTTCAGTTTGGCAACTGATGCTTCCAATGTGAGTTTAGGAGCTGTACTCTCACAGAGAGATAATGAAGGAGTGCTCAGACCAGTAGCCTTTGCAGGTAGAACCCTCTCCAAACATGAGAGAAATTACAATACCACAGAGAGAGAACTACTGGGAGTAGTGTATGGAGTATTACACTTCAGACACTGTCTAGAGACTAGACACTTCCAATTATACACAGACCATGCAGCCCTAATCCCACTATTAACCAATACAGGACTCACACATAGATGGGCCAGATGGGCTCTAGACATACAACAATTTTCATTCACCATCCAACACGTGAAAGGTGATGATAACACACCACCAGATGCTATGTCTAGAAGAGAATACCCAGATTCTGGACCCATGACTAACCCTCCACCCCCACCAAGGAGAGTTAGAGCAGCCAGTAGAACCAAGTTTGCAAAAGTAACAAAGAAAGTACCATTCAAAAGGGATGATCCACCCAACACCATTGAAAGGCCAGAGACACCCATTAGGGGTATCTTGAAGCAATCTACACACTATGTGTTTTGCCACTGTGAGAGAGAATACTCACAACTCTTTCCAGATAATGACTTCGAGCCTATTGAATTCTCATCACTCAATCAGATGCTGAAGGCAACTCCTAAGGAGCCACCCTTCACCCCACCTGACTCAGATGATGAAGATCCAGAAGACACAATATATGCTATTACTCAAGCAACTTCTAAATCAGTCAGATTCTTTGAACCAATGCAGGGAGAGGAAACACCAAACCATTTGTGTCCTATGACCACACGCTCAAAGACTAGAGAAATGATTCAGGAGGGCACACCAAAACCCCCCACACAATCACAAACTATTCTAAATGAGAAAAAGGTCACAGGAAACAAACCTACCAAAACCCCACCTGCCAGGAAAAATGTCACAAAAGACACTGCATCTACTAAGTCAAAGAACTCTGAGACAAAGAAGAATGACAAAAAGCAAATTGTGCCTTTAAAGAAAAAGGTTGCCACTCCCACCAAGGCGAGAATAGGCCCTCCAAAGGAGCCTACACACCAAAACAAGAGTGACACACCCCAACAAAAGGCACAAGATAGGCCAATAGTCGATGAAAAAGAAAAAGAAAGAGACAGAATAAAACAACATGTGCTAGATATAAATCAACTACTGGATCAGATTGCCGACACATCCATCTCAGGTACAAACCTTGGCTTGGAACAAAGGAAAGACAAGGACCTATTGCCCCTCATACAATATCTTGAGGATGGGACCTTGCCTGCACCAAAAGCACAAGGAAATAGAATCATCAACCAAGGTCAGACATACACCTTGGTAAATGGTACATTAGTCCATATATGCCCCATAAATTGGAGAAAAACCAATACTGTACCACTTCAAATCGTTATACCACAGCAATGGGTAACAAGTACACTACAGTATTTCCATGACTCACCTACTGGCGGCCATCTTGGTTCAAGTAGGATGCTGTCAGCACTCCGACCTAGGGTATATTGGAAGTCTATGCTAGCAGACACAACAAAATATGTTTCCACCTGCCACACATGCCTCACAGCAAAAAGGCAAGTACACTCACACAAAACACCAATGACAGTGAGAGAGTACATGACTTCACCAATGAAGTTCCTTAACCTAGACGCGGTGGGGCCACTTCCCACAACTGCCAGGGGAAACAAACATATACAAGTCTGCATAGATTATGCTACCAGATATGCAACAGCTTGGGCTACTACTGACTTAAAAGCTGAGACAACAGCAGCAGAGTTCTACAAGAATATAATTTGTCATCATGGAACACCAGCCACTCTTCAAACAGACAATGGGACATGTTATACAGGTGCAAAGTTCACAAAGTTAACTAAACACCTCAAGATCAAACATAAATTCTCCTCACCATACAGGCCACAATCAAATGGGCTTGTAGAGAGATTCAATGCTAGCATAGGCACAGCGCTCAGAGCATTCTGCTCAAAGCACCAAAACAATTGGGATTCATTTATTGAACCCATAACCTTTGCATTAAACAACACTGAATCCCAAACCACAGGATTCACCCCTTTCTTCCTACTCCATGGAAGAAACCCAGCCACCCCAATGGACTTAGGGCTGGGAATACAGGAAGACATATCCACAGTAGCAGACCATGTAGCCAACATGATAACAAATCAAGATACCTCTAGGAGGAAAGCTATAGAAAGGGTCGCCAAGCTACAAAAGGAAAGGAAGGATAGATATGATAAGAAACTTACACCACAGGAAATCAAGGTCACCGACATGGTGTACCTAAACATACCAAGAATCCTGACCAACACAGAGTGTAAGAAACTTCAACCCCTTTTTATGGGACCATATGTTGTAGTAGACAGACCTAGTTTGACAAGTGCCAAACTCAAAAACTTGGACACCAATCTATTGGTGGCCAGACCAGTGCACATAGACAGACTGAAAAAGGTTACGGCTGTCAGAAACAATGAATTTGCACACAGGCTTATTCCACATGAGGCCAAATACTACAGCAAAATTGTAAGGAACAAAAATGATATCACCCTTACAAGAGAAACCACAGGCATAGGCCCTATCAAGCCTAGGCCTGCACACCACATACTAAGAAAGACATCTAGGTGTGGTGCAGTTTCAAGAAATTAGAAACAAGATTGAGATACCAAAAGAACATAAGATTTTCAAAATGTATTACAAATTCTCTTCATCCACACATAAGACATGTGTGACTGATAATGAATTACTTATATGTATATAAAGCCAATCAAATTTGTAAATATATCAGTAGGTTATTGCCTCTGAAAGGGTCAAAGACTGGGACCCCCCAAGTAAAGCAGACATGAAGTCTAAGAAGAGTAAGGGTAACACAATGGAGTGTCTAAAGCCTAATCCCCACATGAAAGAGCGCGCTATGCCAACACAGCAGTCTATAGAGATCAATTGACCTTATAAGCTACCCTCAGACAACTGTCTAGATGGTCATGAATGGCTGTCCTGGATGACAGGAGGAGCTAATTACCAGTACACAGACTACACAATAGACCCCACAGTTAGCAGACACTGGAGATTAATGCATGGTCTCCAGAGAAACAATACCAGGCCCACAATGGATGTGGGTAGGGTAGGCTACATAAGAAGCACTGTGGACCATAGCCCACCATCAGTCTTCATCCAGCTGCAGTCTGGAACACAAGTCTACAGGACCCCACTTGGGAATTAGCCAGCCCACTTCTCCATTAGGAGAGACTGCACTAGGATAAAGAACACACCTACTTCACCTTCAACCTGACCTTACCATTTACTGGTCAATCTCTATAGACTCACCGGACATATTGCCAAGACAGCTCAATCTTGCAAAGGTACAGTTTGAACCACTTCATTTAAAGTGTTACACCATACACTTAGACTTTACCAGCACCAAATCACTACAAATTTGACAAGACTTTAAACAGCAAACTTGCTTTACACAAGCACCATGGGGAGACTGAGAGTTTAACCCATACTGCTAACTATGCTGTTATTATATACTATAAAACCACTTACTGCAGGTTATACACCTGTGGTGAGACAAAACATAGGAGTAGTATTCAAACCTAGCCCTCAACCATTGGTCAATGGACATACAACCACAACACTATTGTTAGCTATCCCCTACAAGATACCTCGGGCACCCGTTACCCAAGGATCCATAAGGGATAGAATACTCCATTTGACCACTCCTACTCTACAAGATCATACCTCTGGCCAAATTATCCAACAAGCTAAGGAGCTAGACACCTTGCTGGAAATTGCAGACAAGGAGATAAATGAAACACTAGCCTCCATCAAATTGTTCTTATCCAACCCCATAAACACATTGGACAAGGCCAAAAGAGAGGCCATACTGGGTTTTCTAGCACCCCTGTTTCGCGGTGTGCTAGGTCTAGCCACAGTAGAAGATGTAAACCAAGTAATGGGACAGCTCAAGAACATAGATGAAATACTAAGAAAATTTGCTAAACAGGACCAGGAAGCAGCTAATCTCATTAAAAAGATCACAGACAGACAAGATAAGTTTGTTAAAGCATACATCCAAGATAAGAAGGAACTGGACAGCACAATCAACACCATAGGTGACACCGTCAACCTGTGGGCC
Source organism: Acholoe squamosa (assembly GCA_949317995.1). Classification (NCBI taxonomy): domain Eukaryota; kingdom Metazoa; phylum Annelida; class Polychaeta; order Phyllodocida; family Polynoidae; genus Acholoe; species Acholoe squamosa. The sequence goes on along the minus strand of OX439051.1, from coordinate 6,328,469 downwards.
TCTAACATGTCCAGGTCACTTGACTCATATTCAAGGCATGAGAAAACTCAAAGGGAAAAGATGCAAGTATTAAATGATGCATTAATTGTCATAGCAGCAAGAATGAATACAGTTCAATCACTGCAAAGGACAAATGCTGCCCTGAGGATGCTATCATCAGGAATCCTAACCCCTGATATAGTACCACCCTCAGACCTTGCTAGATACCTAATTGACATTAATAACAAACTTAGGATTACACACCCTGGAGCACAAGTCGCAATTAATGACTTAGATTTCTATTATTCACAGAAGCTGACCTCATACACTTACTCAGCTCACCATATATATATTCATCTGGATAATTCAATCTACCACCTCAACCTTCAAACTGTACCAAATGATTACATCACCCATGCCTATAGACACACAGGAGACCCCCACCAGAGGAGTCACCAAATTACAAACCACAACTGAGTTTCTAGCAGTATCTTACGATGAATCATTGTTTATCGAATTGGACTCAGCAGATATGCAGGCATGTGAAGGTACTACAGTAAAGGTATGCAGAGATGTAAATGGTAGAATCTATAAACACAGGCCTACATGCCCTGTAGCCATTTTTACTAACCAGGCTCAACAGATTAAGGAACATTGCAAGTTTACAGTTTCACCACTGCAAGCACCTACCACCCATGCTATTTCCATTTCTGAAGATGAGTATCTGGTCACTACTAATGAACCCCATTACTTTATCAACTGCCATGGTAAAACGTCTGAAACTCGAAAAGCCCAGTCCTACTCAATCATAGGTGTACCCTGTGGGTGCACGATCAGTGTAGGAGAATTTTCTCTTCCAAACACAAGGTTGCCCTGTAACTCAACCTTATCATTTCATTACATTCTCAAGACAATTAATTTACCATTCATGGCAGCACTTAACAAAATTTCTGAAACCAAACCAGATGAAAGAGAGAATCTTCCAAATTTCCCAGTAGTAAACCTTTCTAGAACCTTAGAAAAACTACAGGAAAATCCAATCATGGATGATATTACTCAACTAAATTTAGAGCCCTTTGCCAAAACAGTATTAAAAGATGCCTCCAACCTTAATAAGGAAATGGAAACGCGCTACGAGGAATCATACCTACGTCGAGTTACAGAGCATCCAATCTTCCAAAGCTTAGCACTCATCCTAGGGATATCAGCTCACATTTTTATAGTATACATACTACTCAAATTATACAGACTAGGAGGGACTGTAGCCTACCTGCCTACAGCCAAAGCATTCAGAATAGTCACCGAGCTGCCCCTACACAAATTGCTCCCAGATAAGAATCCTACCAAATTAACCCCTACAGAGGAAACCCACACCCCTTTCCTCACAATTCAGGAAACCCACACCCTGATAATTGCTATATTATTTACCCTGACCATCTACTCAGCCTACAGAATAATGAAGTACCTTAAGAAATTTGCACAGACACACTGTGGCAAGAAAAATGTGGCCAAGCGCACAAATCCCACAATATATTTTAAAATATATTGTGGAGACTCAAACTTCGCGCTACCCTTGAGGCCAATACCACATGAATTTGATGAGATTAAATCAGCAGCTGCCCCTACCTATAAGGATATAGTGGTTAAAACCTTCCCACTACCTAAGGCTATATTTACCTGGAATGGACCAGCAGTTATAACAACACAGAGAGGAGAATTTGCTTATCACCTCCCTCAGGTGATACACCTACCTTTGCGCACTAGGTTCAGTACTATACCAGCCCTTAAAAACAAAGGACTGTACTACTCCATGCTTCTCCAGAATGATTGTGGCACCAGCCCGGTGACCATGACAGCACTGGAAAATACAACAGATATAATTATTGACGAACAACAGGAGGAGACCGCAAGGTCAAACATGCAGACTATTGCTAATTTTCTAAACCACCAGCCCTCCCCGGTGACTGTGGAAACAGCCTAGACTGCCCACAGCCTAGACTGCCCCCAGTCCACCACCAGGAGACAACACATCAGAGACAGTATTCAGAACTTTTCGGACAATTTGCCGGCCCTGAAAAGGGCCTTTGGGATGGCGGGTTTTTACACCCTAGGTTTCAGTCAGTCGGGATCCTACCACAGATCCTCGGGTTCAACATCAATGGGAGAGTCCGAGTCCGAGTCCGAGCCATACATATGGCCGTGATCCTGCTCCCACTCAACGAGCCGGGCCTCCAGCATCCCCAGTCCATACTCGGCAGCCGTGGATGGATCCCCGGATGCCGCAAGATCGAGGAGGGACGCCGCCAACAGATAATCCCATAGCACTCGCTCCCGCGGCCCTAAGTTATAGTCCATGGGCCAGAAACCCATATTACCCAAGGCCCTAGTCAGAAGGGCCACAGTGGCCCCCCGACGCAAGGCTGAGCCTAAGAAATAGTGGCAGGAGTAATTACAGACCATCACATCACCATGCTCAATGATCTCCTTGAAATTCCTCACTATGTAACCATAGTGGATGGCCTGGTTAGCCTCCACCAGGGCCCTAACTGGACTCCCCACCTCCATCACCTGGGGGACAGGCAAAGCAAAGAGAGCTTGTAGATGGGCCATGGTGCTACAGCAGTGATTTCCAGAGAGGAACTGATACTCCAATACCAGCCACACACTCCTTAAATGGACACACACACCCCCCCCCACCCTGAACTGTCCACTGACACCAAGCTAGGCACTCACACAGACACATGCCAGAATCTGGCACCTAACACCTCAAGTGCCACCACTGCATGAGCACACCAGGGAGGAGACTCACATCTCACTCCTGACACACCTCCACTGTCAATGAAATTATCAAAGTATTAGAAAAAAAAAAAAAAAAAAAAAAAAAAATATACATACACAGCCACTTGTTGATGTATAATATAAAAATCTATGGTATTCTCACAAAATCGATGATTAATGCGCGCATATACACGCAAAGTTGCGAAATTACAAATTACAAATTGTAAATTGTACAAATCTAACATTAATATACATGAATGCAGGTAGATAACTAAGACAGTTCTTGTACCCACTAGCACTTGTATAATATGCCAAGGTTTACTTAAAGTAACACACTTTAGGTATCCAAGAAAATTGTTGGAAAAATGAATGAAAAAAAAAAAAAAAAATTGGGGAGGAAAATTGTTGACATAAAACATGTTTACTTAAGATACTCACCAAATAAATCTCTTTCAGGGACACATACTCAAAAGGCTAGGGGAAAAGTCAATTAAGCAGCGGCCCACTGCCGAAATTGCCAATTAATACACCCATATAGCAAAATCAATGAGTAACTCAGAGACAAACAAGCCTATTGTACATGAAGTACTTTGTTTTTCCGGCCCTCGGAAAAATTTGTCTCAAATCCCAAAAATTGTATAGTGTAAACTAGATTGTACGTTTGTACCCAATTTGCACACAAAATTGTATGTTTGCACACCAGATTGTACGCTTGTACCCAATTTGCACACTAAAATTGTATGTTTGCACACCAGATTGTACGCTTGTACCCAATTTGCACACTAAAATTGTATGTTTGCACACCAGATTGTACGCTTGTACCCAATTTGCACACTAAAATTGTATGTTTGCACACCAGATTGTACACTTGTACCCAATTTGCACACAAAAATTGTATGTTTGCACACTAGATTGTAAGTTTGTATCCAATTTACATTTGAATTGTATGTTGCACATTATACTGTATGTCTGTACCCAATTCATACACTGAAGTCAGATTTTTAGAAAATCAACATTTCTATGTGTATCCAAGCTGTACGCAAAATTATATATGTACATACAGAAACTATCAATTGAACACAAAATTATATATTGGCATACTAAAACTGTCAAATGTACAAAAAAATTATATATTTGTACACCAAAAATTGCCAAATACACGCGAAATTATATATTTGCACACTAAAATTGCCAAATGTACGCGAAATTGTATATTTGCACACTAAAATTGCCAAATATACGCGAAAATTATATATTTGCACACTTAAATTGCCAAATGTACGCAAAAATTATATATTTGCATACTGAAATTGTCAATTGAACGCAATTACACACGAAATTGTAAATTTGCACACTAAAATTGTCATTTATGTTCAGTTTCCACGCTAAATTGAACATTGAATGCCAAAATGGCACACTATTTGCCAAATTGTATGTTGTACATAAAAAGGGAAAGTTGTACCCAAAATTGATGTTACATAAGCAAATAAGCTCAGGTATGGTAAGATATAGAAACTCAGAAATGTACTTATACCCAGGAGAAAATTGTTTATACTGACAAAGCTCTACCACAAAAATTGCATTTGAAGCACTCCCCATCACTTCAAATCCTCTTACAAACAGTATATAACTCCAAAATAAGGTAAAAATTGTATAAATTGTACATTCCCTCGGCGAAATGACTGAGTTCGCATTCTCTCGGGGGAGAGGGAGTATTCTATGATATACCATTTTATTATTCCATAAATTCTAACATATTATTGTATTAATCAAAGAATATCTATGAAATTAATACATAGGTTGGTTCTAAGAGCTATAAGAGTGCTCAAACTTTGTATAAGAGCGTTCATGCCCCACTGCACACCAAACCAAGTCAGTTAGACAGAGTTTAGGACATCAAAGGGTCCGACCTAATGGTTCACTGCACAATATAATAAGAATAAGGGTCTCAGTGTGCGACCTCATGGTCCAATGCACAAATTAATAACTTGTAAGTGAATGCAACCGGCCGTCACGGGTGCCTGAGCACCGCTGACGCCGTCATGAGTGTCTGAGCACTCTAATAACTGAACAATGGGTTACATAAGCACGACGCCATAACCGTCCGGTCGCTCTAGCGTCGCTCCTGAGCGACCTAGGTCAAATATCAAAGCATTTATGGAAAGCCCATAATTAGACGGTCAAAATGAGCCCAAGATCAAGGCGGAACTCCCATTATTAAGGAAGTTATGCCATGGAGACTGAAAGGAGCTCCGAGTTCCCTACAGACAAACCGGCGGGAGTTACGCGCCTATCCAGCATGCATTATAAACTTGGCATATTCAACTTCGCGCATGCGCAAAATGGCGGTTATAAACGCATAAACGACCGAGTTATGAGGGTCTGAAGTTGCAGAACCGACCAAGACAATGGGGGACACAGCGGCGCCCATGGGGGTCCTTTGTCCCCCTGTGACACATGAAAGACTCCCCTCAAACAATTGTAGAGTTAGGCAGATGCTGCTGGCTCCAGTCAGTCTGGAGGTGCTTTTCCAAGATTTGCTACAAATAGCCTGTCTGCACCTCCAGGAGGACAGAACACCAAGAACCACTCCAGAGGTAACATCTAAGGTCATCTCCTGCTACCTGCTATACCACTGCACTATGGTGAAACTATGCTAGACAGGCATGGGTTTCCATCATTAGTGGCCAGAGGCTATCTTCCCCAAGACATCCACCAGAGGGTAAAGTTATTCATTATTACATTATTCCTCTAAGCAGCAGGCCAGGAGCTAGGTGTGGGAACCCACCTAGAACTATGCTGGACATTGTATTATTGTTACCTCACAGGTGGAGTGGAACTGAACATTGTACTTTATAAATTACTGTATGTTTACTGTATGTACAAATTACCTACATACTAACTACTGTATGACTGATATTCCTTACATGTTGCCTAAAGCTGAATAAACCAGTGACAACTGGAAATAACACTATTTACATGAGCCTGATATATTTACTCCATACACCACTAGTCATATGATATTTCTCATATGACAACTTGATCATGCCAAACTCTACCATGACATTTACAACAATCAGGGCAAGTTGCGATCCACCGAAGTAGCTCACCCCTCATCCCTGGCCAGTAATATCATCTCTGTAGACGTTCAATTGACCTTTTCTTCCCAAAATGGCCACTCGTTTAGTGTCCATGACAATAATACATGATGTCCCTTCTCATTGACGTGGGAATCACTATTTGCAATAGCTTATTGCCAGTGGAAGAGGTCTTCCACCTGCACAATATGCCATCTTGGATCTCTAGCTCAGTCCATTGAGCTATTAATGGCCTTGTCTCTTTGTCTTCCAGAGATAACATTGGCCTCACCGGCTTAATACCTTTCCGTTATTATTCCAAGATGAGTGCAGTGGTGGGATCCGACTGTTGGAGCTTCTTGATGGTCTCTGGGGACCAATTGAGATAGCTACACACAGCCTCCTCCCAGGGGATACGGGGGTGGGGGTGGTATAATTATGTACCAAACCGGCAACCACAGCATTGTGGGCCCCGCAGTCTTCACAAGTGGCATTTTGCCACTTTCGGATTGGCCTTCTCGATAAGTTTTCTCTATGTATCTGCCAATACCCAGACTGTAAATCCAGGGTGCAGAACCATTGGTTTCCACCCAAGCTATTGTCAACGAGTCCGTAAATGATGAATAAGGATGAATACAGACGAATCAGGAATCCAGTTTGATATCCACTTTATTCATTGAAGTCCACGAAGTATAGTTGGTGATACAGTATAAAGGTGCCCGACAGTGTCCAAGCCTAGCCCTTGAGCCAAGGGCTTTGGTCTCACGTGAGTGTGTGAGGTATGAAGTATGAAGGTGAAAAGATGAGTGAGCTGCTCCCTCCACAGGTATTTGTAGTAGGAGCCGCTCACCCAGCTCATCCTAAAAATAGTATCAGGTGAGCTAAATATAGTAACTGGGGAACTCCAGTGCGGGTATGTAGGGGGGATCCCAAACATAGCACTGGGGTTCACAGAGTTCAGTATGGTTCTAAATATAGCTGCTGGGAATTCCCGGTATGCTCTGAGCTGCTCATGATCAATGGGTATGTCCTCCAGCAGGAGGAGTTGGTCTAAACATTGTCTGCTAGGAATTTCTAGCATGCAGCGAGCTGCTTGTGATTGACGGCGTATCCTCCAGTGGGAGGAGGCGGGGTGACTGAGTGCAGTTGACACCGCCAGCCTTTGGTCTTTGGTATGGTTTGGCTTGTGGGTAGACTCAGACACTGGGTTACATGGTAGAGTCAAGGTGAAAAATAAATATGATAAGTACAATACCTATAACGGTCTACTGACAAATCCCCACATTCCTACTCAATTCCACGCAAGGTTTTAAGGAGGAAGTTTGTGAGAAAAAGGTTTACTGACAAATATCTTGTGTGTAATAATAGGTATTACATCTTATCATTTAAGTAAAAAATTTGTAGTATTAAGGGACTATTAATGCTGATTTTTGGTTTAACATAAATAAATTATAAACAGTATAAAGAAAAACTGTGACAAGAGGTGTTGTTGTAATTTTTGGCAAGGGGAAACATGGATAATTCAGGTTGTGGTAGGATACAAGAGCTGGATTATTTGTCTAGTTCTAAAGTCCACACAAAAATAAAGGAAAAAGCTATCCTAAAACATGCAGTTATTTGCTTTAAGGCAGACCTTGAGGTAGACAAGTTAATATTGAAGTCTGCTGCAGTACCGGTAGGCACTTAGTATTTAGGTCTTGAGCCAATATACAATAGAACATAATAAATAAAAACAGAGGTAAGGTAATTGATGACTGGCAAGGTCGATCAATCATTCCTTATAATACTGATAAGGCTTAGGGAGTCTGAAGGCTTTTTATGTAATATGTTTAAGGAATTTTCTTAAAAAAAATTTTGGATTTTTGGTCTTGGTTGATTTATCCGTAGAAGTGTCTGTTAATTTGTAGAAAGGTTTGTCTTAGTTAATGGAAAATTTAGCATGTTTAGCCTTCAGTCTACCTGGGGTTATCATTGGCTGAGAATGACAAGGTTAATACAAAAATAAATGGTGGCTCTGGCTGATATTTAGATTGGATCTCAGTTGATCCTGCAAAAATACTGGTTGCCAGCGCTTCCTTGTAAAATTTTTAGAAAAATATAAACTAGCTAAAACCCATAAATATTTGACATGGTTGGGTTTGAAATGGTACAGTGTGAAAGAAAAAGAACCTTATGGCATCTTAAGATCACAAAAACCTGCTGCCTGGCTTGTGGTCTTCATAATGTTCTTGGAAAGGAAAATAAATGTAAAAATGCAGCGTGTTTTCATGGTTATGTATCATAGCCTTATACAAACAAGAAAAACTGGCTTTAGAAATCAGTTGACTAGGCTGACTGAGTCAGTGTCCATAGTGTCCATGGGCGGTCGGTGAGTGAAGTGTGTCTCTATACTTTTAGTCCATAATTTTAAAGTTTCAAAAAATAAATAAGAATAAATAGAGGATGGTTATTGAAATTATTTTCTTCTTCTATGGCGACCTTGGTTTACAAGACCCTTTGGTGGTGGGTCTTGGTGGTTAAAGACGTTTGGGTTGAGGGAGCGACCTAGTGAGGGTCTTCTCCTGGATCTGGATTTTTTGGTGTTGGGGACAAAGTTTACAATTTTGCTGAAATGCATTCTGCTAGGCTTGCCTGAGTCAGGCTGCAAATTCAGATCGGAACTGTATGCAGGGTCCATGTTTATTGGTTCTGCTGAGAGGGAGGTGCTGGAGTCACTATCCTCCTCAGATGAAGCTTGGTTTATTTTGGTTAGGGGTCTCCAGACCTGGGGCGAGCCAATTGTTTTGAAAGTTTCTGGTCTATTGTCTTTGTTGATGTTGCATGGGCAGCTGTAGCTGTACATCAGGTGGGGACAATCTGTTCCCAGGGTGGCAAATCTAGTGGGTGGCCCTATTGGAGAGCAGACTTGTGTGCTCCATTGGGGCAGGCCGGTTGGTATGGGCGTGCCTGGTCTGCCGCTGGGGACTCCTGCTGGCCTGTCAATGCGGTCTCCGCCTCCTCGATTAGGTCGTTGGCCTCTGTATTGAAAAAACAGAACAAGAGAAGGGGGATTTTTAGTTGTAGGGTCGATCATAGTGCATGGATTACAAGGCGACCAACAAAAATACCAAATTAACAGGTAAGGCAGTGAATTAGGCAGTGCATACTGATATACAGTGTTACTGGGCCGGTGCAGACTCATGGCCAAATGTGAGCGGGAAACTGGAATATCCAGGGTCCAGGTTAGTTCTGCTGCGCGGCACGGGTAGCGCCACTGTATGGGGATCTGTTCTTATTTAGTTCATGTGACGAACATTGGCTGGCGCCACTGAGCTGGCGTTTGTTCGGCGTTCATGAAATGGTATGGGGAAATGGTATGGTGAATGGTGCAGACCTGCCATGACCTCATTGGGTCATGTGTAAGGTTTGTCTCAACTTTGGGTTAGGTGGTTTTGGGTCCTAAAGGTGGGTTTGGTGTGATGGAATTTTGAATTTTGGTGATGCGCTTTTCGAAAAATAAGGTCCAAAAATTAACCTTATGCTCCCGTGGCCGGTCTTGCCACAAAAGGAGCAGGAGCTATTTTTGGCTCCAGAAAACGACTTATGACTAGCGAGAAAACCGTGTGCCATTTTGGATTACCGACAGCCGAAATCGAAGAAAAACCGACCAGAAACATGGTTGTGAGGGCACAATTGGTTGTCATGCCATCAGGGCTGCTGTACATCCTGTACGTCCTCGTAGGGCTGTTTGGGTGAGTGTTAAAAATCAGGTTTGCGAATTTTTGGAAATTTGGAAAATTTGAGGTGTGTCGAAAGTAGTGCCGGTGGTTTTGACACGGTGTCTGGTTGTTTCAGGATCGTTTTGGTGTGGATATACCTGGGGCCTATCCAGGTGGAGTGCCACCGATTCCGCTGGCCATTTGATGGCCCTGAAGGAGGGGCTAGTGGGCCTTGTCTGGTCCACTGAAAGACCTTAAGGCAGGCACGTGTTTTTGAGTCATTCGGTTAAGACTTTTGGCCTGAGACGTAAAGGGGCCTCGAATTTTGATTTCTGGTTTTGGATTTTGGCTTCTGAATTTTAGGTTTTGTTTGAGTGGTTATTGCTAAGGGGATTGTAATTTATGTTTTTCAGGGTTTTGAGGTGTAGTCGGACCTGTAGTGAGAAGGGGGCCGAAGAAGGAAAACTTTGGGATGCGCTGGTGAAAACCTAGAACACGGATAAAAGGACTAGATCCAGAAGGTGGCAGGCCAAATGCGGAGATTGTGATTAACTGTGATTATGATGATGACTGTGATAATTATACGTGCCATGAGCCTGATTTTTACCTGTGATTCTTATTCCAATAATATACCTGAAAGTCCACCACCAGTTAGAAGTTATGTTGTTTATTCTGGGCTTCTAAATTGGCATGGGCGGGCTTTCAATCCTCATGCGGGTTGGTATTGTTAACCTGGGTCGAAAACAAGTCTAGTGATATTGCTAACACGTGCTTATGTTATTGTTTTGACGCAGATATTGAGTGCGGGTGTCCTGACTGAAGTTAAGTTGTCATGCCAACGTGGGAAAAATGAAAGAGATCTGACGTTGGGGAGGCCGACGGCAGTGGTGAGACGCAGCGCCGGCGTTCTGACGCAGCGTTTGGCGGAGAACCAGACGCGACGTCAGAAACAAGATGGCGACGTCTCATCGTGCAGTGGGCCTTCACAGTGAGTCGAAATAACTGTGTTATTGTGGGTCTAAACCGTGCTGTGGTACTGGAGATGTTGTAAAATGGTTTTAATTGAGGGTGGGGGTCGGATTTGGAGCTATTGAGGATGGGGATGATCCCCACATGAAGGTGTTAGATGGGGCTATCCGGTGGATTGGGTGACCGGGAGAGTCCATTACTAGGTCATATGGGGGGTGGCCGGCGGCTATTTGATCCCCACATGAGGATCAAAGGAGGTTTCTGAAGAAACTTACCGCGGGTTGACGTTGAGGGTGGTGTGAGCATCATCTCCTGTGGTTTGTACATGTATTTGTCTTTCTTTGGTTGATGCCGGAGTGGGGTGTATTTTGTGAGCTCTGCCGGGGAGTCATGGCGATCAGCCGGCCAGGACTCACAGGGTAGCTGTATGGCGGGGTCAGTATCACTAGAGGCCAGTTGGAAATCGGGCTGTCCTTCTGAAGAGATGACCACTGTCATGTGGTGGGCTCCTTTCAAGATCCTGTACAGTGGTATTCTCCATAGAAGTGGTACCGGAGGATAGCGCTGCAGCGGGATCTGTCGGACTTGTCCCCCGATTATCGTCTTGATGTCGGACTTCCAATGGAGATCCAAGTGTCTGCCCAGGGGTGCCGTAAGGCGAGCTGGGGAGACCTTAGGGGCTGTGATGGTGGGGGCCCAGAGATTTTGTCCATAGATCATCTTGCCAACGGTGAAGTTAAAGGTTTGACCGTTGGCATGAATCTTGGTCACAATTGAAGGCGTCCTGTGGCTGTCCTACTTGCAGTATGGCCAGTGTCGCAGGCACCTTTTGGCGGTAATCCATGTGATGTATTGGAGGGTTGCCATTAGAATCCAGGTGAACATGCTCTGGTAGCGGCCAGGCGACTGTATATATTCCAAATCTGTGTCTGGGGTCGTTGGTGGGGCTGGCCAGTCCTTGTTAGCCTGGCGTATCAGATCTTTGAAACGATCCCAACTTTCAGCATTAGCCATCTTGGGTGTTCGAGTTGCTGAGACTAGTGTGATGAAGCGCGCCAATTGATTGACATGAAGATGGTTCTTAAGGGTTAATGCGCAGCAAAGTAGTGCCAGGAGGGGTGATACCAAATGTATCCAGGGTGAGAACTGGAGGTGATATCCTAGATGCATCAGGGAGTTAGTGGATAGGAGGGCTGATTGGTCCCGGTGCGGCCTTTTGAAGGGTTAGGGTGTCTTGAAAGAGTGGTGCTATTTTTTGATTATGTAGGTGTTTTAATTTTTCAAAATTGGGCAGGTGAAGGGTCTGGGATGTGGTTGCCATGGTGATGCCGGAAACATTGGCTGGAGGTTGACCAAAATGTCGCCACAGTGGAAAATTGAAATAGGCCTTTGATATGGGCTCCAGGGTGAAATTTTGGGTGCAAGATAAATCAGAATTGGTTAAAATCATGCCGGCATTTTTAATGGAGCACAGACATGGGACTGAGATGACTGAGTATGCGCTATTTTTAATTTCGACTTGGCCTGAATCTGTGCATTGGAGCATGGAAGTGGGATGGTCAGTTATTAATAGGAAAGTGCTGTGAGATAGGGGTTGGATAAGATTTGGTATGGGTGCTGCCATGTGTGCTTTAAAACTGCAGGTATGGTGCACCGCCTCTGGTAGGTCTAAAAATAGGGATAGAGTGCATGTGGGGTGTGTGGCCGACAACAGAGGTAGGGGTAGGTTACAGCTGATAAGGTGGCCGAGGTCACACATATCCAGGTCAGCTTGTGTAAACTGTATGTAGTGTTAGTGGGTCCTGGACATAGCCAAGTAGCCGGGAAGTGGCTCCACCTGGGTGTGACCTACTGACTTAGTGTCGGAGGTGTCGAAAGGCACGGGGAAGGTTTCTATTCTAAATATAGAAAAGGTGCTTCCCCCTCTGGTTATGGGTACTGGTATGGTTATTAACAGGCTCGAGTTATGGCTCCAGCGCACATGTACTCGGCGCTTATAATAATAACTTATGGGTAGGCCTTCTAAAATAATGCCGTGATGTGCCTCGTGCAGGAGGCTGGATAAATTGTTTAAACCTAAACTGAGGTCGTCGTGTGTGATGATGGATTGGGGTAGGGTGCCCTCAAGTAGATTATTAATGGTTAAGAGCAGATTTTCCAAGTCATTTTGGAGGTCAATTAAAGACTCTATTTGAGAATTTGCTGCTGTGAATAACATGGAATAGAAAGTGTCTTGTCTGGATTGGAGTTCTAATTTTAATAATATTGATGAGATGTTTGAATTTAAATGCTCTAATTTTCCAGAAATAAAAGATAGAGCATCATCAGTGTCGTTTTGGAATTTTGAGAAGATGTTGACAGAATTGTAATTAAATTCCGAAATATTTAACAAGAAATGGGTGGCTAATTCTACCACGTGCATTTTTGTGGCTAACTTTTTATCCAGGTCAGACATCTCTGAATTTAAAATATCAATTTCTGGTTGAGTCCCGAAGCCTATTGAAGCTCTTAAAATGTCACCAATGACTTGGCCTGGGGCATTTCTGGCTTGTCTGACGTTTGGAGGGGAAATTAATTTTGACAAGGTTTCTAGTGTTGTTTTTGACTTGGAGAATAGGCTCTGTATCATGTTATCTAGGGCATGGGCTGTGTGCTTAATGTATTGGGGTGCATCAGTGCCGATGAGTGGGCTGAGTAGTTCTGGCTGACTTAAGTTCTGGTCAAAGGTCAAGTTGAGGCTGAAGGTCAATGGATAGTCCATGTAATTGGCTAGTAATGTTTGGGGTAACTTGGTAAACAGTGCACCATAGTTGGGTCTGAAGATGGTGTTCAGATTGGTATCTGATGTTGAGGTGCAGCCGAGGAGCAGATGTAAGAATATACAGACTGCTAGGATGGCTGCTGCTCTAGAAAAATGAGAAAAATTGAGAAATTTTGAGGATTTTTGAAATTTGATGGTGGGGTTCACTTAAAAATAGCATTAGCATAGTCACAAAATGGGATGTTAGTATGGTCAAGTATTTACAAAGGTCGGGGATTCTGTGGGTGGTGGGGTTGTTACATGAATGGATTTATGCAGATGGACTGGTGCCTGTTGTCACCGTCAGGGGCGGTACACGTGCTTGAGCATGAAATCTGTTTATCTCGAAAACAGCAAACTGGAATACCAGGCTGGCTGTATTCCTTATGGCCAGTTCGCATCCAATTCTGGAGTATTGGCGGGGTAAGTCCCTGAGGGGCTGTTCTGACGCTAGAAGCGTGCGAGCACATAAAAGTGCTATGTATGATGCAGATCTATGGTTAAACCTGCCCCATGGAGGCCGGCGGGGATTATCCCGAGCTACAGCGACCATGAAGGCTTTAATGGTTGCTGCTATGGAGTGATTGCTCAAGTCCAGCTCCTGTCTTAGCACAGGGCTGCTGAGGTAATGTTTAATATCTTCCTGGGCGAGGAAGGTGATGAGGTGTTGCTGTTCCATGTGTAATGGTTCGTATTGACTTATATGTTGGGTGGCTCTTTGGCTCGCTTACCACTAGAAATACCAACACAACACGAGCAGTTCGGGTTGGGCAAAGCCCCAGAAACCCCTACCTCTCGGGTAGGACTTTATTCAACTCTGGTCTACAGGTTAGATTGCACGTCTGGACTGGACCAGGTCCAGTCACCTTCTGCCGCTCGTCCGGCTTCTTAGTAGAAGCTGGACGCGAGGCATGGTGCCGCCCCCTCTTGTACCAACGGGGTATCACAAAGCGACACCTAGCTGGCATAGAAGGAACAGACACCACACGAACACGTCTCTCGGATGAACGGCACTAATATATATACGACAATACCGGCCCCTACACCACCCCCACTAGACTATACCTAGGGTTGGGTGTAATTAACAAATACCTATTGTTAACTTTATACAGTAGTATTATACACAAATAGGTAAGTCTATATATACAGTTCGTATAGAATATAGAACATTTAAGGGGCATTATAAATAATATGTACATAATGAGGCATCGTCGCATATAACCCGAAGTAATGATAACTAATAATAACAAATAGGAAGTGGCGCCTTATGCACCATCGACCTATGGTGGTATATAGTAACAGTGTTACAATGATGTTATTATTATAAACGAGACGCATTTAAAAGTTGTAGACGAGTAATCAGATGATATGAATAAAATTTTACAGTATTAACTAACCGACCCGAGGTGGGGTAGATAACCCGAGAAAATTTTTGTTTGTTTTAATTACAAGAATATAGATATGATATAAAAATAGATTTGTACAAAAAAATAATAATACTGATGAATATAGGCGTCCTACCAGGGTAGCAGGATCGCCCTTACAATATACCGGACTTCCGGCGAATCTGGAACGACTGGTTTCTGCAGCTCCACCCGGCGACATGTGTGTGGTGGCAAGCCACGTTGCTGTTATGTTGTGCCCTGATGAAGATGGGAAGATGGAGCCCCGGTTAGGTGTGGTTATCCTTTTGGTGTTTCGGGTTAGCGTCCATCTTCACTGCAGGTTCCGTTCCAGATTAAGGGTCCAGCGTAAGGAACAGTGCCTCTGGCATATTAAATGCTTTTACCCTCGGGTACAAAGAAGACACCATCAGATGGACACTTGAAGATCTTCCGGATCCGTGTCCATCTTCTCAGCCGACTCCACTGAGGCAGGTGGAGCCGAGCTGCTACAGCTGCTCGCAGAGAGCGCCGCGGAAGCCTCGCTGGGCGTATCGCTCCCCAAGCTCAAGGCCCTCATCACCGCGGATGGACTGTCCATTGCCTCGGATGCAGGTGAAGCAACCGTGGCAGTTGGAGCAGTCCGGGTGACAAAAGAGGCCGGAAGCGGGGGAGCTGCCGGAACCGACAGAGCAGCCGGGACCGGTGGAGCGGCCGGAACCGGTGGAGCAGCCGGGACCGGTGGGGCATCCGGGATGAAGATAAGGGACGACGGTAAGCCGTCCCACTCCTCCAGGTGTTTCCCGAATGCCACCTGTGAATGTACCTGACGTTCTCAGCTTGGTGGAACTCCTTAAGCTTTTCAGCTTCCATCTGCTGACGCCGGCAGGATTCGAGAGCCTCCTCGACTTTCTTCCTTTCCAGCTGCCTGATTTTCTCTTCCTCCCTCTTCTGGACTTCGTATACCAGATTGAGGGTGGCTTCAGTCATCACACGCCAGTAGTCGACCGACTTCTGGCGGTGCAATGCCTGCCACTCTGCCATCAGCTCGTTCTGGATCTGAACCGTTTGGACATCCCGGTGGTCAACAAACGTGTTCGGATCCTGAAGACCTGACAGTGTATCCGAAATCAGCTCCATCAGGGGCGCCCGAGGGCCCGTTGGTGGAGCTATTGCTGGTGGAGGCGCGGTGACTTCCACTGAGGCAGGCGGAGTACCTGCTGGAGGAGCAGACGGGCCCTCAACCGTTATACCACCCCGGCCTCGGCCACCACCCGGGGAAGCTCCGGTGGACTCCAGCCCACCACGGCCTCTACCACGGGGTTTAGTCTGACCCAGGGAGGTTAGGACCTGCGACTCGGGTCCAGCTGGCCTCATAGCAGGGAACTTCGCCGCGTACTCACTATACGTGGGGCGCTTGCCGGAAGATCCCTCTCCAGCCCAGTAAGACGAATACGCAGATGGGGGAGCGAAGACTTCGTCCCCATCATCATGGCTGCCAGAGGCTTCGCCCGGGCGTTGTTCCGCGGGTGCAGGTGTGGAGGTGGAAGGTGTGGCCGGGGTGGCCGCCTGGCTAACCGCCCTACGGGCCTGGTTGCTGGGCATATCCAGAGCCGAGACTTGTTGTCCCGACTCCCGACGATCAGCTGGGTTGGCTGGTCTTGGCTGGTCCTTGCTACCCGAAGGGCTTACGGACCGGTCTGCTCGGGTCCTTTTGGAAGCACCGGTAGCCGTGGTTGTGCCTCCGCCGGGACCCTTCGAGCGGGCCTTGGCCTTCTCCCGCTTATCGTCCCCTCGCCACTTTTTCACCTTCAGGTGCACCTCACTGGGCATCCCGAACTTCGTGGACGAGAAGTTAATTTGGAAGAAGGTCAACAAGTTGCCACTCTTCCATGAGCAGAATCCGGTCTCGAATGCCTGCTCCTTAATGTCTTTCACGCTCAAAGAGGCCCAGTTAGCTAGGAGCTCGTTGAAGCACTTGATGGCTCGTTTCCTGGTTTTCTCCAGGCCGATACCATGAGCTTTCTGCAAGTGCAGAGCCATGTCTCGGCGCCGGTGAGTGCTGAACGAGCCATCACACTGTTTGCTCGGGCGGTCTCCGAGCACACACATCATCACAGGCTTGTGGTGCATGTGATGTTCTACGATGTGCCGAGCGAAGCGAGGCTTCGTCTCGAACATCTTCTCACCCGTGAGAGCCAGCTGGCACGACTCGAATGGGCACCTTCGGCGGTTGCCGGTTGGTCCCCATTGGGTCATTGCCCACTGGACTTTCGTCCGGGCCTCGTAGCTGTAAATTGACCCCAATTTGGATTTCAGCTGGTCAATCCAAATGAGGTAGAATTTACCTACTGGCGTATCCGAGGGGCCGGATTTCATCCACTCCTCGTCATCGCTGTCCCCGTCCTTATTGACGGCGCCGGGACACATGTAGTGGACCGTGTCATAGGCACAGTCCGCAAAGCAGCGGGGAGTCCGTTCCTTGAACCCCTCGGATGCATTCTTCCACATCCATTTCTGATTGTCGTCCTTTGGGACATCCGTGGTCATTTTTTCCCACGTTGTCACGGACTCCAAATCAGATTTGGCTGACTCGGGCAGTTCTGGATCGCTTTCGCTGTCCTCACTGTCCGTGTAGATACCTGCTCCCCTACGGCTGGCTCGGCTGGTGGTGGTAGTACCAGCCGAAGCCTTGGTAGAGGACTTGGCGCTTTTTCCGCTGGTGCTGGCAGTGGAAGCTGCAGTAACCGAGGTGGCTACTGTGGTGGTTGTGGTGGTGGAGGCGGGCGCCTTCGGTTGGCCCTTACCCCTCGGCTTGGTGGGGGGCGTAGGCTCTGCCGGAGACGCTTTCGCTCCATTTTTCTTCTTCCGGCGCTGAACCTTGGTTGGCTGCGCCGGCATCTCAGGACTGGAATGCGACTCCCGTGGATTCCTGTCCTCTGTACGAGGACTCCTCCTACCGCTGACCGGGGAGTCAGAGTCGGAAGAGACCTTGGATTTCAGTTGGGCCTGCTGTTTGCGATGGGCCCGGCGAGCTGCAGTGAGCTGCTTCTGCTGCTTGGCGAGCTCGGCTCGCTTGGCCTCGACAGCAGCCTGCTGGCGCGAGATGTCCTCTTCCGAGATCTCACCAGGCGCGTCCGGAATGTCGGCAGCTGGATCGGTCTCGGTTGTGGACCTCTCGACGGCGATGCGTACATCCTCAGCCTCCAGATCACTCTCGGTGAGAGGACCCTTCGGCGCAGGTTTGCGGGTCAATCGCTTGACCCGGTCGGTTTCCACCGAGGACAGAGTGACTGTGGAGTCTGTATCCATGTCGGATTCAGACTCTCTTAACTCTGAGGCCTTTCGGGTGATGCCCTCGGAGATCAGCACGGCTCGGGCCAAACTCTCGTTGACTGCCATCTTCTCCGCTAACTTCAGGTAGTTGCGGAGCCAAGAGACTGGCATATTGTCAGCCAACTCGTCACTGCACGAGTCCATAACCAGAGTCTTGAAGTCATCTGGTATGGGCTCGGGCACGCCTTGCTGCACCGCCAACGGTCCGCATCCGAACATGGAGGCGTGCATGGGGATGTAGGTCCCCCAGGAGGTGTACACAACACCGGCCTCGCGATCGACGTGTGCCATACGTTCGATCCGAGTCTTGAATCCCGGAGGATACATTGGAATGTCCAGGACATCCACTTTGCTACCCGAAGCTGCTGCTGTAGACGAGCGCTCCGGGCGTGGTGGTGGAGGTGGCATCCTCTCCCGGTCGGTGGCCTCGGCCATAGCCGAGAGCGTCCGGGCGGCCTCCTCTGTCGAAGAATCCATAGATTCCTCGACCCGAGACGGGACCTTCGGGTCCTCGCCTAGCTCCAACAGAATGTTGGCAGTTTGACGCGCAGCGTCAATCGTCCCCTGTGCCATGGCACTGAGGGCGACTTCCAAACGAATTGGCGTCTGTGTTGGACTCCTCCCGAAGGATTCGTCCAACAAAAGGGTATTGTTAGGCAAGCTAACCCGACAGCTAGGGCCTGTAAACTGCCAACACTAACTAGAGTAAAAACGGGTGGCGTCTAACCACCACGAGTCCGCTCTAGTTATGACCAGTATGACGTCAGACCTCTCGTCTCGCGAGATCCCGCCGTGGCTATCCGGTGACCTAGTTCCGCGCTTTCCCCCCGCACCCGCGGCGCCACCTAGGGAACTAGATCCGAACTAACATTCGACTCGACATGCGAGACGCGGCCTACCACCCGAGTGCTATCTGCTGGAGTTTGGCGGTGTATACAATGCTTCAAAGCGAATGTACCGGTTAATCCGACCGCCGCTCACGGGATACAGCTACCTGGGGAGGGCGCGTTCGGCATCTCCAGCCGTGGAACGTATGTTGCCCGCCTATGGCGGACAACACGCAGCAGCTCGTTGTGTACTGAGTTAGGTTACGGCAGACCTCAACCGGGGACTGCGTCTAACACCTTCGGTTAGCCTTTTATTTTTCCCGGCTTTACGTACGGCCTTTTCCGGGTTCCGCTTAGCCACTGCGGGCACCTTCCCATACGTAATGCCTTCACTCAGCGAGACATTTTTCCTTTTCTTACGATTAGGTCGTTTCCTGGCCTTCGTCTTCTTTTTCACCATAACCTCGTCTCCCGGCGTCTTTCTCGGCCGGCCTCTAGGGCGCTTCATCGGTACCACCACGCTCGGTCCGCTAGGGACAGATACAGGTGGTTTGTAACCGAACTCCCTCTCCGCCTCTTCGCGCCCCTTCCAGGGCCGAAGTTTTCCGACATTTGTCTTCCATTTCCTACCAGTTAGGCAGTCCTCCATCATCACCGTGGACTCGGAGATGACACGAATAATTTTAAACGGACCTTCCCAAGGCGTCACGAGCTTCAGCTTCTCTAGCGGCTCGTAGTACCTTAGTACTTTGTCCCAAACATTAAAACGAATTCGTTTAGCATTGGTGTCATAGCCCACCTTCTGCCACTTCGCACTCTTCAGCAGTTCTTTCCGAACGGCCTCGTATGCCTGTTTGAACCTATCCCTTAATGACTCCACAAACAACACGGTGCAGGGCGCCTCCGGGTCTATCCCAACCACTCCATACACTAAGTCGGCGGGCATTATGTTGTCCTCGCCGAACACTAGCATGTTGGGGGTGCAATTAGTGGATGAATGGACAGTGTTGTTGTAGGCATGTACCACAAACTTGCACTGTTCATCCCAGTCGTCCTGGTGGGTATTAACCAGGGGCTTTAGCACTTGTATGAGGGTTCTGTTGAAGCGCTCTACCTGCCCATCCGACTGTGGTCGATATGGGTTTGTTCGGGTCTTGCAAATGGCTAGGTAATGGCACATTTCCTGCCAAAGCTCCGACTCGAACTCCCTTCCTTGGTCGCTGTGCATCATAAGGGGAACACCCAAATGGAGCACCCAGCCTTTCACAAATGCCTCTGCACACGTGGCGGCTTTGTGGTTAGGAAGGGGGAACACCCGAGTGTACTTGGTATAATAGTCGGTTACGACCATCATACAAGTATTGTCTCGAGGCGTCGTTTTAATTCCGCTGATGATATCTATCGCCACTCGAGCGAATCTGATACCAAACAATTCCTGGGATAGGGGTTGCTTACCCAGGCCGGGTCCCGGCTTGTTTTTACAACAATCCGGGCAAGTGGCGATCCACCGGAGCAGGTCGCCTCTCATACCGGGCCAGTAGTAACGCCTTTGTAGGCGCTCTATTGACCTTTTCTTACCGAAATGGCCACTCGTTTGATGACCATGGCAATAATACATGATATCCCTCCTCATCGGGGTGGGTATCACTATTTGCAACAGCTTGCCATTGGTGGGAGTTGTCTTCCACCTACATAGTATGCCCTCTCGGATCTCTAGCTCGGTCCATTGGGCTAGCAATCGCCTCGCCTCCCTATCTTCTAGGGATACTAACGGCCTTTCCGGTTTAATACCTGACCGTAGGTATTCCATTATGCGCGCAGTGGTGGGATCCGACTGTTGGAACTTCTTGATGGTCTCTGGGGACCAATCAAGATAGCTACACACAGCCTCCTCCCAGGGAATACGGGGGGTGGTATAATTAAATACCAACCCGGCTACCACAGCATTGTGGGCCCCGCAGTCTTCACAAGTGGCATTTTGGCACCTTCGGATAGGTCGTCTCAACAAGGCATCCGCATTGATATGTTTAGCACCGGGTCGGTGCTCTATTTGCTTATGCTCTAATCCGAATTCGGATAGGTGAGCTAACCATCGTCCAATCATCCCCTCGGCGTCCTTAAAGTTAAGGAGCCACCTAAGAGACGAATGGTCCGTTCTTAAGGTAAAGTCACTTCCCCAAAGGAAATGCTTGAACTTCTTCGTATACACCACCACAGCGAGGAGTTCTCGCTTGGTGGTACAAAAATTTCGCTGAGTCTTGCTTAACGTGTTGCTAGCAAATGCTATTGGGACTTCGACTCCCTCCTGGACCTGAGAGAGAGCTGCCCCAATTGCATCATTGCTCGCATCGGATGAAATGTCCCTCGGGAGTGGGATATTTCAACAAGGGTGTATTCCTAAACAAATCTTTTATTTTATTAAAAGATTCTTCTTGCTCGCTGGTCCATGGGAGGGGTCCCGTGCCCTACCCGGGGTCCAGTGAGCTAAGCACTGCATGGGGAAGCTAACACGAGAGTAATTCGGTATGAAATCACGGTAATAGGAACAGAATCCTAAAAATGATCTCACCTCCTTAGCACTCGTGGGTCTCTCCCAGTTCTCCACAGCTTCTAATTTTTCCGGATCTGCGCTCACCCCGTTAGGAGTAATGATCCTTCCCAAGTATGTGATTGTTTTCTTAAACAAATTACACTTCTTGGGTTTAAGTTTAAGACCGTTTGATAGTATCCGGTCGAGGACCAATTGCAGATTCGCCAGGCATTGCTTGAACGACTCGCCGAACACGACCACGTCGTCCAAGTAGACCAAGCATTTCTTCCACAAAAGATCACTCAGTAAGGATTCCATCATAGCCTCAAATGTAGCGGGGGCGTTACACAATCCGAAAGGTAGGACATTATACTCGAATAGCCCCATATGACTGGAGAACGCTGTTTTCTCCTTGTCATCGGGGTGCATCGGTATTTGCCAATACCCGGACTGTAAGTCCAAGGTACAGAACCATTGGTTTCCGCCCAAGCTATCTAAAGTCTCGTCTATCCTTGGTAAAGGATACGAGTTCTTCTTTGTTATACCATTCAGTTTCCGGTAGTCAGCACAAAAGCGGATTGTACCGTCTTTCTTAGTGGTCATACAAACAGGGCTGGACCAGGGACTCGAGCTAGGCACGATGACCCCTAGGTCCAACTGTTTTTGTATTTCCTCTTCACAAATTAACTTCTTCTTTAGAGGAAGTCTATGATACGGAATTTTAAAAGGTTTCTCGTTGCCTACATCTATTTTGTGCAACACCTTATCGGATCTACCCACCGGTCCTCCCTCCCTACCAAAAGCACTCTCGTACTTTTGTAGGAGTTTCGCTAGGCAATCCTTATCCTCCGTATTCTCTAAATCAGACTGATCAATCAGCTTTTGAAATTCTTCATCCAAAGGATGCTTACTAACAGGGTTCAGTGGTTTATTGAATTTAGCATCGGCGACATGTTCTACCGAGCTCATCCTACCTATACTGTCTCCTCGCTTCAAATAAACCACTGAACCACTTCGGTTAGTCATGGGTAATACAGTCCAAGCTGCATTAGCCACTAATGTATCCACTGAGTCTAACCCGATGCTCGACAAGTACACCGTATCCGGTTCATAGACTCCAGTTTCATTCCTTTGGGCCATGGATCCGCCACAAAGGACATCGCAAGTGGTACCCGGTGGGATCTTCACCGTGTGTATCACTGATGCAACCGAAGACACCTGTCTCAATACGCATTGGACATGCAAGCCATATGGGTTCCGTATACTCATCATACCGTCCCTCGGGTCCAAGACGGCCCTGTATAAGCTTGCAAAATCCAGTCCGAGGATTCCGTCATCACTAACCTCTGCTATAGTCGGCGAAAGAACAAATTCTTTGCCTCCTATACGGATAGGCATAAACGTCCTACCAAATGTACGCATACTGCTTCCGTCGGCCGTGCAAGCATTTACCCCCGTTTTGAGGTTCTCATGGCTGCCGGCCACCGAGTCGAAAAATCTTTTGGACACACAGGAGTGGCTAGCTCCGGTATCCACCAAGAATTCTCCTACCTGGCCTTCCACAGATATGGGTACATACCACCGTCTCCCCCCTAAAGGTGAGGGGTTACTGGTAAACTGGTGGAAGTCTCCCGAATCACCAAGATTCAATCCGAGTCCTCTCAGGAATTCCAGACACGGATGACTTGGGGGAAGGCGTGTCCCACACACTCGGATCAACTCTTTGATCCATCCTTCCTCTCCCCTAGTGCGGCCACTCGCCTCCATATGCTCACTCCCGTACATACAAGCACTAGGGTCCCCGGCCCCGGCCAAGGTGCAGGGGTGCGCACCCACAGCCACCTGGCCTCCAGGTGTAATTGATTCGAAATCTTCCACCGGGTCACCCCCGGTAGCATTTTGGCATTCGTTCTTCCTCGGGGTCATATCAGATGCCGTTGATACAACCCCCACTAGTTTTCCACATCAGTGGAATCTGTAGTGCTCTCCCTTCCTTCGCCATTGTCCTCGGCTTCATAGAAGGCAGCCAATACCGGCTTAGCAGCGGTACATTCGGATGAATAGTGCCCCATGCGCTGGCACCTGAAACACTTAACAGTTCGGCGATCCACTCTGGGTCTTTGCCGACTGGCTTGGATGGCATCTGTAATTTTCTTACACATGTCCTCCATAAGTTTGGTCATGTCTAGAGACTGACCCTTCACTTTATCAGTGCTTACGGGAGGCTTGGCTGCCTTCTCGCCGACCTTCGGGTCACTCTTGACCTCGGGTAATGGTCTAGAGTCCCTTGGCTTATTGAACGCCTTCCTTGGAATATACTTTCTGCCTGTAGTATTTTTCCTTAATTGAACCGAACAGAAGGTACCGTCCTCCTGTTCGATTTCAATCAATTCGAAATCGTCTGAGGGAACTTTTACCTCAGACTGCTGGACTACTGATACCAGGGGAGCCGAGCTGCTGGCATTAGGTATTTCCCCAGCTAACATCGTTCGCTTCTTCACGGCCATGTCTATACCATTAAATATGTCGTGAAGCGTTACACCTTCTTTCCAGGCATCCCTGGCAGCGATCTGCTCATCTCGGTCTCTCAGACCCTTGACGAATTGTGTAATCAAATTGTCCATATACCAGTCCTGGTTTTCAGTACCGGGTCTAGCCTTGCTTAGCAGGGCATGGAGCTCCATACCGTATGCTCGGAAAGCTTCATTAGGCTTCTGTGTACGTTTCTTAAAACGGACCATCGGGTCCTCCTTGACCATGTTACATAACAGTCCGCTAGCAGATTCTACCAACTGCTCAAAACTCCCTACAAGACCATACCAGGTCCGCCATTGCTCTACAGCCATGCGACCCGGCCCGCCTTTCAGACATCTTACTAGATGCGGCTTGGCCTCGTATGGGGTCCACCCATTACAGTTCATCACATCGATGAAGTCTTCAAACCACTCTTTCCATGGTCGAGTACCGTCATATTCCCTAGGAATAACGGCTACCCTTCGGGCAGAATTATGAGCATACATCAATCTAGTGCATTGCTGTTTGCTCCATTCAATCGCCTTGGTTTCATTCAAGGTTCGATTGCCCCCTATACCACCGAAGCTCGTATTGCCCGGTGGAGGTGGTGGCGGTGGCTGTGTATACGTCCACTGTAAACCACTGTGGTTCGTATAGCCCGCACCACCCTGGCTAGGGCCGGTACCCGAGGTACTACTGTAGCCTGCGGTACCCGGGGCACCGCCCCCTCCTTGCGCGCCCTGGTAACCGCTGCCAGAGGGCTGGTTTCCCCCCGGCTGATTGCCATTGTTCGATGGATTGGGTTGGCTGCTGTCATTGCCAGCTCCCAACCCCACACTATCACTTGGATCCACATGTATGTGGAATCCATTAGTCTCCGCGCTACTGTCGGAGGCATCCCGGGGTACATAGTCCGGGTCCAGGTTGTGGACTATGGGGACTTCACTTATTGGGACTCTACTAGTTCGGCCATGCTTATCTTGGGTTCTGATATAAACTCCCCCTTGATCTACATTCCGCGTCGCATTATCATTGATAAAAGGGTTATACGGCGGATGCTTCGGCGTAGAACAGGAGACTGGGTCACCCTGTTTGACGAACGTCGAGTTCGGGTTTGTATCCTTACTCGCCGGAGGGGCATTCGCTTGCTCCTGCTCCTGTAAATAACTCTCCATAGCAGACTTATTTATTGTGAGGGTAGCTAAATCTGTGGTCAGGTTTCGCTGTTCCTCCCTCAGCTGTGCGTTTTCTGCTAAGATTTCGGATCGAATCTTTTCATTTTCCGCCACAGCTCGGTTTCGTTCTTCTTGAGCGGCCAAAGCCTCTCGCTTAAAAGTATCCTTTAGTAGGCGGTACTTTTCACCCTTCTCTTTCTGAGACCTTTGGTACTCATTGGTCTCTTTCCTTATCTCGGCTTGTTCCGAGACCATTTTGGCCTCTGTCTCCGCCTTCCGGAGTTGAAGTTTCTTTAGCTTCTCCTCCATAGCATGCAACTCGGATTGTAGTCTGCTTACATCCCGGGCCTTAGCAACCTCCTCGGCTCTAGCCTTTTCGATTGCTCTAAGTCTATTGGCTTCTTCGAGTTCTAACTCGGCCAATCTTTTCTCTTTCTCGCGTTCGTCTCTCTCCTTCCTCTCCAAACGATGGGTTACGGAAGTTAGACGATATTTCAGGTCAGATTCTTTCAGAATCGCCTCCTGTTCCTCGGACCGTAATTTTCCGATCCGAGACTTAGCTTCCTCTTCTATTTTTAATTGGGCCGCCATGAATTGTTCATGTTGCCTCTTAGCCTGTAACTCTACCTGTTCTTTGGCTTTCAAATAGGCCGGGGTAGTTTTATACCCGGGACCCATCCGACGTCCGTATATAGACCTGCGGCTGCCTCCAGGGTTAAACATGGAGTCAGACAAGCCTTCGTCCAGAGATCGGCCTAGGTGATGCCTTTCCGAGCTTTTCGGTTCAGTATCCCTAGGCTTAATCTTCGCGTTCACTTCTGGGACCACTGGGTCCCTTATGGCTTTACCATCGTCGCTGTCATGGTCCGACGATGTCATTAATGGGGCTACTTCGTTTGCACCATCTGGTACCGCTTCCGGGGGGGTTGCAGTAGGCTTCCCAGGGCTCTGTGCTACTGGGATACCCAAGTTACTAGCCGAGCCTGCTGGTACAATAGGACACAGCTGGCGTCTGCTAGTTATAGCTTGGGACCAATCACTCAGGTCTAAAGTTGGGGGTTTTATTACTCCCCTAAACAATCCCGTATCCGGTACTACCGTTTGCGGTGTACCCGGATACAAGTTTAGGATACCATCACCCGTGGTACCGTCCATCAGACCGGGTGTCGAGAAAACAGTTCGGACACCCGCTGGATTATACATTTGTTGTTGACCGGGCTTCCAGTCTAACAACAGATGCTGGGATGTGAAGTCATCCTCTTCGAATCCCTCTAGCCCAGGGCTGGGGGGATCCGCTTCGGGTTTCCCGAGGCTTTCGGCTAATGTGGCCGCGCACCACCCCCGAACCAACTGGTCACGGCACCAGTGTAATGGTTCGTATTGACTTATATGTTGGGTGGCTCTTTGGCTCGCTTACCACTAGAAATACCAACACAACACGAGCAGTTCGGGTTGGGCAAAGCCCCAGAAACCCCTACCTCTTGGGTAGGACTTTATTCAACTCTGGTCTACAGGTTAGATTGCACGTCTGGACTGGACCAGGTCCAGTCACCTTCTGCTGCTCGTCCGGCTTCTTAGTAGAAGCTGGACGCGAGGCATGGTGCCGCCCCCTCTTGTACCAACGGGGTATCACAAAGCGACACCTAGCTGGCATAGAAGGAACAGGCACCACACGAACACGTCTCTCGGATGAACGGCACTAATATATATACGACGATACCGGCCCCTACACATGATTATGCTCCTAATTTCAAAAGGATCCATGAGATCACTCCTGATCCCATGTGGTCCAAGGAAGCTGTGTATGGTCCATGTAGCATTTGGGCCGTGCTTATTTGCCGGTGGGTCCAGGCTGTAAGTCATAAAGGAAAAAGGTCTAAGTGGGCTGTGAATGGGGGAGAGGTAAAGGTGGGGAATTTGCTTGGCTGAAGAGGTTTAGTAAATTGGATTATCAATGTTAAAAATTATAGGATAGTGGAGAAGTTCTTCCACATTTTACACACACTTAAGGCTCACACCGCCATTGGTTAATAGGGGTACCTGGGCACCATGATAAATAAAATTATCATGTACAATGCTAGAACGACTGTTAAATAAATCCTAAATGCTAAAATAGACCCATAAGATAATCCTACCTGGGCTGGTTGCATGATGGGTCTGCCATGGTCCCTTCCCAGACACTTGTTGCCGTGCTTAAGGTGTGGTGGTCTTGGTTGTAGGTTGTGTTATGATCAGATGTGGGTGGGCAAGCGCTTATAAACCTGAGACTGAGTTTGGCTACTTCCCAGTCCAAGATCTCCCAAGTTGGTATGTCTTGCCCTGAAAGGGGCGTAGGCCAAATATTATTGGTGGATGCAAGGGGGGGGGGTCGACGGCCCCTTATGCAAATTAGGGTTATCCTGGCCTGGATTGGTTGGTGGTGAGGTATTGTCTAAAAATAGAATATTGGGAAGCTTGGCGGGGGGTATTTATCCCTAGCCAAGGTGGTATGGTTTCTATGGCGACCCTGTGGTTTTTAAAGACCTTGAGGGCGGCGCGTTATTGATTTGTATATGTGCCACCACAGCACTTAAGGGTTGGCGGAGGCAGTGGTGTAAACATGGGGTGTGGGTGTCAGAGATCCATCTTCCTACAATAGGTTTATCATTGGAAATAGTGGTCTTGAAGTGGTAACAAGCCGTCGCATGTGTGTTTTGAAGTTTATACACAAACCGAGGATACAGCGCTGCCTTGGAGGGTCGGTATGTGGCGTGGGTAACCTAACCTAATTATTTGATAATCCATTTGCCAGTGTTTGGCGTTCCACTTAGGATGGGTAGGTGGTTGTATATACAGTTAATCAAGGCGGTGTTGATTTTGGATGCATAGGAATTTTTATGGTTGTTAGTATAAATAGGTTGGGCGTTGGGCTGTGACTGTTGCTGTCAGTGTGTTTAAGTGGTTGGTATATTAATGGTTGATTAATTTTGTTGGGGCGCGTGGCGCCTGTGGGGATTAAAGGAGGGTTGTTTATATGGATGCTTGGTGTTTGACACAGCGTCTTGTGATCTATAATGGACGCTTAGGAATTTTTCTTGATTTTCTGGAGGGCATGGGGCTGAAGGAGATTGTTCCCTTTTTGGCTGGCCTTCCTCTCTTTTTCTTTATTTTGGGAGTGGTGAGACTCACATTGGAGGGGTCGTCCTGGTCGGGTCGTGAAGTGAGCTTGTGGGCCCTGATTGTAGCCTTTTTATGATGGCTTTGGCGCTAGCTCTTGTGATTGGTCTCCTCAGCCTTTATACATGTACTGATTTCTTCAGTATTTTTCCATCCTGTAGCCTTTTTAGAATAGCTGTAACTGGTGAAGTCATCTTCATTATGATGTAGGGGCCTGAGTATGTGGGTTGCAACTTTTTTGATGTGCATTTGACCAGTAGGGTGGGTATATGTAAATATACCAATTGGCCTGTGTTATATGAGCTGAGTTCTGCTGAAGTGTCATGTCTGGCTTTCATCTTTTTGTGAGCAGAGATCATGTTTCTGCAGCTCTCATTTGAATATCATCCCTAAACTGTAGTAGGCTGGTCATAATTTTCTCCTTGGTGCTTGAGTCTTTTTCAGCTTTAATCAAGGACAAAGCTGCTTCAGTTGGTAGGTGTGTCTGCTTGCCAAAGACTAACAAATTTGGTGAGTAGCCTAAGGCGCTGCTTATAGTATTATTAATACTGAAGACTACAGCTTGTAGGAAGGTTGACCAATGCTTCTGTGATTTTGATACAAAAGCTCTGAGGGATGATTCAATGGTTTGATGTTGGCGCTCACAGAGACCTTGAGACCTAGACCAATGTGCACTTCCTGTCACATGTTTAATGCCGAACTTTTCACAAAAATATTTGAATAATTTTGAGACGTATTGCTGGGCATTATCTGTGTTCAGTACTGAGGGAGTGCCATGGATACATATGACTCTTTGGAAGAAACCAAGTGCCACAATTGCAGCAGTATTTTCTTCACTTGTCCAGGCAGTTATGTGCCTAGTGGCATGGTCGGTCACCACATGTATGTAGTGAGAGCCATCAGTGGCCTTGGAAAAAGGGCCTATTGTGTCCATGGTGACATGAGAGTATGCTGTAAGCACTGGGTCACGTAATTTCATTGGAGTTTTCAGGTTTTTGGGTCTCTTTTTGGTGGTCAGGCATGTGTGGCAAGTGCCGCAGAAGTCAAAAACTTCTTTAAACATTGATCTCCAGTAATACCTAGCTCTTATGGCTGTATAGGTTTTAACTGCACCTAGGTGACCGCCTAGGGGAGAGCAATAAGTTGCTTCCACTAAAGATTCTGTCCATTTTTCTGGAATTACAATTTGCAGTGTGGGCTCTAAGGTCTTACCCAAATTGGTATCAGTAATTCTAAACAGGACTTCATCCAGTAAGATGAATTGGTCGTGGTTACGTAGTATTTGATTCATTAATCCTGAGTCGTGTGGCAGGCTACCTTTTAAATGTAGTTTGCCATGGAGGATGCAAAAAGGTCTTCTTTTTGGCTTTTAATCAGTGTTTCTCTAGAAGGTGTCAGGGATTGGTGTTTACAGATTTCCTGAATTGCCCTTTCAGCTAGAGGTAGCACACGGCGGGAGAGCTTAGCTCTCTTGGCGTTTGCAGCTTTGATGGAGACCCTAGGTGACCTAGATTTGGCGGGCCTGCCTCTGGGGCGAGGACTGCTGCACTTAGGCTTGAGTGAGAAGGTCTTTTTACTGGGCGCTGATTGGCTGGCTGCTGGAGGTGTGTTGTCCTGGGACTGGGACTGTGCTCGAGTGAGTACACACAGTTCAGGGTTCACACCCTGCTGCCTTTCTGGGGTGCCTTTTCTTGCTATGACGCCTTTTGGTGGTTCGTTTGTGCTTCCCCAAATTTTGCCTCCTTTTAATATTGATCTAGGAGGTCCCAAACAGATGGGATTATTGGGAATTGGGTCGTCTGATCTGAAAACCTTTGTCATGGATATATCTGAAAATTGTACCTTCTTTGGTGGGAGGATAATTCTCCCTTGTGATCTAATGGGTATTGGATCATCAGAGCCAGGGGGATATTTTCTTCTGGACAGGCAATCTGCCACTAGATTTGCTCTACCTTGTAGGTATTTCACTTCAAAGTCATAGGACATAACAGTATCTACCCATCTTGCCAATCTACCATTGGTGATATTTTCCTTTTTGTTGAAGAGGGAGACTAGGGCTGTGTGATTTGAATATACTTTGAAGTGAGTGCCGTCTACATAATGGTGGAACTTTTTGACAGCGAAGATTATCCCAAGTAACTCTTTGTCAGTTATTCCATATCTGGTTTCCTGAGGTGTTAGACCTCTCCCAGAGAATTCAATGGGTCTATAAAAACCATGTTCATCTACCTGTGTAATGACTGCTCCTAAGCTGAAATTGCTGGAGTCTGTGAAGATGATGAAGGGTTTGTTATAGTCTGGGAATTTTAGGATTGCCTAAGTGCAAATTGATGCTTTGATTTTTTCAAAGGCTGTTTGGCATTGAGTGGTCCATTTGAAGGTACCCTTTGTAGCTTCATATAAGGGCTTCATTATATGGGCAAAGCCTCTAATGAATCTCTTATAAAATTGTGCCGTTCCATTGAAACACCTAAGGTCATGGATGTTTTTAGGTGCTGGGAAGGTTTTAACCGGTGAAATTTTGTCTGGGGAAGGTGAGATGCCGTGTCGATCTAAGGTAAAACCTAAGAATTCCATTTTTGGTGGTGCCAAATTCACATTTTTCTGACTTTAATTTGATGTTTCCTTTGATGAAAAGTTTTAGCACTTCATCTAGGTCTTGCAGGTGTCTTTCCCATGTGGGGCTGTATATGACCACATCATCCACATAGGCTACTGCATTCCTGTATTTGCACTTCATGAGCAATTGTTCCATTACATTCATGAATGACAAGCCAGAAGTTTTTAAACCCATGGGTAATACTTTGGCCATATACCTTGTGCCATTGGCAGAGAAGGTTGTTAAAGGCCTTGATTCTTTAGCTAGAGGAATCTGATGGTAGGCGCTGTATACATCTAATTTGGAAAAATATTTAGCACCTGTTCTGCCAACTTGTTGCATGAGGTCGTCTGCCTTGGGGAAGGAGTAGGAAAAAGATTTTAGGTTTTGGTTAACCCATCTATAATCCACGACTATTCTCCATCCTGAGGCTACAGACCTGTCTCCCTGGGGTTTGGGTACTAAGAAGGCTGGGGAGTTCCACTCACAGGGCTTGGTGCATTCTTCAATGACACCTTGCTGTAAGTGTTTATCTAACAGCTCTCTTTGGAAAATCTCTTTCTTGGGTGACATTCTATAGGATGGTCTGTTGCAGGGTTTGAAATCAGGGATTAATTCTAGTTTGACTTCATTTTCAACATTTAATCCTATAGCACTCTCATTTAATACAAAGGCCTCCCTATTTGATTCAACAATGTTTTTGATTTGTTGTTTTGGGCCTCAGTGAGCTTGTCACATATTGTATATTTTAGAGGGTCGTCCCCTTTGGGTAGCTGATCCAGAGGATCATCTCCACAATTGATGGGGAGCATGTCTTTGTCAGAGATTATGCTGTTGAGGGAGTGTCGGCTGTTCAGTTTTCCAATGGGAATAGCTTTGTTTAGGTTGTTAAGTGCAAAAATGCCTAGGTTCATGTGCTTTTTGATGTTGATGGAAAAATCATTTGGGTTGGCCACTGTTACCGGTATGATTTTTCTTGTTGACCTTGGTTCAACAAGGGCGTGTTTGATTAGTACCGGTAATGTCGTGTCAACATTTTCTGTGATGCCTGTTTTACCTATCAAGGAATCAGGTCCTATGACGATTGCATTGAATGTGGATTCAGAATTTGGTGGCATGGTTAGACCTTTGGCTGCCCTTATGAAGTGTGGTGAAGGAGATTTGGTTCCAAAGGAAATTTTGGCCCTATATTTGGTCATAAAGTTTACGCCAAGAATTATGGGGTGGTTTAGCTTTGGGACAACATGTAGTCTTGTTTTAAACTCTGTGTTATCGATTAGAAAGGTTACGGTGATGGAATTGTTGACCTGAACTGAGGATTTATCAGCTAGTAGGATAACCATGCGAGATCTCCTACCATGTCTGAAATTGGGGGTTGATATGATTTTATCTGCCATTTTCTGGCTGATAAAGGAAAGGGAGGCTCCAGAGTCTATAAGGGCTCTGTAAGAACTGCCATTGATATCAACATTAACTGCGCCTTTAGTCAATTCAGTATTAATGTAAGAGGTCTTACCTTGCTGCCCATACTTACTGGTCTCGACTTTCAACTGGAGGGTGGAAATTCTCTTGTTCTGGTTTTCATAGAGGTCCTCACTGTCTGATGAGGAGTCTTCATCACAATTCACGGGGTGGGGGTCGTGGTTCTGTTGTTCTGCTGAATTTAATTCTGCTCCATCATTCATGTGTGAAATATGGCATGTGGGGGACGTTCCAATTTTGTTCTCCAAAGTGGGGGCGGGGCCGTAAGATGCATGGTGGCCCTCCCCTGGGTCCTATTCAATATTGTCATTGTAGTGTTCTCCTTGTCCAGAATCAGGAGGTTGGTTGTCAGGATGGTTGTCTCCTATCTTTTTGTTGTCATTTCTGCCTGGTGTTGGGTTCTTTTGTTGCTGGGTCCAATCATCAGGGATCGGGAAATCTGCAGGGACTAGTAGTTTCTGGAAGGACACCTGGCGGGTGTTGGTGGGGGTGGAGGCAACAGGGATGAAGACAAAATTATTTCTTGTGTCGCTGGATTTGGACCTGCTTTTGTTGCCTTCCTGAGATTTGCTCCTGCCTGGTGACTGATATCTATTCTTGGAGCCTGATCTGTTGTTTGAGCCGGATCTGGAGTTGTTATAACCTTGCTGATTTTGGTTGTATCCTGACTTAGATTTATCATCATACTGCTTGTTGTTGCCGTTTCCAGGGGGCTTGTTGTTATAACTGTTGTTATTGTACTGGTCCTTCCTGGATCTGTTATTGTTGTTGTTGTTGTTATTGTAGCGGTTGTTCTTCTGCCCATTGTAGTTATTGTAGTTCATGGCACACAAGTCTGAAGATTGGTTTGAGGCATGGGCTGCTTTGGCTGCTTCTATGACCAATTCTTGTCTTAATGCTGCTGTCTCGGCTTCCCTAATGCTTTTGGGGCTGTCTGAGAGTACAACATTTTTTATTTTGTCCTTGAGGCCATTTATAAGGTAGTCCACTTGTACAGACTCATCCAGGTTGCTGTTGGATAGCAATAAGGTCATATCTGCTATATATTCCTCTACAGTCTCTTTGGGTTGCTGTTTTCTGTTTCTATATCCTTTGATTATTGTGGCAGGGTCAGGCTGGTTGAACCTGCTGAGAAAGGCGGTATAGACTGCCTCAGTGTCATACATGATTGGTTTGTCAAAAATGTTTGTGAAAAACCATTGTGCTGCTCTGCCTTTTAAAAAGGTATACATACAGGATGCATGCATTGTCGGGCTGCGGGGGTATGCATTTCTTATATAGAATTTGAATTCTGCCAGGAATCTGGCTGCAGACCTGTAGGGCGAGGGCTTGTCAAAGGGTTCTGGTTTGTTGAAACAGCTTAGTTGAGCAGATGTGAGTCGCTCAGGTTCAAAACTCCTATATCCAGTGGGGGCGGAGAAATTGGATTGTCCTAGATTTGGTATCATTGGTGTGGATTGAGCTGCAGGGTGGTGGGCAGCTGCTTGGGCAGGTGGTGTGTTTGTAAACAAACCATACATCGGTATAGGGTTGTTGTAGGGCGTGTGTGCCTGGTGGGGTGTGTATACATGGTTGTAAACACTGCCTGAAAATGATGTGGCGGCTACCGGTGATGGACGAGTGGTAGGGGGCGCCATCTGGTGGGTTGTGGCCGAACTGCCAAAACCTGCATGTGTCGCGCCTTGCTGGGTGGGCGTGGCACCTGTGGTTCGGGCTGTATTTTGGAAAAGGCTTGGCGGGCTGAGCCTGTACCCTACCGGTAATGATGTCGGCGTCCTGGTAGAGGTGCTCATAACCTGTGAAGGTTGGCCTGAGGGGGGTGTGGTGGGTGAGAAATGGCTGTTTGGGCCTTGGTTGGTAGGTGTTCTTGTCCTATCAATAGCCCTGAATATTTCAGTTCTCATTCCATCAATGTTTTTGTTGATTCTGTCAGACAGATTGGCTGACGCTATTTCAGACCTTCTCAGGACATCAGCATTGTCCTGAGCTGCTCTTCTCTGTATGTGGCCAATGTCATTTTCCAGGTGTGATTTCCAGGTGTCCATGTCATTCAATCTGTCATTTATTCTTGACAGTTGGCGGGAGGAGTCGTCTCCAATCCTTTTTATTTCAGCAGACAATAAGTTCATTTGTCCTGTTAACAGGTTGGAGAGGGAGTCATTGACTGCCTGGGTGCATTCTCTGACTATGTTCCTCGTCATGTCATCCTGGTTGTACTCTGGGGGTGGGGCTGCAGTGGCCATGTTTTGATAGGCAGATGCTCTGTGCAGGTGGGGGAAGGTTATTTCTGTGTCTTCTTCAGAGGTGGATTCTGTTTGTAAATGGGCAGGGAAATGGCTGCTTCTGTGTAGGATGGGAGTAGTGGCCACGAGGTCGCCTCTTCTAGCTGCAGAGTCCACGCTTCTTTGAAGTCTGTAAAATACAGGTGTATTTGGCCTTTGAGGGGAGGATGATTGTACCCTTCTCCTGGGTCTATTGGTGGGGTATGGCCTCTCAAAGGATCTGGCTCTTGGTGGCGTGCTCAGGGATGAATTTGGTGCTGGAGGTGTCGCCTTGTCTTCCTCAGAGGTAGAGTAGGAGTAATAAGGCCTAGGGTTGCCTCCAGGTGGGTTGCTATCAGGCTGTGGGTTCTGGTGCGGCCTTAGCAAATTGGTGAGATTGGAGCTGTCTTGCCACTGCTCTTCTAAAATACGGTTTATCCTGTCTAGAAAAACAGAGGGACTCTCACCACACTGGTAGCTTGGTGTAGCGCCGGTTGGTATCTGCTGTGCACGCCCTGTGTTGAGTCTGTTCTCTCTCCACCTGTGGATTGCTGAGTCTAGCCTGCTCCTCCAGTAATTGTCTGCTACTGATGGGTGGGCTTGGATATCTGGTACAGTGAGGTTGTCCCAACTTAGGTCAGGTGTACACTGTGGTTCAGAATCACTGCTGGATGAGGGTGACCGTCCAGCAGCTTCCAGGGCTTCCTGCAGGCTTTTGGATCTTTCCTCTAGATGGCTATCTAGGTGGAGGTAACCAGGTGATTGATTTTCAGGCGTGCTGTATGTGGTGCTTTGAAGACCACCTAATCTTAGGGGTGGTGATTCTGAGGGTGAATAACCAGGTAAGGTGAGGTTTAAACCTGGTGGTGGGGCTCCTGCCGGTGTACTGGTAGGTGCACCTGTGTTGGTGTCCACTATGGTGGACGAAAAATGTAAGGTGTTTGAACTCACAGGTGTTTGTTTATGTGTGCGTCTATGGGCTGGCAGCACTGGGTCCAGCTGGAGCGCGTCTGGCGAGGAGTCTATCGGGGCGGTGTACTGTGTACTGGTGGCTTCTTGCTGATCTCTGTCTTGAGATGTAGGGATACGTTGTGGGGCTGGCTCCTTTGGTAGGGTCTCACTGTTGTCCATAGCTCATGAGAGGTGGTAACTTGTGGGATGATACGTGAGGGTTTTCCACCATTGTCAACGAGTCCGTAAATGATGAGTAAGGATGAATACAGACGAATCAGGAATCCAGTTTGATATCCACTTTATTCATTGAAGTCCACGAAGTATAGTTGGTGATACAGTATAAAGGTGCCCAACAGTGTCCAAGCCTAGCCCTTGAGCCAAGGGCTTTGGTCTCACGTGAGTGTGTGAGGTATGAAGTATGAAGGTGAAAAGATGAGTGAGCTGCTCCCTCCACAGGTATTTGTAGTAGGAGCCGCTCACCCAGCTCATCCTAAAAATAGTATCAGGTGAGCTAAATATAGTAACTGGGGAACTCCAGTGCGGGTATGTAGGGGGGATCCCAAACATAGCACTGGGGTTCACGGAGTTCAGTATGGTTCTAAATATAGCTGCTGGGAATTCCCGGTATGCTGTGAGCTGCTCATGATCAATGGGCATGTCCTCCAGCAGGAGGAGTTGGTCTAAACATTGTCTGCTAGGAATTTCCAGCATGCAGCGAGCTGCTTGTGATTGACGGCGTATCCTCCAGTGGGAGGAGGCGGGGTCACTGAGTGCAGTTGACACCGCCAGCCTTTGGTCTTTGGTAT
This sequence comes from Acholoe squamosa, assembly GCA_949317995.1. Lineage (NCBI taxonomy): Eukaryota > Metazoa > Annelida > Polychaeta > Phyllodocida > Polynoidae > Acholoe > Acholoe squamosa. The sequence goes on along the minus strand of OX439051.1, from coordinate 6,292,146 downwards.
GGTAGTCGACACAGAAACAGATGGTACCGTCTTTTTAGTGGTCATACAAACAGGGCTGGACCAGGGGCTCGAGCTCGGCACGATTACCCCTAGTTCCAACTGTTTTTGTATTTCCTGTTCACATATTAACTTCTTCTTAAGAGAAAGTCTGGGATACAGTATTTTAAAAGGTCTCTCGTCGCCCACATCTATAGTGTACAACACCTTTTCGGTTCTACCTACGGGTCCTCCCTCTGTACCAAAAGCATTTTCATACCTTCGAAGGAGATCGCCTAGGTGCCATTTATCCTCCGTATTCTGTAAATCTGATTTATTAATCAGTTTCTGAAATTCTTCAGAGGATGCTTACTAACAGGGTTTAAAGGTTTCTTAAACTCGGCTTCGGCGACGTGTTCCACTGAACTCATAACCCCTATGCCATCACCTTGTTTTAAGTAGATCATTGAACCGTTTGGGTTAGTCATGTAAAGTACAGTCCATGCTGCATTCGCACTGAGTCCAACCCGATGCTCGATAAATGTATCGTGTCCAGTCTCACCCTTCTGGGCCATTGATCTGCCGCAAAGGACATCACAAGTAGTACCCGGAGGGATTTTCACCGTATGAATAACCGAAGCTACTGAAGACACTTGTCTCAATACACACTGTACATGCAAGCCATAGGGGTTCCGGATACTCATCATCCCATCCCTCGGATTCAACATGGCTCCGTATAGGCTTGCAAAATCCAAACCGAGGATTCCATCATCACTAACCTCTGCTATAGTAGGCGAAAGAACGAATTCTTTGCCTCCTATACGGATAGGCATAAAAGTCCTCATACTGCTTTCGTCACCCATGCAAGCATTTACCCCCGTTTTGAGGTTTTCATAACTGCCGGCCATCGAGTCGAAGAATCTTTTGGACACACAGGAATGGCTAGCTCCAGTATCCACTAAGAATTCTCCTACCCGACCTTCCACAAGTATATACCACCGTGTCCCTCCCAATGGGGGATGGGTTGCTGGTAAACTGGTGAAAGTCTCCAGAATCACCAAGATTCCATCCGAGTCCTCTTAGAAACTCCAGACAAGGATGACTTGGGGGAAGGCGTGTCCCACACACTGGGATCAACTCATTAATCCATCCTTCCTCTCCCCCAGTGCGGCGACTCGCCATGTAGTCACCTCCAACACACATATCTGCACTAGGGTCCCCGACCCCTGTCGGAATGCTGGGGTGTGCACCCACAGTCACCCGACCTCCAGGTAAACTTGATTCGAATTCTTCCAGCGGATTACCCCCGGTAGCCTTTTGGCATTCTTTTCTCATTGGGGTTATACCCAATGCCGTGGATACAACCCCCTCTAATTTCCCACTATGTCAGCTACATAAGCATCCTGCTGATCTGCTTCGGGTTCAGCTTCGGCTTCATAATAAGCCGCCATTACTGGCTTTGCAGCAGTATACTCTAAAGAATAGTGCCCCATTTTCTGGCACCTCAAACATTTCACAGTTTGGCGATCCACTCTGGGTCTGGACCGACTGGCTTGTAGTGCTTCAGTTATCTTCTTCCACATATCTTCCATTACCTTTGTCAAGTCCGGAGACTGACCACTCACTTTAGAAGTGCTCTCGGCAGGCTTATGCGCCTTGCCAATAGACCTGGGCGTACCTGAAGTCTCAGGTGCTGATTAAGCGTCCTTCGACTTGTTAAACGCCTTCCTCAGAATGTATTTCCTACTTTCTTTCTCAATTGCATCGTGCAGAAGGTACCATCCTCCTGTTTAATGTCAATCAACTCGAAGTCATCCGAGGTGCCAGTATCCTTGGATCGATGCATTGCAGCTGCTACTGCGGTCTGTCTTGTTACATTAGGAACGTCCCTGGCTAACATGGTTCGTTTCTTCACGGCCATATCTATACCATTAAATATGCCATGCAGCGTGGACCCTTCTTTCCAGGCGTCTCTTGCAGCTATCTGCTCATCTTGGTCTCTTAGCCCTTTGAGGAATTGAGTAATCAAGTCGTCCATAGACCAGTCCTGGTTCTCTGTTCCGGGTCTGGCCTTACTCAGTTGGGCATGGAGTTCCATCCCGTATGCTCTAAACGCTTCTGTAGGTTTCTGGGTCCATTTTCTAAAACACACCATCGGATCCTCCTTGACCATGTTGCCCACCAGCAGATTCAACCAACTGCTCAAAACTTCCAACGAGGCCATACCAGGTCCGCCATTGCTCTACAACCATGCGACCCGGGCCACCCTTTAGGCATCTCACAAGATGTGGCTTCGCCTTGTATGGGGTCAACCTATTGCAGTTCATCTTCAAACCATTCCTTCCATGGTCGAGTACCGTCATATTCCTTCAGAATGACGGCTATCCTTCTGGCTGAGTTATGAGCATACATCAGTCTACTACACTGTTGCTTGCTCCATTCAATCACCTTGGTTTCATTCAAGGTTCGATTGCCTCCTAAAGCACCAAAACTGCTATTATTCGGTGTCGGGGGTGGTGGTTGATTATAACTCCAATGTGACTGGTTGGGCCCAGTGTTTCCTCCACCACCAACATTGGGGGTAGTACCCGAGGTACCACTAGCCCCCCGACTGCTCGCATTGGCAGTTCCGTTCTGACCACCAGCATTCGGCATGCTACCTGCCTGACCCTGCTGGCCTACCCCCTGTGCATTTTGTGGATTGCCTGGGTTACCAGCATCCAATCCGACATTATCTGTCTGATCCATGGTTATGTGGAATCCGCCTGTATTGGCACTCGTGTCAGAACAGTCTCTTTAGACGAAGTCTGGGTCCAGGTTATGGACAATCGGGACTAATGCAAACTCTATTAGTCCAACCCTTTTGACCTTGGGTCCTGACATAGACTCCTTCATGGTCAACATTCCGAGATGCATTATTGTTCACAAACCGATTGTATGCACCTGTCGGCTGCTTCGGTGTTGAACAGGTGACGAAGTTGCCCTGTTTAACAAAGGTAAGGTCTGGACTAGGATCCGAGCCCGTTGGAGGTGGATTAGTCTGTTCCTTATCATGCAAGTAGCTTTCCATAGCAGACTTGTTTAGGGTCAGAGTCGCCACTTCGGTGGTCAGATTCCTCAGTTCCTCTCTTAACTGAGGGTTGTCGGACAAGACTTCGGACCGAATCTTCTCATTGTCCTTGACTGCTCGGTTGCATTCCAATTGGGCGGCTTGCGCCTCTTTCTTTAAAGTATCCTTTAATAGGCGTTACTTCTCACTCTTTTCTTCTGAGACTTTTGGTACTCAGTCGTTTCCCTACGGATCTTATCTTGTTCTGAGACAAGTCTGGATTCCATTTCAGCTTTACGAAGTTGAAGTATTTTCAGCTTCTCTTCCATTGCACTTAGCTCGGATTGTAGTCTATTCACATCCCGAGCTTTAGTGACTTCTTCGGCTCTAGCTTTTTTTTCAATTTCTAAATCAGCCAACTTACTCTCCCTTCCATTTTCCTCAGTTGTCCTTAACTCTACCCTGTGGGCTAGAGATGACAACCGATACTTAAGGTCCGATTTCTTCACGATCGCTTCTTGTTCTATAGAACAAAGTTTGTTCATTTGTTCTCAGGTCTCTTCTCTATTTTCTTCTGTGCAGCCATGAATAATTCATGTTGCCTCTTAGCTTGTTGCTCTACCTGGCTTTTAAATAAGCCGAAGTCAACTTATATCCCGGACCTATCCGGCGTTCATGCCTGGATTTACGGCTCCCTCCCAGATTAAATACTGAATCCGACAAGACTTCGTCTAGAGATAGTCCCAGCGAATGCATTTCTGTATTTCTCGGCAATGTATCCTGGTTAGTATCCCGCTGGGTTGGGGCGGACCCAATGGGGTCTTTAGCATCCCCTCCATCATTGCTATCGTCATCCGATGATGTCATTAAAGGTCTATCTTGCCTTAATCGGGTAGACCCATGTACCCCCTGCCCACTAGGCATCTCCATCCTTTGGATAGAACTTTGGGCCTTATGGGTCTTCACTGTACTAGCAGCGCTCACCGATATACTGGCTTCCAGTCCGCGCCTACTAGTTATTACCTGAGACCAATCGCTCAAGTCCAACCGGGCGGGTTTAATTAACCAGCTCAGCAAGCCAGTATCCGAAGCCACATGGCTAGGGGTACTCGGGTATAGTTTAACGACCCCATCTCCTAATGTGGCTGGATCGTCCAATAAACCAGGTGTAGAGAAAGCTCTCTGTACACCAGCCGGGTTATACAAGTATTGTTGACCCGGTTTCCAGTCCAACAATAGATGCTGGGAGGCAATGCCATCCTCTACAAATTCCTTAAGCCCTGGGCTGGAAGACCTTGCATTGGTTAGTCCGCGGCTTTCGGCTGTTTGGCCGCGCTCCACCCCAAACCAACTGGTCACGGCATCAGTGTAACGGTTGGTATTACTTCTTTATTTTGGGTGGCTCTCAGGCTGGCTTAATACTAGATGTTTTAACACAACACCAGTAGTTCGGGTTGGGCAAAGCCCTTCAGACTTCCCACCTGTTCGGATAAGCTTTTATTGGAGAAGTTAACTGTGCGTCTGGACTGGACCAGGTCCAGTCCCCTTCTGCGGATCGTCCAGCTCCTTAGTAGGAGCTGGATGCGAGGCGTGGTGCTGCCCCCTCTTGTACCAAACAGGTATCGCGAAGCCACACCTGGTTGGCAAAGAAGGAACGAGCACCACACGAACACATCTGTTGGATGAGGCGCACTAATATATACAGGGCGATGCCGGCCCCTACACCAGGTTTTGTCAAGCCCCGACCAGAAACACAAAATTATTTCTTTTGGCCTAATATCGATTGTTTTATGGCTGAACATACTCTTTTGATATATAACTTTGGTTGCCATGGCAACCTGAAACATTACATTTGGTAGTCAATATCCCCAGTTATATCATTATGTCATTAAGATCCAAGAGGCTATGATGACATATATAATGCGATCACTGAATGAGCAGTATTTATTCAGATTTGGAATCTTCCTAAAAATGTTAGATTCAGCTTGGTTGACATTTTACTAATAACTGTTCATACCCCTTTTATGGTCATAAGAGCATTTTTATGTTCTAGTGCTTGTATTTATGTTCTCATAAATGTCATTTCGTAAGGATGGGTCCCACGCAACAGGTCAGATACTGATTAGTCATTTAAGAAAGAAAAAACAGTGTCTAACTTTCACATTTACTATCAATCATTTACTTCAGTCCGTACTTCATCTCTGGCACCAGCACATCTAGATGGTCTCAGGTCAGGTATGGGTATAATGAGATCCACATTGGGGCTTGGGATCTGGAGGATGCTAAAGAGGCTCTGGACCAGGCATGTATGCCACAAACTTATTCTCAAATACAACACACCTATAGTCACATCACCTTGACTATGAAGAACTGGAGTTTGTGGGGGCACCCGCCAAGCAGTACTTTTTCACCTCAGGCATGTGATGGCCTAAATGCTGCGCTAGGGAAGTGGTCAAACGTCTGTAAAAGGTATTGTCTTTCCATTTTTCCATGTTTTTTTAGGAAAAGCATATGATATATGTTTATCAAACCAAGCCCAAGAACAATACAAACAAAGTGGGCATGGCTGGATAAACATCTGTTGGATATTCCTTAACGGCAGAGGTTACATGACTTGTCTGGCCATGGGGGTGGCCTCTAAGAACGTATACCAGTACAGAACACCAGCTGCTGTACCAGTACAGAATGTCAGCTGCTGCTGTAACAGTACAGGACGTCAGTTGCTGTACCAGTACAGGACATCAGGTGTTGCCGTACCAGTACAGGACATCACCTGCTGTACCAGTACAGGACATCAGCTGCTGCTGTAACAGTACAGGATGTAAGCAGCTGCTCTAACAGTACAGGACATCAGTTGCTGTACCAGTACAGGACATCAGGTGCTGCTGTACCAGTACAGGATGTCAGCTGCTGCTGTAACAGTAGAGGATGTCAGCTGCTGCTGTAACAGTACAGGATGTCAGCAGCTGCTGTAACAGTACAGGATGTCAACTGCTGCTGTAACAGTACAGGAAATCAGCTGCTGTAACAGTACAGGATGTCAGCTGCTGCTGTAACAGTACAGGATGTCAGCAGCTGCTGTAACACTACAGGATGTCAACTGCTGCTGTAACAGTACAGGAAATCAGCTGCTGTAACAGTACAGGATGTCAGCTGCTGCTGTAACAGTACAGGATGTCAGCTGCTGCTGTAACAGTACAGGATGTCAACTGCTGCTGTAACAGTAGAGGAAATCAGCTGCTGTAACAGTACAGGATGTCAGCTGCTGCTGTAAGAGTACAGGATGTCAGTTGGTGTACCAGTACAGGATATCAGCTGCTGCTGTATCAGTACAGGATGTCAGCTGCTGTACCAGTACAGATTGTCAGCTCCTGCTGTAACAGTACAGGATGTCAGCAGCTGCTGTACCAGTACAGGACATCAGCTGCTGTACCAGTACAGGATGTCAGCTGCTGCTGTAACAGTACAGGATGTCAGCAGCTGCTGTACCAGTACAGGATGTCAGCTGCTGCTGTAACAGTACAGGATGTCAGCAGCTGCTGTAACAGTACAGGATGTCAGCAGCTCCTGTACCAGTACACGATGTCAGCAGCTGTTATACCAGTACAGGATGTCAGCATCTGCTGTACCAGTACAGGATATCAGCTGCTGCTGTAACAGTACAGGATGTCAGCAGCTGCTGTAACAGTACAGGAGGTCAGCTGCTGCTGTACCAGTATAGGACATCAGCTGCTGTAACAGTACAGGATGTCATCAGCTGCTGTACTAGTACAGGACGTCTTCTGATGTACCAGTACAGGACATCAGCTGCTGTACCAGTACAGGACATCAGGTGCTGTACCAGTACAGGATGTCAGCTGCTTTACCAGTACAGGACGTCAGCTGCTGTACCAGTACAGGACGTCAGCCGCTGTACCTGTACAGGACATCAGCTGCTGTACCAGTACAGGACATCAGGTGCTGTACCGGTACAGGATGTCAGCTGCTTTACCAGTACAGGACGTCAGCTGCTGTACCAATACAGGACATCAGCTGCTGTACCAGTGCAGGACTTCAGCTGCTGTACCAGTACAGGACGTCAGCCGCTGTACCAGTACAGGACGTCAGCTGCTGCTGTACCAGTACAGGACATCAGCTGCTGTACCAGTACAGGATGTCAGCTGCTGCTGTACCAGTACAGGACATCAGCTGCTGTACCAGTACAGGACGTCAGCCGCTGTACCAGTACAGTACGTCAGCCGCTGTACCAGTACAGTACATCAGCTGCTGTACCAGTACAGGACATCAACTGCTGTACCGGTACAGGACTCAGCTGCTGTAGCAGTACAGGACATTAGTTGCTGTACCAGTACAGTACATCAGCTGCTTTACCATTACAGGACTCAGCTGCTCTAGCAGTACAGGACATTAGCTGCTGTAACAGTAGAGTACATCAGCTGCTGTACCAGTACAGGACTCAGCTGCTGTACCAGTACAGGACATCAGGTGCTGTACCAGTGCAGGATGTCAGCTACTGTACCAGTACAGGACATCATGTGCTGTTCCAGAAAAGGATGTCAGCTGCTGTACCAGTACAGGACATCAGCTGCTGCTGTACCAGTACAGGACGTCAGCTGCTGTACCAGTAAATGACGTCAGCTGCTGTACCAGTAAAGGAAGTCAGCTGCTGTACCAGTACAGGACGTCAGCTGCTGCTGTATCAGTACAGGACTTCAGCTGCTGCTGTACCAGTACAGGATATCAGCTGCTGTACCAGTACAGGACGTCAGCTGCTGTGCCAGTACAGGTCGTCAGCTGCTGCTGTACCAGTACAGGACATCAGCTGCTGTACCAGTAAAGGACGTCAGCTGCTGTACCAGTACAGGATATCAGCTGCTGTACCAGTACAGGACATCAGCTGCTGTACCACTAAAGGACGTCAGCTGTTGTTCCAGTACAGGACGTCAGCTGCTGCTGTACCATTACAGGACATCAGCTGCTGTACCAGTACAGGACAACAGCTGCTGTACCAGTACAGGATGTCAGCTGCTGTACCAGTACAGGACTCAGCTGCTGTACCAGTACATGACATCAGGTGCTGTACTAGTGCAGGATGTCAGCTGCTGTACCAGTAAAGGACGTCAGCTGCTGTACCAGTACAGGACATCAGCTGCTGTACCAGTACAGGACGTCAGCTGCTGCTGTACCAGTACAGGACATCAGCTGCTGTACCACTAAAGGACGTCAGCTGCTGTTCCAGTACAGGACGTCAGCTGCTGCTATACCAGTAGAGGACATCAGCTGCTGTACCAGTACAGGACAACAGCTGCTGTGCCAGTGCAGGACATCAGCTGCTCTACCAGTACAGGACGTCAACTGCTGTACCAGTACAGGATGTCAGCTGATGTACCAGTACAGGACGTCAGCTGATGTACCAGTACAGGACGTCAGCTACTGTACCAGTACAGGATGTCAGCTGCTGTACCAGTACAGGACGTCAGCTGCTGTACCAGTACAGGACGTCAGCTGCTGTAGCAGAACAGTACAGCAGCTGCTGTACCAGTACAGGACATCAACTGATGTACCAGTACAGGACATCAACTGATGTACCAGTACAGGACATCAACTGATGTACCAGTACAGGATGTCAGCTGCTGTACCAGTACAGGACATCAGCTGCTGTACCAGTACAGAAAGTCAGCTGCTGTACCAGTACAGGACATCAGCTGCTGTACCAATACAGGACATCAGCTGCTGTACCAATACAGGACATCAGCTGCTGTACCAGTACAGTACATCAGCTGCTGTACCAGTACAGGACAACAGCTACTTTACCAGTACAGGACAACAGCTGCTTTACCAGTACAGGACGTCAGCCACTGTACCAGTACAGGAAGTCAGCTGCTGTACCAGTACAGGACTTCAGCTGTACCAGTACAGAACTTCACCTGCTGTACCAGTACAGTACAGCAGCTGCTGTACTAGTACAGGACATCAGCTGCTGTACCAGTACAGGACATCAGCTGCTGTACCAGTACAGGACATCAGCTGTACCAGTACAGAACATCAGCTGGTGCCTCCACAGACCATTTATTGCATGTTTGACATAGGTTTTATCATTGTTGATTATATCTCCCCTTATTATGTTCCAGGTCTCAATTTTTCAGTAGTACTGGTACTGGAAAGTATGGTGAGTTGGCCTATGAACGTGCTACATGTAACATCACAGTCCATGCATGGTGTGTGGGTGACATGCCGCAGCTGCTATACCAGTACAGGACATCAGATGCTGTCTCCACACACCATGTGGAGGATGTAAAGAGGTTTTACTTGTACATCAACAAGTACCAGAGTTTGTGGGGGAAACCACCAAGCAGTGCCTCCACATCAGTAATGTGGACAGAAGTGAATACGGAGCTACAACAGTGGTCACACATGTGTACAGAGGACTATAAGTATGACATCCACCTGTGTGACACCGCCCCACTGCACCCCCTACTGGTGTCTGGTTTGAGGACCAGGGTGTGGGAGGTGCGGTCTGGTACCATAGACATAAATGATCTGTACACATTGGTACACACAGGTCAGATCAAACATGTATGTAGGTTAAACAGCACACATATAGTGGTGACCCCTGGTGGTGACCAGGCTGCATTGAGGAAGATGAGGGAGAAGTTGGTGCAGGCTAAGGGTGCTCTTGGTGATAGACTCCTATCTGCACCACACTTTGTCATATAAACAAGGGAGGGGTAGACTTAGGGGGATAGGTATAAGTGGATATGATGATCCTGTCTCTAGCCCAGTATAACGCACATACATGTTAGGAGTACATCTTTAGGGATGGGTACAAGCGGAAACCTAATTCATGATATATCTTAAGACCTCAGCTATCAGACAGAAATTATTTGACTTCTAAGTTAGAACCTCACCTATAAGTTGAGCCCAACTTGAGGAATTACATCTGAAATAAAAGGCAATCCATTGAAATTACCTATTTACAACGTTTTAAAAGATGATTAGGAAATATTACATCCTCCCTTCAAAAGGTTTAAGGTTAAACATATAATGACATCCTCGATATCAAACAATGTTGTTTTTTTAAACCTTTTGAATTACTCAAAAAAAATCAATTTATAGGCGAGGTTTTACAATACTTGTAATAACATAGTGGGATAGCACTGCTAGATGATTTTAATGGTTTCAGGATTAAGAAATATGTGAGGGTGAAGTGTGTGTGTGTGTGTGTGTGTGTGTGTGTGTGAGTTTGAGATGGGGGTTGTTGTTGAAGGTTCAATTAAGAGAAGCAGGTTTATGGCGCACCGATTCCATGTGTAACAGGTAACAAACATAGTAATCAATTAATGGCATTCATCCTGGCTATTGTGTTAATTTCTCACATTGCTGATTGAATGGTTAAGTCCTGCATTATAAATATGTTAAAGAGATAACTTTGGATATGGAAATAATTATATATTAAAAAATGAACTCTCCCAGTGCAGCCTGACATCACCTGGATGACCACAGAGAGACAGTTCTAAAATATTATGGATAGATATTCATTCCCTGTTATTTTTTTTAAACTAAGTTTACCTGTTGCGCATGACCACAAAAGGTGTCCAACTATCTTATGGAAAATACCAAGAAATATCCTGTGCCTTGGCCTGGTTTCCCTCCTCAGTTTTATCACTTGTAGCCTTTGATATACAGCAAAGGATACATGATACAGCCCTGTCCCTTCAGCATGTGGTCTGTTATTGTCCTAAGTAAAATAATGATATCATCCTCAATGCTGAAATTACGTATATATATATATATATATATATATATATATATATATATATATATATATATCAATTGAGCTCAGATGTATAATGAAATGTTAATATGGATTGTGTATATAACAAAAGGAAACATACAACATGAGAAGCTGCAGTATATATAGGATTTACATTAAAAGATGTATCATCATTTGCACTGTACCTTGAGGCTCTATGAAAGGTTCCTGAACATAAAACACTAGGACAGATTGTCTTGGGGAGAGAGTGATATGACCCCTAAAGCTGTAAATATATATAAATCATTAGGACAAGTGACCTGAAATGTTTTATACACCTGTAGTTGTAACCTCTACTTTCTTTGCAATAGTCGCTTTACACTTCCATTAAATTGGGGTATCAACTCATTGATGACGAGTTTATATAATAATAAGATAAGACAATATTAAGATAACAAGGTGCGATAGTATGGAAGCAAATGAGTCTAAAAAGGGGTGCAATTAGGGGATTGTATATATAGTAATCGTTTATCATCTATGGCTGCGAGAACACACATTGATATTAAATGAAAGAGAAGGCGATCAAAAATGTTTTACTGATAATAAAAAGAAAAAAAGGCAATGAGTACCAATTTTATATTACAACCACCTGACATTTTTTATATTAAATCTTGGTCTTGATATCTGATTGGCTGATGATTGATGTTTCCACAAGAATTTTTGAAAATGTCGAATTGGGGTGCAGAGTAAAAACTTCTGGCTAGGTTTAATTTTCAAATGTTTGCTCAATTGTTCATATTAAATGAAATTTGGACGCCAGTTAAAACCTTCAGAAATCTTTTTTCCAAATTTCATTAAATATATTCTTGAACAATTGAGTGGACATTTGTGTTTTGGAGGGAGTACCACTTTAAAAAGCTCCAGGTATGTTTGAGAAACCAGGCATCTTACAGCTTCCACAGTTAATGTGGAGATAACTATCAGAGACACGTACAAGTATGCACCATATAATGAACTAGATAAAATAGTAAAGGTGAACGATGATTAGTTTGAGCCGACTGTTTCTTCATGAGCGTGTCCTGCCCGTTCCACACAAGGCCGGTAGGCCAAGTGCGAGTGAAGAAACAGTCGGCTCAAACTAAAGCGAGTTCATCTTCACATTTATGTCAAGGTGTTTGAGTGGAAAATCAATTGATATTTCATCAATATCATCCATAATAAGCTAATCTTCAACTACCACCAACGCGAATTGCCATGTGCCCCCATCTTGTTTGTTTACAATTTCAAGCAGTCACACATGCGCGGTGGGCGTATGACGTCATAGTGCGGATTTGGCGCTGGTTATTTTACGCAGGGGTGCAATACGAGGACTTAGTGTGTTTCCTATGGAGTCTCAATATTCTTCTTGACATAAATACCACATGGCTATGTTTCATCAGCTTGATTTTGTAGTTTTAAACCTATACTCATGTAGTTGTGCATGGTAATTAGCATCCAAATCCATTCACCCTGCGTTCAAAAATCACATCTAAAGCCAATACTATAATAATAGAGGTACTGACTTAAAACACCAATCCCTGTAAGTATCATTATGGATGACTGAAGTGCATTTCTGATTTACAAGTTTGAATGTGCTGTCTTGCTCACGTTAAGCTTTCATTTTGCACAAGAGACACAACAATTCAGGATGCTATTCCATTTGTATTTAATTGCAGATAATTGGTAGATTACGAAATTTGACAGTTGTATAATATGCAGCTGCACATTGTTGTTTACGTCTAGGTAAATATCGATGCCCCATAGACAATGCACTAAGCCCCCATATTGCACCCCTGCGTTGAATAACCAGCGCCAAATCCGCACGATGACGTCATAGACCCATTGCGCATGCGCAACCTTTTTGAAACGTAAACATCAAAGATGGCGGCAGTCAGCATTTAGCGATGACGACAGGTGAATAAGGGTTTAATTTCAATCTTATTGATGAAATATTGATTGATATTCCACACAAACACCTTGACATAAATGTAAAGATAAACTCTGATCAGTTTGAGCTTCTTGTTTCTTCACTCATAAAGAAACGGTCGGCTCAAACTGATCATCATTCACCCTTACCATTATATTGGACATAACGACACTTGAATTAAATATAATGGAGGAAACAACAAAATCTCTACATGCCAAAAGGGTGAGTACAGCAATACTAAAGATATAATTGTAGGAAGGTGGTAAGAGTTGGACCTATATGGAAGATGGATAGTTTACAATACCCTGACAAGTAATTTAGAACTACTAAACTAATGACTGAACAGAAAGTGTTATAATATGCTAGTACCACTATGTAATGATCATCTATACCTTTTCCTGTTTTTAAAGTGGAAGAAGTTTCATTGAGGAATGGGACATTTGTGCAAATATTGGCGGATTCTTATATCACAATGGTCGGAGTTCTGTGTTTGAATAATTAGGTAGGTTTCTGAGACTTTAACTTGATTTCCATAATCTTCTTTTATTTCATTTTACTAGACATAGTTCTATTATCTTACATTTATCCACAATTACTTGTAATCTATATTCTACCTTATTGAAGCCACCATAATAAGAGAAATAATGTGCTATTAAAATGTTTAGACGGTATTAGCATGATGTAAAATAAAAGTGAATGTGCATATGTCATCCTCAAGCCAAAAGGCCATTTCACCGCATTTCATCAAGTAATACAGCGTCCATATTTTAATTTTAGGTCGTCCAGATATGATATGTATATAACCTCATAGGATTTGTTGATGTCTGGAGGCCATTTCTTAAGGTACTACGACTACACACCACCACTACGATTTGAGAATCTCATAACTAGTACAGGTGATCGTAGGGACTGCACTACGACTGCTCTGTATGATTAGCACCTATGCAGTAATTACATAAGGTTTGGTAGAACAGTTGTACTGGTGCAGACACTAATACCCACTAGTGTATGGTACTGTAATGGCATTAGTATATCACTCTTCACTAAGATTTGAAGGACAGCAGTCGTAGTATGTTAAGAAATGGCCTCCTGGAGTCTCCACATGTTTCACCCAGTATCAACTAACAGGAGCCCACTGCCATTATTATCTGTGATATGAGAGGCCTTTCAAATTTGAATGATAAGTATGTACCTTTTGTACCAGCATCACATATGGAGAAAACCATTTCTATGAAGCATCCAAATTTCTATCTGAAACATTGAACCTATGACCCTCATTAACTCACACTTCTGTTGAACGGAGAGTATAAATTAAAATGATGAAACAAGCAAGACTATTAAGAGAATTCAGGTTTTCTTTACTGTCTAGGTGAAACCTTTTCCCCATCACCTATTCTGAATATAGTATACATTTGTATATTGCATGTATTCTCCATGGGGATGGCTTTATTGATTGAAAGGATATATACACTCATCATGTACATCAACCAATCTATAAGACTGCCTTATATTTTTCCAGGGAGACCCGTTCCAGAAAGTTGTTTCATGTATCTGTAAGGTGGAATGGTTATGAACTTGGCACACCGGTAGACCAAAACTACCTGCTTCTTTGATATCAGCGTGACTGCTGATGGATATGAAAAGATAATTATCTAATGATATAAATATGGATTACACTAGATTTATATATGTCTAGCTGTTTGAGACCTAAGATCAACCACAGCAGTTTGGGTTATATATATTAGATACCATTACCCATATTTGGAAGTTCCTTATCATGTGACTTGGCCCTTGAATAACCATCAATATAGCAATGAAAATAAAAATCACTTCCTAAACCTGCCACAAATGGTGCATACAATAAACTGCTCATTACAAATTAAACTATACGTCAGGTTACATACATTTGGATATCAGAATTAGGGCTTCTAGCCATAACCTTGTTGTAGATAAGACATGTTTTTGATCTAGTATACCATTTTTTTTTTTTTATACAAATATAAGTGGAGGATTGAGTGATAATTTCGACAGTGACATAATGACCGTGATTGATCTCTTTGAACTGATTGTGTATCTAAGACAGATGTTGAGGATTTATGTTGTTGAGGAGTTATATAGAAATTAAACAGAACTGTTTACATGTATTTCAATTGTTTCTCTCAGGGATAAATATATGAAGGGCAGCATCAATATGAAGAAAAGGTTTTAAAGATTAATTTGATGATCGATTAAATGATTCTAAATTACACATAACGCTATAGTGCGCTATGGACAGAGAATCATCAAAAGAAATATCATCAAGGATCAGTAATTATAGCTTAATTTCCAATATCTTACATTGGTTATGAACTGTGTCACTGTATGTACAAACTATGACCTGAAGCTTAATTCAAAGCATCCTGGGATCCCAACCCCAGCTATTTTAGTGTAGGCACATATCATAAGACCTGGCTGGTCTACCCTATGTAATGCAGTGGTTGCAGGCCTGTCCAGAATAGCTAGTCCTGGGATCACTTCACTATTCCATTTCCACTACTAAGATCACTGAAAGAAATGCATAGTGGTTTTTACCTGAGTACAAGAGTACTTACAGGGAACACTCCTGATCGAAAGAGTGAATAGCCTGCTGCATACATAAAGAGGGGAGGGAGGACATTTGCTGAGTGTCCTTGAGGACTCTTAGGGCTACTCATGCGTTAGGTGCACTGTAAGGTAATTCTTCCCTTCTCTCTCTTTGTCCTGGGGGGAGGGCACAATGCTTAAATCATATATTCATGGATACTGTACGGGGGTCAACTGCACCCTGTGCTTTTGTTAGCCCATATGGAGACGGGGAACGATGGTATAAGCACTCTTGTGAAGAAGAGTGACTCCACAGCTATTCCTTTATTTTGGGACTCTTACCCCTGTGCCTAGTCAGTTCTTCTTGGAAGAGTGTAGGAGGGCTGAGGCTAAGATCGATGCGATCTTAGTGCTAGCTAGGATATGTGAACCCAGTCAACTCTTAAGATCGCTTAATAGGATAACATTGATTTATTCCTAAGATCGCTGGGGTCGTGATCCCAGGATGTTTTGAATTAAGCTCCTGATATTGTGAATTAAATTATCTAAAACTAACTCTCTGTCTTTGTCATATTTTCTTAGAATATTGATAACGTTTTCAAAACTTTACTACGGTATTAACCTGGTTGCAAACAAATCCTGTAGGCCTTTTCACCCAGTTTTATTCTCATATGCTCCATGTCTTAAACATGGCAGGTATGAAGGGTAGGTGGTGTTCAAATATGGACTTAAAGATCAAAATACGGATGTCCATATTTGCAATTACAGATGTCCGTATTTTGATTCAAGGTTTGGGTTGAAAACCGTGGTGAAAGGGCCTTTTGAGTACATTTGTTTGCATGTAGGTGAAAATATATCAGTACATGTATAAATTATAGATACTTAGAACATCCATCAGGAGGCAAATTCCTAAGGCACTACGACTTAGCACAGCCATTATGATTTGAAACCCAAAATCGTAGTGTCGGTAATCGTAGGTAGTGTCCTACGACTGCTCGGTGCGATCAGGACTTATGTTCTCACTATACAGCATTTGGTAGGGCAGTCGTAGTGCTGCAGGCACTACATGACCAATACTATTTGACTGTATAAAAATCTCCACTACGACTTGAAGGTGAGTAGAAATGATAAGACTTCATCCTCTGGAAGGCATTTCATACAATGGTACGACTATAATCCCTTTCATATTCTAGTGGGATCAGCTACTCTAATGCCATCACAGTCTTGGATTTAGTGGTCATTAATTATTGCATCGGTACCACTACTAAGTACCCTGTCAACCCTTATATAATTACTAGATTAAGTATCTGATCATACAGAGCAGTTGTAGTGCCTGTCATGCAAACACCCACTCTTATTGTGAGGCCTTCAAATTGCTACATGGTTGTGTCTAGTCGTACCGTATTTAGAAATGCCTTCACTGACAGAAGCTATCAACAGGATGAGAAAAATCCACCTGAACTCAAAGCTGTAAGTCATCTGAGAATTTGGATACAAATAGAGAGAGAAAAAGCTTGTAGTTTAGGTCAATAGTCGAGATAGTAAGTGATCCCAGGTAGTATTTAAGGCGAACTAAAGGTCGACTGTAAACAGTTGATAACGCGCAGAAGGATGCATATTATATAAATTCATCATAATAATATATTATCAGAATTTGTGTCTTCCCGCGATTGTATCCATCAATTATACTTCTATATATCATTTACCCTTTCTCGCTGCATGGTTCTATAGTCTATGTGGAGGAGATATTTTGATGATGAACCTAGCGTTCTTTTGGACCCTTAACCCATGATGGACAAAGAAAACATCAATGCAGGAACACGTCAATGAAAACCATCACAGTAATTGCACCTGGATCAAAAGGTTGTAAACAAAATTAGTTTCCTGTGGAAAATTGTAGGCTAGTTTCTTGTAGGGGTAGACAGACCTTTCCGGGTTTTACTAAACACTATAGAAAATAAGAAATATAATTATGGACCTGCATAGATCTACACCAATCAAAAGAGTCATGAACGATCTACAGGAATCATGACAGGATCTGCAAAAGGAGCCCTTAGTTCAGGGGTATGTTTCAGATCAACTGACATCCACCAGATGGCCCTACGACCACCATTTCAGATTCTAGTAGGAAATAAGACCTCTGAACGACCACCAACTATCTTGTACAAATCATATCATACAAGGTGATTGTACAATTTAATATGCCTACAAAATGTGTGAAATGACTACCTATTCTATAGTTCTATATAGTCTGTGACTTTGTAGAGAATTCAGTACAATTTTGCGTTGTGCAATTGAAAACTATGATCATAATTGTACAAATCTTACGATTGTGATTGTACAGAGTGTTTATTAGGACCAAATCGTTAGTTGTTCTGAAACATACCCCAGGGTGCAATAAGTTCCCTTTTCTCAGCACATGTCATTGTATTTCATGTAGGAGACTGTGGAATATACATGGACGCCCAATTGGCTAACCTAGGAGCAAAATATGTAAAGATTTAATTCTTTTCAAACAGTTTTGAGCATTTCTAATTGTAGCTGGACCCGGACTCGTCGGTTATGATTTTTTTCTTGATTATTCATCTATAGGGTCCCTATAATCATTTCCATGTGGGTGTGGATGTGTCACCCTTGAGCAAATTGAATTATTCAAGATGACCGCCAATATAGTGATTTTTCTTTAAAAAACACATATCTCTGCTTCTAATCAACATAGAAACATGATTTCAAGTTCTAAATATATATTTTTGGGGTCAAGGAATTCATATTTGCCATCACTGATAAGATAGGTGGCAGCCATTTTGAATTTTTAAAGATATTAGTGCTATATCAACGTGATTTATGGACACATACTTCATTTCTTGATTTGATAAAGGTAAAAATTCTATCAAAGGCACCCATAATATATTCATATGGTCAGGGGAGACATCTCGGGCCTATAAGGCCCCTCGATGTCTCAATACAGTCTAGAGCACTCCCACAGCCATGCCCCGTGCATTATTCCCTAACTATAAAGTGTGCATGCCAATTAGTTCATCAGGATACCAATGATGTGCTGTCCAGCATGCTTGTCAGCCCTAAATTGGTGCATTGTACTGACCCTTTTGGAATTAAGAATCAGCATTGTCAATCAAGTGGGCATACCCTATGAAAATTTTGTAGCAGGCCTGAAGCATTCGGCACTGACGAAATCCCCTTGGTTACCGCTATTGGGATTTCCATCATTTGACAATGACAGCTTCATGGCCTAGATCTTTATCTTTATAAATACAAAAGCAACATAAACTGATAGCCTTCAGTTGGAAGTCAGTCACTGATGGATCAGTATCCTTAGGGACCCAAGCTTTCTAGTTCTATCAAAGCTTGGTGTTTCTTATATTGGTTCTTAATTCAGCCAAAATCTGAGAGTTGAGTATGGAGTCTCTCACAATGGAAATGTGTATCACCTCATTAGCCAAGCGAGAAGTATTTGTTCACCACGAAACATCAACTGTTAAGCCTATGCAATAAAGATATATAAACTGTATCTACGGGTTCTTGAGTTATCTCGTCATCAATGTCATCGAGAATCATCATATTAAAAAGGATGTCTCGACCCGAAATTTTGGTGGAGAACCTGTCTTTTTTGGCACATATATCATTCATGAATTATGAAAGATCAAAATTCAAGATACAATCCTCGAAATACCACTGTAGCCCAACACAAAAGTCATTTAGAAGAAAAATTACATATTACAAAGAGGAGTTTCCATACAAAAGAGAGTATTAGATTATCTAGAGACTATTGAAGACAACACCTCTAGAAGAGAGGCCATCATTCAACATGACCAGATGTCAGACCACGATGAGCTAAGTACCACTTTAACTTTTGATACTAACACAAATGAAGAACAATCAGACATTGACACCAGCCCCATAGAATTCGGTAATTCACAAATCATAGAAAATAACAACTAAAACAGCATAGCTGCAGACGTAACATTGACAGAACAAGAAATCATACTCAAAGAAAACACTGTATCAGACACAAACGGCACATCTTCAACACCTTTGCCAATATTCCCACAAACACAAAGCCAATATCCTGCACCATCTTCACCGCAACGATTTATACCACCCACTTCAACCCCAATAGCAGATAGCACATCTGACCAAAACCTCCAAAACCAATTACAGAAGCAATTTCAAATAAAAAGAAAAAAATCAAACCCCATCACAAATTACACCCCTCTCCACATTGATAGTTCAATCGATTTTGAGTAAACACCAGAAAGACAGGATGTAAATACACCACCATATATCCAAACAAACGCTAGTACAAGTTCTATCATAGGTATCATGCCCATATATCCGGCACATAACCAGCCAGCGTTAAACAATTTATCGAATGGAAACGATGAAGCCATAAGAAAATTAGGTGATTTGGCAGCAGATATCGTATTATCAAAGACAATTACAACCAATGCCTATGCAAACTACATGTGCACAGGCGCAAGACCAAAAGACACCAATTATACAGCAAGAATGCCAACAATTGGTAATGTAGATACGCTGTCAGAGCATGATTATATCAACCTAGGAACAGGTGTAGAAGCTAAATTTAATCCCATAAGGCAACATACAGAAAGAGGTACCAACGCAAATCTATCATTAGAAGAAGGAAGAGAGAGGCTAAACTGGAGGAAATTGGAAATCGCTGAATTAGCCAACATGGATGATAGAATCAGAGATCTAGACAGTCACCTGACTGAATACACTGACAGTCAAATCAACAAGATCAGAGCAGAAGTGAAGCTGGAATGCTCAAAACTGCAATCATCAATCAAAAGCCAAAACACACAATCAGAAAATATACATCAAACTCTACACAGCCAAAGAGAGACAACAGAAACAATTCTAGAAAAGCAGCATATTGACTTACAGTCAACAATGGATAGCTTATATAGTAGAATCATGGGAGACCAAGAAAATGAAAGGTCTCTAACTAAATCAATGTTTGATACAACCAGAGCATTCACAGTCTGGCCGAAAAGCTCAAAAACACAACCATTCAAGCGAATACCATAAATGGCAAAATTGGTAATCTGGAGGAAAAGATAACCAGAGTCCTAGAAATGATGGAATGCAATGCCACAGACCCTATGTACAACCTTGGTTACGCCTCGGCATGCAATCAAGACGATTTAGAGACAATCAACCACATCACTGTAAGCTATAAACATGGCGCGGTATATAACAACGTGTACCTAAGTACGCCAGTCATAAGTGGCAGTCTGGGATGCCCCAACCAGCAAAGTAGAGGCCCTGGAAAGCCAGAAAATCACCAACAGGGACCAAGAAATAGATCACAAATGACTGATCAAGTCAGTCAGCCACAAGGCCATCCGAACCCCCAACAAAATAGTCAACCACCACCATACCGACAGCAGAACGTTATCGATGGATATTTCGACGCACACGAAATAGAGTAGTAATACACACTAACTCGGCACCACCGCCAACCAACAACCGCATTCCTAGTACCAAAGCCAGGAATGGATATCTCCATGCCTGACAATTGGCGCATTGTCATAGACTATTGCAATGCCAACAAATGTCTCAAAACCTTTTTGTACAGTTTTCCACGAGCTGAAGATATAATAAACATAATTGGAGAATCAAAAGCAAAATACTACAGCAAAATGGATATATTTGCCGCATACCATCAAATTCCACTAGCCGAAGAATCAAAATACATAACAGCATTCTCAGCAAATGGGAAGCACTGTGTAATGAATTCAATCCCAATGGGAATGAACATAAGTGGTCTCAGATACCAAGACAATATGGAATGCCTAAATGGCAAAATGCAAATACCACAACGCATGTGCCTACGTGGACGATATAGCTGTGTACAGCCCAACTTGGGAAAGACATCTACAAGACTTGGACGAAGTGATGAAAATAGTGATCACAGGAAATCTGAAATTTAAACCACAGAAATGGGAATTCGGATTTAAGAGAATAGACTTCTTAGGCTTCAGAATATCTGAAAATGGAGTCTCACCATCGCCAAACATGATTATTTCAGAATTTCATGATGTTACAAATGTTGGCAAATGTCTTGTTCATCGGATGAAGCATTGCACTCAACCATGTAACCTCTAGCGACCAGTTGGCTGACCGATCTTAATCCACTGCTGCAGAGGCACACCAATATACAGTCCAATCGATCCTCAAACAGTAGCACAAGCCATAGTATAGCTTAAAAGTCCTTATTCTGTCACAGTCCTCCTTACCAAGCGACAACCAACTAACACCACGAAAGTAGCCCTGATGTAAAGGCTCAATGGTCACCATCCTATGTATGGATAAGAGACCATCACGGCCCCCATCCTGGGCCCAAAACACAAAGTAGCAACCAGTGTTGGTTGTGTCTCTGCCGACCACCCACCGACTGATGGGAAAAGTATGTGATTAACCAAAACACATGATCAGGTCATGCACAAACAAATGTCTCGGGAATCTATATGGGACGCTGTAGTAGACAAGCTCAGAGTCTCCAAAATTGATCTGTGAACGCAAATATTGTTCTGGTTGTGGCGAGTCAACGTCCTAATTACCTCAAATACTTGTCATATAGAGATTTGGGGGTAATGGGAATTTACATAAACCAATATTTAACCAACCCGTTGTCGTTTGTATGCCATTATTGATAACAAATACAATGTTTCCCTTGCTGAAACTAAAATAATGGGCAACCCATCATATAGGGTTAGGTAATAAGCCCAAGTTGTAATGCTCATTGGTTTGTTTTTATTCCCAAGTAGACTATTTAGAGGCTTCGTATAGTCTCATAAAACAAACCTAAGCAGGGAACCAACCTCCATTACAAGCACACAAAAGCTATCAATTGTAATTGAATGACACGGTGCCTAAGGCGATTATTTAACAACCCACATAATGGGACTTGTCGCGCCATTAGCCACCTCTGTGTTTGAAGGCACGGTATCAATACATCCCGCGACATGTTAAAATGTATGATTACTGACACTTTGTTAAAGAGACCCAATCCGAGTCACTTGTTTTATTTCATACTTTAAAGTGATTATATCTTTAAAACATTGCACTCTGTGTTTACAAAGTCAGGAGACTTTGGACCGAAGAGAGGAATTGTGTCAGCATAATACATACATTAAATTCATTATAAATCTCACCCTATAGTAATTCCTATACATTTATTGCCTCTGCTTATTAACCACCTGTATTTCACCTTTCTGTACAATTAGACCCCACAAAAACAATTACATGTAAACCATAACACTTATAGTCCAGAATGTATAAAGAACATACAAGGGACAACCATTAGGCAGGACACCCATCACACAGGATAACCACAATGCATGACAACCATCATGCAGGGTGATTCCATAGTGAGGCCCATAGACCGGTTCATTCCAGTATGAACCAGACCTAGCAAGCCCATGGGATAGGATACCCATATCCCTATTTAGTAGAATCAGAAGCAGCCCTGACGGTCACCCATCTCGGATGCAGGTTGTGCAGCGCCACCTTCAGGTATACAATAGCATAGCCATGCAGCGCTATGTGCTTCACCCTATAGGTTAACTGATATGCAGGCATGCCAAGCCTGGAACCATAGACTTCACTAATAATATCATAGTGCACGATGGAGATCATCATCACGACACGGAAGGACTTATTTATTATGTTGTAAGTTGAGTATGGAGTCTCTCACAATGGAAATGTGTATCACCTCATTAGCCAAGCGAGAAGTATTTTTTCACCACGAAACATCAACTGTTAAGCCTATGCAATAAAGATATATAAACTGTATCTACGGGTTCTTGAGTTATCTCTTCATCAATGTCATCGAGAATCATCATACTAAAAAGGGATGTCTTGACCCGACATAGGGCAGTAATACCAGTGCAACCATTAGTGACCACTAGATGCATATGTCTTAAAGGGCATGCATTAATTTAGTTGTATCCATTAGAAACACACTGAAATAGGCCATTTTGTGGATGGAGTGATACCTATGTTCTGATCGCTTGTTTTCCATGTGCAATTTAAGTAGGATTTGGAAAACCAAGTATGGATATATACAAATTCTGGTGGATTGACTATTGACCATTACGTTTACATCAGCGAGTATCCATATATTAGTTTTTTAGTCCACCTTGTCAATGACTTTATAATCCAAGTTATTTAAACCATCTTCACTTTCCGCAACAGCTTAAACCTGGAATGAAACATAATAATTATTATGTTCTTGTAAATGGAGAATTCAAATTAGAAAAAGAAATTGCTTGAAAACGTTTTAAAAGGACTGAGTAAAGAAAAATACTAAATATATGATGCAATAAACAAGTAATGAGACAAGAATATATATTTGAGGACAATTGGGGTAGAACAGACCCCCTTATTTATTACTAAATAACCAAAAAAAAAACCAAGATATTTCCCTCCAGGGACCCAAGAAACCAATATGGCTACCTGTGGGGTGTGTGACACTGTGTGGTACTGTGAGAGAGAGGTTGACCCCAAGGGGTCAGAGGGTGGGACACCTCCACACACACAGTGACCAGTGAGGTCCAAGGTGGGAGTTACATATACTAGTAACCTCTGTCATATAAATAATTATAATAAATGCACACATAGATTATAAAACAAATACATGATGTGATAAACAAGTAATGAGAAAAGAATATATATTTGAGGACAATTGGGGTAGAACAGACCCAAATATGCCCAAAACCATTTGTCTAATAATAGGGTTAAGTAGGTTATACAAAACTCATGAAAGCTGAAATAACTTTGTCTTTCGATATTTTGACCTCCAGCGTATCCGAGAGATATAAGAGGATGGCAAGACTATGCCAGTCACCTCTTTGTTTGATGTCCATCAAAGAAAACCCCATAGAACTGAGGTAGGTGGCGATGCCCTGACGCAATGAGTGGCTGGTAATCTTGACCTGTAGACCAATACTAGCGGAAAGATTCTTGAAGCGTCTAGAGTACCATTCATAGGTCATGGGCTTGAGTGTACCACGGCGGTGGTACTGGAAGAGGAAGGCATCTCCAGACAATTTCATCCTTGTCACTATTTTCTTGTATTGTTTTCATCTTGGCGACTTTAAGCAAAATTTCTCAATCTGCAAAACCAAGTTCTGACACTCTAATGCCCTGATCACTGAGGGTAATATGGGCTTTCCAAAGGAGACCTCTGAAAGCCATTCCGGTTGCAGTCCATGAACACAAATCTGCAGATTTCGACATGGAGTGTCACCCAATTTCTGTTTCGTGCCTGACAAGGTCCTGGCCACCATGAAATCTGCAGTTGACGCTAGTGGTGATCAATACAGCTTCTGTAATTGAAAAAGGCCGCTCAGATAGGTCGTAATAGTACTGTACTTAGACTTCCTTGACATATGGTGCAATTCAGTGAGCGATGTTCACCAGCCTGCGAACCAATAAATTCAAAAACTCAATATTACTTTATGCCACTTTTATTTATTGATAGCCCTATATCTTGGCTTATTAGAAAGGTTGATTCAAGTCACCAACTCCAAACGGGTCAGTTTTTATAGCCCGCAGCGTAAAACCATACATTTTTAGCCTCAGGTACGTAACGTTTTTATTCAGACAGTCATTAAAGCTATTAAATATCATGCTATCTACATCATATTTCATGTCCATAATGGTACAATATATGTCTTTAAGTGTAGTGAAAATCAACTTTGTAGATTATCGAAATTTTTTAAAATGTAGATTAGTATTCTTAACTTTACCCTCATACCTTCAAAAAAGACTAAATCTGTCTGAAAATGAATCTCCACCATCTAGAATGTTCATACTTTCAAGATATGTTGCTCTTTTGCAACAATATTCGATATGGCCGGTATGGTCCAAATTTGCGTGGACCCTTCCGAATGCCGAAAAAACGTTACGGACGTGAGGTTTTCGGTAGAACTTTCCAAGTCCACCTGAGCAGTACGTATAAACATCACAGATCATCTTCATCACTTTATCTTGTATAGAATGATTTAAATTGCTATTTTAAAGCCATATCCAGACACTTTGAGTGTATTATGGGTCATTATGACTGCTCGGAAAATAAATTCTCCCAATTTTGCAACACTTCCAACATTGAGTGGGAGTCCAGTCCTACCTAAATACAGACTAGGGTAACTCAAATACTCTTTTTATACAAGGCACATATCTCTATTAATAATTGCAAACAGGAGAATTAATATACAACATCAATCAGGACCATATTGTTCATTCTACTATGACATGTCTAAAACACCCGAAAACGTTACGGACGTGAGGTTTTCGGTAGAACTTTCCAAGTCCACCTGAGCAGTACGTATAAACATCACAGATCATCTTCATCACTTTATCTTGTATAGAATGATTTAAATTGCTATTTTAAAGCCATATCCAGACACTTTGAGTGTATTATGGGTCATTATGACTGCTCGGAAAATAAATTCTCCCAATTTTGCAACACTTCCAACATTGAGTGGGAGTCCAGTCCTACCTAAATACAGACTAGTGTAACTCAAATACTCTTTTTATACAAGGCACATATCTCTATTAATAATTGCAAACAGGAGAATTAATATACAACATCAATCAGGACCATATTGTTCATTCTACTATGACATGTCTAAAAAACCCGAAAACGTTACGGACGTGAGGTTTTCGGTAGAACTTTCCAAGTCCACCTGAGCAGTACGTATAAACATCACAGATCATCTTCATCACTTTATCTTGTACAGAATGATTTAAATTGCTATTTTAAAGCCATATCCAGACACTTTGAGTGTATTATGGGTCATTATGACTGCTCGGAAAATAAATTCTCCCAATTTTGCAACACTTCCAACATTGAGTGGGAGTCCAGTCCTACCTAAATACAGACTAGTGTAACTCAAATACTCTTTTTATACAAGGCACATATCTCTATTAATAATTGCAAACAGGAGAATTAATATACAACATCAATCAGGACCATATTGTTCATTCTACTATGACATGTCTAAAACACCCGAAAACGTTACGGACGTGAGGTTTTCGGTAGAACTTTCCAAGTCCACCTGAGCAGTACGTATAAACATCACAGATCACCTTCATCACTTTATCTTGTACAGAATGATTTAAATTGCTATTTTAAAGCCATATCCAGACACTTTGAGTGTATTATGGGTCATTATGACTGCTCGGAAAATAAATTCTCCCAATTTTGCAACACTTCCAACATTGAGCGGGAGTCCAGTCCTACCTAAATACAGACTAGGGTAACTCAAATACTCTTTTTATACAAGGCACATATCTCTATTAATAATTGCAAACAGGAGAATTAATATACAACATCAATCAGGACCATATTGTTCATTCTACTATGACATGTCTAAAACGTTACGTATGTGAGGTTTTCGATAGAATTCCAGAAATCATAGAACATCTGCATCATAAAAATACACTTGTGAACGACAGACAACTGATCTGGGAGAATGATGTGATATGAAGCATGACAGCCAGTTAGGAGGTCAAATCGTCGCGCTTCTTCTTTAGCTTCATGTTGGCAATTTTGATGGTGAGGCCTGCGATCTGGTATGAGACAGTGCGTGATGAGGTGCCAAACCTCTTTGGGGTATACTGTACCCTTCCCATGATGTCATCACTGTCCAGACACCAGACGTTCTTCTCCCGCGGCCAATAGAAGGCAGTAGCGTCCTTCTCGTGCCGCACCATCATGCTGACCTCATATCCGGCGTCATGCCTACATATCACTTTCCCCAAGTACCAGGTGTCCTCCTTGGGAATAGATTCATGCAGGAAGGGCACGGCGACAAAGTCACCATAGTCGTACTCCTCCTGCCATAGAATCTGGGCTTGTTCGATGGCCACGGGCTTTGGGTCGTCAAATCCTGGAGGGGACGTTGGTAGATCTGGTCGCACTCGCTTGTTGATTGGGACGGCGACGGCATTCTCCGCGGCACGCTTTCGTGCTGTGCACGGAGGGACATTCTCCTTGTTGGTTGTGGCAGCAGTAGGCACGCGTTCACTTCGAGTGCCCTTACGTGCCACAATTGGAGAGCCGTCCCTAGGGTGCTTGTTACACGCGACCGGATTGTAGTCAGGGTCCACCTGCTTTGGTGGGGGAGGAGTGGTGACATCCGCGACGTCCACCGTAGCAGGAGCACGGATGGGTCGGGTGTTTTTCCGCCGTGTGCCTCGTGTCTGCTTTGGTGGGGGAGAGTCCTTCTTGGTGAACTTGAGTTGATGTGTCACCCATCCCGGACATCCACGTTTGGACTCACAGATTTCATGGTCCCAGCAGCAGCTACCAAAGCAAGATGTGTCACGGACAGCGAGTGACTTTCCAGCTTCGGCAGGGACAGCAGCATGGACCTGCATGGTGCCCTTCACTGCCTTGTCTGCTTTTGCTGAGACCATGGTAAGGCGGGCGGCAGCGATGTCTACAACTGGAACGCAGACGTAGTGGACAAGGCTGTCGAGTTGGTTTCCCTCGTCGACGAACTCTGCTGCGTTCCTGATAAGGTGTTTCCTGGCAATGAGGTTGTCTGCATTACGCTTTGCAGCAGCGCCGACCCCGTCACAGGGACCTTTTCCATGGCCCGCCTCAAAGTAAGTCCAAGTCGCTTGGAGACCGCCAAGTAGCTCTTTGTGGCGTACCAGCAACGAGAACACTGAAATGTTCCGGTACTGGCTAGAGGGAGAGTCCGATGCGTAGTGGACCATCCTGACCTCGGGCAGGTTTTCACGGAGGAACACTGCCAGGACTTGTAGAAAGGCCAGGATGGCACCAGTGTCATGTTTCCTGTCGTCAGTACAGAGCGCCAGAGAGTGGTGTTTGGTGGTGCCAGTGGGTTCATCTCTATAGTGGATGACTGCAGGGTGTAGCGTCACCGGCTCCTTGGAGTAGTACACACTCTGTGGCGACTCGGGGTATGTTACGAGCCAGTTTTCGGCAAAGTCCATCTGGATCGTAACTTCCACTGAAGACAGGGTCTCCCTCAGCTGTCGCATGACGCGGTGTTGGTTACGAGCACGGGACACATGTTCAGCCATGGTGCCAAAATCATCTGTGAGGTTTTGGATGAATTCAGCTCTAGGCTCTGCCTCAACAACATGTGGGCGGAGCTTCATCACTGTTTTGTTGTCCTTCCCATATACAACAGCCTGATGGATCCACGTCATGTACTTGATGGTCTCCTTGCGCACCTCGGTGTTCAATCTGTGTGTAAACTGCTCTAAGGTGGTAGATGTCACAAGGTCGTCCGGACAGTCATTTATGCCAGCAGCTCGGAGCCTGAGCACAAAGTTCTGGTGCTTTTCACACAGGCACTCATTGACGGGCTGGTCTTCGATGATGACAAACCATGGCCGTGCCTGTCTGATTTTGTAGAATGTTGTGCGGCCAATGGTCAGGTCAGGGTTGGCTTCATTGTACTTGTCTGCGAGTACATGCACAAAGTCCCGCAGATTCCTCTTTTGGTGCTGAATGCCGTTGACTGTCTTATAGTCCTTTTTCCCTGCCAGCATGGTGGAGTTCTCTGGGTCTGACAAGAACTCCACCACGCGCCTGACCTTTGCCTCTTGGTCCACCAAACGCTTGTAAGGTTTGTCCACAGGGGCTTTGGCAACAGTGCGTTTATCAACCCCCATAATCCCTGCCAAGTCCTTAGCATTTTCCTTACTGACTTCGAGTGGCAGTGCTTGGCGGAGGAGGTTAATCTTGGCACGGCTGTCCAACTGTGTGATGCCCTGCAGCAAAACGTCACAGACAACTGGCTGAGCTGAAGTGTGGGGTAGTTCGCCGTCGGTTGCAACGCGCTCCTCCATGTGCGCTACAGCCGGGGGTAATTCGTCGTCCGGTGCAACACGCTCCTCCATGTGCGCTACAGCCGGTGGTAGTTCGCCGTCCGGTGCAACACGCTTATCACTGTGTGCAACACCGGGGGTGTGAGTGGCCTTGGCAATCTGGGTGCGCAGTTTCACCACCTCCCGTTCGGCTTCCTCCGCCCGCCTTCCGAGCAACCGTTTCTGGTAGTTGCGCCGGTTTGTTCTTGGGGTTGTAGTTTTACGTGATGTATACTTCAGGTTTGGTGGGGTGTTCTGGGTCGTTTTCGGGGGGCGGTCCTGGGGTTGTCATCTCACCAATCCATATGCGTGGGCTGGAAGGTATAGAGTACATGTTAGTGATAAATCATGGCATATTGAAAGGATGAAGTCAATTCAAGTAGTCTGATTATTTCATGCACTGTTACACTGTCAATATCTTTCTAATCAAAGAAATATACTCTACAGTTGAAAACCTCACATACGTAACGAAACCTCACATACGTAACGAAACCTCACATACGTAACGTTTTGAAACAATTGAACTCATTTAACAGGTAGGTAATTCAACATGCAACTATTGAACATGCTTTCCAACTATTTACTAGAACTATGGATAGTTACATTTCACTTATCACTGGCATTTTTACGGATGGTCTTCCTGTAAATAATTACAACATTTAAAAACATAAATTACTTTAAGGTTGATAAGTCAGAAATGCACAATTTCGATTTAAAATATATTATAATGCCAGCACTTCATTGGTGCATCAATCCCATAAGACCAGCATGATGCATCAATGTAGCAAGGGCAATTTTTTAATACTTACAGTATCTCCTCCATCAGGGGCAGGTTGTCAGGCGGTGGAGGAGAGGCATCGTGCGGCCGATGGCCGGTCGATCTGCCGCTGCTTCTCCGTTCCCGGGGGGGTGGGATTGCAGCCTGCCGGACCGGTCGTGTACGGGCGCATGCGCCCTCGTCCTCCACACCTGCGTCTGCTGCCTTGGCTGCGGCGGGGACCGTGGGTGCCTCCTCATCCTCTGATGACAGGAGTAGTGGGTTCTGCAGAGTATCCTGAAATGTAAAAAAATACATTAGGATAGCTTAAATACACCTAAACTACACAGGTTATGGAATATCTAGTTTCATGAATTCATTTAGATCAATTGTGCTATTTAAATCACAACATTTAAAAATGTATAGATTATGGAATATTTTGTTTCATCATGAAGTTGAATGAACATGAATCCTTTAAAATGACAAAGCATCCTTATTTCATAAATGATAATGCATATCAATCATTGAAGGCTGTCTTAATTCTCACTTACACCAGTAGTGTCCTTTTCCTTGTGGGTGCTCGACACCTGCTGGAACCGTGGGCGCCGGGTAGAACCGTGGGTGAAGAGCGCCACAGGCATGCGGGAGCCCCGGCCTTGGCTGGGTCGGCCCGCAGGCATGGCGCTCGTCTTCCCACGGCCCTTCCCTTTACCCACGTTACCTGCAGGTGTCTTACTAACCCCTGTGGCCTGAGGAGTAGGTGCCTCTGCTGCTGGTCCTGTGGAGGAGCCCTCTCCAGGGTCAGTGGCAGGTGTCACTGGTCCTGCGTAGGTGCCCTCAGTGCCAGGAAGGGTAACCACCCCCTGAAATGGAAAAGTAGCATTGAATACAAAATGAATGCAATGATAGCAAATGACATACCTGCATTGCTATTGAACTTTAAAAATATTCAATCAAGGAATTTATATACTTATTACCTTCTTAATCTCACATTACATAAAGGGTACATAGTAGCAAATTGAAGAAACACAAGTCTGAGAGGTTCCAATACATATGAAGTGAAAGCTTCGTTGGCCATGAGGTTATTCCTCAAACACCGTAAGGTATCCACAGTCACAACATATCTATTCAAACTCAGGGGAACCCATCAGTTTGCACTACCTCTAGCTACTGCATGTACATTGTGAGACTAATGAGTAATACACATTTCCCATGTCAGATTTCCCGGGATAGACAGGTAACACAACTTTAATATCCTATCTATAATAATAATGTCAACATAAATTGTAATAGCTATATCAGATAACAACAGATACAAATGTTGCAGATTAGGGAAATATAAACAAATAGTTACCCTTTCACGCCAGTACTTGGTCTTTTGACGTAGGGCGGCCTGTGCCCTCTTCTTGGCGGCGTTGGGATCACCCTCCTTCTTCAGTCTTTCACGCAGGTCCTTCTGCCTTTTCGCTTCATCAGCCTTATCCTGCACCTCCCCTTTCTGGGCTCTCACTTTGGCACGATGCTTCGCTGCCCGCTCGGCCGGGGTCATGGGGACCTTTTTCTTCTGGTCATCAACTCCATCATTGGGTGGCTTGTCACCGCCTGTCGCAGACATACTGCCAAACATAAGGACAAATTATTGAACAACCAAGGTGTGTAAGCTCAATGAAAAATACTTCTATATTAACAGAATATGTATGGATGATGATGACAAAGTAGGAGTAAAAAATTATGTATGGATAGAACAATAGACAGGTCATTACTGTCCAGTAGTTCAGCGGAACCCTAAAAATTGGCCACCATGAAAAATGTTGGGATTTTTTTTTTTCAGAATTGCTACAACCAACATCATTTAGGATGAGGGGCCCATAGGCGCATCTAATGGTGAATTTAAAATAGTCTGGGTGTGTCTGAGGTACATATAGCAATCAAAACGAACAAAACCTCACGTACGTAACGTTTTCAAATTTGTGTAGAACTTGCATAAAATAAGGTGGTAAGTGCTTTAATTCTGTCCAGCATATTAGGTATGGCCACTAGGGTGTACATTGTGAAGCAATTTAATTGAAAAAAGTGACATGGAGGTCTATAGGGCAACATATCTAGATAACGACTCACGTACGTAACGAAATTTGAGGAATGATGAAAAATAGTCATTGCTGGCAAAATACATACCAAATGTCAGGTTATATGAACTAGAATGATTGATTGTAGATCTTGGGGCACATACACCATGGTAAAAACAGGTAATTATGCAAAATACTGCCATTTTGGGGGTCAGCAAGTAAAAAATTCAACAAAAAATCAGCCCTGCCGCTCCAAACAAGCTGGGGGGTCATCCCAAAATATCCAAAGATGGTCTAATGCACCCTAGTAGTAATGGTAGACCCTAATTTCAACATATAACAATGATTTGGGGCTAAATATACAGCGTGAGTTGCTCAGCAGAGCCATTTCCACAACCTGGCGAAAACGTTACGTACGTGATAAAAACAAATAATCGAAGTTCAGGGAGGTCCGGGGCCCAAAAAAATGGTGTCAACCGGCCGAGATGGCAAGAGAATTTGACTGTGGTCGATTCTACGTCCACATACATCATTTCTGTGTATTATTTGCACAATCAAAGCCATCTACGGACACTCACATACGTAGCAATCGATATTCCATCACACTTTCATGGGAATTACCTACCTTTTTTGTGGTTTTAGGAAGAAACAAGGACAAGTAAACTTCACTCTTTGCAAGTTCGAGATCCTCTGAGCATGTTGCAAAAGTTCCCGGATGTGGGTCACTTCCGCCCGGTTAACAGGAAGCGTCTTCGTTTGGCGCCATAAATTTTCGTTACGTAGGTGAGGTTTGCCGCGAGCAAGACAAAGACACCCACTGTGGCCATACTACATGGTCTGTGGCTTTGATTTTTGCTTCAATTATTCCATTTATATTTAAATTAATCCAAAATAGACTAGAAATGAAGAATTATAAATTTATGTAGCAAGTAGACTTGTAAAAGTATACCTCACATACGTAACATTGTCGGGAGTTGAATTTTGGTTTATGAGATCTAGCTCGTATCTGCGACAGACCAGCAGTTTTATTTATTTAACATCAGAACCCCCCTAGGGACCCTGTTGAACACAATTAATAGAGAAAGGGAGGATACATTTTTATTATGGTAGTTAGTGGCATAAAAAAAAAGTTACGTACGTGAGGTCGCTCATAGTTCCATATTATAAGACATGCGGGACAGAGGGTTGAGGCTGTGACATGACCAAAGCATTTTTGATAGATGGCTACGACCCCCCACCTATGTTTAAAGAGGTTTATGGCACTGTAACACTGTCTACCTTGATAAAATATTGGTGGGAAGGATGAAAAATTGGCAAAAAAAAGGCATTTTTGGTGTGTCATCCAACTTCAAGACTTTGTAACTCATCAAATTATAGGCCGATATACATAAATCTGCCCTCTGCTTGAAGCTCAAGATGTTTTCTATCAAATGTCATTAAAATGAGGAAGAATGGTAATCTACATTTTATACTGTAGCTCCCCAAAGCTAAATAATACCCAAAATAGGCCCATACATCGCTCAGTGAATCCCCCCATATATGCAATATACCAGCACATCACTTCTACCATGCAAGGTAGGGGTGTTATGTCATACAGTGCGCAGAATGTGTAGTAATGTTTCCATTGGGATTTCCCAGACAACCATGTCCTCTCAGCCCACGCCATGCTTTGCAGCTCATCCATCTCCAGGGACAGGGCATGTCGATCTGAAACAACACAAGGGGTAAAGGTTTGGTGCGACACACACAACCTCCTTGTATGCTAGCCAAGAGATATAGTTGGCCATGACATTGTCTTTAGAATGAATATAAATCACTGGAATATAAACATTATATACATAACACAGCCAAAAAAGTTCATGCAGAAGGCTCATGGCTGTGGTGTTCTTGGATCTACCCATCCTAATCATCTGAAACACTTGTGTATTGTCCGACCTAACACATAGGGTAGTATCATGTAGCACCGGACCAGACCTAACTATAGCCATGAGAACCGGACATAACTCTTGAACATCAAACTGTGGAGGCGGGAGAAATGGTCGGGATACATAGGGATTTCCACACCCCATATAGCCAATCACCTTCCAGATAAGCCCCAAAGCCTTTTGGCGATGAATCCGTGTAAATGTAGGCAGATGGCTCTGACGGGCACAGAATTTTTGCCTTGCCGTTCAAGACTGCAGCAAATGACTTTCACCAGAGTAATTCAGCATGGAACTGGGCATTACGCTTAGCTACATGATGTTGTTCCTTGAGGGAATTGACTAAGTAGATTACTCGAGGCGAGAAAGTGCGCCCACCGCGCACTACTGTTGCACAGTGGGCCAGGATACCAGCCAGGCTTTGAAGATCCCTTTTTGTTGCCACAGACTTTCGATCGAGGAAAGAATGACATCATGCAGGCTCTCCAGCTTGTCTTGGGTCAAGCTGACAGACATGTCCACAGAATCTATCAACAGGCCTAAGCAAACTGTTTGTTGTGAGGGAGATGTGACCTTCTCCCACTTTATATCAAAGCCCATACCTCTTACCACAGAGATTAAAATTGCCTGAGTGTATGCACATTGATGATAGTCACTGCCAATTACGACAAGGTCATCGATGTAGTTAGAGATCCTACCACACCCCTGCGAAGCAAACATCTGGCTATATAGTCCCTGAGCTGTGTGAAAATATATGGAGCCACTTTCAGCCTAAAACTCAGGAATCTATCAAAGTACACTATGGGACCATCACCAAGATCCCATCTGAAGGCATCATACACAGTGTCATCTGGATAAATGCTCACTGAACAATAGGCAGCAGCTATATCTATGAATGTGAGGTTATCGTTGGGGCGAAGGATGCTAGTTATATAGTCCACAGACTTATAGGTAAACTTTTCACAAGTGGTAGACATAAAATTGTAGATTGAATCCTCTAGTGGGTGCTTACGATCTGTGACCTGACGCAGGCTTCCATCTTTTTTTGGAACCGCGCCCATACTATGAATGCACACCGGTTCCCTATCAGCGAGAGTTATTCTACCAGAAATCAATTCTGACCCCATATTTCATTCCTGAATTCATCATTCAAGATACTCTCATAGTTGGACCTATTATAACCCGGTATGGATATGTCGTCCACAATTTTGAAACCAAGGAATATTCCAGCTATCACAAAGTCATCTGCTTGACACATTTGATCAGGAGATTCGGTAGTATTCTGCTGCTAACCTACAGGGTTTTAATTGGGACTGTACTGGACCTACATAGTGAGCACAAGAACAACAGTTGACAACACAGTCACCATAAATATCTATCATAACTTGCTCCAATTTGTCCTCTAGACTGACAACAGCCACCAGGGTATGATCATGAGGTAACATTTCAGAAATAACAGTGACTCGAGCATTGGTATCACCAACGGCGGTTGGTGTAGATTCATCAGCAGACAAATCATCAAACTCAATGCCAGAATCACAATCATCATCCATGTAAAATGTATCCATGCACAATTCAGTGTAACATAGATCAATGCCCAAATTCACACAGGTGTCAGTGTCAACTGCTTTGTCAACAACAGTATCAATATAGGTTTCAGTGTCTACAGTAGGATCAATGCAATTGACAACATCAACACAAGCATCAATATCAGTCACGGTGTCATCAGGAGTATCAATGCAAGCCACAATGTCATCAGCGGTATGAATGCGAGGTACAATATCAGCAGATTGTTTGATGTTTAAAATTTCTGTCCCCCGCTCCGTGGGCAATTTCAGGCAATTTTCAGCGTTTGCAGCCAAAGAAAGGGCAATTCTGGACCAACATGTATCATCGCCACACTCACCGAGAAGACATAACATTTGATTACCAACACGATACAAGGCATTTTTGATGAATCCATTAGCTTCTAACGCCTTGCCCGAGTCCGCTGTCCGCCATGACAGTTCTTCATCAACGGCCCGAAGCGGACCCGAGTAAGAGCATTGTTTTTTGATTTGTGCTTTTTTTGCCATAGTTCTTCGATTCAAAACTCCACTTTTGTTCAAAGGAACGACAATCGTAAACAGATAATGCATTAATATCATCGTCCATACCACATTTTACATTGTATATGCAAAAGAGTTCGTCTTTGGCATTGCCCACTTCACGGAGCAGGTGAGCGGTACTGATCGGGGCGCTTCCATTTAATTCAGTTGTAATTATGCCTTGCGGCGTGCAAGGGGTACTGAAGGGAGTTTCATCAGACAAATCCGCAGTACACTCACCGGCGGCTGGGGAGGCGCTGATGGGGCGTCATTTAGATGCTGCATGCTGCTTCTTCACATTAGTGCACTCCTTGGCCTTGTGGTCTGCAGATTCACAATGCATACATACATGCCTCCTGTTGCATGAAGAGCCACTGCCACAAGATGTGAAGAAGTTGTATCTGATGCATGGAGTCTCTGAGTCACCCTCCTGTGCTTTAGCCTTGGACCTTTTCTTATTAGAGGAACCCCCACCTTGGTCCCCACTACCTGTAGCAGAGGTACCACTACTACCCACAGCCAGGTACTGGGCAACTAATTGCTCATCACCATAAACAAAGGCCCTGGTTCCATAGGTGTTGGCCCTATCTCTGACTACAACAACATACTCCCACAGTGCATCAAGTTTATTAATATCTATAGCGGATCTGTTACACAGGTATTGAATATGATACTGTATGTTACCTGCACATGGGGTAGGGGGCACCTTCTGTAGATGCACTGTTTGCAGTCTAGAAAGAGTGCCCATCAACTGGTCAAACCTCTTGTGGGTCCTCCTCTTAGTATGTGTACTCCCATCTGAGTCTGTGGACCCTATGTCTGAGGAGATAGAGAGAGGGTCTGGTAGTGGTCTATTACCACCAAACATGTCACTGTTGTTGGTGGGTGCCTGTCCCTCCCCACTCCCTCCAGGTAGAGGCCCTGATGGGGGTTTGGCCTTGAGGAGTATATCCATTCCTGTCTTCACCTCTGATAAGGTAGACTGAAGTGTGGTAAGTTCTCCTCTGAAGGAAGATAGTTGGGCCTGTTGTGCCTCCAAGCAGGCCTGAACTCCCATAAAATCTTCAGTTGTGGTGTGTTCCTCACCTTCAGACTTGGACTCAGTCACCACTAGCACTCCCACCATGATCCTCACCCTTACCCACCTCGACCAACTTGGACCTTTGGCTCATGGACATGTTCATAACATCCAATGTACATTTGGCTCCAGTGGGTGGGGTGTGTTTGTAGCCACATTTTTTGTGGTTCCTTGGCCCTCCTGGTACTGGAGGCATGTGAAACCAAGATATTTCCCTCCTGGGACCCAAGAAACCAATATGGCTACCTGCGGGGTGTGTGACACTGTGTGGAAATGTGAGAGAGGGTTGACCCCAAGGGGTCAAGAGGTGGGACACCTCCACACACACAGAGACCAGTGAGGTCCCAGGTGGGAGTTACATGTACTAGTAACCTCTGTCATATATATAATTATAATAAATGCACACATAGATTATAATATTTGATCCCTACACTATAGTTTAGATGTTGAAATTATTTTATTTAACCTAGAAATAGAAGCGTTTCTATAAAACCCACAGAAAGAAGCCTTATTTTGGTCTTGTCATTTTTTCAAACAATAAATGTTACAAACCAGAAAAAATTAAAATGACCTTTCTGTCAAGTGAAAGAATTATTGATGGCATGTTTTCAGGCTAAATAGTTGTATAAAGCATTATCTTGCTGTATTGGGTTTACTTGTGGTGTGTTGTCCAGTTTTCCGCAGCATTGTGTATCTAGCAAGGTTTGCCAGGGGGCCAGCTAATTGTGTAATTGACACTCACAACCCTGTTATAGAGACAAAACCCATCTGTAGTAACAGTTGTGTTTGTTTTGAAACCAGTTGTTTAAATTTTAATGATAACTCATATTTTTTCTAAGGTGACTTATTTTAATACGCCACATATAATGCTTACCTGATATATAAGATGCACCTTGAGTTAAGGGTCCTAGTGTAACAGTTCGTTCTATATGTTGAATTGGGTGGCTCTTAGGCTCGCTTAATCACTACAAGCAGCACACAACACAAAAGGTTCAGGTTGGGCAAAGCCCTTAACTTCCCATCTGTTCGGATGGCCTTTATTAAATCCTGAGAAGGAATATAACCACGTCTGGACTGGACTAGGTCCAGTCCCCTTCTGCCGATTGTCTGGCTCCTTAGTAGGAGCTGGATGCAAGGCGTGCTGCTGCCCCCTCTTGTACTAAACGGGTATCTCGAAGCGCCACCTGTTTGGCATAGAAGGAACGAGCACCACACGAGCACATCTCTCACATGATCCGCACTAGTATATATACAATGATGCAGGCCCCTACATCACCCCCCTAGACTTTACCTAGGGTACATGTTACAATAGACTATTTTAAATCTAATGATATGATATATAATAATTATTTACACAGGTAAGTCTACGATATAGTAGTTTTTAGAAAACTAATATGACAATAGAGGGGCATTATAGATATTACGTACATAAATAGTCATCGTCACATATAACCCGAAGTAACTAAGTATAACTAGATAGGAAGTGGCACCTTATGTACCATCAACCTATATTATGAAGTAACATTATTACAAAGTTATACAAGTATTGACACACATTATTAAACTTGTACAGTGTTTATAAACGTATATTATTCATAGACGTATCGGAGAGTGGATGAAACTATAGTGTTTCGTAATAACCCGGAAAAACATAATTTTGTTTTGTTTTGAATTTTATAACGATATATACAAACAATTATAAAAAGTTAAGAGGTGTCCTAGCAGGGTAGTAGAATTACCCTTACAATAATAATTTGACTTCGGGCGAACCTGGAATGACTGGTTTCTTCAACTCCATCCGGCGACATCGGTGTGGTGGCAAGCCACATTGCTGTTATGATGTGCCGTGATGAAGATGTGTAGATGGAGCCCCCTTTCGGGTGGTGGTCCACGAGTGGTTCAGGTAGCGTCCATCTAGCTGCAGGTCATCATTCCAGTCTGTAGGATCCGGGTGGTCATCCAAGAATACCCTCGGGTACCAAGTAGCCAGCAGATGGTCACTTACAAGTGGATAGACTCGTCATCTGTGTCCATCTTCTCAGCCAACTCTGGGTATGGAGCCGAACTGCTACGTTCCTCATCGAGGAGCTTAAGGTTCCCGGTGCTCTGGTCCACGTCCAATAGACACAAACCCAAGTCACTAAAGCCCTCAGCCGAACTGCCTCCCGCTGTTGGCATGGAATGGCTAGAGACGACAGTTTGCCGTCCCAGTCGTCCAGATGCTTGCCGAAGCAGAGGAAGAACTTAAGGTCCGCCTCCTTGTATCTAGTAATGTGCTTTAAGTTCTCAGCGGCATGGAACTCCTTAAGCTTCTCGGCTTCCCTTCTCTTTTTGACGCAGGCTTTGTAAGCCTCCTCGACCCGCTTCATCTCCTGCTCCTTGATTGTATCCTCCTCACGCTTCTGTATCTCATTAATGAGATTGAAGGTGGCTTCAGTTACATCCCGCCAGTAGTTGATAGACTTCTGACGGTAAACTGACTGCAATTGGCTCATGAGGTCATTCTGGATCCTACATGTACGTTCTAGGTGGTCGACGAATGTTTGTGGATCCTCTAGTCCAGCAAGAGTATTTGCCACTAACCCCATGATGGGGACCCTAGCGTCCACAGATGGAGCAGTGGCTGGTACCTGAGTGGGTGGGGGTACGACAACAAGCAGTGCACCTGCAATAGGGACAACAGAACCCTCAACCGTAGCACCTCCTCGTCCACAACCATAGCCAGGGAGTGGTCAGGTGGACTCGCATCCACCACGGCCCCCTCCCAAGCCTTGGCTCTACCTGAGGAGGTCAGGACTTGGGATTCGGGTCCTGCAGGTCCCATCGCAGGGAACTTCTCCATGTACTCCCGGTATGCTTGGCGCTGTGCATCGGTGGTGTCTTCACCGGCCCACCATGCACCATGTCCAGTGCTGTGACCCAGGAAAGTCTGCCAGTCATCCGGGCTACTGTCGTCAACACCCAGAGGGCGCTGAGCTCCAGCAGTGAAACCAGGTGGTGGTGGTGGTGGTACTGCCTGGCTGGCCACACGTGAAGTTTGGTAGCCAGGCATATCCATCGCAGAGACTTGCTGTCCGGACTGGAGATGATCAGCCAGGTTAGCTGGCCTAGACTGATCCTTAGCGCCAGCGTTGCTCACGGATCAGTCCGCACGGGTTCGTTTTTGGGATGTGGAGGGGTTTTAGGCCCCAACTGTTCCCCTCAAATGAGCCTTCTTCTCCTTCTCCCTCTTGACATCACCTCTCCACTTTTTCAGCTTTGTGTGCCCTTCTGTTGGAGCTGAAACCTTGAACCCGAGGGGTTCACGGCGAAACAAGTGATGAGGTTACCACTCTTCCAGGCGCAGAACTTGGGCTCAAAGGCGAGTTTCCTCACCTGGTTCGCTGGGAGCTTGGCCCAGTTTGCAAACAGCTCATTAAAGCACTTGACTGCATGCTTTCGTGTCTTCTCCAGGCCAGTTCTATTGGCCTTTTGCAAATGCAAGGCCATGTCTCTGCGCCTGTTGGTCATGAATGTGCCATCACATGACTTTCTAGGTCTATCACCAGGGATACTCCTCAGCAAGGGCTTGTGGTGCATATGGTGCTCCACGATGTGCCTGGCAAACCGAGGCTTGGTGCTAAATACCTTCTCTCCGGTAAGTGAGAGCTGGCAAGACTGGAATGGGCACTTGCGATGGTTGCCGCTGGGTCCCCATTGGGTCTCCCACTGAACTCTCATAATTATAGACCAGTCCTAACTTGGATTTTATCCAAATCAGGTAAAATTTCATTAAGTCCGGATTTCATCCGTTCCTCATCGTCGCTGTCACCCTCCATGTTGAAGGTGCCCGGACACAATATAGTGGATAGTGTCTTAGGCACAATCAGTGAAGCAGTGAGGGACTCGTTCTTTAAATCCCTTGTCTGCATTCGTCCACATCCACTTCTGGTTGTCATCCTTCGGCACATCTGTGGTCATGATTTCCCATGTTGTTACTGCCTCCAACTCTGACTTGGCCAACTCGGGCAGCTCTGGATCAATTTCGCTCCCCGACTCGCTGCTTGAGTAAATCTGTGCCCCCTTGGGTTGGACATGACTGGTGTTGACAGTACCAGTCGTAGTCACAACCGAGGTGACAGGAGACAACCCGCTGGTAGTAACAGTGGGTGCTGCAGTGACCGTGATGGCTGTGGTGACTGCTGTGGTGGTAGGGATCGGAGGCCAGACTCTCCTTCACCACCTTCTCCTCCTTCTTCTTCTTTCGCTTAACGGGCTGTTTTGGGGCTTCAGGGCTAGAATTTTTCTTACCAGACTCCTTTCCTTTACCCCTGATACTCCTTTGGCTACTGGTGGTGGTATCAGTCTCCGAGGAAGTACCCGCCTTGAGCTGAGCCTGCTGTTTAAACTGGGCTTGGCGAACAGCAGTCAGCTCCTTCTGCTGGGCACCAAGCTCATGATGCTTTTCCCCCACAACAGCTTGTTGATGGGTGATGTCTTTGTCCGAAACCAAACCAGCTGCCTCTGGGATGTTGGCACCCGGCCGACTCTCGGACTTGGACCTCTCGAGCGCTATCCGGATATCCTCGTCCTCGAGGTCCAACTCGGTCAGTAGTCCCCTTGGTGCGGGCTTGCAAATTAATTTCTTACTTGGCCCTGTAGTGATTGACTAAGGTGTGATGGTGGAGTCAGTGTCCATGTCAGATTCCGACTCCCACAACTGTGTGGTCCTCTGGGAAATCCCTTTGGATACCAACACAGCCCGTGCCAATCCTCGTCTAACATCATGGCTCCAGCGAGACGTTTGTAGTTCCACAGCCATGACACTGGCATGTTTTTAGCCAGCTCATCAGAACACGATTCGATGAATAGTGCCCTGAAATCATCGGTTCCTCCCGGCTGTCTAGGGACCTCGGCTCCCTCGCCATACCCAAACATTGAAGGGTGCATTGGGATGTAGGTTCCCCAGTTCGTATAAACGATCCCGGCTTCCTTGTCAACGTGGGCGAGGCGCTCGATTCTCATCTTATATCCCAGAGGATACAATGGGATATTCAAGATATCCAAGCCTTCTGCCATCGAGTCAGTTGGGTTCAAAGAACCTGACACAGAAGCTACTGGACCCTGAGGTGGTGGAGGAGGCATAAAGTCCCTATCTGTCGCTGTTGTCGATAACGCAGCAAGACAGTTAGCGGCCTCTTCCACTTCTGGCTCGCATCCGAGGCCAGCATCGGAGGTCTCCATTGTTTCCTCTACCCGAGACACGGCTGCTTGGGCCTCATCTTTGTTCAACTCAATGTTAGCGGCTTGGCGCACATCGTCAATTGTTCCCTGTGCCATTACGGCAGAACATCTTCCAATATAAGATTGGCGAAAATTAATATAAGTTGGACTCCTCCCGAAGGATTTGTCTAACTACAAAGAGGTAGGCATTGCAACTACTAGCCACTGGAGGACGCAAAACAACCAGAGCGAAAATCAATGGCGTCTAAGCACCATGATTCAGGCTTCAGAACTTGTATCAGAGTTCTGTTAAACCTTCCACCTGGCCATCAGATTGTAGCTGGTTTTGCAGTGTCTGGTGGCTGGCAGCAAGTGTGGTTAAAGAGGGCGGGCATCTTAATTATAAGCTAGTTAAGCAAGTAGTCAGCACAAGTGATACAAGTAATGCAAGTCGAAGACAAGTGTTAGTAATAAGGCCAGAACAGTAATAAACACAAGAAGTCGTCAGTTATCAACCTTTATTCTGTCGTTCCGCTCTTTCCTGGTTATTACAATATGTATAGACCATACTTCTACTGCTATTTACTCTTATGAATTCTCCAAATATTAGCTTTTATTTGAAAAAATCATCAGATTCATACTCTACCTATTACTTTTTGAGTGAATGTCATATTTCCACCTTTTGAAAATCACTATGAAAATACTTTTACTTTTGGCGGTACCATGGGCCCAGCATCTAAATATGATGTTATCATAGCATGTAGAACACATTTGATTAGAAATTTCAGAATGGAAAAATTCTGACAATGTGG
Source organism: Acholoe squamosa (assembly GCA_949317995.1). Taxonomy (NCBI): domain Eukaryota; kingdom Metazoa; phylum Annelida; class Polychaeta; order Phyllodocida; family Polynoidae; genus Acholoe; species Acholoe squamosa. The sequence continues at coordinate 6,249,017 of OX439051.1, read as the reverse complement.
CATGCCACTTAAATGAACAAAGGGCCGAGGGGTTATAAAGCCTAAGAGTAAATTAAAAAAAGAGTGTTGAGCTATTCAAAACTATGGGAAAAAAAGAATAATTTTACATCTGTACCCAAGCCCTATAAAAATGGTTTGTATATTAGGAGGTAGATCCTACAATTAACCCGTTTCTGTGATGGTAGCATTATTAAGATGAAACAGCTATTTGACAGGTGATTGTGGGTTGTTTTGAAATAGACCCGATTGTGGGTTGTTTTGAAATAGACCCCAGTATTCGGCTACTTACCTGTACTTAAACTTGTCGATATAAGCTGACATATGGAGGGGTTGGTTGGCGCAGCAGTAGATCAGTTTGTGATTCTTAGGTAGAAGATCTATATCATGAATTATACCATGATTTCTGGGTTACACAGTGCTTTTTGGTGGCTATTCCCATCCACATATTGAACAAGTAACCAATGGATAATTCATGACGAGTGTGTGTTAGTGAAGGATAATGACACCAGGCTGTAGGCCGAGTGTTATTAGCCTTGCTAACACACACAAGTCATGAATTATCCATTGACTACTTATTTTATACCACGAAACCAATAAATAATCAATAGAATACCAATAATTTCAAGTTGAAAACAAAAATTATTCCCCCTCCCCGGGACTCGATGCCAGCCATTGTGTGTACACGATTGGTACATACACATCGGTGCCCGGCAGCGGACAGCGACAGCCCCGGTCTCGGCTTGGCTTGCTTTGAATGCGTCTCGCCTTTATGTTTGTGTATTATACACCTCCTCGCCCGGCAGCGGACAGCGACAGCGCAAAAGGCGAAATATAGTGTTTGTACACGATAGGTACATACAGTGATATACCTCGTCGCCCTGCAGCGGACAGCGACAGCGCACACGGCGAAAAAAGATGCACCCGGACCGGGGCTCGAACCGCGTACCTCACGCGGCTGAGCACAAGGCGCTAACCGCTAGACCACCGCGTTTCCCATTTCGGCGCCCGGCAGCCGTTGGTTAGGTACTGTGCACGACTGGCCTGGTTATGGATCAAGGTGCTGGACACGTTCACACTACACTATCACTGGTTGGCTTTATATCATAGAGACACGGTTCTAACCAAGGTTCTCTCGTCAGTCCCTGTGGCGCAGTGCATAGGGAGTTGGATTTGGGATGTGAGACTGCAGGTTCGATCCCTACACTGGCCTGGAGTATTTCGTGGGTTTTAACATGTAACATATGACATGGAAGGATATGTAAGGTGCTGGTTATCCATGGATAACGGCACCAGGTGCCTGTTATCCACGAAATATTCCAGGCCAGGGTAGGGATCGAACCTGCAGTCTCACATCCCAAATCCAACTCCCTATGCAGTGTGCCACAGGGATTGACGAGAGGTGGTTGGCTAGAACTAAACCAAACAAAGGAGGCCTAACCGGGCACCGACGCGTGTGTACCGATCATTTATACATAACCAAAGGACGCGTTCAAATCAATCCAAGCCGAGACGGCCGCTGAAGGAGGAGACGCGGTGGTCTAGCAGTTAGCCGTGAGAGGTCCGCAGATCGAATCCCGGCCCAGACGCATCTTTTATCGCCGTGTGCACTGTCGCTGTCCGCTGCCGGGTGAGAGGGTGTATTTTACACACAAACATAACAGCGAGACGCATCTTTTTTTGCCGCGTGCGCTTTTGCTGTTTGCTGCCGGGCGAGGAGGTGTGTTCAGTACACAAACATAACAGCGAGACGCATTGAAATCTTTAGCCGTGTGCCGCTGTCAGTTCAAGCCGAGACGGCCGCTGTCGCTGTCTGCTGCCGGGCAAGGAGGTGTATGTACCTGTGTACACACACTATGGCTGGCTTCGAGTCCCGAGGAGGGGGAATGATTTTTGTTTTCAACTTGAATTTATTGGTATTCTATTGATTATTTATTGGTTTCTTGGTATAAAATAAGTAGTCAATGGATAAACTTGTGTGTGTTAGCAAAGGCTAATAATACTCCGCCTACGGCCTCGTGTCATTATCCTTCTCTAACACACACTTGTCATGAATTATCCATTGGTTACTTGTTCAATATGAAGCACGAGTAGTCGTAGTCCTTCTTTGCCTCCACAAAACCAATATTAAATAGCTTTGCTCTGTTAAACTCATCTTCTCCAGCCTGAAATTACAACAGGTAATATGTTAGCCTACTTTATAGCTAACATTATTCAGTTGGTCCTAGGTCCACTGCATTAGCACTGCCCAATATATAATAATACTGAATTCCAATAGGAAGAGTTACCTCTTATCGCCAATGGTATACAACATTCTCTCTAAGAAGATGGTCATGAATTTGAATGCTAGAGTTCTGTGTATGTATATATATCTTGACACCCAGAGTTCTGTTACTGTAAAGGCCATCCACAAATGACGTCATGCTGGAGGAGGGAGGGAGCATCAGGCCCGGCATAACAGGACTGATTATTCATCAGCATTGCAAAATTGTCAAAAAAGAAACATAACTTCATTCCTGTTCTACATCAGTGAGTTCTATGACTTAAATTCTGGATCTTGAGCCTGTGACTGTAGGAATGACTTACTAACCTATTCTACAACGTAAATTCTTGATCTTGAGTCTGTGATGTAGGAATGACTTACTAACCTGTTCTATGACATAAATTCTTGTGCTTGAGTTCTGAGACTGAAGGAAAAACATACTAACCTGTTTTATGACGTAAATTCTGGCCTCCGAGTTCTGCGACTGTAGGAAAGAGTTCATATAGTTGATGAAGATGTTGAGGTGGATCTGCCAGTCCCTGTTACACACGATTATCGCCACATCCAGGTTTGACAATCCTACAAGAGAAGGGGATTATTTCATGAGCAAAGCAAGAAGAGTTTGGTATCAAATGCTAATTGTCTAAGGAATGCTGTCATACGCTCCTGCTTCTCCCTTATAGAAATGCATAGTTCAGTGAGTATGCCAAAATCTTTTTTATTAACACAAAGGCTATGAAAATACCTCAACATGAAAATAGGGTGGTCTTTTCTTTTAAGGGTTAAAGGGTGGACACTAAATAGACAAAGGATCACGAGTGTTTGGTCTGACTGAGGGTTATCTCACGAGCTGAGCCAATTAAGTGAGATAACTCTAGGTCAGACCCAGAAGAAGTGAACCTTTGTATTTATCTCAAGTTAAATACAAAAGCTCCATAGATTTAACCAAGAACCCTCATATCACATTCCCCCCAGTGTGATAACCCTACCGTGTATCACACTGCCAGGTAGATCATCCTAAATGGTCACAAAACTGATGATCGAATCATTTCTAATGTATAATAAATGAAATTTTGTATATAGGTATAGCCGAGGGCATCAAAAGCCTAACACATGAAACACTTATGGTTAATGGCCGTGTGTCATGGAAGCAGTGCATATCCGAACTTGAATTAAAAAAAAAAATCATTTTAATTTTATTTTCAAAACATCTGAAGTTTTTGTTTGTTTGTTTAGTTTTACGTGTGGGGGCCCATCGAGGAACATCTGAGGTTAGTCTTGTTGTGCTGAGATGGGTCAAGTGATAAGACATGAAAAATTTTCTGGGAATTAGTATATTAATTATTCTCAAAGATTTGCTATTGCTGAATAAAAAAACTTTAAAACTAAAAATCACTTTGGCTGACAAGTATCAGTCACTGATCAGGTCACTGACCAGACCTTTGACAGGTCGGACCACACAGCTCCTGGGTATATACATTTAAAAAGTAATATATGCATCATATGGTCATTTCAATATTACAAACCTTCATTTTCTGAATGTTTGTCTAGTGTTGTAGTGTTTTACCCCTTATATTCTAATCAAATCCTTAGATAGAAAACAAATCAGGTTCCAGTTAAAACTTTATTGTCAACAACGCACTAGGCACCAGCCATTCTCGATGACAGTTAAAGGCAGTAGTGTGTTCAACCACTAACAATTCGACACTAGTCAACTAGCTCAGTCTACTAGTGCCTGGTAAAAGCAATCAACATATACCTCCTCTGTGTAGAAGCACAGAAGAGTATCTAACACATGGTAGTCGGGCAGCCGATCAGCATCTTGTAGGATGGTCTGTCACGACTGGACTGACCTTGAGAGAGGCCGTAAAACAGCCCACGTGAACCTAAGGTGACGTGGCACTGGACTCCAGTGCCTCCAGGTGTGGGGTAAGGTGTTCTCGACGTCACGAATGGGGAGCCCCGACATATATCGAAGCTCTCCGAAAGCGACTCTCAACCACCACAGTGTTAAAAACATTGGTTTGACATAAGAAAAAGATCTTTTTTTTACCCAAGTCTTTTCAATTGCTGGTGGAATTGGTCTATTGTGATGTCATAGAAGACACAAAAGAAGCTCCCTTATACAAGTAGATGTACTCAAAAGTAAGCCCGATGCTTTTTATTCAATATAAAGTCTCATTTTTATTTTTATTTTCAAAACATCTGAAATTTTTGTTTGTTTGTTTAGTTTTATGTCTGGGGGCCCATCGAGGAACATCTGAGGTTGGTCCTGTTGTGCTGAGATGGGTCAAGTGATTAAACATGAAAAATTTCTGGGAATTAGTATCTTGATTATTCTCAAAGATTTGCTATTGCTAAATAAAAAAAAAAAAACTTTAAAACTAAAAATCACTTTGGCTGACAAGTATCAGTCACTGACCAGGTCACTGACCAGACCTTTGACAGGTCAGAGCAAACAGACTATGTTTAGAATGAAGCAAGTTACATGTGTCATTGTGTGTTTATTTCTGGCTGTTTTATATATAGCAGGAGGGATATGGTGCAGCGGGCGAGGTCAACTCTAAATTACCCTCTCTTTCTCAGGTTAGCATATCGCTGTAACTGTCTACAAGGGCAGCAAAGTGCATTAGGTGCATTGGTTGTCACGATGCACTGATGCCAGAAGTGCTATTTATATATATATATACCCAATGAAGTTGATGCACTCCCTGAGGAGACAGCTTTATGGAGCCATGCATTAATGGCGCATTATTTACTTGCATCAGCTCCTGGGTATATACATTTAAAAAGTAATACATGCATCATATGGTCATTTCAATATTACAAACTTTCATTTTCTGAATGTTTTTTTAGTGTTGTAGTGTTTTATCCCTTCAATTCCTATCGAATCCTTAGATAGAAAACGAAGAACAACTATTCAGGTTCCAGTTAAAACTTTATTGTCAACAACGCACTAGGCACCAGCCGTTCTCAATGACAGTTACAGGCAGTAGTGTGTTCAACCACTAACAATTTGACACTAGTCAACTAGTGCCTGGTAAAAGCAATCAACATATACCTCCTCTGTGTAGAAGCACAGTTCTAAGAGTATCTAACACATGGTAGTTGGGCAGCCGATCACCATTTTGTAGGATGGTCTGTCACGACTGGACTGACCTTGAGGAAGGCCGTAAAACAGCCTACGTGAACCTATGGTGACATGGCACTGGACTCCAGTGCCTCCAGGCATGGGGGAAGGTGTTTTCGACATCGTGAATGGGGAGCCCCGACATGTATCGAAGCTCTCCGGAAGCGACTCGCGACCACCACAATGTTAAAAACATTGGTTTGACATAAGAAAAAGATCTTTTTTTTTTGCCCAAGTCTTTTCAACATGTTTGTGTTTAACCTGTCAAAGTAAAAGACCAGCCTATTTTCATGATGTCATCTTTTGGTAGACTTTATATGATAAAAAGATACAGGCTTACTTATGATCATATCTGCTATCATAAGGGAGAACAAAGAGCTTCTTTGGTGTCTTCTATGATGTCACAACAGACCAAATGCATCAATTGCTGGTGGAATCAGTCTATTGTGAAGTCATAGAAGACACCAAAGAAGCTCCCTTATACAAGTAGATGTACTCAAAAGTAAGCCAAATGCTTTTTATTCAATATAAAGTCTACCAAAAGAAGGCATTATGAAAATAGACTGGTCTTTTCCTTTAAGGGCCCTAATGCATCATGCCTGTTTGTTGGCACGATGCACCAATTAATGAGGTGCTGGTTAGTCTGCTCATTGCAGGTTGTCCTTAGGAAGTGATTATTTACAGCGGGTATATATTTTTTTAAAGGGCCACTTAAATATTTCTGACCCCTCTGAAGGGAGGGCATTTTTGCACACATGCCGAAATACCCCTGCCCAGTAGTTAAAGAGGGGCTAGCATGGCTAAGACGTACCCGCTTTAGCAAGTCACGTGACCACCTATTGACCAATCAGGTCATAAACTGGAAAGTAAAAATCCCAGAAATTAGGGTATAAATTGATGAAATGCGCAAGAACCCCTTGGATATAGCTTTTATGAAAAGAAGTCCTTGCTCATTTAGCGAAAACTTTAGTTGAAGATATCAGAAAATATCACCCCATTTATCCATAGAATTTAAAAACATCCAAGGGAAGCAGGGTCCTGGGAAAAGGGCCTCTTTTGGGGAGAGAGGAGAGAAAAAGTGGCTTGGAGTCTTTTTGGGGTAATACATACTGATTTCAAATTCTATTTTGCCCTATTTATGATAGTACACAATAGTGCGTAAGGGCTAAACTCTTAGTATATAATTATAGGTGATACACATCAAATGCCACCCCTTATAACCATAGAAAGTTAAAAACATCCAAGGGAAGTAGGATCCCGGGAAAAGGGCCTCTTTTGGGGGGAGAGGAGAGAAAAAGTGGCTCGGAGTCTTTTTGGGGTAATACATACTGATTTCAAATTCTATTTTGCCCTGTTTATAAGGGTGCACAAAGGGGCAAGGGATTAGCCCCTTCCCTACCAATATCATACTACGAGAATAGCCTTCTCCATCCCCTGGTGCCCTGGAGTTTAACCCCCTACTTCCCACAGAGAGGTAAAATATGTGACCTTTCAAGGCAAGGGGGAGGAAGGAAGAAAGTGAAAAAAGTCACATTCATATGGTGCTGCCACCTTGTGGTTTCCATAAATGATAAAATTAGAATGCATATATTAACTTTATGAGATTTCCCTTTAAACAACAATTGTCATGGGTACTTGTTATGTTCCAGTTCTTCAAAAATGCAACCGGGCTTGGAGAATTAAAAAAAACTGCAGGACCAAATGTCCTGCATGGTGAAAAACTTTTCACAAAGACTGGCTTAGGGTGGATCGATAAGAATGTATGCCACAGTCATTTAGTTCTGTCTATAACTTGGTTATAAGGGCCACTCAGTCCTATGGCATATACACTCATTTCACTAAGCTAGTACACTTCCCATCCACTAGGGGCACAGTGTGTCTACAGGGGCAAGCCTGGACTCCACCCCCCGGCTCCCATAGGCTTACTACAGGAAAAAAGACACCTCTCACAATCATGCCATTTTGTCAGAGAAGATATGCTCTGATCTCTGAGAAAAACTAGATACACAGAGAGAAAATGTTGGCATACCTGTAATAGTGATATCTCCGGGATATTTTCATGTCATAAAGTGTTATTTAGACTTTTACATGACTTTACATGAGTTGAAAAGTGACTAGGGGGCAGAATGGGGGTGTAAAGTAAGGACATCTAACTCAATAAAACCTACTTAGGCTACCAGATGGGCAGTCACTAATTAGATTAGCAGGCCTCTATCTTACTCATAACCATATGTACATGGGTTGAGTTTAACTACACTGTTGACATCAGTCTAATTAAAATGCACTTTTGTCAGGGCATAGTAGGCTGTTACTCATCAAAGGACCTGCCCCTTTCTGCTACAGATTTTCACTGCCACCAATGACCAAAGTCTGCCCCTGTAGACCAGGGGAATTTTGAAGACTGACACTAGCGCCCTCTGTAGTATAGGCTTGATGAACTGAGTGTATTGTAATGACCCATTTAAATACCCGGGCATTTATCTATTTGAATACCCCCAGCCCTTATTCAAGACAGGCGCTTATTTGAATACTGTTTTCAGTGCTTAAGATTGATTTCAATACCCCTGTACCCCGGTGCTCATTCGAGGCCGGCGCTTATTTGAGACCCCTGAGCTTGAATGGGCCACTACGGTAGCTAAGAGGGTTAGCATGAATATTTGATCAAGTTTTGATGCATCCCTAAGATCTTAGCATGCTGTCCATTAGGGGTTAACATGAAACCTTGAGAAATCATGCCAATGCATGATTAGTTAGTCAGAGTATGACATATACTGTAACCCTTTAAAGGCTGCCCAGGCAGGAGAGCATCATGCCCATTGGTCGTCATGATGGACCAATGAAATGCTGGCAAGCAGTCTTGCCAGCACTTCATTGAAGCATCATGCCGACCCTAGGGGGTGGACACATATATTCCCAGATGGTCGGCATGATGCTCAAATAAAGTGGTGGGGAGCAGTCTCGCCAGCACTTCATCAGTACATCATGTCCACCAATGGACATGATACACTCCTGCATCAGCGGCCTTTAAAGGGTTAAGTATCATGTATATACTTTCATGAGATCAGCATCATAGAGATACAGGATGTATAACATGTAAAAGGATGTGGAAGCTGACCATGAAGGTCCCCACTCTGTCTGCTACTGTTACACTGCAAAAATGGTGTTTAGATTTTAAACATGTTTAGGTCTAAACACGTTTAAAATCTAAACATATAGGTCAGTTAGGTGTCTCATCGACTACACATTTAGGAAATGAACACTTTTATTCTAATTACATAAACATTTACGCTAAACATGTTTAGATGTTTAGAGTTGAAACAGTTGAATAATAGGTGTTTAGATTTAAACATCAATATGTTTAGATACTTGGATGTTGAATCCACACCAGGTAGCAGCACTACCTTTGAATGGACTATCTGCACATAGTTATAATCAATTGTTGTGACAAATGTCCCCAAATCCCATGTTTATCATGGTTTCATTTTATTGAATGTCATGTGAATAGAAAGGGCAATAGAAAATTGACTAGATTCACCTTATGCCACCATCATTAGCATTAAATAATCAATAAGCTCCATGCCTGACACCTATTTGATGTTATTCTGGAATAGATAAGACAATGTCCTTCCTGCCAAGCTGTTGTACTTTCTCAAGTCTCTCATTCTAATGCAGTGTGTAATACATGTACATGTATATAGCTGTGGCTGACATCTTTGGAGACTTTGACAAGTAAATACCTGCTGATCACCCCCCCCCCCAGTAAATGAGAAAACAAACAAAATATATCTCTTTTTTTAATGCATACATGTCTGCAAACCTTAACCCTCCATCAAATCATTAAATCATCTAAACACAGAAATTCATAAACACCTAAACAAAAAAATTCATAGATATCTAAACACAAAGTTTTAACCTAAACACTTACATTTCTAAACACTTGAGCTAACCATATTGTTTGGCTAAACATGTTTAGGAAGTTAATGTGATTACAAAAACGTTGCAAGAATATGTTTAGAATTGTGTTTAGGATCTAAATACCATTTTTGCAGTGTATACTAGTATCATGGGGGACTACTTTCTGATGCTTGTTCCTGACAGAACAAAACAGTCGGCAGGTACACTGAAAACATGGAAGATCCGAAACTAGTCAGCGGTGACCACTTTAGGTCCTCAAGTTGACGATACCTAAAACTACAACTTTAGGTAGTCAAAATGACAACTTTAGGTCATATTCCTGACGACCCGAGTCATCAGTATGATGACTCTGTACTGTCAGTATTGTCATACTGATGACTCGGGTTGTCAGGATGACAACCTAAAGTCATCATTTTGACTACCTAAAGTTGTAGTTTTAGGTATCGTCAACTTGAGGACCTAAAGTGGTCACAGCTGACTAGTTTCGGATCTTCCATGTTTTCAGTGTACTGGCATGTATGAATACAACCATTTATCAAGAATAGTATAGGTTCCCTAGGATATGTTACTCCATAGAGTCCTATAGTGCAAGCCACCCCCCTCTACCCCCCCTTCAAAGTACACTGCAAAAATGGTATTTAGATCCTAAACACAATTCTAAACATATTCTTGCAACGTTTTTGTAATCACATTAACTTCCTAAACATGTTTAGCCAAACAATATGGTTAGCTCAAGTGTTTAGAAATGTAAGTGTTTAGGTTAAAACTTTGTGTTGAGATATCTATGAATTTTTTTTGTTTAGGTGTTTATGAATTTCTGTGTTTAGATGATTTAATGATTTGATGGAGGGTTAAGGTTTGCAGACATGTATGCATTAAAAAAAGAGATATATTTTGTTTGTTTTCTCATTTACTGGGGGGGGGGTGATCAGCAGGTATTTACTTGTCAAAGTCTCCAAAGATGTCAGCCACAGCTATATACATGTACATGTATTACACACTGCATTAGAATGAGAGACTTGAGAAAGTACAACAGCTTGGCAGGAAGGACATTGTCTTATCTATTCCAGAATAACATCAAATAGGTGTCAGGCATGGAGCTTATTGATTATTCAATGCTAATGATGGTGGCATAAGGTGAATCTAGTCAATTTTCTATTGCCCTTTCTATTCACATGACATTCAATAAAATGAAACCATGATAAACATAGGATTTGGGGACATTTGTCACAACAATTGATTATAACTATGTGCAGATAGTCCATTCAAAGGTAGTGCTGCTACCTGGTGTGGATTCAACATCCAAGTATCTAAACATATTGATGTTTAAATCTAAACACCTATTATTCAACTGTTTCAACTCTAAACATCTAAACATGCTTAGCGTAAATGTTTATGTAATTAGAATAAAAGTGTTCATTTCCTAAATCTGTAGTCGATGAGACACCTAACTGACCTATATGTTTAGATTTTAAACGTGTTAAGACCTAAACATGTTTAAAATCTAAACACCATTTTTGCAGTGTAGGCTCCCTTTTGTGTTCAGTATTGAGTCCTATGTAGGATAAGGGGGTTTATAGAGATGTCAGGAATCTTTATCAGAGTGATATCAAATGGAAACAAGGGGCCACCTATACCAGAAAATCCTGCTGAATCCAAATTTGTGGTCTTGATTCTCAAAATTTGGCCAAAGGTACCTAAAAATGAGGTTTGATGATGAGAATATTTTAAAAATGTACAAAAGTTATATTGAAAATGATTGGAACTTTTTATAGATGCAACATGCTAATCAAAGTCAGTACCTCAATCTACATATCCCAATGTTTGCCTATCTCAACCTGACAAGTCCTCTGTTTGCGTATGGCTCTACCTCTCCCACATACTGCCTATCCCTTAGTCTGCCTATCACTCATATGACCTATCCCCTGAAACATCTAGAGTTTAATTAGGTTTTCCCTCACATGGCTTAAAGGATTAAAGTTTACCCCTCACCTTTGTACCTAATTTTCTCTGTACATTCTTACCATTAGTCTACCTATCTTCAATCTGCCTATCATTCACTTTACCTATCCCTCATGGTGACTATCCCCCAAATCTGCACATCCCTCATATTTGACTGGCACATCTGTGATATTACCTAGCACCAATGTATCTTTTGAATATGCTCACCTTACAAGGTACCCTCTGTACCTATCTCTTAAACTGTTTATTACCTATCCTCCTTGCTACCCATCCTCTTCAATACCTATCCCTCAAGCTCACTTTATAGCTTTCCTGCCTATCACAGCTTGATCAGCTGGGATAGCTCACATCCAACATTTGTTATGATCTCTTAGTCAACCTATCCCATAAAGAACAAATCCAACAGTCTACCTCAAGCATACATCTACTGATCACTCATGCTATATATCCTTGAGGTTACCTATCCTTCAGGCTGCCTATCCTTCATGGTATATAGCCCTCTGCCTACCTAACCAGCTATCTATGTATCTCTCACCTTGTATGCTATTCTTTCTACCTTTATAGTAGCTCTTAAAGTCTATGCCTTGTGAAATATACCTATCGCTCATTGTACCTATCCTCAAGTCTGCATATCACTCATGTTTACCTTACATATCCCTCAGGCCATTGAATTATCATGCTTTTCTAACTTCCTATCCTACATGTATGTTGTTTATTCCCCTCTTCCTATCCTTCATGCTGCATATCGTTCATGCTATCCCACTTGACAAGTTAAAAAACTGAGGGCTATATACCATGAAGGATAGGCAGCCTGAAGGATAGGTAACCTCAATAATATATATCATGAGCAATAGGTAGAAGTATGTGTGAGGTAGACTGTTAAATTTGTTCCTTAGGGGATAGGTTGACTAAGAGATCAAAATGAAGGTTGGTTGTGAGCTATCCCAGCTGATCAAGTTGTGATAGGTAGGAAAGCTATAAAGTGAGCTTGAGGGATAGGTATTGAAGAGGATGGGTAGCAAGGAGGATAGGTAATAAACAGTTTAAGAGATAGGTACAGAGGGTACCTTGTAAGGTGAGCATATTCAAAAGATACATTGGTGCTAGGTAATATCACAGATGTGCCAGTCAAACATGAGGGATGTGAAGAGTAGGGGGATAGTCACCATGAGGGATAGGTAAAGTGAATGATAGGCAGATTGAGGATAGGTAGACTAATGGTAAGAATGTACAGAGAAAATTAGGTACAAAGGTGAGGGGTAAACTTTAATCCTTTAAGCCATTTGAGAGAAAACCTAATTAAACTCTAGATGTTTCAAGGGATAGGTAGTATGAGTGATAGGTAGACTAAGGGACAGGCAGTATGTGGGAGAGGCAGAGCCATACACAGGTAGAGTACTTGTCAGGTTGAGATAGGCACACATTAGGATATGTAGATTCAGGTATTGAATTTCATTAGCATATTGCATCTGTAAATAGTTCCAATCATTTTCAATATAACTTTTGTACATTTTTAAAATATTCTCATCATCAAACCTCCTTTTTAAGTACCTTTGGTCAAATTTTGAGAATCAAGATCACAAATTCTGGATTCAGCAGGATTTTCTGGTATAGGTGGCCCCTTGTTTCCATTTGATATCACTCTGATAAAGATTCCTGACATCTCTATAAACCCCCTTATCCTACATAGGACTCAATACTGAACACAAAAGGGAGCCTACTTTGAAGGGGGGGTAGAGGGGGGGGCTGTTACACTGTGTCCATAGGTAAAGCTCTGAGTTTCACCTCCTATCTATTGAAGCTTCTTGCATTTATGGTGAAAATGGTGGCCTACAACAATGAGAGGGCTAATGTTCCCATTAGAAAATAAACCAAAAAAGAAGAATAAGAGCCCTGCTCTCAGCCTCTAAAGAGAGGCTCTCCTCACTCAGGCACTAACTGGAGGCACCAATTCATGTACAATATGTGGGGATATTGGTAATGAATTGATACTGTATATATAGAGACAGATATTATAGCAGTAAATTGTATCCTTCCATGGGGGAAGCTATAGAACATTGGACTTATTTATGTACATTGCATATTGATTGTGATAGGATTTATACCATGTACATGGACAGCTAGTCTAAAACTGAATTATATCCACTGATGGAATAGTGGTAAAGGTGACTTAAATTGGAGACCTGCTCTCAACAGTCACTCCTTGCACAGGGACACACACAAAACAGGAGGAGTTGAGTTATGTACACCATGTACATGTGGATAATTATTGTTAAATTATTGACACTACATGTATATATAGAGAGCTATTGTAGCACTGAATTGTATCTTTTTGTGGAGGAGGCCATTGATGGAGCACTGTTAAAAGTGACTTAGGGGGCAGACCTGCTCTCTGCAGTTACACTTCACTCAGGGAAAAACGCACAACAAAAGGGCCTATTCTTGTACACCATATTATGTGGATATTGTTACAGGATTGATACCATATATATAGACAGATATCCTAGCACTAAACTGTATCCTTTTGTGGGGAATGTCAGATGGAGTAGCGTTAAAAGTGACTTAAAGGGTAGACCTGTTCTCATCAGTTACTCTTTGCTCAGGGACACACACACACAACAGGAGGAGTTAATTCCTGTATGCCACATATGGAATTTGTTAAATTATTGATAATATACCTTAAAAAATTACTGTTGAATCTAAAAGGGATCTTTGTAAAACTGAACAGTAAAACCACCATTATTATATCAGGGAACCAGTGTAGTTTTTAAAAGAAGCCCCAGGTGTCAGTGTGGTTGTACTAGGAATCTCTGTGAAAATAACAACATCTCTGGCAACTTAGGGAGGGGGAGTTTGTCGTAATTTTGACGACTTTTTTTACAGTGTACATATGTAGTGCAGGGAAAATATGGTGTTTGGGCTTTCTGGGACTCAAACCAGGGACCCATAAACAATGCAGCTAATGCTCTACCACTGAGCTACAAGCTTCGCCTACCATCATCAACCCACCGACCACACCATGATTGGTATGATAGACAATAAAGGGCAGTGATTATCCAAAGACCCACCCCTAGAGGTGATTTACAGGAATTACTGCCCCTTCTCTCCTCCCCATCAGCTTCAACCACCACCTATTAGCACCAGGCATTCCCCCTCAACTGGATGTCCAGATCAAGCAGTGTCAGGGTTCTCCTGACTCCCTAGCAGATGTATCAGAACTGGATGGACGAGGTGTCATCTATATTAACCGGCTCAGCTCTTGATTCCTCAATCCATGGACTGTGGTTTTATGGTAGGAGCACAGAATTTCCGAGTCCTCAATCACCAGTGATTGCAGTAGGTAGGATGCCCAGATGTTCCATGATGTAGTGGATGGGGAAAGTTATAATTTGAGCTTCTCAGAAAATGAAGCTGATGATCTACAACTGAGCTACGGCCCTTCGCCTACCATCTTCAACTGGATCAGTATACTAGACATGAGGGGGCAGTGATTACCCATCCCTAGGGGCCAGTCACTGGGAACTACTGCCCCTACACATATAGAGACAGGTATTGTAGCACTAAATGGAACCCTTCATTGGAGTTATCAGTGGCAGATCCAGGATTTGAAAAAGAAGAGGGCACAGCTTGAAAAAGAAGGGGGCGCACCCTCTATTTTTGAGCAAATTCTGGTGTGCAAAATATGCAATTAAACTCTTAAGTAATGGGGAAAAGGGGGTGCAACCCACTCCTCTAAATCCGCCACTGACTGAGTAGGTCACTGATAAAGTAGTGTGGACATGAAAGGACATTCATACAGAAAATATGTACTCAAAATCTAGATAGGTCTACGAGTAATAAAGTGGGATCACAGTGGTTTACATTGATATATGATATCACTGACACCAGGAACTGTAAAACTTTGTACCAGTGGAACTTGATGCCATAATCTAAGACAGTTCTGAGTCTTTATCCCTCCTGGTATAATTGTGCTAGCATGACAATACAACATCTCAAACTCTAATTACACAGCTACAGTATCAGGAATACCAAGTCGAATAAATCATTGGAACAGATGAAAATTGAGGTATGTGGAAATAATCCATAAACTCATATCACCACAATTACAGTAAAATTAGTGCATAAGGTGCGGCTTATACATGGGGATAAACCCTGCTCACACTTTCTTGCATAGTTTCTTTTGATTATCTTTGAGAACTTCTAACATGGAGCCGAAATTTTGTTATTTATATCAGAGGTAAAAGAAAAACATGTTTTCAAGTTTCTTAAGAGTAATTCCAAATCATTTTGTCAGTTATGTAGTCGAATCGCAATACTGTGATCCCCGCACACCAGCAAGCTAGGACTTTGTAGGAGTCTGAAGGGAATGTAAGCATGGGGGATAAACCTCTACTACAACTTATATAGCTAGCAGAAGTGTGCCCAATATAGGAGGTATAATCAAGAAGCTTCAATGGATAGGAGGTGAAACTCAGAGCTTTACCTATGGACACAGTGTAACAGCCCCCCCCCTCTACCCCCCCCCCTTAAAAGTAGGCTCCCTTTTGTGTTCAGTATTGAGTCCTATGTAGGATAAGGGGGTTTATAGAGATGTCAAGAATCTTTATCAGAGTGATATCAAATGGAAACAAGGGGCCACCTATACCAAAGAATCATGCTGAATCCAAAATGTGTGATCTTGATTCTCAAAATTTGACCAAAAGTATCTAAAAAGGAGGTTTGATGATGAGAATATTTTAAAAATGTACAAAAGTTATTTTGAAAATGATTGGAACTTTTTATAGATGCAACATGCTAATCAAAGTCAATACCTCAATCTGCATATCCCAATGTCTGCCTATCTCAACCTGACAAGTACTCTACCTGTGTATGGCTCTGCCTCTCCCACATACTGCCTATCCCTTAGTCTACCTATCACTCATAATACCTATCACTTGAAACATGTAGAGTTTAATTAGGTTTTCCCTCAAATGGCTTAAAGGATTAAAGTTTACCCCTCACCTTTGTACCTAATTTTCTCTGTACATTCTTACCATTAGTCTACCTATCCTCAATCTGCCTATCATTCACTTTACCTATCCCTCATGGTGACTATCCCCCAACTCTTCACATCAGGGCTATATACCATGAAGGATAGGCAGCCTGAAGGATAGGTAACCTCAAGGATATATAGCATGAGTGATCAGTAGATGTATGCTTGAGGTAGACTGTTTGATTTGTTCTTTAGGGGATAGGTTGACTAAGAGATCATAATGAAGGTTGGATGTGAGCTATCCTAGCTGATCAAGCAGTGATAGGTAGGAAAGCTATAAAGTGAGCTTGAGTGATAGGTATTAAAGAGGATGGGTAGCAAGGATGATAGGTAATAAACAGTTTAAGAGATAGACACAGAGGGTACCTTGTAAGGTGAGCATATTTAGGTGAGCCGTTTGGCCACGCTCCACCCCGAACCGACTGGTCACGGCACCAGTGTAATGGTTCGTATTGAGTATATGCTGGGTGGCTCTTTGGCTCGCTTAACGCTAGAGATTCCAACACAACACGAGTAGTTCGAGTTGGGCAAAGCCTGGAAACTTCCTACCTCGGGTAGGCCTTTATCATAGAGTAGAAACATGTCTGGACCGGACTAGGTCATAACCTCTATAGTCTGTATCCAGCAGCCTTTGTGATAACATATATGTAACCGGCTTCATATCATAGTTGGCGACAATTTGGGTTCATATATATGTAGCTAAAGGGAGTGCATTTAACCAGGCTAGAAAAAATTATGTTGACACCATGATAAAAAGGCAATATGTGACACCTATTGACCACTTGTTGGTGTTAGTCCCTCGATATATCCACTCGCCTGACAGCTCATGGATCTACATGTTGTATCTGGGACTAAAACCAATGTGTGCATCAATAGGTGATATATATTACCTAAATAGCCGGCAAAAACAAACTTCTGACCTCTAAACCAATTCTCTGGCTGTGATTCCCAGACCTTGGGCTCCATGCCAGCATTTACAGCATGTAAATTGGACTATTATAAAGGTGTGAAATGGTTATCAGGCAAATTTAAGCACTTTTATATCAAAATAACATGAAATAGATATAGAACTAAACCAGGCATACAGTTTAGGTACAGTGTGCCTCCCCCTTGGGCTGCACCCTCATGTGTGAGACCCACTGGATCGACCACAATGTATGCCATGGTCGTTTAGTTATGTGTTTATAATTATGGTAGTACAATGTAGTACTGACCCCACAAGGTACACACTCCTGCCTCCTGGAAGACCTATATACTATATCTATTTATTCTACCTATAACAACAAATCATATGGAATAAGAGCCTTCGAACTCGTATTCCCAGAACTTTGGGCTACATGCCAGCTTTTATTTTGAACCATTATTACGGTTTAAGGTGGATCACGCCCATTGACTAAGAGTAACTAAATCTCTGCCAAATTTTCGCCACAGGTTCCAAATCAAAGTCACTTTCTGATAATACTAAAAGAATAGAGGGGTCCCAAGCTACTTTTTAAGATATTAACACATGAATTCTACCATAGTATTGTATAGTATATACCATGATATGGCCTGAATGTCATTGTAGAGTAACTAAATAGTTGAATAACTTTCTCAGAATATACTATTCATTATTCTCTTTCAGGAAAATGTGTTCTAAATATAGGGTCCCAGGCATTTTTACACCTTTTTGGCCACTTCAAATAAAAAAAATAGATAATTAATCTATCCACATGGTATGTATTAATTCTGTACAGGCACTGCTACAGTTGACTAGGTGGCCTAACAAGTAGGACCGCCAGACTTCTAGTCAGAAGGCCATGGATTCGATCCTGAGAGATGTCATCTGATTTAGCTTTTATAGAGTAGTCCTGTATCAGGGTAATACCTGCATGTAAATCTGCGTACAGGACGTGTTTAGCATGGGAGTTACCCACCTTAAAACGTTTTGTTGATTTTTTTCTTAGAACTTTACAAATCCTGATGAATTAGATGCTTTAAAATATACAGTGTTTATAATCATCACACATCAGTATCTGTAGTCTTTGGAAGTTACAATGGCAAACAGGGCGGAAGTGAGACAGCACATGCACACATACCAAATAATGGTTAACATCCGGCTGATCATTTCCCGCGCCGCCTACTCCACTATTATATCCAAGAAAGCTACTTTCTTGGCACAAAATATACAATGTTTATAATTGCTTGGTGACATTTCTTTTCAGAACCAAAATGGTCCTAAGGTACTAATTATGTTATGGTCCTGAAAAAAAGAACTAGACCTACAGAATTATAAATCTGCAGGACCGGATGTCTTGCATGGTGCAAAACTTTCACAAAGACTGAGTATCGATCCCATAATGTTTGCATTAGATACCTGTACTAGACCTATATTAACTTATGACTGTGAATCAGAAACAAATAGCTAGATGTACATCAACTCCTCCATTAAATACACTACATACTTGATTAGTACTATCAATTATTGCTGCAAAAGTCTCGAAATAGGAGCACTTTGCCACTTCCTGTAGAATTTTCACATTCTTCACTAGGATTCGTCAATCCTTCAGTTATTACCTTCTTAAAAATTAAGCAGGATCTTGAATCACTTTTAAGAAGGTATTGCTATGACTTATTAAGAAATGGTCCAGTCCAGGGACTGGATGATCAAGGCTGATATTGATACCGTAGTGGCTTGTTGCGGCCAGGGATGAAATTAAACAGGTGGTGATAACAGGATTGACATGTCAATTTCCTTCATGCAGTGGCGGCAGCAAAGTGGGGATACATCCCCTACATTGTTCAGGGTGGAACAAAAAGTTAACATAGAAAATTACCAAAATTTTCCACCCACACACCTTTTTGCCTGCTCCAACACCATTGGTTCTAAAGGGATACTTTTATTTATTTCTGTAGCTATCACTTAAAGTGTTATTTGGTCCAGACTCAGCACATTATTTTCATAGTCTTAGGTGATTGCTGAATATGTGTTACCACAAATATATCTTGACATAACCCTGGGATTACATTCACAGATATATATTTTTTTTTTTCATATTCATACATGTTACAAATTTAATCCTTGAATGTGTGTATTGTATGTTAGGTATAATAGACAAAAAAACAATACCCAACACCGACATCCTACTTTATGACAATTCACCTAGTAATACTAGTGTAATGGTTCGTATACCCATTGCTTTTTGGCTCATTATCCTCAGAGTGTATTATATTATAGGTCGTTATCAATTCCATAAATTTGGCCAGCACTACCATCCCGGGGGGTTCTGCTAGGCCATTTTGAAATAGGCTCCCGTTTTTGGTGTAGATATGATCACTTTCAATGAGGATAGAAGATGCTATTCCCCAAGACTACAGAGGGGTTTTGTGGGAATGTGTGGGACATTAGGGTGATAATTCTGAAGAAGTTAGACCCATATATAAGGATTACTGAATAAGTCATATATCAAGTATATCAAGGAATCTGGAGGCTGCGTGCACGCAGACATTATCCACCCATCTCGTATTTTCCCATGAGAAAGGGGCCAGCCTGATAAATATATAATTGTCTGTACATTTCGGGAACACCTCATGCTACATGACCCGATTCCTTTAGGCAGAGTTTTGTGGTAGAACTCAAAAGGCACATTTCAAAACTTCAAAATCTTCTGGAATTATATTTCTATCCTGTCTAGAACCAAAGACATTTGGTGAGCAAAATAATGAGCCAAGAACAGTTAGACTCAGTTATTCTAGGGAGCATAACTGTGTTTGCTAGGAACCAGGCAAAGGGTCAAACTACATAGGCAATGTACTTGACAAAGTAACCTTTTTGCTGATTTCTCTTCTAATATTTCAATTAGAAAATAGTGCATTAAGTATGTGATGTAAATTTTGAATATCTTTCACATTCTGTAATGCATTTTGCTGAAAGTGGTCTAGATCTTTTCCGATAAGGGTTTTCACACTTTTTGCTAGTACATTTCCTATTTAATTTGACCCTTCATGAGGATTGTTATCAGTAGGCAGATAAGACTGATAAGGGCAGCACCAGTTGCTATGACGTCACTGCTGCTCCCAAGAATAGGAAATCGGAGTATATAATCATAGAAAACCATGTATACTTGATGCATGAATGGCCCACATGAATCATTGAATGGGGTTAGTTGAACCACCTCCAGATCCCACATATTATAATAAGCAGCCAGGCTGGCGGACATCATAAGAATATAACCCAAGGTAACTTATAGATGTGTATTCAGTCCAACAGTGGATGGGCTACCCTACTCTTTGTTAGTCAACCGTCAGTTGGCTGTAGTGGTCATGTTCCACAAATCTTAGTGCAGACTGAAAATAGCTCATGAGCTCATCATAACACAGCTTTGCCATGCTCACACTTGAAGAACCCACCTAGATGAGCTACAGTCTTGCTTCTTTTTATGACACATGTATGTTGCGGTGGAGTTGCGGCAACCTGCTGTGAATGCCATATGATATGTGTGTTGTAGTTGAAGTTTGAAAGTTTTATTGGCCATAAATTTATGACAGAGATATTGTTTAGATTACAGCCATTCAATAAATTATACAAAATATGAAGTATCGAGTGATACCTAATACCAAGAAATACAGTGAAACAAAGCAGATACAGAGATTGGTGAACCTCTCAGAGTGTGAATAAATGGTTTCCATGAGCATAAGACTTTGTTTGTCAATACAATCTTTGAGATATAATTCTTGATTTCATTGGATAATCATTGATACATGTATACTATGTACTTCTTTTAACAATATCAAATGGTGTTCCTTAAGGAAGATTCTCAACCAACATTTAAACTCACTAATATCTTTGGCCTTTTGACAGTGAGCATTTAACTGGTTCCAAATTAACATAGCCCAATAGAGGGGGCCATGCCTATATGATTCCACTTTAGGCATAGCCACACATAATTTCACTTTGCTGCTACTTTGTACGTCACGGCATGAGGGCAATACATTGCAGTCATGTTTTGATAGTTTAAACATCAGGTACAGTAGTAAATGAATCCATCTACCCAAGAGCTTCTCAAAACGACAGACATTATGCAAATCTGTAATCTGGATAGCAGGTGGATATCTAATATGCAGAGTTAGTCTAAGATAGTTATTCTGCTGCACTTGGAGGTGCTTAATCAAAGTCACAGGACCGGAGTCAGTCAATAGAATGCATTAAAAGCTTATAAGTTAGAATAACGTTTGTTGTCTTTAGCATTAAGCCAATGGTCAAGGAGTACACTGAATTAAGATCACTCACATATAGTATCATATTTTTTGAAGATTTAAAAAAAAAAAATTGAAGTTTAAAAAAAAATGATAATAATCTATCATAATATGATCACTTTTTTAAAGAAAAGACCACCCTTTTATATGCTGATTTATTTTGTTAGTCTTTGTGCTAGTAAACGTGACTGTATAGCACTGGTAGACTACAGCAAAATGCTTTTCATATCTTTCCTTAGATCTTAAATAACCCAGGAGAGTATTTCTAAATGAGATCATAATCTTGTGCACTTGAGTATTCTATTTATAAACATGTTTTACAACAGCCCCGAACATATTCAATGCAGCACCTGCTGCATTTGGTCAATTGTGACGTCATACAATTCAGAAGAAAGGCCTGCTGCCCTCCCTTATAATGGTGCATGTTTTGCTAAGTACGCCAAAATCTGGTTTGTTTGCACAAAAACTATCTTAATATCTCTAAATGAAAACAAATTGTCTCATTTATTGCAATCTTTAGCAGGCTTATCTCCATAAAGATAAGAGTCCTTTAAGGATAAATTGAATCGCAAATGCAGTAAATACACTCGAAAACGGTGGTGAGGGGGCACTTTGCCAGAGTACCGCCTCACTTCCATGATCAAGGTCTGTGCATAGCAAATAAAAGCACCAGATGGCAGCACTATTCCATTTACCTTCCTACCCCTACTATAGCATATGGATGGTTCGGAGGCAAGGTACTAGTATAAAGTGAAGTGAATCTCCCCTTCACCCTGTTGTTTGTGGTATGTTGTGTCGATTGTGATATACTTTGTAAATCTACCCCTTTTAAGAGTTTCTGCCTTTGGGGAAGCTTGTAGTATTATTTTGGGTTCATTTGTCCCTCTGGTAACCAGAGAAGGCTCGAAATAAATGAGTTTATTTTTACTTAATAATCTGCCAGTCTCAGATTCGACCAATATTTTTCAGGATATTGGCATAGCAGAGTATTGAAATAGGATACTGAGTAAAATGTGCAACTAAGTGGTAGTAATGCGGAACAAAATGTGGAGGAAAAAATGGGAAACACCAGTATGATATCATCTAGTCAAAGAGAAGGACTTTCTCTTTCTCAGGTTGCTATGTTGCAATCAAAATAGATCTGTTCTGTGTGTATATATATATATATATATATATATATATATATATATATATATATATATATATATAGGGGCAATTCTCTAGGTTCCTTCTCTTTAGGGTAGTTTCTGTTCATCTAAATGTTAGTTGTCAAGTAACCCTGGCCCACTGTATAACTATGGGATGGAAATCCCATGACCTGATAGGATATGCTTTATAAATGATTCTGGGCACAAACATGTGCCAGTGAAGGAATATTACTGTAACACCCCCCCCCCGTCATTCTTTGTGAAAAAGTGTTGGCCATTGGTTATAGATGACCAAATGGCTCCCAGGCCAACATGCAGGATTGGGACCTGGGCTCTATGTTTGTGTAATGCATCTATCTAATTAGTAGCATATAATGGCATTGTAAGGGCACAATGTGTATGTGACAGGGGAAAAGTTACAGGCTATGTTCATTACTGCCTTTGATATACGCACAGTGAAGTCATGTATGTTGATAGTAGTTATATCCAGGACCATGTCGTGTGTATTACTACCTACTATACACATGACTAGGGTACTTTATATGTTTGCCCTATCTCTTCTAACATCTACTGCCATGGATAATGGATAGCATGTCTGCCTCAGTATCATTTAGCAATAGTCATGCATATAGAAAGGGTAGTATACACACGACATGGTCGTGGCTATAATACCTGTTTATATGCACGACCTGGTCATGCATAAATCATTGGCTATGCCTCTTATATATACACATGGTCATGTGTATAAAACCTACAAATACACATGACCTGGTCATGCGTACATATCACTGGCCGTTAATTACTACTCCTCTAGAGATGGGTTATCTATAGGCAGATTGGGGAGGGAGGTTTGATGAATTCTCACAGACCAGCAAAATTGTATTCCCATAAGCAATATGGTAAGAGTTTTGAGAAAAAAGATAACTGAATAAGCAATTTGACTGCCCCCCAGAATTGTGAAATGACATAATGAGTGTATCTGAATCACCCATATTTAGTTTTCACCCCCAAAAATAAAACTGGCAATAAATGACTTACCCCTTAAAGGTGGGCTTGCATGGCCAAGACATAGCCGCGTTAGCAAGTGACGTGACTACCCCTTGACCAATCAGAGTGTTGCAAAATTTTCGCTGCATCCTGTGGAATTAATGTACGATCTTTGAACCGGTACCCATGTTGAAATTTGCCGTGCTAGCTCTCACCATAGTCACTGCCATACCCAGAGGTCATGTGTTGGTGACCTTGAGATATGTTACATGCAGATATATATCCTTATTTCCATAAGGTCAATGTTGTTTTAGGCTCTGTATGTTTGATGTATATGTAAGGGCAAAAGTAACCACATATCCTGATAGACATCATCTGATCTCTCCCGACTCATCTCAACCCGCTACAACTTAGTCAGGAATTTTACAAAACCTGACTCTTTCTGCCTATGTCTAACTAGCTTTAGGCATATTTTCACCAAATGTACAGTTTCTCAAAGAGCCATGTACTAATCGTATATCAGCAAGTAGTGCTTGACAGACAACGTTTAAGTAATACTATCAATACTATAATTTAGGACCACTCAATTGTATAACTGTTATGCCTTGGTTAACATTGTACTTACGATATCTGTCACTTCTTATCTTGCAACCTCAGGTGAATTATCTTGGTTGTAGTCTGGGAGGTGTACTTTGAAAAAGACCCTGTTAAATCTACCAGGGATCCTTGTTAGACTGAACACTGAACCACTTTAATTGTAAAGCAGGGTGCCACTTGGCAGTGTGGTGGTACAAGGAATCTCTGTGAAAAAAACAATGGATCTCTGGCAACTTTGGGACATGGAATCCTTTGTTATTTTGACGACATTTTTTGCAGTGTGGGTAGGGTTGTGTCGGGGATGCAGTGATGACACAGCCTGAATAGCCCCAACTGGGTCAGAATGATGCACAAATCTAGCCAAACGGTGGTGCATATATTGAGTCGGAATGATGCGCAAATCTAGCCAAACGGTGGTGCATACATTGAGTCGGAATGATGCGCAAATCTAGCCAAACGGTGGTGCATTTATTGAGTCGGAAGTAATGCGCAAATCTAGCCAAACGGTGGTGCATATATTGAGTTGGAATGATGCGCAAATCTAGCCAAACGGTGGTGCATTTATTGAGTCGGAATAATGCGCAAATCTAGCCAAATGGTGGTGCATATATTGAGTCGGAATGATGCATCAATCTAGCCAACCATGCAGTGATGCACAGGGTCGTCATGGTATATAAATACAGCCCTGCGGACATACATCACCAGCTTTGCTAGACCAGTCCTTATACAGTCATCAGAATCTGTGGTAGAATCGGCAACACATACAATTAAAGACAACTCCGTCCCTGCCATACAGGAATGTATTTCCATCTGTAGACTCCCCCTACACAAAGGGACCAGATAGGGTACATAAACCATTTATCAACATTTGCATACAATCTCATCCTTAAGGACTTACCTAGTCACCCATTAGATTTAGCATGGGCTAGAAGATATTTCGTCTCTATGGTTTTAGCACTGATTGCCTGATCAGAGTGGTCCGCCATTTTTAATATCAATTTCACATTCTCCAATCACAAAACATAGCCACAATAAGATTGTCTCTCTCTGATCCATTAAATCTTACAAGGCTATTTTGTCAAGGCATACTGGAATTGTGTGTACTTAGGACCTATTGGAAACATAACATATCTTATTGATATTAAGTATATTTCATAGGAATAATATTGCTCAAACTTTGAAACCTCACCTTAAGACAGAGAAGGTGATGTTTATGCACCTGAAGTCAGTGTTCACTGTATTGATTCAAACTGTTTACCATATATTCTCCACAAAATGATGGAAAACAAGGAGAAAAACAATGTGTGTTTCAACCTCCATATATACAAGTTGGAATAGCCCCTTTATTTCCTTTGTAACAATAGGTGTTTTGCTTTTCTATTAACACTAATCTGCAACATCAACCACTATTATGTAATGAACTACTTTATGTCATGGCTGATATTAACGTCACTATAGATTAGTACTAGAACCGCCTTATTCAATGGATGGGAAATTGAATACAACGTCTTCGTATTCAATGGCTGTCCGCCATCTTAGATTTTGAACAGATCTGAGCTGTTTTTCTTTATTTAAAGGCAAAATAACCCCCTAGACCATAACATAAATGCAAATGTCCATTCCAGGGAATAAATTTGCATCGTATTCACCGAGTTGAGGCTGTCCGTATTTAACGACGCCTTATAGGCGGAGTTGAATGCGGACATGCCTCACCGAGGCATAGACATTTGCTTATATATTTCTCTCTGTGTATGTATTACTTGTTGATGGTACACAGGGATGTATTATTGTAATTCGAACAAATGGAACAATCACTAGGACATAAACTGAACTGCTTTACAAGAGGTTAAATCGGTATTTGACACTTTAGACAAAACTTACATATCAAGTTTTCAACTATGATAAATACATAATGTGGATGTACTACCCTGTTGATAGAGTTTGATTCATACATCTACTCTGGAACATCTACTCTTGGCCTATATGGTGTCTGAAATGAGGTGAAATTGGTGTCCGACTTAAGGTGAAAATACAGAGGTTGTTTGAAATGAATGTATAGACAAAGATATTGAAATTTTTTCTGTATTTCTTTGAATATGCAGTAAGCATAGATGTATATGCTGCCATGTATATGCCATAGTCATCGTGTAACTGTGATACTAAGTGCATGGCAAATGATTCTACACAATTTCTTTTTCACCTGACCTCATGAATTTTCCACAAAAATCATACAATACATGACAAGTTCACAATGTCAGAAACTAAGAAGGCAAATGATCCAGGTATGTCTTTTTATGTTCAGTGGTGAGGAAAACAGATCAATTAAGGATTTTTGTGCATTTGGAGTGTGAAAATAACTTGCTTTATTATGCAAACTAGGGGTATGCTGTCCAACTCAAGGTGGGTGTCCGTCTTAGGGTGAATCTACCCTTTGGGGTTTCCGACACTTTTTTTTCTATACATTTACTAAATAAAGATCATCAGACTGGCAAGAAAATGGGCCCAACTGCCGGAGTGGAACAAGCCCTTAACAAAGTACTATGTAAATTGGGTGCTGTAATAAGTTTATGACCACGCTTGTGACTTACACATTTCTATTTGTATTTTCAAGAAGATGTCTCTCTTTACAAGGAGAACAAGTTCCTTTAAAGGTAGGTTGGTTAAGGCAAATGTCTAGTTAAGACTGAAATTGAAAAGCATTAAGTGTCCTATATCTGTTATGCCAAGACTGCTGAGTATCTATAGTTAAGTTTCAAAGTTTCAGCTTTGAAGATCTTAACTGGACAATACACACTACAATCAACAAGACTACTGATTGGGGAGTGCATATAATCATGGGTTTGGTCTTGTATTTCATAATTTTCCTTTAGGAGACATTCTTGCATATACTGGTCACAACTCCGAAAAGACAATTTTCTTCTGGATAAAGTCAACTATTAACATCTGGGCTGGTCATGCTGGGTGGATTACTTTCTGGCTGGCAAAGTTTTTCTGATCCCCTCTATGAATATGGTTAAGGTTATTGTGATTGTCCCCTCCCTGCTAGGAACTGGACGTGGACCCCCCTGTACAACATATATCTGTGTAAACGAATGCTATCTGAAGTACTACACATACAGGCTGACCATCCAACCACTATTTGTTTAAATTAACGCTATCTGTAGAAACCTTTGCATCGCTTTTCCAAGAACACTGAATGGAGAATGCCAATTCCAAGTGAAGCTAATTGGCATTCTTTATTAAGTGTTCTAACACTCACCACAGCACACCACAGCCTGATTTATGACGTGTATCTTAGCGACAGTGCCATCTGCCAATCAGCACACATCTATTCAGCCATAGTAATAAGCCTGACTACTGGGCCTTTGGCCCTTCTGGGTCTTTGATCTCTTTATTATTTGTCAGAATTACCTCTTATTGCTGCAAATTTGGGTGACTCCTACTTTTATTTACACCAACGTAGCCTACAATGACTGTTCAGGTCAATGATTGCGATCAAACATCGCAGTCATCGCAGAGACAGTCCAGTTGAATCAAATTTGCAGTGCTTTTGAAGGTAAAGTTTAACAATTGAAAGTGAATTCACTTATTTGTATGTATTTTGTTCGTTGTCGTTGGTGACCCGGCTAGCTCCCCTCAACATTGTGACTTGATCTGGGGACTACTCTACGGGAGCTGTGGTTAAACGCGTAGTCTCCTCACGTGAAAATGGTCAAAATATGATTTGTCTGGTGTCATAAGAGGTCTTAGTATTCATGCCCTCCCTTGTCTTTCTTACCATCTTTGTGAGCTGTCTCTGGAATACAGACTTTTTTTTTATTTTACTTTTTTAACTATACATTGGGTGTCAGTCAGTCCCACAGCTTCATAGGGACAACCAGTTTTTACAAACAAGCTAAGTCACAATGCTTTAGCCCATATGAATACTTTAATAGCCTATACTGGGTCAGCTATGTAACTCCCCAAGCAGTAGAATGCCTAACACCAAGTGAACTAGTCTATGGTTAACAAGCCTAAGGTAAGTTACCCCAATTAGCACAAGCTTAAATAGTGGGCAGCACTGAAATCACTCAATATCCATAAAAATGTATCAAAAGTAAGAAAAAAAGAAGGTTTCTATGATTATTTATCAACCCCTTGTAACAACCATAGCTTATTGAGCAGATCAAAACTTGCGGAAGTTCTGTTATTAAAAAGATACAGAAAAGTGCCTTAGGATATGCCCAACAATGTGCCAATTGGATCACTGATCAAGTGCAGCTCCTGTGCTGGACAGTCAGGTAATACAATAATAGAATAAGAGTATGAACCCTTTCAGGGTCCCTGATGCATTAAGGCATCATGCCCATTGGTTGCCATGATACACCAATGAAGTGCTGGTGAGTCTGGGAGATATTTAGAGTGACCCTAGTCTGGGTACCGATATACCGGCCATACATCGTCTAACCCTGCCCTTGTAGAACTGCTTAGTCTTACAACCTATTAACTGTTACAACACTAAGCAGTCACCCATACAACTGCTAACTGTAACAAAAATTGCTATGTGTTATTATAACAGTTAGCAGTGTTGTAATACTTAGCAGTTCTACACCCCTATTCTCTTAATTCGATACTCCCAACTTTCTCATTTCCATGCTACTTCACTCCCCAATGCCTCTTCTCTCCCTACACCTCACTGATACCCTTAGTGTCTACCCTTCTTCGTTCCCTGAGGCTATTTTTACACTTGCCAGCTAAAGCCCCTCATACTCTATACTACCATGTATGGTATATGTGCTGGAGGCTGTTGCGAAAAGATTGAGTCGTTGCTTTCCAGGGTAGGTGCCTCACTTCCCATGTCCCTCCTCTACTTAACCACTCAGTATCACTTCCAACACTGTAGTCCAGAAGTAGTCACTTTCCCACAAATCAAACTGTGTTGCGAAAAGTGGTCACACCTGAGTTCTTCCCAGACTGCCCACACCTACATACTTATGCGACAGAGTGGAGGAAGCAACTTCCAGTTGAGGGGTTGTTAGTAACCACTTCACGACCACTTCTCAACCACTTCTGTTGGGAAGTGCTATTTGGCAATGAAATAGAGAAGAGACTACCAAAGATGAGTGCCTTCCGTTTTTGGAAGTACAATTCCAACAAAAGTGACTTCCAAGGGTTTAGCAACAGCCACCAGAATCACTAAGAGACATGGGCATGTCTATATGGTTTGATTCAATAGAGCACAACTTCATTTACTTTTATACAAAAACAAGAAAAATGTGGCAAGGACCACGGATAGGAGTTGCCACTCCTGACCATGGTTCAAGCCACATTTTTCTTGAGCTCTCGGGGGGGGGGGGCAAGGGGGAGATAAATAATGACCACTCCCTTACCTCAAGAAAAATGTATGAATGTCCAGCGACATAAGCCCCCACTCCGACTGGTCATGATCTCTGT
The DNA here is from genome assembly GCA_949317995.1 of Acholoe squamosa. NCBI lineage: Eukaryota > Metazoa > Annelida > Polychaeta > Phyllodocida > Polynoidae > Acholoe > Acholoe squamosa. Next base: position 6,219,318 of record OX439051.1, on the reverse strand, counting down.
ATTAATTAATAAGCCTATCTGTGAAGCAAGGCTGCCCATAGTGGCTACCCCCTCCGCACCTCCACTGTCATTGTGTCAGACGATTCGCCAGCGTGGGAATTTGGCTTGCAGTTCCAAGCGTCTCTCCTAGGTCACGTCGTCAGGGTCACGTCACCTTGGTAATATTAACATGATGACGATATGCTGCATGTAATGTTCTATGGGCTATGACCTGAATTATCCATGAATTTAACTCCTGGAGATACATACATAACACTAAACAAAAATGGCTGCTGGACTCAAACTAATTATTTGTTCACAAGAGGTCACATGACCTGAATACTGGTCTGTGATTGGCTGATGGCTCAACACTACAGTGGCTAGCACTGACCATCAACTTGGCCAACTTTTCTCGTGTCCCAAGAGTATATTCCATGATGACCCCATCTGTAGAGTATCATATCTCTCCATGATTCATTTCCACTGAGTACAGGACTGACTCCCAGGACTGAATACAATTTAGTCTGACTATAATTTATTGTGCTGAAAAGTAACGTAACCAAGGTGATGCTTCGACGTCCGTGCCAAGGGAGCTGGGGACAAAGTGGCTACCTGTGCTATTAAGTGCTTCCTACATTGCCCCTCTCACCCACGAGTTATCCACGTTCCCATGACTCATCAAGATATCTCCCTGCCATTGGCAGCAAATGTGCGTGAGCAGCAACAGGCGATAGGCCTGGCGATGGTGATGTTACCATAAAACATTGCTGAATGACGTCAAGGTAGCCCTATGACGTCACAAGTGGCATCACACAGCAATCGTGACGTCACTCACGTAATGGCAGCTCCCACGATGAAAACCGAAAACATTATAGGAGTTGCCGAGTGACATCTCTGTGGGGCTCCATGCCAGGCAACTCATAAAAAAAATTTATGACAGTCAGGTCCTCTACTAAAGACTGCTTTGTGAATGTGATTCACCTACGCTGGATCTTCTTTGGTGTTACAGATAGCATTTATTGTAACAGATAGCAGTTCCATGTCCCCTTACAATACAACCAAAGTTTTGTTACAGTTAGCAGCAATTGTAACACAGAGCAGACGGATGCTTGTAACACATAGCAATTCTTTGTTACAGTTAGCAGTTGGATGGGTGACTGTTATCATAACAGTTAGCAGTGTTGTAACACTTAGAAGTTCCACAGTCCTCTTCTGTACCAACTTTATACACTAGGAATGTTTACAGTAGTCCGGTTATCTCATGATCCATTCACTGTTTGACCTTTTTATGCACCAAGACTTGAGGTCATTTCTTAACACACTACGACTGTTCACTTTCAAATCGTAGTGGTAACCCTTATTCAATGACATTAAAAGGCTCCTGACATGATTTTCACATTTCTTATCATTATATTGAATGAAAATTACATTTACAATGTCTAAACTTAGTATATCTAACAGCAGTTACAGCCCACCATTACCACACAATGTGCCAGTCACCTCTCGCACCTGCCTCCGTGCACCCCACCTATCTCTCCTATCTAGCTATGTTGTGATGTCAACGGAGTTAATCATAAGCCCACTGGGGAAGAAAGAACATATACTATTGCCTATTTAATCCATGTATACACCATTTATCCCTATGCTTGGCTCGACCTGATTTGTTTTGTAAGGCCTCCTCTTGAACGATTTCTACTTGGCATGTAAGATAGATGTAGAATGGCCATCAGGTTTAATTGCTTTATGTCAACAGTGGTAGTTACGGGGGGGGGGGCATTTGTGTTTTTTAGCCATTTCAGCACCAGGCAAACCATTATGAAGCGACTTTCACTGGATTCAATAGTGTGATGTTCAGATCTGTTATATTTTATAATGATATCAAAGACTGTTCGCTCAAAAAACCTCCTCGTCAAGCAATGAAAACAGAACAAACCTTATTTAATCTTTTCTGACAAAGCTAATGCAGAGACTGTATATCACACAGTTCATAGGTCATTGTATGCATGCATCTTTTAAAGAACTATCAGGATGTGCCAAAAAATTATCGAAATATTCTTTCAATGGGAAAAGATAACCAGCAGCCTGTGCCATATCATTATGATCACTGAGATTCTTTTGCAATGGGCAAACGGCGCACTCTTGAGCAAGAACAGTGCACCATATTGTCAATGGACTATTCTGGGTATCATCATGATTTTACACCTTTATTAATTTCTTCGCCAAACAGGCCCAAGCTCTGTCCACAAGCCTACCACCTGCCCCTATCTATTTATGCAATAGTAGGCAGGGTCACTAAAACACTGAACCCCGCCTCCTCCAGTGGGACCCAGTTAGCTGCTCACACGTCATCCCAACACGTATGTCATGACAGCCAAACCGGATTATTCGGGCCACAACCCCACTGGAGGTACTGCGACATACCAGTGGATGCTATTTTGGGGCATACCTCAATGACATGCCCTTGTTACTCATTGGTCCACATGGCGTGCTGCGCTCTGACTGGTATTGCACCACCAAGGTTGCAACTGACGGAGAGCAGACGTCATCATTACCAGGAGCTACTCAGCTAAGTATATAACACCCCGCACAAGCAGCTCCCAGTATCTCTACCTTACATCCCTTCACACCATACCTATACCTCATATCATGACCTAGGACAGGTTGAGCTATAGCTTCAGGGACAGAGCTTGGACACTGGCGTGTGTATCATTGTTACCAGCTGTACAATAAAGAGGATCAAATGAACTTCTCTGGATTCAGTGTTTATCACTTCACCCTCTTGTAACGGTTCATTGACAATATTGATAATTAACCCGTACAGGAAAATGTTATTCATAAAGTAACCTTGAAATCATGATTTGTAAGTTCTAGAATTTATTGAGCTGGATAGTGTTTGGCCAAGCAGGAGGTTCATGAAGAATCCTGATACAAACAGTAAGGGTTGTAAGATGTCTAGAAATAAAAATTATATTTTAGAAACATGAAAGATAGTGGTTAATTAGGAAGAGTTTTAATGGAGTAGGGGATAAATCATTGCCAAATGACCCATTGTTATTATAACACGGTCTAGTGTACATTGTAATATTGAAAAGACTTGTTACCCTGTTGAAGACTAAACACTCTTATCTAGCTCTACTGCTATAGTCTAGAAAAATCATTTCGATCACTCACTCATTAGCCTCCGCCCTTACTAACTCCTTCCCTTACACTTATGTAACAGACCCTAATATCTTGTCATTTTCTTGACAAGGGCTCTCAATCCCTGGGTCTCACTCACATGCCTGAAAAATAATGTATTGCACTTTGGTCTCACACCTTGAGGTGGTAAGTGATACCTGCCATAGCTTGTAGTAGTGGCTAACTGCCTCCCACCCCATACCCACGGACCCTGGAGACGTAACATACGGGTATTTACACCGGGGTGCACACACAGCCATTGGAGTCAATGGTCTTTGGTATGGGGTTTCCACCTATTACTCCCTTACACCATAGGGGAGAGCAGGAAAAATTATGGAGAAGACATAATATACCTCGCAAGATGATGGTACAAAGTAGTAGTGGATGTGACAGTAGCCCTTTAAAGCCCAACAGTACTGGTCTTGTAGTGCCTGCAGAAATATGACTGGACTACCAAACTCTCTGTGATTGTTACATAAGTGCTAATTACACACAGCAGTTGTAGGCCATTACCTACGATGACTGACACTAACCTTTATTTTGTCAAATCATAGTGGCTGTGTGCAGTCATAGAACTTTAAGAAATGGCCTCAAGTATCCAGTCAATACGAAAACTTACAGGGCTAACGCCATTTCCAGCAAAATTGCTGCTGGGCCTGCTGACTATGCCAGACTACAGGACCGAATGTCTCGCTGTAGTCTCAGGGGCTTTCCTGACAATAATACTCTTGAGGTGTTCGGTCCTGCCAAGGGGAAAAGGTTTTCGTATAGACTGCAGTATCACTAACAAATGACTTATAGTTTTGTTGTTTTAGTGCTACATTTTCTACCAATGCCAGTTAATGCTTGATAGTTTGTTCAGTTGACGCCTCTGTTTTGTGTGGGACAGTTACAAGCATTTGACAGAAGGCACTCAAAATGACAGAATTGTTACAAGACACACTGCCAGGGAGAGGGATAGGATTGAGAATTGGGAGTGGAGCTAAAGATTGTGGATGCAACAGGGCCATACACAACTCCCATTCCCTTTTGTCTGTACGACTGTGTCTTCATAATAGAGACATAAAATAAAGAAATAAAGTCCAAATATTGAATGTAACATATCCCTTACAATCAAAGAAAACTTATGTAAATGTTAACATTCAATTTCCTATCACTCAACCCAGTATGCATTGTATGGGCATACATTGTATGTCTTAGAGCAATACTTACAGAAGATTATAGTGGTGTACCAGCAATATCTTTGGTCATCGAATGGTTTCTTGTGAAACCCACCCCCACAACACCTCCTCCATCCATGTTTCAGGCTCAAGGTACCTCTGGTCCTGGATTATTACTGTAATGGGCAAGCTTATGCGCTAGCCTACTGTTCTATAACCATAACATCTGTTTACTTCGATAATGTCTTATTGCCCGGTGATGTAAATACGGGTACTTATCAGTACAGACAGGTACCATATGTTTAACAACCATTTAGGCGTTAAGCCTGTTATGTAAGAGGATAAATATCTGCCGTACGGTTCCCACTGTTGCTAATTGTAATCTTTATGTTAATAATGTCACGTGTTAATGAACTTACTATATAAAGGATCACATGTTCCTACCTGGGAGAGTGTGTCTTACGCGCTAAGACCTCTCGCATCTCCATACTTTGTCCAATATCTGTTAAAATCTTTTGTCTATACCTAGGCGGATAGAGCTATACGATATTACCCTTATAGTATCGGTACACGCTCATTTAACTATTGAACCAAGCAATTCATGTCAAACAAAGTAATAAAGCTTCGGAAACTCTAAGTTCCTTGTGTTGTTGTCTCTAAGTATCGGAGTCATCTAGACAGATAACCCGACAGGCTTACCGATGGCTGGCCCGACAGTTACATTACTATAGAATACCACAAGATGACTGTACATGCATCATATATTTTTCCATTCACAGTGCTGCAGAACTGACACCGACATGCCAGCTGTTCCAACATGTAAACTGTCAGCAAAGAGCCTTTGGATGGAGGCCATGATAGCCTGCCATGAACTCTGTCATCCAATGGTGAAAAACTCTTTTAAATCTGCTAATTAGGAGTGAAGATATGTCTTTTTCAATGAAAGTCGTTATCTTTTCATACGTTGTACAATTTATTTCAACTTTTCGTAGAGCATAGCTAGTCAACCACAGTGGACTGCTGCATTTTGGTTACCCTAAAATTATCATATTGACCTTTTCACCATGTTTCCTCCAGCCTTTAATGAATTCGCAACCACTGATTAAAAGGCTTTATGCTAGGAATCCACTTGCGGAACAGGGGAGTAGACGTCAAAGACAAAAAATTAAAATCCATTTTTCTAGGCGACGCAGGTGTGTCAATGACACCAAATATTCATGACATATATATGAAACTGATGTGTAATGCAAACAACAACAAAAAGAACAAAGTATTCAATTTCAATTTCAATTCAAGTGTTTATTATACTGAATAACATTGTCTGTAAACAAATACAGCTATCAATAACGCGCTCAGTGTGTGGACATCAAGAAAGTAATAACTTAATCCTATATTTACAGTTATTTGGTCCTATAACTTGAAAACGCATTAATTACCTCGTTTTTCGCTTTTCTATATAATGTCAGTGTAATTTAAAAAACAACGGATTTGTAGTTTCGCTTGTGACGCATTTGCTAGTGGAGCTTTGGCTTTAGGTAAAAGGGTACTTATATTACATTTGTACATAAGACCAAAATAATATCACTTGGTTCCAATATCATGAGCGAAAAGGTTAGTAGGTCAGAAATTTTTTTTTATAACCGTTTTTTTTATTTCATATGAAGTTATCCATATAGGAGATTTTAGGGCACATATCAATGGATACATCAAATTTTTTGAATTAATGAGAAAATAATGATGAAAAAAATTGACATCTGTGAAAGAGGGGAAGAATATGAAACGGAAAATGTACAAATATATAAAGATCCTCCAAAAAGTATGAAACTTTCTAGAAATTAAGAAGAATTTCTGAAAAAAAATGACAAAATTCTTCATAGTCCAAAAAAGATTTTTTTGAACCTGTTTTGCTAGGGTTGGTCAGTACCTCACATATAAGGATTTCATTGTAACATAGAAGTACACAGTCGTAAACATCTGCTTGTGCCCAGCACTTGAGCCTAATGCCAGTTTATATGACATTTGAATCAGACCATCAATAAAATTTGCAGTATAAAAGAAATATTATCAATATTTAGTGAAATCGTCCGTAAAAACCCATCAATCATGAGGTGAAATAAAACATACCATGCCGAATTGACAATTTAGAGGACTAAACTAATGTCCTGCTAAGGATCCATAAGGTTCTACAGATAAAAACTTTAAACCAGACAGGAAAATACCCCTGTCTAACCCAGATGTTCTCTTTCCCTCTCAGACATAACAATACAGTTGGTCATTAGAATGTTTACCTTTGAATTTGTTCATGTGTCTTAGGCACTAGCTGAAGAAGGAGCATGTGCTCTGGTTGCTGTAAAACCTTTCTGGGGATAAATTAGTGGAACTGTGTTGCTAGCACTGTACAAAATGGCATACAAACCACTTGATTATGCCGCCAAACAGCAAATCCTGGAGGAGGCAGGGCCTGACCTTCTGGATAGAATTGGTAAATGATGTTCTCCTTTTTATGATGTAAATCTAATATGACCACTGATGATCATCATCATTATGATGTTGATCGTTTCCTATAGTCATCAGCTTCATGAGGATTACCATTGAGGTCGTTCCTGATTTGGGCATGATACAGGATGGTTGTATGAGATTTTTGAAGGAAATTTACTTCACTCATATCCTTCCTGAGCCTAACCACAAAAATATCTACTACCTTCAGTGTTCATTTTTTGGTGAATGGTAACTATGATAACGTGCACTGCATTTATGATTTATTGTGTATCTGACATAGATGTAATGTAATTGTTGGAAAATCTAGTGCAAATGTGGGACATAGTTACATTGAATACATGTTGGGTAATTGTATGAAATAAAGGCATGGCTGATTGTTTGCAGGGATACATATGGAACCATACTTCTTGATGCACCTTGTCAAACACAAGGTGATTTCCTACAGAGGAAAACAAGATATACTGGTAAGTATACCACATGTTCAGGTCTCAGAAGAGGTTTACTGGCCTTTGAATATTTGGAGGTCTAAAAGAAAATAAACATGAATATTCTTCTAGAGATTAGTTGGTTATGGCATTAGAGTCTTCATTAGTAACTTAAATATTCATTCTATAAATTACTGGCCATTTCATTATCTTAGCCATTTCATCAAATTGAATTAATATCAAAATACTCTCTAAAGGCTACCCAGCTGCCATCTGAACGGACACAGATGTTCCTGGACCACCTCCATCAATGTTCAGTGGTACAGTTCATCGACTGTTGTCTGCTACTCCATGACGAGGCTAAACGTGCGGATATCCTCACAGATATCCTAAAACTTGATGTAGACAGCCTTAGGGAGCAAAGGGGTTTGTTATTACCTGCACAATCTTGAATACCTTTAAAAATGTGGAAATATCAGTAATAATAATAATAATAAAATTAATAATAATAATAATAATAATAATACCTCTCAAAAATAATTCTCATTACCAGGGTTATTTTTTTCTTTGTACATTCTCTTTATAAGGGTCAAAGGTCTATGTAACACAATGCCATCAAGGGCAGCTGAAGGGAAAGGGAAACTGCATTTTAATAGTTGTAACTGCTTTGACAAGTTCACAGCTTCACAATCTGTGGCTTTATTCTTATAGCTTCAGCACTAGCCTAGGTAAACTTTATATAGTGCACATACATAATGCACCATGGAGTTTAGCTGACCTTATAAACTGCATCCAGTTCAAGATGAAGTCATGCAATAGTGGATTTATGATACCAATTCTGTTGTACAGAGAATCCTGCCACTTCATGGGTGGATACACACTCAGGTCAGAGAAGTGCCCCTAGCTCACCTGCTTCTTGTGCGTCTGAAGGCACTACAAGCGACATATCTGCAGGAACTACAGCGCATGAAGCTGGAGGCGTTGCACCTCTTACTACTGACTATGGAGGTAATTAAATGCATTCTTTACATTTGCAATCAGCGAGACATCATGGACGTGTAATTGTTAGAGTTGGAACCATAGCATTCAACCCCATTGATGTAGGATTCAATGGATATGTATCTATAGACAGTAATAATAGTAAGTCAGCACTGTATTTGACGTCTGAGAGAGGTAATGCTGAATCAAAGTTCCACACGACTGCATGTGCCAATATCTCTTTCATAGTTTCTCCAATTCTTTGGGTCTATTGTGGCACCTACTTAGGTAATAGAAATGTAAACTTTGAAGTGTCAACTGCATGCCCATCCTTCTCAAATAGGTAGGTTTAAACGTCGCCCAAATGAATTACTATCCATCAACTCTACAATACGGTGTCTCATACATTACAACAGCTTTACTATCTTCTTCTGTTTGGTCCAAACTTTCATGGAATTTCTAGTTTGTATGGGTAGAACAGGTATTCTGTACAATGCCATAATGCTTCAAAGTATCTATAGTTGAACTAAATGTGTTTCTTACCCTGTTCACCAAGGTTCCATCAACATGGCAAGTGGTGAAAAAGACGGATCTCTCCAGCAGCCTCACACTGCAAGTCGATCAGAGCATCCAAATATCAGCTCAGAGCTGGAGGCTGATCTTATCTGCAGTAAGTAAATGGACAGAGTTGCACAGTAAAGTGTCGACATGATCAGTTTTTTTTTTCATGTGTGGGGCTGTTGCTGTTCTAAATAAGGCCGCAGGCCGGGTTTGGAACAGCAACAACCCCACAAGTGAAGAAACTGGGAGTAGAGACACTTTTAAGTGCAACTCTGTATTTATTTCATGTAAGTTGTGCAGAAAAAACACCCAAAAAACACTTTTAGATAAAGGGTTTGAGGCTATTTTGATGACGCTACAGTGGAGATGGAACCATGCAGAATGAGATTCAGTTTCTGCATGCCCCTGCAAGAAATTGGTGTCCCTATACAAACCTATTGTAAGGTTCATTCTTAACATGAAATTAAAATATCTTCTTCCCTATCATTACATCTGCCAATGTATTAAACATGTAACTGACATCATGATCACTAGTTGTATGGGATATAAGCAAATGTCCAAGACCATACGATGCAAAAATGTTCCATGTGAGTGGACATTTGCATTTATGTCATGGCCTCTGGGGTTCATTTACTTTTAGATAAAGAAAATCAGCTCAGCTCCATTCAAAATCCGAGATGGCAGACCCCATTGAATACGAGCATATTGTATTCCATGCCCCCCATGGAATACAGCTGTTCTAGTACTAATCTATAGTACATTCGTATCTGCCATGACATACAAAATCTTTCTTTTTCCATTTAGTCATCAGAGATCACTGTGAGAATTACAAGAAGCATCTCATGAGGTGTAACCTTTATGGTTTGGGTGACAGTCCATCATCAAAAGTCATAGACCTGGCACCGATTTATATCCACATGACTGCAGAGCATGAAGGTGAAGATGGGTAAGTGAATTATAAAAAGTTCTGTTTCAAGAGAAGAGCAAATACCTATTGTTGGAGTATTAAAGCATAATATTCTCCAATAACTAATTTAACAATATCAGCAGCTTTATTTGATGAATTGTAATATCATGCTTACACAGAAACTGCTTGTATTTGGCCAAAAAAAACAAATTTAAAAAAAAAGACTGGTTTGCAGGAACCTGAGACAAATAGATGAAAGTCAGATCCTAGACCTTCTGCTAGGTGAAAGCTCACTATGCCTCATCCGTCTTTATGGGCCACCTGGTTCAGGTAAAAGTGCAATAGCAGCCCATATTGCACATGAATGGAGCTTGAAATTCCTTAAAAGCTCTGACAAAACTATTGAACCACCAGTAGGGAATGCCCACCAATTCTCCACTCTAGTGCATATCCCTGCACGGGAAATAACAGGAACCTTTGAGGATGCAATCAAGGACCATCTTGGCTGCAAGCAAAAGGACATAGGTAAATTGTACAATCATGTTGTAACTGGAGATGATACAGGTATCGTCATTGAAGGCATTGATGAGGTTCGTGATGAGAAAGTACTGAACAACATCAAGACATACATTAATAAATGTAAAAGAACAGGTGGACCACATATTCTTATCACTGCCAGAAACGATATGTGTGACATTGCATCAAAGATGTTTGATCGGTTCCTTGTCATAGAGGGATTCACCGTCACACAAGGCTTTGACTATATCAATGCCTACTTGCATGGAGAAACACAAAGGATGGTGCTGAAATATGCCAGAGAAAATCAAGAAAGGTTGTATCCAGTACTGACTAACCCTTTGCGCCTTCATGTGTTTTGTGCACTTGTGAATGAGGGGGAACTAAGTCTTGAGAATACTGATGACTTGACTGTCTACAAACTTCTTGTGTTGCTGGAGAAGCTTTTAATCAGAAGAGAACAGAAACAGGTTAGCAATGAACAATTAAACTGTTTCTACAGAATGGCTATGAATGGACTACTGCATGGCTGGAGGGAGTTTCCAGCAGAGGCCTTTGCTCAGTGGGATATTGCAGAGGCATGCCTAGTCTTTTTTATAAAGAAGGAAACAGTCACTGGAAAAGGAACTCAAATAACTTACTCATTTCCCCATGAAATGATTTACGAACATTTCGCGGGCCGTTACATTGAATCTTTGTCCTTGGAAAGCAAAAAAGCACTGATCCTGACAATATGCCTCAAGCCAACCTTTCGCAATCTACAAAGAATTATCTTTGAGATAATATCACAACAAGAAGATGATCAACATGAACTATTGCAGACAATGTTGAGGGCAATCCTTATTCTGCAACATGAAGACAGCATTGGGAACAAAGATATATCAATATTTAAGAAGTTCAGTCTGTATGGTAAACTAGTTAACCTCCACAAACAGATACTGTTCCTTGAGACGATAGACTTGGATGCACTTGAACTTCAAAGTCCAAAGCACTTGAAGAAGATAAATACAGTCTGGGACTTGATAAATAAAGCATTTGCTGACCAATCAGGTGAACTGAAGGAAGCAAGGTGGTACTGTGGCCTCGGGAACGGGGTACTCAGTCATGTAGCAGAGTGCCTCCAAGCTTGCCAACCAGCACAACGCACCATTCTTACCAAAGGCACAACACAAGTCCTGCTGCCCTGTGTATACACTGAGAAAAAGAGGTGAATACAAATTTTCCAGAACAGAACCTAAAAGAAATAGTTGCAAATTATCTAGTAGTTGCTCCGTATTTGTTTTACGCAGAGGCGGGCTAAGTTTATCTCTCAGTACAAGAAAGCCTATTCAGGATTCAACTACTGCCAAGCTAAGGGTTAGTTTGGATGTCAGATACTATAAAGACATATATAAGTGAGAGGTGATGTAACAAGTAATGCTGTTGTTTAGAACTCCTGCCAATTAGGATCTGCCTTATAAAGAATGGACTATACTTATTTCTTTTTTATTTCAGTCAGCGCTTTGTCTGTAGTGTTGGTGAGTCAAGATGGGCGGAAGTTACCATCGATAAAGCACCTACTTCTATCAATGTAAAATCGTGGCCCGAAATTACCATCAATAAAGCACCTACTTCTATCAGTGTAAATGCATGGACCACTGATGATGCCAAGGCAGCATTGCACCATGCCCGGTTGTCAGGTTTCTGTCAGTCACAAACAGTAGATTTCCTGACACTTGATATCAACAAGTACAGGAACCTGTGGGGGCAGCCCCCCACCAGTGCCTTCTCATCTCAGGCATGTGATAGCCTGAATGCTGAGCTAAAAGAATGGTCAACAATTTGTCAAAGGTAATGTCTTTATATTTGTCTGTGTAATTTTGAGACATATGACTATTGTTTTGATTTTAGCAAGGTTATTTCAGTTTTATTTACAAATGTTTAAAAAATTCTAGTTAACACGTCTACGGAAAGGGATAATGTACAAACATATATACATGCATCAACATTCAAACACATGTGTCATACAAGGATTATTTGCATGATCAAGTTGTCATATGAGAGATCTCATATGACTAGTAGTTATAAAGGATCAACTCTATAGAGGTTCCAGTTATCACTGGTTTATTCAAGCTTAGGCAGTAGTTATGCCTTAATAGTACAATGTCAATACACTAGTTTTCCACACATAGCAATGGTAATGATAATGGCCATAAGGAAGGTGTTCCTTATGGAAATGTCTATATAGTTCTCACACTCCAGCTCTTGGAGTTCATAACAAGTATTAGCAGTGTTCATACAGAAGTTGCTAGGTGGGTTCCCACACCTGGACTCCAGTGTCTAATATAGAGGTAAAATATGTATAAAGTATGTTACCCTCTTGAGTAAAGTTGGGCAGAGCCCCCGGCCACTATGGGGGCAGATCTATGCCTGCTGGGGCATGGCCTGTCCTGAAGAGGTGGTCTTGGCCTGGAGCTCTGCTGCTGGAGGAGGTGTGTACTTTTTGCTCTCTTGCTGGGTTCTGAGATGGATGGACCTAATACTGGGGGCCTTATATCCCAACTCTGGGGCTGATTGCCCTAGATATAGTTAGGCTCAGCATCCAACTGTCATGTCCCCACTACAAAAGAGTTACATGATTTTTAAAGGATGCATCCTTTGAACGGTGAAAGTAATTGGCTGGTATCATTGTCTGTGCATGTCTTCCCCTATTGTGGTCTAGGCCTTATACAGCCATCCCACATATCCAGTACAGACTGGCATTAGAGACACTATTCTTAAGCTGCTTAGTACCAGATAAGGGTCTGCTGAGCGGCGGGTCTTAAAGGTGTTTTTATATATATATATATATATATATATATATATATATATATATATATATATATATATATGTGACACATGCATGCACCTATTTAGATATCTTGTTTCCCAATATACAAATATGTGCTCTCTGGTCACTGGTTAGAAATGTTCTGTTTGTGTTTGCTTCAATATAGAGTATGCTTGGGATACTACATGAAGCAAAATTTTCATGCAGTGACAAAAAAATTTTTCAAAAACTGCCAGTATTTTTCAAGCTGACTGGTCCCAATATTATATTATTTAAGTTTTCTGTAAATTATAAATTATTTTGCCGAACGTTTTGTAACCTTAAAAGCCATCAATTGAGCTGTAATGGCCAGCACCTTGGATCTTGGTTCAAAGAGATCAGTGCTTACTAAAAAACAGTATCTGGGAGAATCTGCTTTGAAAGTGATGTGTTGCCTTGGTGTTTTTGTGTGAGATCACATCAATAAGCAATATCACGCTGCTTAGCAACACTTAGCAACGTCACTTAGCACTAGTGGTTTCAGTATTTTTGATTGATAGTATCACATTCTAGTCACTGAATTCCACCTGTTCATAGGCCCGCCTTTTCTTTTGTGTGTATCCCCACACTATTTTGTGGTAAAATAGAAATGGATAGGGATACAATGAGAAAACATGCAAAGTTATCAATATTCAAACACACACACACATATATGCACCCCTTTAGATATCTTGTTTACATTACGAAGCCTCCTTTTCAGGGACCACTTAGTTTGTGCCACTGGGGGGTGGCGTTTGTCTGAGATCACCTTTGGGAGGACAAATGGTAATATTGATGTGACAGCATGGTTTGCTGAAGATGCTATGGAAGCTTTACACCAAGCGAGGGTTGTTGGTTTCCCTACAGGAGTGTTACACTCTCTCACCATACACATTGACAAGTACAAGGACATGTTTGGAGAACCACCTGACATTGGTCTCCAACACCAGGACACCAAATATTCTGAAGAACTAAAACATTGGTTATCGATGTGCGAAAGGTATTTTGATTCACATTATCTCATATCTCAAATATTCTGAAACATATGCCTATGTGGCTGAGTTTTTCTTAGCAAAATATGACTGTTATTAAATATGTCAAACTTGTCTTGGCTTACCTGATTTTATTACTAGATTTTGTTGGTGGTTATGACTAATATACTATCTATGGTGAGGGGATCCATACACTCACAAATCAGATTATCATCATTTTAAGAAGTATGCAAATTGACTCACATTGTTTTACTTAGGATCCCCTAGCCAGGGTTCTCCATGTTGGTACAGAGATGCAGATACCACTGTGTGTAGATCATGTTTATTAAATTACCACACAATTGACTAAAAAGAATGCTAAATAAGTGGGCTTAAACCAATGCCTATCCCAAATCCATAATAAACTTAATTTTTTTTTCCAGATTTCATTTCCCCTGCGCAGCTGGTACATCAGACAGTGCAGAAGTGGTTTTCCATCCAATGAATGGGAGAGTTGATGTCCAAGCCAAGAGTATTCAAGGTGCAGAGGCAGCTTTGTTCCAAGTGGGTTTGTCAACTGCTGCTGATGCCTATCAACTGGACGACTTCACCCTGACCATCTCAGTTGATAAACCACCAGCTGATCACTCATACTTCCAGACAATGAACATGGAGCTATACAAATGGCGCCATCGTTGTAAATGGTATATATCATCTGATGTATTTTAAGTTAATTACACTTTACTTTACTTAATACATTTTGGTAGGTAATATAATTTTTGGTCTTTCTTAAGATCATGATATAACAGACTTGTCCTTTCTCAATCATTGATTCTGTGATGGTTCCAATCTCCATTTCAGTCTGTGTGTTATGTATGAAGTAAGCCAGCTGCTGTGGTCAAGGTACTGTATTTACAACATTCTTAATTTCTTCAGTCCTTTCATCCTTTTACATGATATAAATTGTACAGGTTTGGTAAAGCTAACATGATAGGGTTGTGTCTGTCCTTGCGGGTGAGTCAGCCAGGCGGGTTAGTCTTCTAACCATTCCCAATACTCAGGAAAGCTTGGTCACTGAAGCACTTAGCTGTCCTTGGTGATATAGACCAAAGGGGATTTGACCACTAGTGCAATGGGTTTCCCTGTTAATGGTAAGCCTGCTGAGCTATTGGATGACTTGAAGAAGTTGTAGGAAGAAACAAATGTGGAGGATTGAGACATCCAAAGCACTTTATTTCACTCCTGCATCTTCATGCAAAGGTTATCAGGCACACTATTATGTGCCCCATATAAGTCGACCATGACTCATACATTTAGACCTATTCTTAGAAGACGGTGACTCCATGCGACCTGAAAGGAATCCACCACTTAGATAGCAACCACTGGCAGGTGCCTATTGGGATTACTTTAAGCCACCGGAACTACACAATTTCCACCAAGGCTCATTGCCAATTAATAATGTTCAGGGATCATCAAGCTCCCTCACCTTCTGGTAAGTAGAGCAAATGGATCACAACCACCTAGAATCCACCCACTACCATGAATGGCTCATATGGTACAAATCCCTTTATTGACACCTGTCTGAATGATGATCCAATAACCCTCGGTTATGACCTCCTCCTCCAGACAATGATTAAGATAGTACAACACATGTCCAGCCCCATCTATGCTATAAATTTTCTAGGCTAAATGGGACTCGACACTTCATCAAGCTCCCTCACTTGGATCACAACCACCTGTCTGAATGATGATCCAATAAGCCTTGGTCAATTGCCTCTTCATCGAGACAACAATTAAGGTACAGCAACACATGTCTGGCCCCATCTTTCCTATATATAGCTTAGGCTAGATGGGACTCAACACCTTTTCTTATTGAGACCCTGAAGGGTTACTCCTCCGAGTTAACCCTGTGTGAGCAATGGGCTGCACCAGCATATACTGGTATACTGCTGACTCTGGAAGATTCATCCGCGCTGACTACACCTGACTTTGTACATCTTCCATGTTGATAATAAAAGGATTCATCATCAACTGAAGACCTGTCTCGCGAGTTACTTTCTCACATAGCTCAATAACCGGCTTGTTGACAATGGAAACTATATTGCATGATTTGATTATCATATAAACTGCATATGTTATGAGATTAACTCATTTATGCTTAGTTGAATAGTATAAGTCACACTTCGAAGACTATAAATATATACATATATAGGTATAATACCATGAAGGTAATTTCGAACCTATAAAGTAGTATGTAACAGAATAAAGTTAAAGATGGCACACCAGTGTCCATCCATACATTAATAATTAGACTGTAAGTGTCTTCGTTACAGGTGACTGCTTGTCTGCAGATCCATGAGTTGGACTAGCACAGGTCACTGGCAGTCATGTCGAATCTATAGGATTTCACATTCCTCGTAAAGTATGCGTCTTGTTTGCCTTCTGCCACATGACAGAAGAACTCAGTAGTAATGAGCAACTCATTTCGATCCTTCTGCTTCATGTCATACCATTCCTTCATCAGAACCAAATGCAACTTGTGGATGTTGGCCAAGGCGTCTTCAGCCTTCAGTCCATGTTTCTTTACCAAGTGTTCAGCTAGTCTGCCACGACGGCGAGTAACATAGCCATTACACTTCTTGTTCTCATTCTTCTCATTTGTACATCTGTACATCAGTCTATGATGCATATGTGCCTCAACAAGATGTCGATAGAAGTGATACTTAGAGGACCACTTCTTCTCTGTCTCATGCATGTTGACGCATACTTCGTAAGGACAAGTCTTTTGTTGGCTACTGTAGTTCGAAGCAGCATACTCCAGCTTTGTTCGATGTTCATAGCTATACTATGTCTTAGGTGTCTTTGTGTCATCACTCAGACTCAATATCCACACTTGATAAACCTTCAAAGTTGTTGGGTCACTCATTTTCAACCAGTCCTCCTCATCACTTTTGGCATGACGATTTCTGGCAGGAGGAATCAAATATGAATCAGTTTATATTTCACTGTGGCCAAAGTACCTCAGAGTGAACGATTTAAAGTAGGACCTGGTGCTAGACGAGATCTCCTTAGGTTCTCGGGTAGTTGCATCTTCCAGAGGCTCATCATTTTGGTCAATGTTTTCCAACAATTGTCGATTCATCTTATTGATAGATTCATCTTTATCTCCATTTCCAATCTCCTCAAACTCCTTGTCGGAGATCACACCCTCCTCAGTCACTTTGAAGGCTGGAACAGGTGGTGGCACTACTACTTTCTTCTAGGTTGTTGACCTCTAAGTCAAAGCAGTAGACTCTGCCCCCCTCTCAGGTGATGTCGATTTCTCAGGCTTTGAACCCAACTTCTTATGGCTTCAGGAAGATCTGTTGGAGGCTGTAGAGTCCTCGCTGTCAGAATCTTCCCTTACCTCTGTCTTTGGAGTTTGTTTCTTGTTTCATCGAGGTTTGGCCTCTTCAAAACTTTCTTTCTGATGTCTTTTCTTAACAAGTGCTTATCTCTCCTTCTTCATCTCAGCCTGCTTCTTTTCTACTTTAGAGTTTCCTCCACAGAGTCAGAGTGAGCAGCATCAGGTACTCTCAAAGACTCCTTAGCCATTCTGTTGTCCTCCTTCATCAATTCTTCGTCAACCAATAACTTGTTTTCAGAGTCTCGAACTGTTTTCCATCAATTTTCTGCCAACAAGCATTTTTCATTAATTCTATTTGAACTAGCTCATAAGCGCGTTTAAAATGTTGTCTCAGAGATTCCATGAACATTAGTGTACAGGGTGCTTCAGGGCTAACCCCAATTTCACCATACACTAAGGTTGCAGGCATTATTATATCCTCACCAAACACTAAAAGGTTTGGAGAGCAGTTCGTCATAGCATGTACAGTACTATTATAAGCATGTACTACGAAGTCACATTGTTCATCCCAATCATCTTGGCATGAATTTACCAAGGGTTTCAGGACTTGAATCAATGTTCTGTTAAATCTTTCTACTGGGCCATCAGACTGAGGTCTGTATGAGTAAGTCTAAGTTTTACATATTGCCAAATATGTAAAACATTTCTTGCCATAAGTTTGACTTGAATTCTCTTCCTAATCACTATGCATCATTAAAGGTATGCCTAGATGTAGGACCCACCCTCTAACAAATGCACTTGCACAAGTAGCAGCTTTATGATCAGGAAGTGGAAATACACAAGTGTACTTTATGTAATAATCTGAAACTACCATCATACAGGCATTTCCACGAGGTTTGGTCTGTAATCCACTTATGATGTCAATAGCTATTCGAGCAAATCTTACTCCGAACAGTTCTTGCATCAAAGGCATTTTACCCATTCCAGGGCCAGGTTTGTTCTTACCACATTTAGGACAAGTCATAACCCATCTGGTAAGATCACTGCTCATTCCAGGCCAGTAATAACGCCTGGAGAGATGTTCGACCGACCTTTTCTTTCCAAAATGTCCACTAGTTTGTCCACTGTTTAATAGATATGGCAGCCTTCTTGCCATTCTTTAGTAGTAAAATACCTTGTTTTATTACAGGGTCATTCTGTTGAAACTGTTTAACAGTATCAGGTGACCATTAAATAACATTTTCTACACAGAGATCAGGCAAAGGTTCAATTTTTCGAACTTCCTTTTGGGTTCTAACTCCAGCTAACACAGCATTGTGTGCCCCGCAAACACTACAATCGAGTTTCTGACACTTTCTTATCGGTCGTCTGGACAGGGCATCACCATTAACATGCTTCCAGCCTGCTTGATCTTGGATGTGACTGTGTTCCAATCCGAATTCAGATAAACCAGCGCCCAATCATCCTTCAGCGTCTTTAAAGTTCAAAAGCCACTTCAAAGATGAGTGATCAGTACTAAATGTAAAGTCTGAACCCCATATAAAGTGCTGAAATTTCACCACCACTGCCAACAACTCACGTTTAGCAGTGTAATAATCACTTAACATGGTCTCCATCATGGCTCCGAACGTTGCTGGTGCATTACATAACCGGAAGGGTAATACATTATATTGAAACAGTCCCATATGGCTTGAGAAGGCTGTCTTCTCCATGTCCTTAGGTTCCATTCAAATCTGCCAATACCCTTACTATAAAGTCTAAGGTACAGAAATACTTATTCCCTCCGAGAGAGTCCAAAGTCTCATCTATCCTGGGTAGAGGATAGGAGTTCTTCTTAGTTCCACACAGAACCTACTTGTTCCATCCTTCTTTGTAGTCATACAAACAGAACTAGACCAAGGGCTAGTACTGGGTACTATAACCCCCTGCTTCAATTGATTCAGGATTTGCCTCTCAGCTTCAAGTTTCTTTTTCAAAGGAGGCCTTCAATAAGGAATTTTGAACAGCTTAGCATCTCCAGTATAAATACTGTGTAGAACTTTATTAGTTCTACCTAGTCATGAACCAGTTTATTGAGTTCATCAGTCAATTTCTTAACAGGGTTCTAATCTACTTCGCTCAAAAAGTGCGCTTCAGAAATATGCTCAGTTAATGACATCTGTCCTATATACTCAATTTTATGTAAATATATAGTATCAGACCCTCGATTCATTACTGGAACTACTGTCCAGGCTCCAATACCAACTAATGTATCAACAGACTCTAAACTCAGAGAGCAAAGCTTCCTGATTAGGTTCAAACACTGCATCAGCTCTCTTGAACACAGGGTTCGAAGAGCATAATACATCACAAGTAGTTCCTGGTGGAATCTTCACTACTGTAGCAACAGAAGACACATGTCTCAATACACATCAGATCTCACATTTATATGGATGCCTAATCTTCAACAGGCCAAGTAGTGGAAAAACATGAGTGTACTTTATGTAATAATCTGAAACTACCAGGCAAATTCCAGCCCAATGATTCCATCATTACTAACGCAAAGGTGGGACACATCACGAAATCATATCCACCCATTCTGATGTGTATAAAGGTCTTACCAAAAATCTGCATGTGGCTACCGTCAGCTGTACAAGCAATTACACTTTCTGGAAGTGTATCAGGCTTACCTGACATCAGTTCAAAGAACTTCTTGGAGATACACGAATGGCTAGCACCAGTATCTATCAAGAATTACCGGACCTGTTCTTTCACTGATACAGTAACACACCATCTTTTTCCTCCTAGAAACTTTAAGAAATGCCAAACATGGATGGTCTGGGGAAAGGTGTGTCACACTCACTCGGGCCAGCTCTCTAACCCACCCTTCCTCGTCTTTGATGCACGATTGCTCCCTCTGGCCTCAAATCCTCTGATTCAGTACCACATCGAAGCCCCCGGCCCTGAATGGAGTGAGAGGATCTGTCCCACTTACCAGCCTCCCGGGAGGAATTGGCTCTGCTAACTGTTCGATCTTGCCTTTTCCGGTATTCTGGCAGATTTTCTCTTCAGGGACCACGCTTTTTGCCCTCAAGCTGACCCCCTCTAGTTTTCCTCAGTTCCTACTTCACCCTCAACTTCCTCAATAGCACTTACCCTAGCAAGTATAGGTTTCAGAGCAGTGCACTCATGGGCATAATGACCCATCTCTTGACATTGGTAACATCTCAATCTTGATCTATTTATCCTCTGTCGAGGTCGTCTCATAATCATTGCATAAGTAAAAGATTTGACCATGTCTTCCATCATCTTTTTCACATCCAACTGTGATGGAGTTACTACTGTAGTAGAGGTATTGGATGTAGTCTAAGTTGGGGTAGAGGAAGAGCTCTTACTTTGAGTAGTCACTGCTTCTACAGTGGTAGATTCAGTTTTAGGTTGAGCATCCCGACTAGGGGTCTTCTTAATAAACATTTTCCTAGGAATGTATTTTCATTTCAAGTCTCATTTCACTTGGACTGCAGAAATGGTTCCATCTTCTTCTTCAATCTCTATAATTTAAGTATCAGAATCACCCCCATTGGTCTGATGCATAGAATAGACAAGGCTTGCCGGAGCCGGAGCTGTAGCAGCTGCCTTCATGGGGACCTTACCTACCGTCAAGGTTTGTACTTTATTAAAATTGTCAATCCCCTCGAAGAGATCACTTAGTCCCCCTTTTTTCACTTTCCAGGCTCCTATGGCAGCGTGCTGCTGTTCCTCATCTCTCAACCCCTGTATAGATTGAGGTAGCAAATCATTTTAATGAAGTATTCATCATTCAAGCAAACACTAGGACGGCCTTAATGCAGTAAGGTCTGCAGTTTGAAGCTCTGAAAATTTCATGAGGTTTCTGGGTTTGTGCTATCTGTAGACACAATTCTTGCTGGTGTGTGATTAAGTCATCATTGTCCTTATTATCCTGCATTAATTGTTCATCGTCTTCGATCATAGCATTTCAAATTTTTGCTAATTTCTCATTTTCAGATTTCCTAATATCAATTGTCTTTTTGATCTCTTCTTCCTCAGCCACCAATTGCTTAAATTTCAATTCTTGATCCGCTTCCCGCTGTTCATTTTTGATTTCTAATCTGAGTCTTTCGTTTCCAATTCAGCTCGAGAAATTAATTCAAGCCTTTTCTAGATAAACACTATTTTTGTCGTTTTTTTTTATTTCTAGTCTCTTTGTCTTGTACGTTTTGTTCTAAATTATTTAGTGTAAAACGTAAAATCTTTTGCGCATTTTCATACTTCTCACACTGTTTTTCGGGGTTTCGAGGTCGCAATACATTGCGTTCAGAGTTTTCAAATTTCCTCTGTTGTTCAAACGTCATTATTTCATCTCGCTTGTACTTTTAGATATTCAGTAGCAGTTATTCTTTGGCCTTTACTTCCACCTATGTCAAAGATATACCTCCTCAGGACTTCCTGTCTGTAATAACTGTTGGGGCAATTGTACTTGTTGTAGTACTAGTGTCAGTAGTTAAATATTGGTATTATATTTATATTTATTTTTCACAATGTTTCTACCATATAACACAGTGTCCAAGTCTACCCACAAGCCAGCCACACCCAAGGTTGGGGGGGTTAACTGCACTCAGTGACCCCGCCTCCTCCAGCACTGAGCCCTGGCCCAGTGCATGATCCACACGTATACCTCACCTTGGATGAAGCACCGTCCCGAAAGCTCAGCAGTCAGAGCATTCGCTTGGTACCCTAAGGACCTGGGTTCGAGTCCTGTCTGTAATAACTGTTGGGGCAATTGTACTTGTTGTAGTACTAGTGTCAGTAGTTCATTATTGGTATTATATTTATATTTATTTTTCACCATGTTTCTACCATATAACACAGTGTCCAAGTCTACCCACAAGCCAGCCACACCCAAGGTTGGGGGGGTTAACTGCACTCAGTGACCCCGCCTCCTCCAGCACTGAGCCCTGGCCCAGTGCATGATCCACACGTATACCTCACCTTGGATGAAGCACCGTCCCAAAAGCTCAGCAGTCAGAGCATTCGCTTGGTACCCGAAGGACCTGGGTTCGAGTCCTGTCTGTAATAACTGTTGGGGCAATTGTACTTGTTGTAGTACTAGTGTCAGTAGTTCATTATTGGTATTATATTTATATTTATTTTTCACCATGTTTCTACCATATAACACAGTGTCCAAGTCTACCCACAAGCCAGCCACACCCAAGGTTGGGGGGGTTAACTGCACTCAGTGACCCCACCTCCTCCAGCACTGAGCCCTGGCCCAGTGCATGATCCACACGTATACCTCACCTTGGATGAAGCACCGTCCCGAAAGCTCAGTGGTCAGAGCATACGCTTGGTACCCGAAGGACCTGGGTTCGAGTCCCGGTTGGGATTGGACTTTTCCAATGGTGTCAGTTACACATTTATCCCTTACACACCCAAGTGGGATAGGGCTCCCAGCTCAAGGCTAGGCTTGGGCACTAGTGGCAACTATATACTGTATCACATCACAGAAGCTCCGTGGACTTAACTGAATAAATTGGATATCAAACTGGATCCCTGATTCGTCTCTGTTTGTCTTCATGTCGTATATGGATTCATTGACCCTAGCTTGCCTTCGAACTGAGGTATCCATCATTACAATGGGACCTCAAGATGACTGATCCGATGTGTTCAGTTTGTTGTGTAGGAATGAATTCTGCAGTGGTCCTCCTAAATGAGGCATTCTCAGGTTTGAAGTTATTTGTACTTTGGTTAGTTGTCACTTGAGGAGTTTGAACTACCTTTTCAGTTAAAGAATCAGCAATCATTGTATAACCATCTTCGGTTTTGATAGCCAGGCTTCAGCCTGTACCAACCGTAAATGATGGAGCTTTAGCTTCAGAACCTAAGTAGCTGAAGTCATGGCACCAGTGTAATGATTCGAGATCTTAATAACTTTAGTAAGGTTCGAGATATGATAATATCAATCAAAACCAGACAAGTTAGCTCGGGTTAGTGCAACCGGCACATGTTTATTTCTGATGTTACATGAGGTTCAAAGTAATGCTATAAGGATAGCTCAAATAGGAAAGTGTTTCTCTGGCCGCAGCCAAAAGCCAACTGAACTTGTTATGCGATCCTAGGTAGGGACTGGAACAGCAACGAACAGTGCTGCCATCACCCCGTAGTGGCCAGAGATAGAATTGACCTCAGGTCCTACCAGTGGTAGCCGCACCGACTGACCTGCCCTCTTGAATAAGAAGCTAAAACTATATAAGATGCTCCACGGGCCCCTACACTATTCTCAAATTTTATATAATGAAAAAAGAATTGATTTAAATCTAGTGCACACTTTGACATTATTTTGTTTTCTTAATGGGTTTTTTTGGTTGTCGTTTTTTCAAATGTTAGCACAACCTTGAGAACAAATTAAAAAGAAGAAAAAATGTTTCTACTTTTCTCTAAGCCTATTATGCTGTCCCTACAGTCAATAGGTGAAAACACACATCACCAAGATGACTGTCTGATGTCAACCATCACAAGTCAGTGACAGACTGGCAGCCTTAGCTTACATTTAGAGGGAATATGGGATCGTTCCTCTTTGGTGATTGTATAGCTAGGAATCTGGATGATGTGTGTGCACAACTTTGTCTGTTAAACGAGTGATGGCAAATATAATTTAATGAAGTGGCCCATGTATGATATGTGGAGGACCCAGGATGGAGGACGTGCAGCAGCTGCTGTACCAGCACAGGACGTCAGCTGATGCCTCAACACACTATATACAGTTGTTGTCATTGTTTAGAGACTCCTTTTGTATCATGTTTCAGGGGCCACTTTGTGTGTAGTACCATTGAAGGACGACATGGTGAGGTGATCCATGAACCCGGCAACGACAACACCATTACAGTCCATGCATGGTGTGTGGAGGATGTACAGCAGCTGTTATACCAGTACAGGACATCAGCTGCTGCCTCCACACACCGTGTGAAGGATATAGAGGGGTTCCACTTGTACATCAACAGGTACCAGAATCTGTGGGGGAAGCCACCGAGTACTGCCTCCACACCAAACGTGTGGACAGGGGTGCATAAAGAGCTACAACAGTGGTCACACATGTGTAAAAAGTGGTATAAGTACAACATCGACCTGTGTAACACCACACGTCTCCACCCCCTACTGGTGTCTGGTATGAGACCCAAGGTGTGGCGTGTGAACAGAGGTACCATAGACATAGATGACCTGTACATACTGGTTCACACAGGTCAGCTTGAACATGTATGGGGGTTACACAACACAGACATAGTGGTGCCACCTAGTGGTGAACAGACGGCACTAAGGAGGATGAGGGACGCACTGGATAAGGCTGAGGATGCATCTGGTAATAGACTCCTAGATGGACAACACTTTGTCACCCAAACAGGTGAGAAGTACACCTGGAAGGCTCCTGTCTATGTTACACTTATCACACAGAGAGACGAGGGGTACACCTGGGGGGATGGGTCAATCTTTCCCCAGCTCGACGATATTATTTAGGTGAATGTTACATACATAGTTGGAATGCTGTGAACAACTTTGGGTGAGAAGTGCCGTTTTGTTGTATGGGTATTTTTTGTTGTTGTTTTCCAGCAAATGCTATTTTCATATCTCCAGGTGCCTTAAGCGTCTTATAAAAACATTGTGTCTTTTGTAATCTAATGAAGGAGCACTGCTAAAAATAAGGTTCTTATAAACTTGAATAATCTTGTGAGACAAAACAACTAGTCTAAAGATAATTTAGGCCTAAATACAATTGTGTTTAGATAGCCTGACCTAAGCTAGCTTTTTGGTCTGAACCATATTCTTTTTCAGTAAAATTGTCCCGAAGTGTGAGAATTCTGCCAGAAAGTGTCAACCTGTTGGTATCGAATTTTATAAGCTCATGGTCTCAGGACAACAGCTACTTTAAAATAACCAGCATTTCTACTGTCTTTAAGGGTGTCATGATTTTTTTAAACCAAATATTCGATTTTATAATTTGGCAGCAAAGGACCTAGAAATGTTGCAACGAAATCCAGCATAACTTACCCATTTTTCCTGTGCTCTGTTACCTGAACAGAAACAAAAATATAAGGTCTGATTCCCTCTTAAAACTGCTTCATATTACCAATTGTAGAGTAACCAGTAACTATAAAAATGTAATTTACTTTTATAACCTGTAGTCTTTGAAATTAAGGTTGCATGATCAAGTTTCATGGTTTTTATTGTCCTTAGATATCCTACATCCACAATTTGGATTTGCAAGGTCCTTGTACACAAATTGAGGTAAAACTAATAAATATTGATTAGTTCCTAGACCTTTAACAATGGCCAGCGAAAGTCGTAAGAAGAAGGGAAATATTTTTATCATCAGAGCTGAAACTATGTATATTGTAAGTCATGACTAATAAAATGTAATTATGGATACATGTAACAAAAGAAGACATACACAAGCAGGTGTATGTTTATTATTATTATTATTATTATTATTATTATTATTATTATTATTATTATTATTATTATTATTATTATATAGGATCTGCATAATAAGTACTAGTTGTGTCACTATACAAGGGTGTGGTGATGTCTCAAGCTGTAAACATGTATCATACCTGTAACTGACCTGTTACATGTCCTGTAGTGTTTCCTTATAATCGCTAAGTGTAATCTTCACGCTTTGTGTCTGATAACAGACACTTTATTATCACTTTACAAAACAACCTTTATCTTATACACGCCAAGAGGGGTAATAAATTTCTTTTTTTGGGGGGGATGGGTCATTATAAAATGTATCATAATTTTGAATATTGACTTGTCATTTATAACTGATTGGTCACTTATTATCAAACAAGAGGGAGGGGCTGTCTGGATTTTCATCTTTATTGTTGTGCCCAAACATACACGGTTGTGGCACATAGGGTAGAGGCACCCTGAGTCGGACAGACACCTAAAGTCGGACACCTTTTGCATTGAATTACATAATAGATATGAAAGATTCAGCTATCATTTGAATTAGACATGAAAACGCAGGTATCATACTCTCTAACAAATGAGGAATAACATGTAAAACCCCTGTCATACATGGTTTTACAACTGCACAAATCCAGGGTGTTTTTGTTATATTCTGAGGATGAAGAATGGTGAGTGAATGGAGATCCTGGTTTGATTTGTCAATTTGTCATGTCCTTACCTCCATGCTTACAGAATTTCTATACATGTCAATGGCAATATACACATTTTTGCTAATAATTTGATTTGACGAACCTGAATACATCCCTCATGTTACAGTATGGGAGTTTTTCTTCTATGACCTTCAGATTACACCTACAGTCAGACACCAATTACACCCAACCTGGGACACAATTATATCATGATTTCAATAATTATATAATGGACATTTCATTACAAACAGAATCCTTCATAATATACCTGTACTCCCAGATCTGAATAGTTAATCTGCGTTTGGTTTACCTCCTATCTAACACCTAGACCTAATTATTACTCAGTCTGCCCATAGAAGTCATGCTCCTCTTGGCCTGTACACTGACCTGTTAAAAGTATGCAAAATTAAACATCTAAGAGTATCATGGAGAAGAGTATTGTATTAGCTTGGATTCCTTAGTGTTAGATGTTATGTGCCTTTATAGAATATTTCAGATACAGTGACCCATTGTGTCTATATCAATTAGATAACATAGTGTCTGACTCTAGGGTCACCTTTGGCATATGCTGTCTGGATTGAGGTGCAATTTGATGTTTTAGAGACTAAATATGTACAGCCCATTTATTTATATGAATTGGAGAGTTTCATCAAAACCTCTTCAGGGATTTTGAGAGTAAAGTGTAATGTACCAGCTGGTTAAATGGAAACTAGAATTCAACACTTTTAAAGGTACAATATCTGAGCACCAAATATGGCCACCTCCTGTGTGGTCAGGAGCGTCCAAAATGGGTGCCTCTACCCTATTGAAAACACTATGGTGTGGAGACTGACAATAGGTTCATTGGAATTTTGATTGATGAAATAATGTAAGTGGTGAACTAGTTTTTTTTCCATGTATAACATACGAAAAAGAAATCAATGTGTGTTGTTCTATGAACACAATTCCATTACAGAGAAGTCTTAAATCATTGATAACAAATATATATCTTGATTACAATGTAAATTTAAATGGAAATTAGCCAGAGGAGACATTGAAGTGCTGGTGTAGTTACTTCATAAATGACACAGTAATTCAAATGTGGTAGTTCTCAAGATGGCGGCAACCGGGTAAACACCTACACGGCACGAGCTCCGACACTTTCAACAAAAAAAAAACCGTCAACCTACGCGTGGGGAATGCTCTTTTCGAGTTAATTGTAAATAATACTTACCCTGGCACACCGTTACTGGGAAATGTCCACGCCTGCATCAAGTACTAGATCGAAAGTCAATAATCAACTCGACTTTCCACCGGTCACAACAATGGCGGCATCACCATTATTGACAGAGACAGCGACTCTCGCAGACGTGATAGTTGCAGTAAATTCCCTAGGATCAAGAATGTCCGCACAAGAATTACTCACTGCTACAACCTTGCAGACTTTACAGACCATCCAGACCTCAATTACAGGTATAAATGCCACAAATACGAAGATAAATGAAACATTGGACAGTGTAAATACGAAACTGGGCGATAACTCTAAATCCACTAGTGAGGTCAAGGACACTCTAAAACTAGTAAATACGACTGTAGACGCTACAACCAAAATGATCCATGAACACCAAAACAGGTTCGAAAAATCGGACAAAATTGAGTCCCAGAAAGTGGTAATCATCCAAGGTCTCATGGAGACAGAAGGTGAGGATCTGTATGAAGAGATGAAGCAGTTATTTACAGACACTGGGGTTCTATGGGGCGTCGAAATGATCGCCATGGTACGTAGAGAGGGCCCTAAACGCAAGAAGGCAGGTGGAGAACATAGGCAAATTAGAGTGATTTTCATGAATCTACAATGCAAGGGAGAACTATTCAAAAAGTTGAAAAACCTAAAGGGTAAAGACAAATGGAAAAATGTGTCTATTGGGGATGAGCTCTCAGAATTGGAGACTAGGCAATTTATTGACCTGCGCGCAATGTTTTTTCTGTGTAAGAGTAAAAACATAAATGCCAAACTACGCCAGCGTACCATTATTATCAATGACAAAACGTATAGCCACAAACACCTGGGCGACCTACCATTTGGCCTTACTATGGAAATGGCTTCAGAAGCCACTACCCCAGACGGACTCATGTACCGCTCAGCACACCACCGCCTCTCAAATCTATATCCTTGTGACATAAATAATGGTGAACTACAATTTAATTCCGTAGAGCAAGGATTTCAGTTTTATAAGGCCAAGTACTGTAACAGAGAAGATATATCTGCTAGTATACTGGAAATGTCATGCCCATACAAGATGATGGCTGCCACCAAAGCTCTGAAAGATACTCCAGAATGGGCAAGAGAAGCTGAATTGGTTATGTATAAGTTGAATGCATTCAAATTTGCAGACCCAGAACTCAAGGACTATCTAATTTCTACCGGTACAGCAAACCTATATGAAGGAAGCTTCCACCCAGCTTATGGAGTCGGGTACCACCTCGGCCAATACAGACTGTGCAGGGAAGGTAACCTAAATGGTTCAAACATCCAGGGTAAGCTGCTTATGCGGCTTAGACGAGTGTTATCAGGTGATAATGCAAACCCTGATGCGTAAATAAATAATCTCAGTCGTACAAATTGTATAATAGGTATATATATATATACTTCTATTACTAAATGTAACCTCATGTAATTTAATATAATATAACAAACTCTTAAACTGACATGTATTAATTAAGTAACATAGATTTATAACCTGGAGCTCAAGCCCTGGGTCGATACCTGATGTAATGGATGGGTGGCCATCAGAGCCGTAAGCCCTCCAAGATGTATTTTTTTCTCTTTTTCTTTTTTATATTTCTGATTTGTTTTTTTGTGGTGATGTGTGACACACCTGTTGTATACTATATTGTATGTAATGTGTTTATTGTCAATACTAAAAATGTCGTCAAACTACTGATTATACATGACACCCATGACTAGATTACCTAACTTTGATGTCGGTTTTTCTGTAGTTCATTTAAATGCTCGAAGCATTAGAAATAAGACAGCTGGCATTAAAGATGAATTTGAAAATAAGAATATTGATGTACTCTTGTT
The DNA here is from genome assembly GCA_949317995.1 of Acholoe squamosa. Classification (NCBI taxonomy): domain Eukaryota; kingdom Metazoa; phylum Annelida; class Polychaeta; order Phyllodocida; family Polynoidae; genus Acholoe; species Acholoe squamosa. The sequence goes on along the minus strand of OX439051.1, from coordinate 6,189,756 downwards.
TTCTGAAACATATTTGAATGATACTGACACAGATTTTCACTATAAACTGAACAGATGCTCAATGTATAGACATGATCGAATCAGTGTGTTCAGAGGGGGAGGCCTTATTGCCCATGCTTTAGATACTGTTGTATGTTCTGCTGAAACCTTACGCCATTTAAACCGAGGTACTATGGATATAGAAGTCCAATGGTTGATAATACAAAAAGGTAAATCAAAAAAAACTATTGTATGTAATGTCTACAGGCCACCCCAGGGAAATTTGGCTACTTTTTGTAACACTATGTTAACTCTTTTCCTACAAATTCAAAATTTAGACAATTATGATGTTGTATGTATTGGCGACTTTAATGTCGATGCCCTAACTGATGATAATGAACGTAGTTTATTGTATGAGACCATGGATAACTTTCACTTGCGACAACTTATAAATTGTGTAACAACTACAGCCGGTTATAATACATGTCTGGATTTGATTTTTACCAATTGTGTAAATTTGGTATCGTATGGACCACTTGATATACACCTGAGTGATCATTTACCTGTGTACATTCTCAGAAAACATGATTCTGTCAAAAAGGGTTATAGATTTTTCACTGGGAGGTCTTACAAAAATTATAACAAGGATCTGTTCCTTCAAAATCTGTCTACTTGTAAATGGGATATCTTCGATAATTGTATTGATGTTACGACATGTTGGAATATTTTTGAAAATAATATTACAAATGTACTGAATGAAATTTGCCCAATTCGAGAATTTAAAATTCTAGATAAAAGCGCTCCATGGATGTCAAACTATTTATTAGAGCGCACCAATGACAAAAATGAGGCTCTAAAAAAAGCCAGAACATCTAAATCTGTATTAGACTGGCATAATGCACGCATTTTGAGAAATTCTGTAAATTTAGAGAGAGAAATTGCTCGTCATAACTACTTTAAAAAGGAATGTGATGATAGCATTAAAGAGGCAAAATCTTTTTGGCGTACTATCAGAAAAATTGTCCCCTCCAAATGTTCCGACACAGCCAATATTAATTTGATTGATGAACTGGGTCAGCCTGTAGAGACGGGGGCCACTGCTCACCATATAAATGATTTCTTTGTTAATATAGGACCAAAGCTCGCATCTAAGCATAATCTAAGCTGGGAATTTTTTGGTACGAGATGTGTAAATGATATGCCCAATATTGATATCAGTGATGAAGATATTTTAAAGGTAGTAAAAAACCTAGATATCTCTAAGTCATCCTCGTTGAATTATATACCTACCCATGTCTTTAAACAGGCTGTCTTACAAATGCCACAACGATTCATTAAAATTATTAGACTTTGCCTAGATAACAGTTCTATGCCAGACCGTTGGAAAATTGCTGTAATTACACCACTCCCTAAAGGAGGTGATGCTTCTAATGTTTCAAATTTTCGACCTATCAGTGTACTACCAGTACCTGGTAAGATTCTTGAACGCCTTATTCATACTGAAATTTCTAAGCATATGGAAAATAATGATATTCTCACAAAACAGCAAGGCGGGTATCAAAAAGGAAAATCCACCGCAGATAGCATAAGTTATTTTGTTAATAATGTATTACGAGATAGAAATATTGGTAAATTTACTATGGCAGCCTTCATAGATATTAAAAAGGCGTTTGATTCAGTCAATTATGAAATCCTGTTAAAAAAATTAGAAATGTATGGGATTAGACACAAAAATTTAGACCTCATCAAAAATTATTTATTAAACCGCAAACAATGTACTGTAGCAAATAATATTAAATCCTCTGAATTACCTTTGACATGTGGGGTCCCCCAAGGATCAATTTTGGGTCCCCTGTTCTTTTTACTGTACATCAACGACTGTATAGGCACCGATGATGATCATAAAACAATGTTGTATGCCGATGATAGTGTATTGTATGTGTCAGGAATGGCATTTGATGTGGTTCAAGAACGACTAAGAGTTGCACTTACTTCTTTCTATAATTGGGCCAGCAGAAATAAACTCACATTAAATGAAACTAAAACAAAAATTATGGTTTTTGCAGCGAGTCCCACGTTGAAAAAATTGCCTAAAACTAATATTATTTTAAATGGACTAGAATTGAAGCAAGTTATATCTTATAAATATCTAGGAGTAACCCTGGACCAAGAATTGTCTTTTAATATTCATGTGAAATTGCTTATGAAAAGTGTGCGCTTCAAGTCGTTCTTGCTATATAAATTACGAAAAATGTTGTCTGACAATGTGATGCTTAAAGTGTATAAGACTTATGTACTTCCTATAATTGATTATGCTGACCTTTTTTATGGATCCGCTAATGACACTTTACTTGATGAGTTACAAAGACTCCAAAATAGATGCTTAAAAACGTGTCTAAATAAGCATATATTGACCCCTACTTATGAAATCCATAATTTGACATGTTTACCCAAACTTTGTGATAGGAGAGACTACCATTGTAAAATCCATGCTTTCAACATGGTGCAAAAAGGTATTAATGTTAAAGTCCCAAACAGAATTACTCGTACATGTCTTGCTCCTACATTAGATTATCCCATTATACATGCCACTGCATATGAAAAGAGTCCTGAAGTTGTATGTGCGAGAGCCTGGAATGGACTACCTACGGAATATAGAAATTCATTGTATATGAATGTATTTAAAAGTAAAATCAAACAGGACATGTTAGCCACGGTGTCTTAAAAAAAATCACCGAACCAGCCTATATATGGTAAACAGGTCTCCACACACCACCATATATATAACATTTTCTAAAAATTGTTTTTTCTTTTTCTTTTTAAACTTAATGTTCTTCTTTTGTTGATCTATGTAATGAGTATACAATGTACTTTGCCGTCCGTCATAATTTATATAATGATATTTAGTATTATTTCTGAGAACGTATATACATGGTGGGGGCCATAACAATATCTTTAGATACGGCCCAAACCATAACTTGTTTGGTTTTAATTTGTATAACAAGCTTATATTATTGTGAATCGGAAAATGTATGTATGTAAAACAGAAAACCAAATAAAAGTTAAATTTGTTCAAAAAAATGTCTTGCACCCAGCAATTATAGGTGCGTATCTAGGTTGATTAGCTATATCAAAAGTCCTATCCCCTCCCCTCTCCCTACGTCCTGCAGTTCCATTACATCTATAATGAATTAGTTTTGGCTAATCCACGACTTACAAGTGAGTCTAGTTGATGACCTGGTAGATTAGCATTAGCTAGTTGATGTCAACAGGTAAATTTTGCTCATTCTAGCAGCACCGACAAGGTGCAGTTTTTTTCTTTGAAAACGAGGCAGGAGAATGTAATATAGGGGGGGGTGGGGGTGGCCCCTCAGGGGCTCAGGAAATTTTTGTAAATCTAGAGGCCAAATATGGGCCAATCCACCGAAAGTGGGCACCTGGGTCTTTTTTGGTCTTTTTTGGATACAGGGGGCTGTAAAATAAAAAGTAAGTAACCATTCTTCTTATTTCTGGTTTCTTTTGAAATAAAACACCTTGGGCTTCAAAAGAAGGGAAGATTTACATATGTCGGCCTGCTATTTTATTAGATATTGTGGCCCAAAGTTCAAAAATGGCCAAAAATTGTTTTTTTATTCAATTTCCACCTCATCCCAGGGTCTATACTATCAAGCCAAACAGCAACAGACCAATATAATTTTATCTATTCCTTAGTGGGGGGTCCTATCTAACACTTTCATCCTGTTTGGAGGTGCTCTGGTTGGCATTCTTTTTCTGCTGTTCATTTCTATAACCAAATACAGGTGCTGTAATGAGCGTGAGCAAAATAAAAGTACACTGGTAGGCCTACTTAAACACTACCCTCAATCTTCTTGTTTCCCAACAAGATTAGGGTCGTCATAGGGGATTTTCTGGTAAAGAAACTTAGAGTCTACTTGCAGGCATGACTGTGCAGTACATATTCAAGTATTTTCAAGTCCATTTTGCTCACGCCCATTACATTCAAATTTCTGCATCCAGGACAAATACTATCAAAGATTTCTTTCTATCAACCAGCGTAATTTGAAGATCTATTGTTAATAGGTCATTTTAAAAAAAGACTGGAGTTTCTATATGCCTTGGGTATGCCAAAAAGAGGGGTTAACTGACAGATGTAATGGGCGTGAGTGTAATGGGCGTGAACATAATGGGCATGAGTAAAAAGCACTGCAAGCATGTTGGCAGGCTTGATGCATTCCAAATGCATCCTATAAGTATTCTTAAGTTATTTTTATTGCCTAGATTTGGGTGAGGTTATGTTGCTGAGTGGCTGTCTGAAGCCTGGGAAAGTTGTTTCGCTCACGCCCATTACACTCACGCCCATTACATTCATATTATTTCCTTATGTATTTTCAATATTCATCTTTTTTTCTTATTTTCTTCAGAGTATGTCTTTGGAACCTTTTGTCAAATATTCTAACTGAAAATCATGTAGTTCTGACAAATATTTCTGTGATGTAGAGAAGAATTCATTTTGCTCACACCCATTACATTTTCATAATTTTGAATATTTGCAATAAAAACTGACCGCTTGGGAGTTAGTGACTTCAATGAACCTTTCCTAAGAGCCAAGATATAGGGCTATCAATAAAATTAAGTTTCATGATCTAATTTTTATTTTTTTAAAATTGACCCTCTACCATGGACAAGTGCCCACTTTCAGTGGATTGACCCATATATGTACTTTGGTGGTTTTTGAAGGTGTCTGTTACCCTCAGTTTAGAATTTTACTAAGACCCTTCCATATAAAGGTTAAAATGAAATCCCAATGGATCTGGATGAATCAAAAGAATGACCCTGGTGGATCTTTATAACACTGAGAAAAACTGAGGAGTTTGCAGGTATGCCTGTTACATAGAGACAAAGGATTTGACTCACTTCTGGGTCAATATCCCATTATATTCAAAATATATCTTTTGTCCAAGTAAGGAGCTTACAATAGTGATGGGGTGCAGTCCCATGAGATGTCATGTGAGATCAACGAGCCTTCTTATATGCGACAATTTAGACCTAATACCTCCAGAAGCTCTGGGATCCCAGGTATTGATATTTAGAGTTGGTAAATGTCCATTTAACTGCAGCAGATGGCTGTCAATTCTTTTCTTTAAAAGCATCATGCAAAATGTTTTATGACCATGGGTCAGGACTTAAAAGTGGCATGTGTACTGGGTATATGCAAAAGAAAAATACTCTTTCTGATATCCTACTCCGACAGAACCAGTCAAAGTCTTTTTGCAACGGCCTCTAGACCAATGGGCATGATGCATAAATACATAAGCTGCCTAAAAGCCTTTAAGAGGTTGAAATTTTAACACAGTAGAACAACTTAAACATAACGTTTAAGATTCCAATGAATGAACCAGCGAATTTGAGTTCATATCCATCTATGAGTTGGGGGGAGAATCGCTTTCAAAACCTCTAGGTAAGTTCAAGGTTCAGGAACCAAGTATGATATACCATTTTATTATTCCATAAATTGTAACATATTTTGTATTAATCAAAGAAATATCTATGAAATTAATACATAGGTTGGTTCTAAGAGCTATAAAGAGCGCTCAAACTTTACATAAGAGCGTTCATGCCCCACTGCACACCAGCCACAGTCAGTTAGACTGAGTTTATGACATCAAAAGGTCCGACCTAATGGTTCACTGCACAATATAATAAAAATGAGGGTCTCAGTGTGCGACCTCATGGTTCAATGCACAAATTAATAACTTGTAAGTGAATGCAACCGGCCGTCACGGGTGCCTGAGCACCGCTGACGCCGTCATGAGTGTCTGAGCACTCTAAGGACTGAACAATGGGTTACATAAGCACGACGCCATAACCTTCCGGTCGCTCTAGCGTCGCTCCTGAGCGACCTAGGTCAAATATCAAAAATTCTATGGAAAGCCCATAATTAGACGGTCAGAATGAGCCCAAGATCAAGGCTGAACTCCCAGTATTAAGGAAGTTACGCCATGGAGACTGAATCGACCTCCGAGTGAGCTACAGACAAACCGGCGGGAGTTACGCGCCTATCCAGCGGGCATTATAATTTTGGCACATTCAGCTCCGCGCATGCCCAAAATGGCGGTTATACAAGCATAAACGGCCGAGATATGAGGGTCTAAAGATGCAGAACCGACCGAGACAATGGGGGCCATAGCGGCGTCCATGGGGGTCCTTTGTCCCCCTGTGACACTTGAAAGGGTCCCCTCAAACAATTGTACAGTTAGGCAGATGCTGCTGGCTCCAGTCAGTCTGGAGGTGCTTTTCCAAGATTTGCTACAAATAGCCTGTCTGCACCTCCAGGAAGACACATCACCAAGAACCGCTCTAGAGGTAACATCTCCAGTCATCTCCTGCTACCTGCTACACCACTGCACTATGGTGAAACTATGCTAGACAGGCATTGGTTTCCTACCATTAGTGGCCAGAGGCTATCTTCTTCAAGACTTCCACCAGAGGGTAAAGTTACTCATTATTACAATATTCCTCTAAGCAGCAGGTCAGGAGCTAGGTGTGGGAACCCACCTAGAAGTATGCTGGACACTGTATTATTAATACCTCACAGGTGGAGTGGAACAGAACATTATACTTTATAAATTACTGTATGTTTACTGTATGTACAAATTACCTGCATACTAACTACTGTATGATTGATATTTCTTACATGTCGCCTAAAGCTGAATAAACCAGTGACCACTGGAAATAACACTATTTATTATGAGCCTGATGTATTTACTCCTTACACCACTAGTCATATGATATTTCTCATATGACAACTTGATCATGCCAATCACTAGTATGACAAAGTGGTGGAGAACATCCTACTAAGATCCCATCCCTCACAGGCTCATAAAATTTAAAGCTGGTAACACAACTAAAAACAATCATGCACACAGTAAGTTAAAGCTGGTACCGCAACTGGGAACAATCATGCACACAGTAAATTAAAGCTGGTACCGCATACACACAGTTAGACCCACTCCACCCACCCAGTGACCTTGACCTTGACACCATACCCACCAAGGTCACCAATGAGATCTCCCACATACCAGTGAGATCTCCCACATACCAGTGAGATCTCCCACACATCAGTGAGATCCCCCACACATCAATGAGATCTCCCACACATCAGTGAGATCTCCCACACATCAATGAGATCTCCCACACATCAATGAGATCTCCCACACATCAGTGAGATCTCCCACACATCAATGAGATCTCCCACACATCAGTGAGATCTCCCACACATCAATGAGATCTCCCACACATCAGTGAGATCTCCCACACATCAATGAGATCTCTCACACAACAGTAAGATCTCTCATATATCAGTGAGGTCTCCCAAACGTCAGTGAGATCTCCCAAAACGTCAGTGAGGTCTCCCAAACGTCAGTGAGGTCTCCCAAACGTCAGTGAGGTCTCCCAAACGTCAGTGAGGTCTCCCACACGTCAGTGAGGTCTCCCACACGTCAGAGAGGTCTCCCACACGTCAGTGAGGTCTCCCACACGTCAGTGAGGTCTCCCACACGTCAGTGAGGTCTCCCACACGTCAGTGAGGTCCACCACACACATCAAGGCCTTATCAGTCAAGCTGGCAGAACAACACACAAAGACCTTACGTAGTCAGGGGCCTGTTGAAGAGGTCTCCCTCCCACCAAGATCTAGGAGGCCCACAGGAGGCAAACCAGCCTCCAATACAACAGACCCACACTCAGTAGACCCCACACCACCCACCCTGTCTACTCAGGGAACAACCAGTTCTCAGGGATCCAACATTTCCCAGGGATCTCTACAGGACGCCCAACTCACGCTATCTACCTCAGGGGAAGAAGGATCTGCCTCAGGGGGTGGATCCACACCCTCATCTAGATCCTCCACCCCAGCTCCAGCCTTCGACAGCCACTCCTCCAGAGACACCTCCCCCACACCCTCCATCATGGACACCGATGAAGGCCCCCAACCTAATCAGACAGCTGAGAAGATAAGGGCCTATGAGAAGGCCATCCAAGATGCAGTTACTGCCCTAGAGACCAACAAGTCCCAGCAGGAGGAAAGGGAGAGGATCCTCAACCAACAACTGGCAGAGAGGAATGCAGCAATAGATGCTCAACAGAAGGCCATGGAAGATCAGCGGAAGTCCCTAGAGAGACAACAACAACAGATAGCAGATCTCATGAAGATGGTATCATCCCAGACCCCACAACCTCACACACCTGCCATCACACCTGTTGTCACACCATCTGCCTCTGGATCCAAAGATGACATCATAATCTCCATGGTGTCCAACATGACCAAGCTCATAGACAATAAACAGCAGGACGACAGAAAGATCAGGATACATGAGGTAACAAAACCCAAAACCTTTTCACACCCATCACCACTCATGTCAACAGCATTATTCATTGATCACAAATTCCCAGAATATCTGAAGGATAAGTACAAAGTGACAGACAGTGACACCATGGTAACATATTTACCCAAGTACCTCGAAGGACAAGCACTAGCTTGGTTTGAATCCTTCAGGGAGAGTGCCACACCTGATATGTTGACATGGACCAATGTAGTGAATAAATTAAAAGAGTATTTTGCTACTCGAGACAATATAATCTCAAGGACTGCACTCCGTGCACAAAAGATAGATGAACCTGTTCTAGACTATGCATGCCATCTCAGGAAAGTGTGTAATGCCCAACGCCAGAATGATGAAACCCTAAGCAAGGCATTTACCCAAGGCATGAGGCCCTGGATCTCTATAGCTCTTGAGAACAAGAAAATAGACTCTTTTGACCAAGCCCTAGACCTAGCCCTAGAGGTTGAGACCCAAGAGAGATCTAGGAAGGTAAGGGATGCAGAAACCAACCCACAGCCTACTAAGAAAAAGGTCCAGGAAATCAGCACTAGTCCAGATGAAGATGTTAACCTAATGTCTAGTGCCCATGTAAGGCAACAGGAAGCTAAGGTTGCATCAAGAGACCCTACCGGTAGATACAGAGGAAATAACTATGACCCCAACTACCAATCCAATAGAGGTAGAGGTAGAGGGGGCAACAACAACAAGCGGGGGGGTCACAACAGTAGGAAAGACAACAGCTCTTCCAACTCCAACAATGGTAACTCTTCATACAGTGATAGGAGAGACAGAACCCCAAGTAATGGCAGATCCTATAATAATCAAGGATCCAACAGTAGGAGCCAGAGTCCACATAGGAACTACAACTCTGGATCCTACAACAACTCTGGATCCTACAACAACAGCCAGGGTTCAAACAACTCTGGATCCTATAATCAAGGATCCAACAGTAGGAGCCAGAGTCCACATAGGAACTACAACAGTGGATCCTACAACAACAATGGCGCCTACAACAACCAGAGATCCAATAACTCCGGTCAATACAGCAACTCTGGTCAATATAACCAGGGTTCCAACTCACGCCGGGAGGATTACAAACCTGACACAAGAGGTTACCAGGGGAACCAACAAAGTAACCCCCAAATACCACCTCATGTGATGGATCAAATCTCCAAACTCCTGGTGGCAAGCATCTCAACCACCCCACAGAACCAGGAAAACTAGGATGTCACAGTGCCGATGGGCCAGTGCACTGTGACACCCCAAATACAAACAATCAATCAGGATTAACAAAGATCCAACCAGAGACAATTGCTAGTGCAAATCTACCATCTAACAGACAGAGACGTCCATCAGTGATACACATCACCCCACCAGATTCATCATCAAAGGATACAGGTGAGAGTATCTTTGTGACTTCCACAGTAAATGGTAAGGTAACTATGGACACAGTTATAGTATAAAGAACTTGCTGAATACCATACGGTTATGTTTCAGCTAAGTCAATATCAAAATACAAAATCTTCCATAATGGAATCATATCTGAAGCCAATACTTGTGGTATTGACTTTTGATATCAATAATGGTTGACTGAAATGAATATAATTACATGTTGCAGTATTGATTTTTCTTTAACTGTACAAGTAATGTAACTGCAATTCTTGGCATCTATTGCTGCTTCTTAAAATTGTTCCCTTTCTCATATTAAGGACTTTTTGTTCCCCAATTCGACAAAACCAACTTCCGTTCTTTAATTACAAGGACATGTGTCATACCTACATATATTATACATCATTATGACTGGTTATTATACCTTTACAACTTTCTAGAAATCATAGAAGGAAAAAAGTGATTTTAAGGAATTTGGGTCCTGAAAGTCCTACAATACATCATCAATTTTGGAGACTCAGCAATTCTCGGTGTTAGTCCACCGCATGCTTTATGATTTCAGATATTAATTGTTATTACACGATTTCTTGGATTTTGGGTGCTTTTTCTGGATATCCCCATGCTGATACCTGTCGATATTGCACACCATGATGCATGCATCATGACTTTTGTAAGGTGTGCCTGATATCCATGGATAACAGGCACTAGTGCCTGATATCCATGGATATCAGCACACCTTACATGTCATATGTCACATGTTAAAACCCATGCAATATTCCAGGCCAGGGTAGGGATCGAACCTGCAGTCTCACATCCCAAATCCAACTCCCTATGCATTGCGCCACAGGGACTAAAGAGAAATGCTTGGTTCGAACCACGTCTCGATATGATATGGGAAGGAGTCGACTGCGGGCTGACCTCTACCATAACCGTGGGATGCATTCAAATATATCCAAGCCGACACGGCCGCTGAAGGAGGAGACGCGGTGGCCTAGCGGTTAGCACGTTGCGCTCAGCCGTGAGAGGTACATGGATCGCGTCCCGGTCTGGGTAAATCCTTTTTCGCCGTGTGCGCTGTCGCTGTCCGCTACCAGGCGATGAGGTGTATTATACACAAACATAGCCGCGAGAAGCTTTTCTCACCGTGTGCCCTGCCGCTGTCCGCTGCCGGGCGACGAGGTGTATGTACCTGGCTTCGAGTCCCGGGGAAGGATTTTTGTTTTCAACTTGTTTTTATTGATATTCTATTGATTATTTATTGATTTTTTATTGATTAATCGTGTAATAAAGACAGTAAGGAATGGGCTATCGGGCACCTTGTTCAGTGTATTGTAGGATATCGTAACTCGTGGCCTACGGCCACTCGTTACGATATCCTACGATACACTGAACTCGGTGCCCGATAGCCCATTCATTACTCTCTTAGTACATTAGGAATGTTGATGGTTGTATAGTTTGAAGTTGTACATGTGTGATATCGGAGAATGATGAGTGAGTGAGTAATAAATGTTTAACGCCATTTCGACAACTGAGGTCATATTTATGGCGAAAACTACATTACACATCTTCACAGATGAATTTGTCAGTGCCCGCGCATATGTGCACCACACACATCCGAGGGGATAGGAAAGAGGAGATATAGACCCTTTTAAGTGGGCTAGGGAAGCCCTCGGAGAATGATGACAAAACCAGGACATAACTATGGATGCTCAGATTAGTTTTTAGGAGGGAAGAGGAAATATTCTATAATTCAGAAGGTGAGTACAGTGATATTTCTGATATAGAGGTATGAGAAAATAAAAATACGGTGTGAAGTGTATTATAATAATAGAATATGTGGCGCCTTACATGCAGAGTGCATCTTGTGCATAGGTAATTATAAAAAGAAAGCTACCAAGAATCTTGTGTATTTTCCCGATAAATCTTTGAGCCCACCGGTGAAATAGTAAGGTCAAGATTTCTTTCACAAAGGAAAAAGCTGAAACTATATAACCTTACTGGTGCACCTGGTGGATATCATGGCAACTATTAGAGCGGAAATGCCTGCTCCCCTATATAAGAGGTATACTGTATACTCTGAACCCTGAATCTTTCTTAGACCATTACTTTACCAAACCAGCTAACATAAGTAGTCCAAATCACCATATCTTTGTCAGTGATAACACTTTTGCATTGTTTCTGTCATCGTGATGTCATGATGTTATTTTGAGGTTTTTGATTGGAGCATAATATCACAAGGCGGCTTTGGTTATTGTAGGCTGTGGGTGGAAAAGGTAAGTTTAACTACCATTATCTCACAATTCAGGCCCCTACAGTGCATTTTTGGCCATAACCCCGTTCCGTTATTGGGGTATAACCACATTCTCAGAGTCTTTTTTTTTTCTAAGACCATCTTGGTTAGAACCTGCACTGAAAGCCCCAGTCTTCAGACTGACAATACCCAAATCTGCAACCTTAGGTGATCAGATTGAGTACCCAGGGTATTCAACCTGATGGGTTTAGGTCCACATACTCACCCATGGTAGTCAAACTGATTACATAATGTTGTTAGGGTGACAACCTTGGTGCTGACTACCTTGGGTCCTCAATCTGACTACCCAAAGCTGTAGATTTGGGTATCGTCAACTTGAGCACCTAAAGTCCTCAGCAGTGAAAAACTTCAGTTAAAAACTGAAGGCTTGATCATCAAACATGAGTGGCACATACCTACCACCTTGTGAGTTTGTTACATATTGTCAACAGAATGACATAGACTCAAACTGGGGAGAGGTAGACAGAGGGATTTCACTCTCTGTAAGGTGCTGCCCTCTGTCTATACCTCTTCTGACGACTATAGGTCCTCAGTCTGGCGAGTTTAAAGATCTGCAGGGTTTTCAGTGTGGACATGTTAATAAATTGGAGAAGGATATGAAGCCACCCTCGCCATACATATTCCAGTTAAAACCGTTTAGGTTCAAAGGAGAATCGATCCCCGGCCGCTGGGGCAGAAGGCGAGCTCACTGTCCACTATACCAAGCCGACGGTGCTAGAAATCCATGTACATCAAGGATTTCAAAAAGTTGTCTGACATACCTGATGTTTACAGACCTCCTTAGCATAGAATTCAATGGTGCCAGGTGGAGTTATTAACAGAGAAACATCCTTAGATATCCTAGATGAACATGCCATGCCTAATTTCTCCATTTTCTTCAAAATAAAACAGAATCCATTTATTTTCCATAGCGATACAGTTCGGGACCCGCCCCGTCCAGGCCATTCCTTGTTCGATGCGTCTTTGACCTAGTTTTTACATCCTGGCACCTCCCCGCTTTGTCAACAAGACGAAATGGCCATGTACCGGGCCGTGTGCATTGGATCGCTATGGAAAATCAATGCATTCTTATTTATTTCAAAGAAAATGGATACAAAATGTAGGCGAACACCAAGTAGAGATCGTATATTTGTTGGTGTTAGAAGTACAGGACTTGACATGCTTGGATTATACCAAAAAAAATGTGTGTAAAGGTGGAGGTATGTCGGGCAGAGTGACAACATGGCCACGACGGCTTGGCAAACTGAGCGGATCGCATGCATTTACAAAATGTCTTCTCATGGATAAATTCTGGGGTTATAAGATAAGAAATTAATACATAATGTATGAATAAGTGCGATAAACGCATTAATGCATGGATATTCGAGGACTCGGTGAGGTTAGCTGGAAATTATCTCCATTATTTCCAGCAAACCTCACCTCGTCCTCGAATATCCATACATTAATAGCTTATAAATGCTGGCGTTACATCCCCTGTGTCCTATAGCATTTAGCTCAACCCAGGGTGCACCCAATACCGGCCATTGGGGTTAGGTCGTGGGGGCAGAAGTAGTATAGTATGTATCGGAATGGGTCTATAACTAAGTATAGGATATTACTCACTGGGGATGCAGCCAATCAGAGGTCTCCATTTGGTCACATGACCTGGACCCCCGTGGTGCATGCCCATATATGGTCTTGTGACCTTGAGCTTGACCTAATTAGTGGTGTGCATGCTCCATTTGGTCACGTGTCCTTATTTGGAAAATAGGCCACGCCCCCTTTGGCCATGTGACCTACACCCCGCGTGGTGAGCTCCTTATTTGGAAAATAGTCCACACCCCCTTAGCCAATTAGAGGCCTTCATTTGTGACCCGATTATGTAAATGGTGGTTGGTTAACCAAGTTACCTTTCTGTTTGTAAACAACATGTGATTTAACTACATGGGTTTTTTTTGGGGTACAAAAAAAAGAAATTGCGAAAAACCCTAGGGTGGGGGGCCCTTGGGGTGGGGGCCCCTTAGGGTAGGGTTGGGTGGGGGGCCTTGGGGTGGGTAGGGGCCCCTTTAAAGTAAAAGGAAGAAAAAATTAATTTATTTTTGAAGGCAAGCTAAAAGCTTGCCCCCCCAAAAAAAGTGAGTAAACCAACCCTACCCAAAAGGGTAGGGGTTGGTTTTACTGGGTATAAAATTTTTAATAAAAAAAATTAATTTACATTTAAAAAAAAAAAGGATATGTTAAAATTTGTTATTTGTACTCATAATAACATTCATCCTGAGAAAAGTACTAGGTAACTGATAAGTGGGTAGTGTATATTGAACTATTTGTCTACCTATGAACTGATGAAATGACACTTGAATAAATGTGTTTAAATAGAGACCATTTGTTAGCGTAGAACAGCTGATATGGTTCACAAGTTTGGTTTCGGTCAATACAGAAAAGATAGCAAGGTTAAATTCGCATTTGATAACTTGACAAACACAATACATAGAACTCTATTGACCTAGAAAAGGCGCGGGTTTGGTTACCAGGGACGCTTTGGTTAGTTCATAGGTAACACACCAGGTGGCGACACTGTGTAGCGCTGTGCCGTTATGGCGAGATCGTATATCAATTTATGCTTTATAAGCTTGAGTAATTGCTCAGAAGTGCTCCCACCTCACGGTGGTGATGACGGGAGGAAGGTGGGTAATTTATCAAGATCAGTTCTCAAATTCGAAATTTTGAATTAATTTTGTGTTTGGTTTGCCGTGTAAAGAGAAAGATTCATTTTTATTTCCAGTATTACGCAAATCACCTTTACCTCAGTGAATGTCAGTGACCAAAATGGCTTTTAAGGTAGGTGGAAGTTTACTGAGCAAAAATTTGTGTCGGACACGTGTCAATGTTGTTGTTATGACGCATGCAACAGTTTAGGGTGTCACCAAATGGATGGTTACCAGGGTGACGGACGTAAGTTTTGATACATCGATGCATATTCAAGATGGCGCCGGGCTGATGCGACTGGCAGGAAATGTCCAACCAGGCACTGTGGCTGGCGTTCTTTGGATAAGTAACGGTGCATAACGTGTTAGCTGAACTTATCTACTGTTGTCACTTTATGTTATCATAAGAGGATAAGTGGTTACGGGTTGAGCTGATATGTTATTGAGACTTGGGGTGTAAGTGGGGTCCTGAGGGGGGTGAGAGGTTCTGTAGGGGGATGGTGTTGTGGGATGGGAAAAGGGGCATCCCCATATATGCGTCATCACAGACCTATCCGGTGCTATGTCCGACGCAGGACCAAGGATGATCATCACACGAATCTTGGGATTTATGTAAAAAAATAAGGAAAACTCACCATTAAAATTGTCAGTACCGCTCTCAGCCAGTGTGGGATCTAACAGGAGGTATTTATCCTTTGGTGGTTTGAGAAGAAAGACCCATTTCCTTGGGATCATTTTCTCCATTATTGAGCCTCAAAATGGTAGACGAAAGATGTGGTCAATAACCAGTCATATTTGACGTTCTTAAGCATCTCCTTCAGCTTAGTCAAAAAAAAGATTGTGCTTCTACCACGATCGGTGTACTGTGAAGAGTGATGAGCTATGTGGGCACTAACAAAATCTCATCTCATCTAGGCCTAAACATAGCTCAGGTGTATGATCACATGATATATGTACATGCACACGGCACGTGAGCACACAGTAAAGGACGCCTATGATTTGTGACAACAAGTGTAACCATGGTGAAAACTCAAGGTGATATCCGAGAAGTGTGTTATTGAGTCTGTGGACAATATTGAATATCTATCATGGATAACTGATCCAGTATTCTTTAGGGTGAGTACATCATTAATCAGTGCTAATATTTTTTGATTATGTATAGGGTTTTAAAACGGTGAAAATTTGGTAGACTTAAGACGGTGGGGTGGTTGCTATGGTTACACCAGAAACATTAACCGGTGGGTTTCCAAAATGACACCACAGTGGTAGGTTAATGGGAACTGGACAACTGTTTTACACCAGCTTTAAACAGTGTTCGTGTCGGTATGGTTTGATGAGCTCAACGTTTTAAGATTACGTGTAGGAAATCGAACTTCTCTAAAACAGTACAAGAAGGTAATAGAGATGTTAAAACCCCACAAAGCAGAAAAATGCTGACTTTTGTAAAGTGACAAACACAAGACGTGTGTGTCGAGTAGAGGTAAAGTAGGAGAATCCATGATCCACAGTGATTCCCTTTTGTTTTAAAAAAAATGTATTGGGAGTAGGAGTATGGCAAACCATTAAAAAGAGCTAGACATGGGAAATACGCTATTTTTTTATTTTTTTCAAAAAAGATTAACTGTTTCCATAGTTATTTAGATTTTTTTTTTTGGTGATTTTATTCAATATAGAAATAAGTCAAAATTGAGTAGGATGTCTATGGAGTTATAACATAGGGAGCTGACTAGCAGATGGACTATGAAAATATACCTCTCTAGAAATGGGGTCCTCCAGGGTTGACAAAAATTACAGCACAGTGATGTTTTTACAGTTTCATTCAAGCTCCTTGACCAAGGTCTTTCCTCTTCAATTTTAGTTTAGATTTACTGACTTTTCACTTCTAAAAGAAGAACGCTCAGCTTATTAATGGCTCAAGGCAAGTAAAAATATTTATGAATTTTATACCCTTGTTCCATTATCACTGACTTTAGACATATGTGATGTGTTTTCACAAAACCAGTCAGAAGTCACACATGCTAGACCAGAGATAATGAGCCTAAAAGGTCAAAAATGGTTATTTTCAAGAAATAGGGGTTTTTGGGTATTTAAATTAATCAATATGTTTGCCTTACTATTGTTAAAGAAATAATGCAAAAATATGCCTAGAAATAACATATATATTCGGTGATTTGATCTTCTGAGTCAATCATTTTTCTTAGAATTTATGTCAAAATATACCCAGTACTTTCTTAATACCATGCATTGTACCCATTTACTTTCAAGAATGTTACCTGAACATTTGACTTTTTCGAATAGTCAGGCGTTTTCTCCTTGCAATGGTACCAAGCTTAACCCATTTGTCCCTGACACATTTTAACTGTCATGAGAAGCATGACGGCAGACCTTTTCTGTGTGTACATTTACATCAATAAAAGGTCCCCTGTGTAAGGCCCTTTTCCCAACAATTTGTGTCCAATAATTTAAAATTTTGAAAATTCAGCAAAAATTAGAAATTACCTGACTGTGATACTTTGCAAATACCACCACACAATATAATTCACTTTTCATTTTCTACAACTTCTACTTATAGCACAGAGATTGTCTATATACTGACATGTAGGGTAAACCCCATCTATATAACTGACCATAAGTCTATTAGTTAATTCACTTTCTAGCCCAGTACTGAACACCCAGGGGTTGTGATGATAGTGGTTTATGGGTGGTGACAGGGGAGTCTCACTACTATATACACAAACCTTGGGTTTCCAACCCTTGAACATACAGTAAAGTGTACCACATATCTAAATAAGTTATACCAGTGATAGTATAGATAGTATTAAGATAGTGTTTACAGATCTGTCTATTATTCACTGAGTTATGAGGAAATTAGCTAAGGAAGGTATGGGTAGTATGAGTACCAGACACTTTGTCCCTTATTTATGACCCCACTCGCGTTGCTACTAATTCTATACATGAAATGTTTTTGTTACACACATCACAGTACCATGGATTTTATCATGAGTCACCCATTGTAGTTTAGATCATGATTGATGTTTATATGAAGGAAGTGACAATACTTTGCACTTTTTAATCTTCCTATACATTGTAGAAATCTTACCTGCTTCACTAACAGCCACTTCATGGTGTGTCACTATTTATGAGTGCATACCTATTGTATCACCATTACTCTCCCTTACCAACTTGGTACAGTTCACTGTCAGGGAGCTCTAACTTCACAACTTCTTCTTCAAAGGTTTTGTTCATGTAGTGTTCTATATAATATCAGTTTTGTTCGCTCTAATAAGATGATTTTTTCTTTTAATATGTTCCTTATCTTCTAAATGTGTTTGAACCAAGTAACTGTGGACGTACCTGATACATTGAACAATAGGAATAGACTGACACTGGTGTGCCTGCTTGTGAGTAGCCAGGTAATGTTAAATCTAATCCAGGTGTAAATGGGGATACTGGGTACTAAGGTGTATGTTCCAGTAATTTTATCTACAATTGTGGAGGAGAATTGTTCAATACCGGTACTCACAGATTGAGACGCTCATAAATTACAAAAAAAAAGTGATTTAGACACCCTACTTGACTCACTAAACTCCCTACTGGAAGGTAAGCTCCCTCTAAATTTAATCCCCATGAGACAATACAACTAGACCTCAATAATCTATCAAGATGCACTACATAATACCCACAAGGGAGCCATGATACCAAGTGTACCCATAGGTTACTACTACAAGAGAAGAGTGCATGTGCACTGGCACGTCGCTGTACCCATACCCATCAAACTGGAAAAAGCATTTACTTGATTTATAGAACAGAGAAATTCCCGATTTGCTTTGATACAAGTAACGTCTACTCCACAGGTCAGGGTATACACTAGTGCAGTCACTACCAACTTACATAACCATGTCCAGATTCAATGAAATATCATAATAGAATTTTCCATTCGCGTTGTTAACAGAATGATGCACAAATGGAACTGTGTCTATCAACACATTGGAAGCTGTAATCCAGTAACCAAGACATCAATTTCTATTCAAACGTTTATGGTAAAACTATTTTGTTAACGACAAAAAAAGTGTAACTGACATACCTCTAATTTTGGGCAATAATGAGCTACTTTTTTTAACGGTCCAGGGTTCTCCACAGATAGGAAACATACAGGTAGGCTGTCCATGTGCTCTAGCTAAAAATGGTCTGCCTGTGTGCTTTCAGCTCTCTGTGGGCTTTCTGTGGGTTTTTTTTTTTTTTAATTTTGCAAATCGACCAATTAGAACAGAAGTTATTGTAAATTTAAAACAAACTTCACTAAAACCCATAAAATTTGCATAATTTTGCATTGAAATTTTTGAAAATTTTCTCATTAGACATAGCCTCAAATCTGCATAGAGCCTGACAGCATTTCAATTTCAACATCACACTACATGTGACTAGCCAGACAAAACTGACCTGTGTGCTTTTTCATTGTGTGGAGAACCCTGCAACCGCCATTACTTCCAAGCATAATTTGCAGTTTTGCTACATATAAATGAATGGGAGCAAGAACACATTTACCTTTGGAAATGAAGGATTTATTGTGATAGACATTGTCCATCACACATAGGTATGACAGGAAGGCAAATGACTGCTACCTACCTGCTTGAGTTCCTACTGTGAGATACAAAAGAGTGCACAACCCACCTACCTCAGACCACTCGGTCGCAACTTACCAAACCTGTGTCACCTGTGTGTTAGTAGTTCTCCAAGTACCCTACAGGGGGAAATACTGGTATTTTCTCTGTTACGCCTACTAGTAATACTACTGCTACTACTACTACTTCTTCTGCAGTCTAATTCTACTACTACTGCTGCTGTCGGTGTTGCTACTACTACTACTACTACTCCTACTACTACTGCTGCTGCGGCTGCTACTACTACTACTACTGCTGCTGCTGCTGCTACTACTACGATGTTGTACCTGCAACTACTATTTTACTCCTGGTGTTGCAGTTACTACTACAGCTGTTACTGTTACTGCTGCTGCTACTGCTGCTGCTGCTGCTCTTACTACTAGCTACTACTGTCGCTGCTGTTGTACTTACTGCTGCTACTGTTGCTGCTGCTGCACATGCACATGCACATGCTCCTGCTGCACACGCACATGCTGGTGCTACCGCTGCACTTGCTCCTAGCACTGCACTTGCTCCTAGCACTGCACATGTTCCAGCTTTTGCTGCCCTGCTGCCACTGATGCTGTCAAAGGAGACACCGGACGTAATGTGCCCTTCCAAGAAAAATCAGGACTCTTTATATAGTTGAGAGAAACATCTAATCCCGTTTTCACCTGGACCCTTCCACCCCTGGATCAATCAACATGAAAAAGAGAAAAATGTTTTTTGGAATAAGTGTATCAAAGTGGAATAACAGGTGTTACAACTGTGATAATTACCTTAATGCAACTTACATGTATAAGAGAATTATGGAATGTTAGAAGATTAAGGTGTTCAAAGACTGTATACAAAAAAACTAAGGGGTGCTTAACAACAAAGGGAAAATATAATCTTGTAAGAGAAAAGTCAAAAGTGTTTTAATCGGATTACTCACTACCAAAGGTGTGGGGTACACAGCAGAAATCGCGGACACGTACCAACCTCCCCACCTACCTACCTACCGTAGTACCTCGCATATAAGACACACCCCCAATTTGAGGAAATGGTATAAAGTGGAAAATAACTATAGTTTTCACTTCCAGGGAAAAAAAAAACCTCAGGGTGCATTTCTACCTTTGTACGTACCTACCTTTGTACATGTCTACCTTTGTAACTACAAATGTGCACATGTGGTAAGCAGATTAAGTCTATATCAGTTAATAGTTAATCCCCCTTTCTGCTCCTCTCGTCGCCGACCTGGGGTGTGGATTACCTTCTATGTCTGTTGTGATTGGGAAAAATTAAACTTAAATCTTTTCTTTTAAATCCTCATGCAGTGCACAGTGGGTAACTATGGGATCAAATCCTTTAAGTCTTTTATCTTTTCCCTCTGAGACCAACGACACTTAATGAACTAAGGAATCCATGACTACATCAAACGGGAGGTGAAAATCAAAACAGACAGATACCCTACTGAGCAAAGGTTAATGTAAAAAAAAAGAAAAAGGGATTAAATCTCTTTTAAGTCTTTGATCAATTTAAAACCACAGTTAAGAGGTTTATCTCGGACAGGTATATAAGGGAGAGTAAAATTTTGTTCCCTCACACTTCCTTTGTCACCTTCATCATGGAAACACCGAGCGCTCTACAGACAATGTTTTCTGGAGAGAAACCAATGTCTTCGCAGACAGACTGATAGGAGTATATCAATTTCACAATCAGAAAACCTGGCCACTCATCAAAACAGTAGTATTTCTTTTATTTAACACGATATGATATTTGACCTCCGACTTATGGTTTTTACATCCATAACATTCATCTTTTACTGTCCTCTGTGTGTAGTAAATAATGACAAGTGTCGATCATTAATAATCTGGCTGTTGATGCTTTAGCTCTCTCCCTCTTGGCTATCATTATGTAGGGGTATGGTATTTACACTTATACGTTCATGCACCCGTGGGACTCAGACCTAGGT
The DNA here is from genome assembly GCA_949317995.1 of Acholoe squamosa. Lineage (NCBI taxonomy): Eukaryota > Metazoa > Annelida > Polychaeta > Phyllodocida > Polynoidae > Acholoe > Acholoe squamosa. Next base: position 6,168,419 of record OX439051.1, on the reverse strand, counting down.
CTTCGGGTGTAGTGGGGGAATCCGGATGGCAGGTGGCAGCACCTGCCTCTGGGTTCGTAGTTATTACACCAGGGGGCCTACCATTCGTCCGCCACACGTCACGTGGCTGGTCTGAGTTTCGTGGGCTTTTCCCCTATATAAGGTTGGTTCTACCCCCATATTCTCCAGTAGTGGTTTTACCCACTGCTCAACCTGGTTGTTACCCGAAAGGGTAACCAAATGCCCTAGCAGCATGTAGTCCTCTGAGGCTGTGATCGTATGTAACAAAAGCTTATGAAATAAAAGCTCGGTTGCCTACCCGGAAACTTCTTCTCTCTTCATTATGATTTACTTAATCTAACTTAACGAGACGAACCACTACACTGGTGCCTTGAAAAGTTGGTCTTCGGGTAGGCGCAGTCAGAAATGACTGAGCTGAGCCCAGTTAGGGGAAGTGGCCCAGATCATGAGCTAAATTCCCCGATGGAAGATGGTGAAATCATGTCACAATCCCAAGGAACAGGGTGGAGAGATCCACAGGAACACTACCCAGATGGGTTAGCAGATGTAAGAAAAAACTTACACGACGAACTGGAAGAATTTGGAGATTCCTTATTCATGCCAGGAGGTACCTAGAAACCTGCACCTATGCACAAAAGTACCGCTCAATTTGGTCAACTACCATTTGAGGTACCTAAGCCAAGTGCAGGTATGTTTGAAACTCCATATAGTTCTCGAATTAAGGGAGTGGTCATTATTTATCAACAGGGGGGAGGGTGGGTTTGAGGGGGGGCGTAAAATTTTCAGACCCCTCCTGAGGGGGGGGGCTAAAAAAATTTTGACCCCTCTTGAGGGGGGGGCTAAAAGAATTCACCCTCTTTTTAGCAAAAAAGCCCGCGCGCTACTATAGATCAAAGAGGGGCGCGAAAACTCTCCGCGCCTCCGGCACGGGGGGGGCGCAAAAAATTTTGACTGCCGTCGAGGGGGGGGCGTAAAAAATTTCCGCGCATCCGCGCGAAAACCCACCACCCCCCCTGTTGATAAATAATGACCACTCCCTAAGCACCAGAAATGTGGATTTGAGAATAACAAAATGGACGAGCTGAAAGACATGAAAGCTGAATACGAGAAGATCCAAAAGGATCTTGTCACACTGACCAGGACTGGAGACAGAATTCTGACTGAAAACAAACAGTTGATGTCATAATGTCTTGATTAGGATCAGAGTTATAGACACCAACAACAACTGTTGTTGGATAGAATGGAGAAAGAAAAACAAGATTTCCAACTCCAGCACGAACAGTATCGTGATGCATTATACACGGCGGATTTGGAATACAGAGCCTCGTGTGAAGAGTTGAACAGAACTAAACAAGAGTTAAATTCAACTGAATCGGCCCATGGCAAGTATCAAGAAGAGCTGAAAAAAATAGAATCAGCCTTCAAAGATGCACAAAGTACATATCATAAACAAACCGAAGAGCATGAAAAACTCAGAGGTCAATGGATACGTGAATCAGCAAACTTGACTGCTAAACAGACAAAAATGCTGGATGACTATTCGGAACTGGAAACTAAAGCTATCCAGATGTCAAAGTATCTAGAGGATACTGGTCGTGCAGTGGGCACTCTTGAACCAGACTTTACTGTTTCAGGAATTGTCCTAAACACGACGTGTAACCAGATGATCTCTTTGAGGGGTGAGGACGAGGTAACAGAGAACACTGTACCTCGTTGCGAAGAAGTAAAGAGTCATCAGGTAAGATTTACGGATAATACCTCGAAACCTCTTGGTTTAGGTACGGGAAATACTGGAGGTGCTTCGACGAGTGGAATTAAACAAAACCACTCAGTAGGAACTTCCAACTTTGACGGTGGATGGCCACAACAGTCACCTTTAGGGGGACCAAATTGCCCATATGGCCAATAGTAACGCCCGGAATGCATCCGGAGGAACAACCGGACAAACATCCGGGAATTCCTGTACAACTGGAGGACAATCCGGATACTCCCAAGGATCCGGATCTTCAGGAGATAGTTCCAGAGGCAAACCCTCTGCCGGTAGAACTGGTTCCAATAATGAAAATCAGTCGTCTTGAACAGGAGGAAACACTAATAACAATAGTGGTTTCTTTAGTTTTGGTGGAAATGCACAACCCACCAATAATCCAGGGTCAACTCCTCAAACCGATGGATACATCTTCTCACAGGTGCCTACATCCAGAGCGGGAGGATCAGGGGGTGAAGGAGGACCACCACCCGGTAGCTTTGGGAGTACTTATGGTACGAATCCTCCACGGAAAAAGAGACTCAGTCAACGAGTATCTCTTTCTCCAGGGTTGCAAGCACTGCATGATTCCAATGCAGCAATTGCTAACTTAGGTGTTGATTGTTACTATCAAGGTCTGGATGATATGGAGATCATGGAATGGAGTAGGGGATTAACCCTTACTGGATCCACGAATCCGGCTCGTAGGGTAGCTAAGATACCAACTCCCTTTAATGCCAAGAATCCTTGGAAGGAGGAGTATCAAGGCTGCGCAGATGTCTTTAACTGCAATGGATGGGGTAAAGCGGAAGTTCTCCCCTATCTAGTATGCTGGTTAAAGGAGGGCAACGGTAAAGGAGCCGTGGAACAATGGAGAGATTCCCAAATTGTAGGACTCTCAGCCCATATGAAATATGATGAACTCATAGAGATTGCTTCATATTTATATGGAAATATAGTTGGGGGAGATCCTTGGCTGAGGTTCACTATAAGAACGCAGAAGCCTAAGGAATCTGCCAAAGTTTTAGGCTTAGAATGCCAAGACTGTTGCATAAAGCCAGACCTCAATGGAGATTAGATGATGAATGCTTCTTAGATGAAATGTTTAAACAATTCATCGAGGGATTGCGGAATCAGGAACACAGGACCGTGGCCTGTGAAGCTTGGAAGAATGATGCCTCTTTGACAAATTTGTTCCAGTCCTTAGATCATTATGATCGTAAGGCCCGGATCTTTGCCTGGAAGGTACCCCAACGGATGTCAGCAATGATAATTCTGGATGGGATACCCGAAACCGATTCATCTGAATCAGGGGAACCTGACGATGATGAAAACGTTGGGGTCGTTGGTCAAGGAAACCCCCGGTATAACCGGAACTGGGGAAAGAAAACGGGTTATGTCAATGAGAAAGTGATTGCCACCAAACCTCCTGTGACCCAACCCCATACCAAACAAAACACCGGTCCGTCTTTATCTGAGGTCCTGGTTGCCAACTTGGTGAAAAAGATCACTGAGAATCTTAGAAGGCCTAGGCCCGATAGGAGTGTAGTGACGTGCTTTCGATGTCAGGAAACTGGACATTATGCTGCTGAGTGTGAGGCAGATAAGCCAGTTTATAGAAACGCTCGTTACCGGAATAATCCGGGTAAGGAGGACTCAGTGAAGAAGGAAAACTGAGTGGGGGTGTCCATGATGGCAACCGGATTGCCCCCCGAGTGAGTGAATGCCATGACTGCCAGCCTATCGCCACTTGTAGTGCTAGTGAGAATCCTCTAGCGATTTCGCCCAGCAGTGAAGCTAAGGGACCTGATCAGTTCCTTACTCATGAGGCTGGGGAGACTGATAGTACACCAGGTGTCAAGAACCGTCAGAAGAACACAGTGGGGAAACCCGATATCAGTCAAGAGGAAGTGGCCAAGGGTGGGGTGTGCCCAGCTTCCCCCGGGTCATCCTTGTCTCGAATTCTTTGAAGGGATGTGGATTTGACCTTGGCGCTAAGACGGAACTTGCCAAGTACGCAAGTTGTCCTACCTACTTGAAAGGTAGGAGGTGGTACGCAGTTGTATCTATGAGTGGTAGATCTGCTGAGTTTCTTGTTGATACGGGTGCTAGCCACTCCTGTATTGCTAAGAGATTCTATGATCTTTTGCCTATGAATAATGAAACTTTCATAACGGAAGGAAATGCTCGTATGGCCGATGGTAGCATGATGCAAACGTTCGGTAGAACATGTATCAGGTTCCGTCTACAAAAGGATAAGGATTTCATCCTTACTCCTACTGTGGCGAACATCGCAGATGATGGTATACTTGGTCTGGATTTTGCTGCATTATATATAGCAAGGTTAGATTCCCAGAGGGGAATATTGGAAGTTAGAGACCCGTATCATATCGAAGTACAATGCATACTTAGACAAGTGAGCAGTGTAGCCAGTGTAGCCCAGACTGTTAAGATACCACCAGGCACCGCCTGTGATGTCTTATGTCGAGCGGACAGAGAGTTTTCAGGAAAAACAGGAGTTATAGAGCCAGATATGGCAATGTTGTCAAGTATCGGATTGGAACGCCGATGTTCTAGTAGCTAACGCTGCTTGGACAGTGGTTCCTATATCCAATACCGGTAATAAGACTGTCTACGTCCAGAAGGATACGATCCTAGGGTCGGTTGTCCTCTCTGAAATAGCAGAAGGCTGTGAACATGCTCTGCCACCCGGAGTCCCTTGCTCATCCGAAAGGAATCCGGAATTAGATATTCTAATAGCCAAAAGCCATGTCGAAAATGATGAACAACGTGAAGCTCTAACTGACTTGCTAGACAAGTACCATAAAGCTTTTGCAGCACCAAGTGAACAATTGGGGCATACCGACAAGGTACTGCATACGATTGACACTGGTGAGAATGAACCTTTTAGGATTCCTTATAGAAGACTCCCACTAGCCAAGAAAAGGGTAGCTGAGGAGAAGATAGCTAAAATGCTTGAACAGGATGTAATAATTCCATTAACCAGTCCTTGTTTTAGCCCTGTGTGCATGGTGTCTAAGAAAGATGGTACCATCCGTTTTTCCATAGTTTACCGGAAATTGAATGGTATGACCAAGAAGAATTCATATCCCTTACCACGGATTGATGAGACTATAGAATCCCTTGGAGGTAAGCAATGGTATTGCTCTCTAGACTTACAATCCGGGTACTGGCAAGTGGGTATGCATCCGAAAGACATGGAGAAGACAGCCTTTTCCAGTCATATTGGGTTATTCCAATATAATGTGATGCTGTTTGGGTTGTGCAATGCACCGGCGACATTTGAAGCCATGATGGAAACTTTATTAAGTGACCTATTATGGAAGAAATGTCTCGTCTATTTGGATAATGTGATAGTCTTTGGGAAGACATACGAGGAATGCTTGGAAAATTTAGGTATGGTTCTGGAACGGATCATAGCTAATGGATTGAAGCTGAAGCCCAAGAAATGTGATCTTTTTAAGAGATCCATTAATTACTTGGGACGAATAATCTCGAATGAAGGGATTAAAGCCGATCCGGAGAAACTAGATGCCATGTCAAATTGGCAGGCACCCACAAATGCTAAAGAAGTTAGATCCTTTCTTGGATTCTGTTCCTATTACAGGGACTTTATACCAGGATATTCGAGGGTCGCCTTTCCTATTCAGAGTTTGTCCCATTGGACACCTGGAGTGAGGAAGGAACAATTTCCTTGGGGATCTGAGCAAGATGAAGCCTTTATGAAAATAAAGTGTTTGTTTGCCATTACACCTGTGTTGAAGTACCCGACGGAGAATGATCATTTCATTCTAGATACTAGTAATGAAAGCATAGTAGCTGCCCTTTCTCAGGTCCAGGATGGGGTTGAAGTTCCTATAGCCTTAGCTAGTAACACGTTAAGTAAATCTCAAAGAAATTATTGTATCGATGGAAGAACTATTCTAATAGGAGGAAAACCTTGCAAGTTGTCATACCTAGTGCTATGCGACGAGATATTATGTATTTCTGTCATGGGCATAGAACTAGTGGACACTTTGGAAAGAAACGGTCTCTAGAACGTCTATCCAGACGATACTTTTGGCCTGGCATGAGTACATATCTCACCCGATGGGTAGAGACCTATCCCGAATGCTGTAAGAACAAACCAGGACCCGGGTTAGACAAATTGCCATTATCCCAGGAACTGTTTGGTGTAAGATTTACTAGAGTAGCTGTTGACATTATTAGTGGGATCCCTCCCACTCCTAGTGGCAACACATGTATGATGGTCGTATCAGATTATTATACCAAGTACACCTGAGTGTTTCCTTTACCGGATCATAAGGCTGCTACTTGTGCTATGGCCTTTGTAAAAGGGTGGGTATTGCACCTAGGTGTCCCACTCATGTTACATAGTGACCAGGGCAGAGAATTTGAGTCTAGCCTGTGGCAAGAGATGTGTAATTGTCTAGCGATCTGCAAGACAAGAACTAATCCCTAAAGGCCACAGAGTAATGAACAAGTAGAGAGATTCAATAGGACTCTGGAGGCCATTTCTTAACACACTACGACTGCTCACCTTCAAGTCGTACTGGGGTCCCTTAATTTAGTGACATTACAGCCCAATGGTATTGGTCATGTAACACCTGCAGCACTACGACTGCCCTACCAAAGGCTATGTAATATCTACATAACTGCTGATCGTACAGAGCAGTCGTAGGGCACTACCTACGATTGCTGACACTAAGTATTGGGGTCTCAAATCGTAGTGACTGTGAACAGTCGTAGTGCCTTAAGAAATGGCCTCCTGATCTAAGTATTGAAGTCTCTAGTAAATGAGCAGATGGACAATTGGGATGAACAATGTGAATTCGTGGTACATGTTTATAATGGCACTGTACACTCGAGCACAAACTGTTCTCCTAATCTCCTTGTTTTTGGAGAGGATTTAATTATGCCAGCAGATTTGGTGTTTGGCGTAATAAGAATGAATCCGGAAGCCCCTTGCCAGGTGATGTTTGTAGAGTCTCTACGAGATGTAACGAGACTACGCCCATGGAGGGGGAGGGATATCTCCACCGAAATGTACGGCGATGGTCTATTAGAAGTAATGGAACAAAATCGTGTGAGACAACTCGAAGTGGTACCGACCCGAAAGCGAGGACCCGGGCGGCCACAGAAGGTTGTAGACCCGAAGAGGGTGGTGCCCCCTGTTGTAACATCCGGAAAGCAGGGGAAGATACAAAAAGTCTCGGCAGGTGCAGGTAAACATAAGAGGAAAGGTCCTTCTAAGGCTAAGAAGACCTTGGAAAAGGCTCTTATGGATACCAGGTCAATAAAAGAGGCCTCAAAACCTCTTAGACGCAGTCCAAGGTTGCTCAAGACTGCGGTAACCTAGCCTGTTAACACAACAAGTGTGTTGTCCTGTACTGTGTACTGTTATATGTTGTAACCTTGTTCAATGTATATTTGAGCCGGTCACGAGTTCCTGGAAAATGACCCATGACAATGTACCTATGGTTTTGGACGGATAACTCGGGGGATATTGACCCATTTTCGAATGGTTACGTGAGGCGCTGGTCTGATCATGCGCAGTGATTCAAGTTCGAGTAGCCCGCCATATTGTCTTATTCCTGCAAAGGAAGAAGACGTGGCCGAGGGTGGTCTTACTCTTTTGGGAGTTTGATAGCCTTAGTCACTTCTGTCGATGGCAGAAGAGGCCGTCCGCCTTGGCGGTGGTGCCGGTGCCAGCACCCCGCCGGAGTATGGAAGTGGTTCTCCTAAGGGTCCCACTTATACATACGATGATCAGCAAAACGATGCTGATTGTGATCAATTGGATCAACAAATGAATGTTGATCAGTAATTCTCTGGAGTAGACGATAGAGACATAGAATCGTTCTATGACGCATCCGATAACTCCAGACAAGCGAGTCCTGAACGCCGTAGTGTTCAACAGTTAATTGATGTAGGCCAGCCTTATGTAGCCCCTCAATCCGAAAGTTTGAGTGGAGAGCTGGCAGGAGTTCAGTCTCACGACAGGGCTCTAATGCCACCTCCCCCTCAGCTACTGCCCCGTCTGGGTGTGAGTACCTCAGCTGGTGCCTTGGGACCTGCTTCTTTGGTTGACAGGCCAATGTACCTAGAGCTGCCAGTACCAGACAGTCCTGAATGGCACAATGTAGCCGGTCCCTATGACGGACGGATGTTTGCTATTTCTGAGGAAATGCTGATACCCACCCGTTATGGGACGCTCAGACAAGTTGACTAACATGTTGTCAACGCGATCTGGGAATGTGCTCACCCGCAGTGGGCGAATAAATTTCCGGAAGCCTGGTTGGTGGATTACCATCAGATGGCAAAAGGACTGGTAGTCCATTTATGGTTTTGTAAAGCCGTCTGGGATGCAGAAATGGCTTTCCGAAGGAATACCTTCTATAGGCCTTCCTATGTGTCTGACAAAACGGTTTACACTTGTGTCAAGGCAGACGAGGTCTCTAGGTACATGGATAGAGACCAGATCCTAATTCTAGGAACAGCGGAGGAGTATGAAGCAGCAGGTAACACTGTTTTGGATTACTGTCCAGGGGTCCCCATTACGTCTCAAACCATTGAGGCAGAGGAGGCCCGGATTGGTGTGTCTCCACTAGACAGACTCGGGGTAATACAACACCCACGTACGTCTATTGGAGAGGCAGTATGCACTGGCGCACCCGGAGCTTGTCCCCGGGCCAGCACCCATGCAGGTGACGGCTAAAATGGCTGATCGGATGGAGCTTCTCATGTCTCCTGCTAAAACTCCTACTGTGGGAGATACAGCAGAAGTACCTGAGGGGACTCCACCTTGTGCAGATAGTTCCCCTAAAACTGCTCAGTCTACCCCTACGAAGACTGAGCAGAAGTCAGGGAAAACAGCTGGTGGAAAGAGTAAAGGGACCCCCACTAAGAATAAGGGTAAAGAGAAGTGGTCAGGAACCGAACCCTCTACCAGCACAAGTGTGGCTGACAGTACCCGAACACGTTGGGTATCCCCATGCTCGGCCAATAAAAAGGAAGCTAAGGCTTCGGATGTCTCCAGCAACGAGATGGATGCATCCGAGCCTGGCACCTCTACTAATGGCAGATCCCGCAGACGGAACAAGAAGAAGGTTAACCAATGCAAACCTGAACCTATCGAGGTAGACGTTCAACCCGAAACTCAGGAAGTTGTACAGGCCGTCCCAACCGTAAAGGTTGAGCTCGGTGTGCCAATCGTCAAGCTACACGACGTAATGGCCAATTTGGGTGGAGACGCTCAAGATGCCGCAGCCCAGGTTCTCGCAGGTCAACAACCTGTTGTGCAACCTGTGGATGTACCATCCGACCCCGAGGGAGAGGAGCTGGTTGACCCAGTTGTGGACGCCACTCCGACTGACAAGCAAGAGGCTGCTATCTGGGACAACGCCAATAGCAACTTTGCCGACTTCATTCCTCTGCACAGGGGACACCTGAAGGGGAGTAAATCCGTATGGAAGCTACCCCCTCGGATAACCTGTGAAAGGCGTGAAGATATGGAGGAGTGGCTTCGCAAGAAGCTCTCTGACAGGAAGCCGGCCATTATGTACTGGATTTATTGGGAATTCATTAAGAATTCACCCAATGGCCTGTACAATTATGACCAGAAGGGTAAACTGAAGTTTGCTCTGGACGAGTACTACGGGGAGGATCGTAAGGATTGTCCCTTTCAATGTTGTACTCAAAGTGAAGGTGAGGTTGAATTCTTCATTGAGAAAGACGAGTTCCTTCATCATCTCGTGGAGGTTCATATGCACCAGAGGCCGGAATATGTCTGCGATCGGGAAATTGGCAAGAAATGTGCTAAATGCACAGGATGTGTCACTCCCCGACTCGGAGACATGATCCGGCATTATGTGACTTCGCATGCAGAGGGTCTGGAGGCAGCCATAGATAGAGTGATGAAAATTCACTCTGAGCTCTATGGCAACCTTAAGAGCCTCAATGCCGAGAAACTTGCTTTTCTCACACCGAGTACAAAGCAGTTTGTGCCAACTGTTCCAGGTACTAACCAGAAACTGAAGGCTCGGTTTGCCCAGACTCCCGGGTCTGGCAAACTAGAATATGCTCAGGAGGATTATGATTTGTTGAACGAATGGAGGAGTAATAAGGCCCACTGCCGGGGTGGGGCTTATGTAACTCCATCCGGAGAACAAGTTCGAAGCCGCAGGCATTACCGTCAGGGACCCTCTCTGGCAGATAGGAAGAGACAGGCGTCCGAATCTCCTAGCCGATCCAGGTCACCATTGGAAGCGCTGGAGAAACAGACGAATGGAGGACGGAAGAAGCCACATCTTCCCTCTCCTACTGGAACTCCTTCTAACTATGGACGAGCACCAGCCCGCGGGGTGGTGCAAGAAACCCGGCATTCTTTGGTGTCAGTGGACCGGGTGGTCACCCCTCCTGAACACGCGCGCCTTTGAATGTCTGAGACCTGAAGCAGTACCCTGCTATGGGCCCACCCGGACCAGAAATGCAAATCTTTGATCAGTACGGGAGGGTCAAGCAGGAACTGCCGGCAGGAGGAGGTCAAGCTCCACAACCTACAAAGAGTGCTGTGGTGAGACAATGTCCACCCGCACCATTGTTGACGGTTACAGACCTTATAAGGGAATTGTCACGGTTGCCCCTAGCCCAGGGACTACCAAACCAAGGCCCTCCTATGACCACTGATAGTGTGGCTACTACTGCGATTGCTTCTTCGCATACGCAAGTAGCTGTTACTGCGAGTGAGTCTGGTTCGCAGCCAAAACCTCAGGGTCAGGCCCACCTGGTGCTGTGGTTCATCGGCCTAAGGTGATCCAGACGGTGGAGACCTTCTTCAAGAAGGAGAATAAATTGTCTTGTACCAAACAAACCAAGCAATTTGAGACGTTACAGCACCACCTGGAGAACCTCCATTTGGATATGTACTGTCAGACCATGTCGAGCACTCTCCAGTGCATAGACGCGACCCAGAAGTCAGAGATTAACCAAATCTCTACTCAGATAAAGGCTGATGTTGCCAAAGAGAAGCAGGAAGCTGCAGCAAGAAGCCTTATCCGAGAAGGAAACAGCTTCTCAGATGCTCGATCTAGAACGAGCAACAAACATAAAGAACCAACAAACAAGGTTTTTGGAGTTATCATGGATAACTGGGACGGCACATCTGGACATGCTTTGACCTTGTTAGAAGCATGCCAGAAGGTGAAATTAACACCGGTTGTCCCTGCATTAGCGGTACCTACGGATGGAGCTGGTGTAGACCCACTTGTTCAGCCACAGGCTTAACAACCGGGTCCAAACCAGCCACCTGAGGAGAACATGGAACAGTGAAAACTGTTGCATGGAGGTCGGACATGATTGTGTGTCCTGAGGTGTTATTACCTATGTATTGTTGGATGAGAATTAATTTTTCTTATCCAACCCGCTAAGTATCGATTTGGGTATAAAACTGTACCCTAATTCTGAAACTGAAAGCAGAAAACAAGTCACCTTGGAGAAGGAGTACGAATGCTGTCAATATTATAACTGTCACTGTGCTATTACATAAAGACTGTGCCTATTATTGGACTATGGATCTTTAATACCGGAATATGCTAATATGGACTCTAAACTACAACCAGATTTACCACTACACTACTACTATTACTTGTCAGCTACCACTACAGGCATCCAGGTTTAGCTACGCCCATAAAGTCCATCAATAATCTACACCTGGATCTACTACTACTTCCAGTGAGCTAGCACTACAGGCAACAGGGTTTAGCTATGCCCATCTACATATTCTTCTATAGCACTTCAGGCATCAGGGCTCAGCTCGCCCAAAATCTACAAATTTTAAGATTACATAGCACTTCAGGCATCAGGGTTCAGCTCATCCATACCGAGACATCAGCAGCATCCGGCTCTACCTATATTCTCCACCTAAGAAACACGAAACTTTATTAACATTATTGTATTGCATGTAAAACTGTATTTATAACTTTAATATCTCTTATAAAGGTATATTATTATATAAAAGTACTTACCTATAAATATACTGGATCTGCGTATCCTAAAAGTTATTTAAGGTAGTACTCGACCTATACTTGTCTAAATAGGTCATTCCTGGTCTCAACATATTAAGAGACTATATACTTCTTCTGTATTTTGTAAATATCAAACACTATAAGGTATGAATTGAGCTATGCCTCAAATATATAAATATTTTTCTATAAAATGCAGAAGGTCCAATGGATTTCTCTAAACTTAGTATTATATTACTCAGGTTAAAACCTTATTGTGTTCAAAAAAATATACAAGCAACCAGTATGGTGCTATATATATTTTTTTTCTCTACTGGGTCATACGGTATCAGAATGGTTGTTCATATCTGATCTTTATTGTTAAGTTCACTTTAAGGGTGGACAAAATTGTTAATTTAAAAAGTCAGAAAAATTTTTTTTCCGGGTATAATGACTGTAATACGATTGAGACTTACAACCACCGGTCCTTTTCAGGACTCTACTGTTGTCAATGTTAATATATTCTGTGATATTTGTGTTTATCATAAGTGGTTGTCATGGTTACTGGTGGAACGATACTCGATGCTATTATTGTATAATTTTTCAGAAATAGGATAGTCTCATACTATAGCCTATTTCACATCGAGCGAATGTAATTAATACCCCTTTTTAGTATTGTAAACAATTACTTACTAGATCATTAATACACTGCCGTTTAATTACCCCCAAGTTATTGTCTAAGGGGGGCAGTGTAGGGGTATGGTATTTACACTTATACGTTCATGCACCCGTGGGACTCAGACCTAGGTCTTCGGGTGTAGTGGGGGAATCCGGATGGCAGGTGGCAGCACCTGCCTCTGGGTTCATATCTATTACATCAGGGGGCCTACCACTTGTCCACCACACGTCACATGGTTGGTCTGAGTTTCGCGTGCTTTTTTCCCTATATAAGGTTGGTTCTACCCCCATATTCTCCAGTAGTGGTTTTACCCACTGCTCAAACTGGTCATTACCTGAAAGGGTAACAGAATGCCCTAGCAGCATGTAGTCCTCTGAGGCTGTGATCCCATGTAACAAAAGCTTATGAAATAAAAGCTTGGTTGCCTACCCGGAAACTTCTTCTCTCTTCGTTATGATTTACTTAATCTAACTTAACGAGACGAACCACTACAAAAAAATGTAATGATACAAATTATTTTTGTCATCATTAAACATACATAATATCTCATTACTCTAACTAAAAGAAATACTTTACCTCACATGTGACCTTTCCTCTACGGGTTCAAGGTTATAAAATATGGTTATACTGGTAAACAAGGAAAATACTTACTGAAAAGAACCTAAATCTGTTGGAAAAGCTTTAACCTCGCAAACAGGCATCCTAGAATACATTGTTGATGATGAAGTGTACAAAAGTTATATCCTTTAGACTAGAGTGACAGACATATATACCCTTCATACTTTGCATTCTCACCTTTATTTTATCTCACCTTAGCATGTTGCAGACACAATGTGTGAATGCTTGCTGTGAACACAATATATGAATGAAGAAGGACAAATAAAAAGTAAAAGAAAAAAACGACAGGTGGCACCAGCCACTCATTACGTTACTCTGATGTTCTACTTGCATCAAGTAAAACCCATCCCTACCCCAAAAGGGTAGGGTGGGTTTACTCACTTTTTTCTTTTCTTTTTTTTTGGGCAAGCTTTAAGCTTGCTTCAAAAAAAAAACTTGAAAGGGGCCCCTCCCCACCCCAAGGCCCCCCACCCCACCCTACCCTAAAGGGCCCCCCTACCTCAAGGGGTTACCCAAGGGCCAATCACCCCAAGGGTTTTCCCCATTTTTTTTTTCTTTAACCCCCCAAAAAAAAACATGTAGTTAAATCACCTGTTGTTTACAAACAAAAAAGGTTACGTGGTTAACCAACCCCCAATTACATAATCGGGTCACAAATGAAGGCCTCTAATTGGCTAAAGGGGTGTGGACTATTTTCCAAATAAGGAACTCACAACCAGGTCATGTGACCAAGTGGAGCATGCACACCACTAATTAGGTCAAGCTCAAGGTCACATGACCATATGTGGGCATGCACCATAGGGGGTTCAGGTCACGTGACCAAATGGAGGCCTCTGATTCGCTGCATCCTGTAGTTAGCTATAGTCTTGTTCCCCTAATTAGGTCAAGGGGGTGTGGCCTGTTATGCAAATGAGGAGTCATGTGACTGGGGTAATCCCCTTATTAGGTCAAGCTCAAGGTCACAGACCATATATGGCCATGCACACCCCTAATTAGGTCAAGGTCAAGGTCACTTGACCATATATGGGTATGCACCACGGGGGTCCAGGTCACGTGACCAAATGGAGGCCTCTGATTGGCTGCATCCCTACCTGTATGCAAGGTGCGTCTAGGCTGGAAACCTACCCCTGAATTCTGCTCTGCTTCTCTCCCACTACATATGGGGCAGGTGGAAGCCTTGGCCAACTAGTTGGAAACTGTTGGATGTGCATGAGTGAGCACACTCTCCCTGCAGATGTTATCACTGGAAGGTTATCTGAATATGTGATGGAGAGTGTGAAATACAACTGAGACAGACAGAGTGTAGAATAAACATCCATTGATTACTCCTAATTAAGGGATTAAGATAAGGATCCGTTTGATATGTCAACCACATATTTCTGTGACATGACGTTGACACAACAGGAAGTGAGGCGAGAGGGAGATGGGGGTGGAGCCCTATGCCTGTGGTAGTTATACAGACGCAGATGCCCAGCATAAGGTGCGTCTTATGTGTGAGGATTTACTGTACCCCTAAATGTTTGCATGTAAGACACCCCTCAGGTATATGATGCACCTTGAGTTAAGCTAAATTATACAGGAAGAACATGGCAGCAAATCTGGTGATTTTATTGTTGTTCTATGGTCCTTCATGTGGTCCTTTATCGGGTCATCCTGAGGGCAGAGGTGCTTTAAATCCAGAGGGCGCCTCCTATACACAGTTTCACCCATGCCGGGAGGGCCATCCATTCAGACCAGGGACTGGGGTGTGTCATCGGATGGTTGACAAAATCCAAGTTAGTAGATACTAATTTAATTTAGCCAAAATTACTGATTAGGCAAAATACCCAACATGTCAGTAAAATCTAGTAGTATCAACTAACCTATTCAGGCAAGCTGACTTGACTCAGTCAAGAGAGAGAGTCGGGCATTTTGTCTAAGGGGTAGTAGTTTTGTCTAAGGGGTAGTAGATTTCTTCACATCAGGTGGCAGTGTGGTTAGCATGAGGATATTTCTGGCAAATGTATATCATGGAAATGCCTATCAATGTGAACATCATGGCACCTTCAATGACTATTGACATGATAAAGCTTGTACAGTCCAACCTGGCATAGGATTTAACAGAACACGCCTAATTAGTTTACATGTTATTGAAGGAGCAAGGAAGCAGAAGGCAAACACCTTTTCTATGGAAATTCAAATTACTCATATATCCACATCTGTAGCCTTATGACAAACCAAGAGCAACTTAGTTCAGTGGTTGTGAATGAAAATGATGTGAGGCAGAGAACTTGCTTCTTAAATGGAGAGGCTATGTTCTGGGGTGTCTTAAACTATGTGGAGTTTATACGAACCATTTCAATTATGATAAAAGATTTGCTATATTGCTTGAAAATCTATGGAGTTAGTGAAAAAGTCTAAGGCAAGTTAGGAGAAATCAGGCAAGTTGGGCATTTTTCCTAAGGGTTAGGTGTAAACTCCCAAGAAAACTTCGGTGGTTTGGGGACTGGCAAACTCCCAACTTGGGTTAGCAAGTCAACATATGTTAGGCGAAACGCCTAAGATATTCAGAATTCTTTTTTTTGTGTGCAGACTCACCACTCCACTGTATAAGCATAGAGGTATGTACGCAACATAAACCTTGAATAATTCCTACACCACTCTTGTCTAGCACAACTCATCCAATGCTGAACGATGATCACAAGCATATATAAATCCTGTTCCGCACAAAGTCATTAGACTGAGTGTGGAGCTGGCTGACACATGAGCGAAGAATACAATGTAAAGGTGTACAAGCAATAATAAGGCCTCTTCTATATTTTAAATCAACTCACGTTATATTCCCTTCTATGTGATGTTGCCTTCTGCTGCACCATTTTGAATGTTGCACATGACCTCCGTTATGACTCCACCGTGCAAAATTGTTGTTGGTTTTCCAATGCTAGGGTGCAATACAGGGGCTTAGTGCTTGTCAATGGAGCCTCAGTACTCACCTTTAATTTCAGCAGAGGTCATATCTCCAGGTACCAACTATGGCCACAGTCATGTATGTTGTGAGTGATGATACTTTAGCAATGCTTCTGTCAATGCCCAGACTAGTCTACTTAAAAAGCAAGCAGCAAACCACCATTTAGAGCATTATGGTGATTCTTCTCAACCGCCCCACCTTTTGTTTTTTTGGGTCTTTTTGGATACATGTGGTCCTAGAATAAAAATTATCTAACCATCCTTCCTATTTCTGGGCCATTTGCAAGAAAACATCGAGGGCTTCAGAAATAGGGCAAATTTGAGTATGTCGGACCAATATTTTTTTAGATATGGTGGCCCAAAGTTGGAAACAGGCCTAAAATTGTTTTTTTTTTCAATTTCCACCTTGTTTAAGGCCCTATATTATTAATCCAGCCAGGTAAAAACCACCATAATTTCATCAAATCCTTAGAGGGGGGTCCTATCTAACATTTCCATGTGGTTCAGAGGAGTTCTGTCTCTTAGGTTTTTTACCCTTGTGGTTTTAATAAATTTAAAACAGCAATGTAAGGGGCGTGATGAAACAAAAATGTCATTGCACCAACCATAAATACTTTATCCTGGAGCTTCTTATCTATCATGGTCAAGGGGGTCAATATAAAGTATTTTTGGGTAAAAAAAAATGTTCTCTACGTACCGTCCGGTGCGCGCAATACACATTCAAGTAATTTTCAAGTCAGTACTCCCCACACCCCTTGCAGCAACATTTTCATCTGTACAGCCTATAAAAATCATTTTGGGAGCATTTCACCTATCATACAGTGTGTATCTATTGGTGAGGGTTCAATTAAAAAAAAATCACGTCTCTACGTGCCTTGGTTGCCCTAAACCAGTGTTTCTATCTGTTACTCACTCGGCGAAAGGGGCGTGATGTTTCAGTACCTAATTCTCGGCAGGAAAAGAGAAGCAGGCCTGTTAACTGGCTGGGACCAGCTACATCCGGGAACTTGACCGGAAGTCATTCAGGAGGTTCCCAAGTTGTTGTGGTCCACCTGGGAGGTGATTTTTCGCCAATCGAGTGCAGATATTTGCAATAAGGTGAGTATTATTGATCAAAACTTGATGGTATATTTTTGTTAAATGCCGATTGACTCTTTGATGTGCTTTTTATGTACCGAAAGTGTGTAGATATTGAAGAATACGTCCCAAACGATCGCCCTGTGCAAAATTCCGGGCCCCGCCGCCATATTGAAAATCTCTGGCAGTCGAAAACTTACTCACGTAAGGGGCGTGATATTTCACGTAAGGGGCGTGATGAAATCATTTCTGGCCCGACTGCAGTGCTATCCCCCCCAAATCATGTACATTTCATGTTCATGTGATAGAATAAGGTCTGGGCTTTGATATTATACACTTTTAGTCCATCCCAGGGCCATTCTAGCACTCCTCACATGCTGCAAAGCACTCTTTTCAGCACCCCTGCCCCTGTTTTCATTCATTTCCGATCAAGTTATGGCTTTTTATTTAGTATTTACACACTTTTCTGGGGTTTGGCCACTTCCTCTATGTGTTTCTCATTGTTTTATTGTATTAGAATGCTGCTGGGTTTGGTTATATTGCCACGGTGGCCATGATATTGCATTGATCACGCCCCTTACGTATAAATCAAAAATTTCTCCTGTGTACTCATTAACCTCAACCTTCTACATCTCATATTCTTTTCTCAGGAGACCCTAAAGGAAATAATTATCATCATCGTATGTGGGTGCCCAGAAACTTGTGACGATTTGATCGGAGCATATCACAATGCGACTTTGGTGTAGACTGTGGACTGGGCAAAAAAGGGTAAGTTAATCCTTTGGTATGAAAAACTCACTTATACGTTAAATTCTTGCCCATAAGATGACCCTCAGATATATTGTGGTTGTATCAATTCATCCTGATAGCTGTCTATGGGACGCAGGTGATGTAATTCTCTCACACAAGCCACACCAAGGATCTGCGGTATCATGTCATTAGCTATATTAATGTATACATCACACGCTATGTCCAACATTCAGAAATAACAAGTGACTATATTAGGCATAAGATACTAAAAAAGTAGAAATCTGGCCTAGCGACCCCAACTCCTTTCATCATGTTACCGCAAACCAACTTTTCTTTTTTGCCCCTACCGCAGAACACTGTGTAAAAGGTGCATATATAAGCCAAGCCCTGATTTGGGAAAAAGCAATAAGCCTAACCTGATCGTGTAAAGGTTGGCACTCCTTGCTATAGTCCATACTATACTAAACCCCTGATATAAGCCGCACCCTGAGTTCAGGAACATGCTATACGTAGCAGCTACAGCCCTCGTAAGAGGGCAGCACCCCCTATTTCAGGGGTCTAGATGGGGGGTCCCCATGTCACTTGTCGATTTTAAGAGAAGCCCATGTCACATGTCACTAAATTTGCAATTTCCCCTGTCCTTGTCACTAAGCTCCATGTCACATGTCGATTTTAAGAAAAGCCCATGTCCCATGTCACTATCTTTTTTTCTGGCCTGTCATTGTCACTAGAACTCCATGTCCCTTGTCGATTTTAAGAAAAGGCCATGTCACACTGTCGATTTTAGGGGTCTAGACCCATTATTTCGCCACCAGCGTTCAAAAATGACTGACGACGACTTCTAATCTGGGGGAAGGTGATACTCTTATCTGATAAGAGGTAGTGTTCTTCCAACTACAGAAATGGATAAAGTAGAGTGTAAATGAAGCGTAAAGAATGATTCTGAAGCCCCATGTCTAGGATAAAACATCTAAAATACTATTGGAAATTATACTACAAGAAAACGTGTTTATACGTGTTTACAACTTAACTGCATTGATACATTATGTGATAAACTTATTTCCTACCTAATGCTTTGGTAACAAAGCAGAGGACCCGACTCCATTTAATGAGAAATAATTCCTTGCACAATTACATACAATATGGCCGACAGACCTAGCTGGTTTGTTCAGGTGGGACAAAGGGGAGGTACAAGACTATATATTTCCCATTATAAATGTAGTTTTATTCAAAAACAATCCTTGATTTGGCATAAGTGCATACAAATTAAGTTGGTGGTTATGATTACGTAACAACTGATCGAGCTATCACATGAATGCCTGTGCTTTTTGAGATATAACCCATTATACCATGATTTGTGGGTTACACAGTGCTTTTTGGTATCTATTCCCATCCACATATCTGTCGATATTGCACACCCTATAGGCTGTAACATCAATCTTGGAAGGCGTGCGGTTATCCATGGAAGGTGTGCGGTTATCCAGGATAACCGCACGCCTCTCATGTCCTTCCATGTCATATGTTACATGTTAAAACCTACGATAATTGTCATTGCCAGGGTAGGGATCGAACCAGCAGTCTCACATCCCAAATCCAACTCCCTATGCACTGCGCCACAGGGACTGACGAGAAATGCTTGGTCCGAACCAGGTCTTGCTATGATACAAACCGTGTGCGTTGTCGCTGTCTGCTGCCAGGCGATGAGGTGTATTATACACAAACATAACAGCAAGACGCATTGAAATCTTTTTTCGCCGTGTGCTGCTGTCGCTGTCCGCTGCCGGGCGAGGAGGTGTATTATACACAAACATAACAGCGAGACGCATTGAAATCTTTTTTTGCCGTGTGCCGCTGTCGCTGTCCGCTGCCAGGCGAGGAGGTGTATTATACACGAACATAACAGCGAGACGCATTAAAATCTTTAGCTGTGTGCCGCTGCCTGTCCGAGCCAAGACGGGCACTGTCGCTGTCCGCTGCCGGGCACCGAGGTGTATGTACCTGTGTACACACACAATGGCTGGTATCGAGTCCCGAGGAGGGGGAATAATTTTTGTTTTCAAATTGAATTTACTGGTATTCTATTGATTATTTATTGGTTTTGTGGTATAAAATAAGTAGTCAATGGATAACTCATGACTTGTGTGTGTTAGCAAAGGCTAATAACACTCGGCCTACGGCCTTGTGTCATTTTCCTTCACTAACACACACGCGTCATGAGTTATCCATTGGTTACTTGTTCACTAGTTACCTTCTGTGCAAATCTCACGAAAGTCAACTTTAAGGATTTTGTGCAAAACAGGCTTTTAAAGTTGAAATAACCCATGCATTATTTTGGGATTTACATATTTTTGGTACAAATTTTACCAGCTTTCTAATCATATAATGCATGTAATTTTGGTATGAAAATTTCAAGTTAGGCTGTGCATGCTACTATAAGGGGTCTAAAAGCCACAGCTTATACATAGAGTTTAGTGGTAGTAATTTACAATAAGATCTATGTAAGACTGCTATAGTATCGAGGCCTAGTGGAGCCACCATATTGAATTTCGCTGGTTAAGGTAAAACCCACTGATAAGACAAACCATGATGGGTACCTTGTCCCTGGTTAACACCCACTTCAAGGGACATGCTGGTCCCATCCTATCATTGTGTGTTGCCGGAACCAGAGCCAGACCAGCTTGTGGACAATAGATCTTCTTATAACACAGCTGGGCAAAGTCATAGTGCATTATCCTTAATGCTGCGTTCTGATTGGCTGATTATCTAGATGGATAGTGTACTCACAGCAAAGGAGGTTAACTCCATCTCACCATTAGACTTCACAATTGATATTTATGTGTTGTCAGGTTGCTGACGGGTAATTTTTCTGTGTTATAATGGGAATAATGCACTTGGTAATGGCTGCCGTCATACTCTAGACTGTATTGAGACATCTGGGGCCTATTAGGTCCCTCGATGTCTCAATACAGTCTAGAGCACTCCCACATCCATGCCCCATGCATTATTCCCTAATTAAATACCTCGCGTATATCAAATGGTGCATCTTTACAATCGAGGCCAGGTGGACTATAGTATGCGTTTAGTATAGAATAACCTCACCTGAAAGGCACACCCAATGTGTCACTAGAAGAATGCAGGGAAAAAGTATTGCGATATTCCCAAGTTGTTTAACTTACAGAATTTTCTCTATTGTCTTTTCCAGTATTGGTCAAACGTTGATGCTAGATGAGCAGTGAAGAACAGTCTTCAATGACATTATTACACCTTTTTTTTTTAAGAAGACAAAATCATCAGTATAAACTGGGTCAGGTCGTCAGAAAGTGTAAGATTTTGCCTTTGAAGGCCCTTAAAAATTAATTTTCTAATTACTTTATATATCCCTAGCAAATTTGTGAAGGGACATCCCCTCAGCTCAGAAAACCAAAAAATACCGACTTAGGACATCGGGTTCCATTTTTATTGCTTGTTTTGTGTCATGTAACGTCTGGTACCAAAATGATGAAATATGGAGGTGATTAAAGTTGCTGTCAGTAATATAGCATGTCCTATTATGCATAGCAAACACATGCAATAGCAAGGCCAATATGTCCATTATTGACTTCAATTACAAAATGGAACAAAAATTGAGTTATGCATGCACCCTAGACTGCCTCTTACATGATGATAAAAGTACCGGATGTTATGTAACGTCCGGTACTTTTATCAGAATTATTTCACATAAGCTGCTCTCACATGGAGACAAATTCTAATAGACACACATTTTTTTCACCAAAGTAGGGGATAATAAGTCCCTTTATATAGGTAATAACAAAAATGTTGAAGGTTTATTTTTTCCATGTAATATAACTGATTTAGATTTGGGTGCCGGACGTTACAATTTAAAGACTTCCATTTTCAAAGACACATGATGAAAAATTCTCATTCAGTTACAGGTCCAAACCTCATCGAAATGATACCTATGATCATATACAATATAAAAAATAACTTTGGGATACTCCAAATGTTTTTTATTCAATACAGGCGACTTGTAAAAAAATACAAAAAGTAAAGAAAGAACAAATTTTGCCATTTTTTCTTTTTGGCAGGCTACAAGTCTGAAAGTTTTTGATGCATGACCACAAATTAACATTTTTTTGATAGCCCTTAGTGTCCTCTATCAAATGAGTCTATGTAAGACAAGATTGGTTCACAACTTCTTTCTCCAGAGCCATTAGAGTCCAAAATGACCCCAAAACACAAAATCTACTGCTTTCTGGTGACCTGGCCCAACTGCATCTAATTGGCTAATTAAATGGTTGAAACCTATGACCAACACCAGATAATTTTTTTAAATATAAAGCCACCATGATCTGACTTTTTTCAGGGAAGATGCGAAGGAAGTTTCAAATTTCATTTCAACAATAGTAGGAAATATTGCACATATTTGTGTTACGTAGTGCGATAATTCTATAAGTACACATGTAACATCATATAAATAAAGTTTAACCAATATTGTCAAACACTTTAGAAATGTTAAAACTGCAATAAAATATCGAAGATATTAAAATCCCTGTGTTTGTGAGCTACTACCAACGCTTATGTAAATCGGTATCTCTAGCTAGGTACTGTATCATCGTGTTTGAGCGCCGGTATTTGAATAACCACCAGTTTTGTATAAGTGCTGGGGGTACAGAGGTGCTGAAACATTTCTTAAGCACTAAAACTGGATCTTGCATAAGCACCTGTCTTGTATATAAGCCGGAAAATTCAGGCCCCCAAATCAATTGACTTGGATCGGGTATGACTGAGGGTCATCTCACTTGGCTTTGCCTCGTGAGATAACCAACCCTCAGACATACCCGACCCTCGTGGACCTTTGCCTATGTATATTGTGATGTATCAACCTTTGGCCTTGGTCCCACCAATCTTAGTCCTTTTGGCCTCGGTCACACCTAGCTTAGTGAGGAGATTGTTTTCACAGTCTTTGGTAGGGCTCCAAAATGTGTCCCAGTTTATATTTTTCTGAGGAATCATGGAGGAATTATGAAGAGCTTGGCATATGTTACACCAAATATTTGGCCCCATGTCAAACTGATACTGCCCTCTCCAGGAATGGTAAGCCATGTAAGCAGTGTCGTTACTGTCCAAGTAATTTAAGTAGTCGGCTAAATGTTTTGGTGATGTAAAATTACGGGTGTTGATAAATGATCCCGGTGGTAGCGCATCAATATAGTCCTCCACTCCCAGTCCCCCATACACAACAGGCACCATGCCCACGTCCAGTGGAAGCATGGCCTTTTCAGTAATATAATCCCTACATGCGCTGTTCTCGAAAGCCAAATAAAACTTTTTCCCTGTTTTTGCAAGATGTTGATGGCAAGATATCCCATGAAGCACATCTTTGCCTTTCAGACATTTTTTCCCACAGTTTCCATAAATATCGACGCTGATATGTTTATTTAGTTCCTTGACATACTCCTCTCGTTTAGCTTTGGTGTGGCAGTTACTAACAATCCACGACACCACGGCTTCACCTTTCTTTCTCTTGTAAAGCATATTTGCTGTAATATTGACAGGAGTTTGTGTTGTAGGCTTTCCAGCCTGTACCTTCTGGTATCTGAGGTAGGGGACAACAAAATCAGATTTGAGGCTATAGGTGGCTGACCAGTTGTAGAAGTGCTCTCCTTTAATGAAAGTGTTCCCCCTATGCCATGGCGACTCCTCTAGGAGCATCATGTATATCTGATGCCGCAGCCGCATTTTGGGTGGTGTCTGGGCGTCCCGGCCATGGAACACCAAGAGGTCGTAATCTAATGGATTCTTCTGATTTGCCGAGAACGAGCAATTGACATTACAGGATCCGGTAATGTATACAGTTTTTTTATTTTGCATCATATGATTCCAGTTTTTATCACCAAACCATGAGGTCCAGAAAAGGATTTTCTTCATGAGCGGTGTGCTGTGATTTGAATGTGACATATTCGAATGTCTTAAACTGTGGTTGTAAGTCACACTTGAGATATTCCCATGTTCGAGTGTGCCATTCATTTTAAGGTACAAAAGTTTACTCTTCAAGTCCAAATATACAAGGCTACCGTTACTGTTCCTAAATGTAGTGGCATATTGCAGCTTATGCTTTCCGTCTGTTACATAGTAATAGATACAGCCATAGAAGGAGAGCCCTACCAGCACCGCCAATAGTAACCGCGACCTGTTCTCCATTCTGAAGCACTATATACCATAAAACAATGCTTATAAGCCACACCCCACTTAGTGGATAAGGTAGAGGGGTCTCAAAAATGCCACTGTAGCCAATTGACTTATAATGTAAAAAACAAAAACCTGACCATTTGGCTCAGTTTAGGAAGGCTGTGTAAGCAGCAAGTTAAGGCTCTGAAATGATCCACAGCTAGGCGTGGTCTCTTGCTGGCGGTCTTTACTGTAGTCTCTAACAATAATAATGATGACTTCTGGTTGAGGAGACCAAGGTACAATAGGCAAAGCAGCTTCCAAGGGCATCCAGTTCATCGATATTTCAGTCTGAAACAATAGTAAAAGGTTTATAAGTAAAATATTATATTCGTTAAACTTCAAGGCACAGCAATGGTCTGTCCTCATGTAAAGTTGGTACTTATATGTGGTGTATTGCAGTCTATTAAAGATCTTCAGATCAGGATCAGTTTGCCTGAATTTAGTGTAAGGGTTTGTGGCCTTACGGACCTGGGGGGTTCGGGTCTTACGATTCGGAAAGAAAGAGTAAGACAGTATTCCAAGTGTATGCCAACGGTTAGGTTTATTACTTAATGCACACTCACGGCTGCCGAATGATATCAAAGAGGCAGCTAATATTAAAAGACAGTGGTTTACATAGTGTGGAGGCCAGAAGGGCCTCTGACGTAGCGGCTGAGCCCTGGGCTTTATATACGGACCCAGGTGTTCATCGTCAGATGTCCCCACAGACCCGGATCGGTGCTGCCACCTATCCGGAACCTGAGGAACGTCCGACGACTCGACTCACCCGCCACGTCAGACGGTACCCAACTCCTATGGTTTAGTAAAGTGTACCTCTACACCACTCCCCCAGACATTTAGGAGGGTGTTATACAATTAATATTACTAGGATAACATTTCTACATGTCTAGACCTTTAGTAATAGAGGTACAACCATAGGTATAACATTAACACTAAATAAATTGTGAACCAGATGTCATATATATATATATTCGATAGTGAAATTTAGTTACATATAACGATTAGGATGTTGAAATATTATACGAATTACTTGAAGAAGAGACAGTTATGTGAAACGGAACTGTCTATTTAATTATTATACCACATAATATTGTATTATATTTCAGGTATAATTAATAAGACAAGTAATATGAATCGTATACATGTGATGATGACAGCTATATGTAACGGAACTGTCGATAATAAAACATATCACAAAATAACATCCGTATGTGTGTTTGTAGTCATTGACAACACATTTGAATATGTAGTCTTAAAGAAGACTGTTATAGTAACATCACTATCTAATGACATGTCGTATATTAATATTATACGAATCCGTTAAGGATTCCGTGAGTAGTACGAATATGATTATTTATAACATACACTTGAAAAAAATATCACGGTGTGGTAATGAATATAATAATATATTATCACCGTGTACCTAATAACCTTTATAGCACCAGATCATTATACTTATTATATATTTTGTCTCGCAGGACAATAATATGTGTTATCTGGTGAAGTTTAACGGATCTTATAATATAAATACTAATAGTGATTAGAGATCCATATCAGGAAATGTCTATGTACCCGTATTATAATATGTATCTAGTGGATATGTACATACATATAATATTATAGAAAAATAGAAATATGACATTATATACAATATACAGGAATTATAAATGCTGCTGGAGTCTTCTGCTGTATCCTCCGGGTACTAGTAGGTAGGTGTGGTCAGCTAACCACGGGATGGACGTGCTAAAGTTTATAGTTTCCTTATATTGAGTGAACACGGTAGTTGATTTGGGGCAGCTACCCACAATCCTCTAGTAGTGCTAAAGTTTATAGTATATCCGAATGGTGTAGATTTGTAGAATATTAGTCCGGATGTGTCAACTGTGTAGAGAACGTAATCCTTTTTAAGTTTTAGTTGACATAAGTAAAATAATAGTCCGATATAGGTTGATCCGGAAGTAATAGTAGTAGAGATATAAGTCCATTCGGGAGTACAGATGAGTTGTAGAGGTAAATCATAAAGTCCATCCTAGTAATTGGTTAGCACGGGTAACAGCAGGAGTCTGGAACTGGCATCCGGATACGTCTCACAGCAGCAAGTCTACTATCGGATTGTTCATGGATGAAATTATAAATCCGAATAGGCTATTCAGGGTGTAATAAATGTTATACAACCTGAATAATAGACTGGTCAAAGGAACCCGGAACACATAGCATAGGTGTTCATGCACTAGTAAAAGCATTCGCAGACCTTTAGGGTTCCGCAAAGACTATATCTGGTCATTTGGTGTTGGAAAAAAAATTATGGAAGAAATAACCCTAGCATGCTTTAAACGGATTTCTTAGCATGCTTCTTCTTCAGAAGAGCTAAAGCCGACTCGGGAGTGCCGTCCCACTCGTCCAAGTCGACTCCGAACACCCTCATGAACTTAGTGTTCAGGTTGGTGTTCCGAGTGATCTCCTCCTTTACACGCTTTTCCAACACGTGTACATCCATAGCTGCTTTTTCTTGAGCAGCTGAGGCAGCCTCCTCCTGGGCCTTTACATCGTCCCGGATGAGAGTCTCGAGACGTTGCTTTTCAGCGTCGCCCACCTGTTTCATACACAACAGAGTTTCGTTTAGGAGACCCTGATGAAACTCGATCGCTTTCTCCCGAACGGTCTTCTCCCAATGGGTGTAGATGGCCTTCTGGACATCTGCCTCCCCTTGGCGAGACTTCTCAAACCAAACTTCCGCATTACCAGTTTTAATGGTAATGGCGTCCTTCGGTTTCTCAGGTGCCGCGACAGCCTTGGGAGGAGTCGAGGCGGCCTGTGGACCACTTCCGGGTTTAGGACTCCCGGACACACCTGTCGTTGGTACACAGAAGGCAGGTGGTACATTCTGTTTCAGTCCCATTTGCAGGTACATGTTTAACTGCTCCTGGGTAAAGGTAACTGGTGGGGCGGCTGGAGCGGATGCAGATCCGGCGGCAGCAGATGCGGTGGTCTTCTTTGGCATAAGGCGACCATCCTTTCCTACCACCAAGGTCTGGCTCTCAGGTCCAGGTCCCTGGTTTAAGGACGGAAAGTTTCGAGAACTCACTTTCCCAGGTTTAGATACGGCTCCAGCGTATCCGGCAGGTTCAGGCTTCTTGAACACCGGAGTGCCCTGAGCCTGTTCTGCGGGGTGCCTTGTCAGAGGGGACCTGGAACGGTCCTCTGCTCTGACCTTCGGTTTTGTCGTGCTCTGACCATTACCGTTGCCGCCACGGTTCTGGTCTCTCCTGCTCCTTTCACGAGCTCTCTTTGCATCCTTTCCGGATTCCTCGCATTTCTGCCAGAGAGACTCGTGCATGTCCAGTTTACCCTTTCCAGGAGTCAGGACTATCTTTGCTCGGAGTTTCGAATCCTTGGTCTTCGGAACTTCGCAGAGGACTTGGTCCCCTGGTCAGATCTTAGACCAAGCATCCTCGCTCAGGCTATCGAACTCCTTCATGAGTTCCTGATGAAGCTCCATGATGCGCTTCCGGGCCCCGTCCAAACCTTCTGCGTGGCATTTCTTCTGGTGTCTAGCCAGATCACTACGTCGGTTGTATTGCACCTTCGTAGTACACTTCTTGCCCTTCTTACCATAACTCGGATCACAAATGTAAACCGGGTGATGGTGGAAGTGGGCCTCTACCAGATGCCTTTGGAACCGGGCTGGAGTACTCCAGGTCCGGATCGAGACATCACTCGCATCCTGGCAGATAGAGAAGGGACAGGACTTTTGATCGTCACCGTACCACTTCTCTAAGGCCCAACGCAGCTTCCTCCTCTGGGTATAAGTGTAATACCCTTCGGTGTGGTTTAGCATAAGCCACATCTTTCGATAGGCTTTGCTCGGATTGGGGTCCTCGTCCGAAAGGCGCATCCAATCTTCATCATCCGACTCATCGTTCTTATTGATTGAGTCTGGACAGGCATAGAGGGTAGAGCCGTCCTTCTTAACTCCGTACGCACAGTCGGAGAAACACGTCGGGATCCGGGTTTTGAATCCGGATTTGGCGTTAGCCCAACGTTCGGCCTCGGTTTGAGTTGATGGAGTGGCCTTCTCATCATACTCAACCGAGGATTCGTGCACCGACTCCTCGTCAGACGACTCAACCTCCATGGCAGTACTACCAGTGGTTGAGGTGCTGGGTTTCGGCTCGGCTCTCGCAGAATCCGGGAGATTCTTGAGCTTCCGAGCAGCGGATCGTCGGTTCTTACTGACCTTCCAGTCTTCCTCCGGTTCCTGGGTTCCGGATGTGCTGGAGGTCGTGGCTTCTACTGGAGTAGTAGTGCTGCCGGTAGCTGATGTAGCACTGGCGGAGCTTCTGGTGGCAAGCTTCAGGTCGGGGATAGGAGGTGCGGGTGCTTCCGCGGCCCTCTTAGCCTCTTCCTGTGCCTCCTGTTCGGCAGTCATGCGGCGGACAATAACCGTCCGAAGGGCTGCAGCTCGGTCCAATCCGATTAGTGAATTGTTCTGGACATCCACCAATTCCTGTTCGGTTATGTAATAACCGTCGTCCCACTGCTCGAAGTTAGCAGCGGCCTCCCGGAATTCCTTAGTGGTCCGGCACGGCGTCCGGATAGCACTAGGGCGTGGGTAGGTCTGGCCATCGGTATCCCAGACACAGCCTACCCAGTTAATGTTCGTAGCCTTGACGTTCCACAGGGACTTGTCAGGCTTCGGATACGCTCCGAGCTCGAAGGCTCGGTTAGCTGCGTACACGGTTTCACGGAAACCGGCGTCCACCATAAGTCCCCGTTGGAACCACGGCCAGTCTCGAAGCCACTCGGGAGGCATCCTGGTCAGCTGTTCGGGAGCCATGACGCCCTCGATAGCTATCCTGACTTTAGGGTCCATCCTGACTGGTGTCCCGTCCGCGTAGGTCACTTGTGCCTGCAGTTCCGGGTGGACATACAGGTAGCGACCATCATAACTAGCTGGAAAAGGCTCCGCCACTGCTGGCTTCCACTCATCCTTCTGTCCGTCAACTTGGGTAGTTTCGGACTCTGTCGCTGCGGGTTCAGCACTCGCAGTCGCTCCGGATCCCTCTGCTGGGAGTGGAGATAGCAGTTTCTCTGGCTCATTGAGTGAGAATGAAGCCAGCTTCTCCTCGAACGAGCGATCCGTGGGTTCCTCCACGTCCATCATCTCGCTCTCTTCCTGTGTAACAGGCGACAAAGCTTCCGGAAAAGCTTCTGCGGACGGAGTCAGCTTATCCGGGTCACCGGATAGCTTGGCTGCAGCTACGGATTCCTCAGCCATGACTGGGGAATCGACCACGGGAGTAAACTACTCCTTTTTCCGGCTTTTACGGCGCCGGGGCCGGCACAAACGGAGTCTGTCTACCAGGAGACAGACTCTGGAGGAGCAGCGGGGGGTTTGCTTAGCCGGTAAAATCCAAGAAGGGAGCGAGCTCGACCGTCTTGGACGTTACCGAAAACAAATATGGCGACAGGCCAGCTTTCGTGACGTCATTTCCCCGCGGTCCGCGAGGTCACGAGAGGTCAGCCGAGACTGGACACGGTGACGTCATGCGGAAACGCACGTGCTACAGGCGGTACATCAACAAACTGATTGTTTTTAGGTAATTATCGCTCACCCCGATGACTCGACTGGGGATTTAAGTGGAGATTATGGAAAGCTTAAGCAAATCCACCGGATTATCCGTCCACTACCCATTGGTACATCATGCGGGGGCGACAAATAAGCCTTTAGGGTCAGTTGTCATCCGTTCCTCTAAATGTAAACATTACACTCGTTGTGTATACAGGTTAGGTCACTGCAGTCCTCTGGGCAATTCGGGGGCTGCGGCGAACGTATCTCCCCTTCTCGGATAGTTCTTTATCGGACCTGACAGTCTGAAGAGCTTTCTCTAGGTGCTTCTTAGCCTTAGAAACACCTTTCCTCTTCTTTTTGTCTTCACCTGCCGAGACTTTTTTAACTCCCCCACGCTTAATCGGTGTTGGCGTGGGTGTCACTGATTCGGAACACTTTTTGGGTCTTCTCTGACCACGCTTCACTGTAGTGTTCTTTACCTGGTCTATTATGCGATTCTGATTCAGGATCCTTTCGGAACCTTCACCATACATTTCTGTGGAGGTCTCCCTCCCAGACCATCTCCTTAATCTAGCCACATTTGACTTATAGAGTCGACCAAGGTCAGATTTAATAATTACGGTACAATCACTGATAATTTGTGTTATAGTAAAGGGACCGTCCCAATTAGACGCTAATTTTATGTGTCTAAGTGGTTCATGTAATCTAAGGACTCTGTCTCCGGATTGGAATTTCCGATGTTTTAGATCGGTATCGTATCCTACTTTCTGCCATTTGGCACTTTTCTCCAAATCAATTCGGACAGACTCATATGCTTTTCTAAATCTGTCTCTTAAACATTCCACAAAAACTACATGGCAAGGTTGTTCAGGGTCCATTCCTACGACTCCAAAAACTAGGTCAGCAGGCATTATCAAATCCTCTCCGAATACTAAAAGGTTCGGAGAACAATTTGTACTTGAATGTACTGTACTATTATAAGCATGTGTCACAAAATGACATTGCTCATCCCAGTCATCCATATGTTCATTAACGAGTGACTTTAGGACTTGGATGAGGGTTCTATTGAACCTTTCCACCAATCCGTCGCTTTGTGGTCTATACGGATTGGTTCTAGTCTTGCAAATAGCTAAGTACTCGCACATACCCTGCCAGAGATTTGATTCGAATTCTCTGCCTTGGTCACTGTGTAACATTAATGGTACACCGAAGCTTAGTACCCAACCTTTTACAAAAGCTTCGGCACAAGTAATTGCTTTGTGGTCCGGTAGTGGAAACACTTTAGTGTATTTCGTATAATAATCACACACTACCATCATACAGGTATTATCATTAGCGGTTGTATTAAATCCACTAATAATATCTACCCCGATTCTTGCGAATCTAACTCCGAAAAGTTCTTGGGATAGGGGAAGTTTGCCCATCCCGGGTCCGGGTTTGTTTTTACAACAATCCGGACAGGTGGTTACCCATCTTTGCAAGTCCCGTGTCATGCCAGGCCAATAGTATTTCTTGGAAAGTCGTGCTAGCGAGCGTTTCCTTCCGAAATGACCACTGGTCCGATGTCCATGACAGAAGTACATAATGTCATGTCTCATGGCATGTGGTATCACCACTTGCATGATTCTATCACCATTATTACATGGCTTCCAACGGTATAACACGCCTTTCCGGACTTCAAGCTCGGTCCATTGAGCAAGAAACCTTCTCATTTCTCGATTTTCCAGAGAGACCTCTGGTCTAACTGGACGTATACCCTTTGGTACTAATTGCAGTAGCTGTGCAGTTATCGAGTCAGCTTCCTGGAAATGTCGTATGTGATCCATAGACCAATCCAGTATACTGGCAACTAGGGGTACGAATGGTCTTCGAATCCCTGCTAACACTGCCTTATGAGCTCCACAATCAGTACAATCCGGATTATCACATTTCCGGATTGGTATTCGAGACAAAGCATCAGCATTTAAATGCTTAACTCCGGGTCTATGCTGAATCTGTTGATGTTCAAGCCCATATTCGGATAAATGGGCTAGCCATCGGCCTAACATGCCTTCAGCATCTCGGAAGTTCAGTAGCCACCTTAAAGAGGAATGATCCGTACGCAAAGTAAAGTTCGTTCCCCATAGAAAATGTTTGAACTTCTTGGTATATACGATTACTGCTAACAACTCTCTTTTGGTTGTGCAGTAATTGCGCTGGGTCTTGCTCAGTGTATTGCTGGCAAAGGCAATTGGCACTTCTCTCCCATTTTGGACTTGCGAGAGAGCTGCACCAATGCTATCATTACTAGCATCAGTATCCAGTATGAAATGATCCATCTCATTCGGATATTGCAATACGGGAGTACTCGTGAACAGGTCTTTTAGCTTTTGGAAAGCGGTTTCCTGTTCATGCGTCCAAGGAAATTTTTCCTTGGTACTTCCTGGAGTCCAGTTAGCTATTGCTTGTAATGGGTAACTGACTCTAGAATAATTCGGAATAAATTCCCTGTAATAGGAACAGAATCCTAAAAAGGACCTCACTTCTTTGGGTGTTTTAGGTCTATTCCAATTCGTAACCGATTCGATTTTTTCCGGATCAGCCTTTATTCCTTCATCACTGATGATGCGGCCCAAATAATTTATGGACTTTCTAAACATGTGGCATTTCTTAGGTTTCAATTTGAGACCATTTGAAATAATACGTTCTAGTACCATTTTTAGGTTATTAGAACATTCTTCGAATGTTTTTCCGAAGACAATGACATCGTCTAGATATACAAGACATCTTTTCCACAATAAATCACTTAGAATTGTTTCCATCATTGCTTCAAATGTTGCAGGTGCATTGCACAATCCAAACGGCATTACATTATATTGGAATAATCCAATATGACTTGAAAATGCAGTTTTCTCCATATCTGAAGGGTTCATTCCCACTTGCCAATAGCCTGATTGCAAGTCTAGGGTACAAAACCAACTGTTTCCTCCTAAGGAGTCAATGGTTTCATCTATTCTCGGTAATGGATACGAATTCTTTTTCGTTATTCCATTCAACTTCCTGTAGTCTATGCAGAAACGGATAGTACCGTCTTTTTTTGTTACCATACACACAGGACTACTCCATGGACTATTGGAAGGGACTATTACATCCTGTTCCAACATCTTGTTTATTTCATCCTCAGCTACTCTCTTTTTTGCTAAGGGTAACCGTCTATACGGTATCTTAAAGGGTTCGGCATCCCCAGTATCTATTTTATGTAATACCTTATTTGTCGTACCTAGTTTTTCACCAGGTTTGGCAAAGGCAGTATGATACTGACAGAGCATATCATAGAACTCTTTCCGGTGTTCCGGATCTTCTAATGAAGTTTCTTCATACAACTTAAGTAAGTCTTCCGAAATTTCATCATCTCCTGTTACCTTCTGTAAGCTTAGCTTACTATCCGTTACAGTTTCCGAAAGGGTCACGTTTCCAAAAACTTGTCCCTTTTTCAAGTAGATAGTAGTGTTTCCAGTATTGGAGACAGGTACTACCGACCAGGATGCATTCGCTACTATCGTGTCTACAGAATTTAATCCAATACCTGACAAAGTAACTACATCCGGTTCTATCACTGCAGGTTTGTTACGCATTGCAGGATCACTTCTTACAAGCACATCACAGGCTACTCCCGGGGGGATTCGCACAGTGTGTGCCACACTAGCCGTACTGCTCACTTGTCTCAGTGCACATCTAACCTTCACGGGATACGGGTATCTCACACTCAACACTCCTGTTTGGGGTTCCAATACAGCACCATACAGGGATGCGAAATCCAACCCGAGTATCCCCTCATCTGCTATATCCGCAACGGTGGCGCTCATGACATAGTCATGTATACCATCTAACTGTAGTCTCACACAAGTTCTACCATACGTTTGCAAGGTACTGCCGTCGGCCGTCTGAGCACTTCCTCCCGATTTGAGAGTATCATGTTCATCCGGTATAAGGTCGTAGAACCCCTTGGAGATACAAGAGTGGCTAGCTCCCGTATCCACAAGGAATTCGGCAGACCTTCCGTTAACAGTAAGGCAAACATACCACCGCCTTCCGTTTAGAACAGAGGGCATGTCCGTGACAATCGGAACGTCATTTTTCACACCTGGAGTCAATCCACATCCTTTTAAGAATTCCAGACAAGGATGATCCGGGGGCAGGTGGGCACCACAGACCTTGGCTAACGAATAGCCGCCTGCCTCGTTACTGATATTGGGTTTCCCCTGTGCTCCCATAGCACCTGTTATATCAGCTTCCCTAACCTTCCGGGTGTCTACAACCACCTCGGTGTTAGGCGATCTTGTTACTTCATGTGAACTATCATCACGGATGGTGATATCATGGCAAGATTTGTCACTGGGATCCCCTTCTTTGCCCCTCGGGAGACCCCTCCTTAGTTTTCCTCTGTACTTACTCCAGAGACACTCTCCTGTCTACGAGGGACAGGTTTTTCAGCCATACATTCTGGAGCATAATGCCCCAGTTTCTGGCATCTGAAACATCTCCTCTGGGATTTGTCAACTCTCGGTCTCTTTAGAGCTTCTGTTAATCCGGCTAATAATGTTTCCATCATGTTAGTCGGAGCAACAGTGGCTGCTACAGTTGGGTTCGCCGTAGAGGCTACACTGCCAGGTTGAGTTGATCCGGAAGCTGTTTTACCAGCAACTGATCCTCCTCTCCCTCTCGAATGTACTTTCCTATACCGCTTTTGTCGGTAATATTTTCCAGCTACATGCACTGAACCAATATAATCTCCGTTTTCATCGGAGACATATTCATCTTTCTCATCAACTTCATTCGATTCAACCGGAGCTAATTGGGAAGTATCGTATACCGGAGCAGGTGTACCTCCGTATTGGAATGGAGCTGCTCTTATTGGATTAGGTCCGAGACCTACCAGACGTTTCTTCATGTCATGTCCATCGATTGCTATGAACAGATCACTGAAGGAAGTGTCATCTTTCCAAGAGTCCCAGACCACTTGCTTGTGATCCGGATCACGCAATCCACTGTAGAATTGTATAAACAATTCTTGTAGATAACAATCATCATCATGAGCCCAATTTGGACGTGCTTTCGAAAGCAAGTCCTGTAGCTCCAAACCAAAGACTTTGTGTGATTCTTTAGGTTTTTGTGTCCTCTTCTTAAAGCTTACCCACGGATCTTCTCTAACAATTGATCCGAAAAGGTATGCAGCACATTCGACCAATTGATCATAGGTACCATATATTCCGTAAGCTGCTCTCCATTGGTTGAGAGCTACTTTTCCGCCTTTATTTAACCAACAAATCAAATATGGCAGAGCTTCTTCTTTTGTCCAGCCACTACAATTGACTTCGTCAACAAAAGCTTGATACCTGTCCTTCCATGGATCATTAGAATCATATGGAGGGGGTATCCGTGCCTGCCTACGTGCCGGATTATTACATCCGCGTAGTCTATCTGCTTCTCGCATACTCCAGTTCATGACTTCCATGCCGTCTGCTCCCTTTCGGTAGCAGTCAATGCCAAGGTTTTGTATACATTGGCTTCTATCAAAGATGGTTTGCATCCCTGCAGGCATAGAAGTTCTCCTGTTAGGTTTCCTGCCATCTCCTCCTGATCCTGATCCTCCGAATCCGGATCCTCCTGGGCCGCCTGGAGGGTTTCCTCCTGGTGGACCATTATTAATATAGCCTCCAGATGAACCACCAGGCCATCCACTATTGTGACCGGTGTTTCCAGAAGAAGCGTGTCTAGGGTAAGAATCATTTTGGTTCCATCCCTGGTTATAGCTATTACCATTCTGATAATTGCCACTTCCCGATGGATTATAATTATTTCTATATCCATAGGAAGATGTTCTCGGTTGGTACGTACCGCCGTTGATATTGTTTTGTGGCGGATTTGGTCTCGGAAAACGTCCATCAGTAGGACCATTACCAGAACCTGGGGGTGGATTCGGTAATCTTGGTACTGCTGGTGTACTGTGGCCGGGTTGGGGGAAATATGAAGGTGGTGTCAACATATGTCTCATTGGTCCGGGTGCTCTAGGTTGTGCCACGGGTGAATTATTATTATTCCCTGTAGCACCATCGTGAGTCGCTTTGATTTTGTGACTCAAATCTGGTATGGGTGGTGCTGGTCCTATCGTATCCAGCATTGAAACTACTGGTTTAGATGCGGTTCCATTTACTGCAGCATTATCCGGTTTCTTATAGATTCCGGATACCACATTCTTGTCAGCCCCATCATCAACGAATGGGCTGTATCTAATTGGGGTTGCATCTTTAGATGTCTTTCCCAACATTGTAGATACCACAGCTGGGTCTATATTACCTATAGTTAACTGGGCTGCTTCTACATATTTATCTAGAGTTATTGCAGTGGCCTGCAATTCCTGAAGCTCATTCGTGAGTTTCTGTCTATCCTCCTCCAGTTGTTTGTTGTAAGCTATGATGCCTACCCGGATGGTTTCATTGTCTTCAGCTTGTTTACTACACTGAAGTTTCAATTTATCCAACTCATCCTGATAAAGGCGAATTTCGTATTCGAATTTTGTCTTATCAAGGTTTAGTTGGTCGTTCGTATCTATGTATGTTTGGATACGAATGTGCCTATTATCATATTCTTTATTGAATGATTCTCTCATAGATTGAAGTTTTAGTTCTTCAGTCTCGAGTTCTTTCATGTACTCGCTCCTTCTGGCTTCGAATTCCTTTCGCATGCCAGTTAGGTCCTCTTCCATTTGAAGTTTTTCATGCAATACTTCATCCTTAGCTTTGACCAAGGTATTTAAATTCTCGTTCAAAGTTACATAAGTTTCATTCAACAACAGGACATCCGGTCGTTTTAATTCTTCACCTTCCGTTACCGCATAGGTTAAGTCGCCATCTATAGCGCTATAATCTAATATTGGTAATTCGGGCCTGGGTAACCTATAAGGTAGTTCCCCGAATGTTACCCTTTTTCGCATTGGTGCCGGATGTTCTGGGTTAGTACTACCACCGACTTCGAACATCGAATCACATAATTCGTCAACAATCGAATGCTGGCTTATTAAGTTACTATGTCTCTGTATGGACTGTTCGCGTCGTACAGAGTCTGGCAGATTCTCTTCACTATCATTATAGTGGGGTCCGGGATCTCTCCAAGATGCTGATTCTGCATCTTGTGAGTCCAAATGGGCTTGGAGCATTAGCGTTCCATTTCCATTCTCTTGGGCAAGTGATTGCCCTGCTGGGTTAGCTTCCCTAAGGGTGTCTAACCCATGTACTAGCCGTTCGGACGTTATAACGTCCGGGCTATACACCAGAATTAACTGGTCACGGCACCAGTGTAAGGGTTTGTGGCCTTACGGACCTGGGGGGTTCGGGTCTTACGATTCGGAAAGAAAGAGTAAGACAGTATTCCAAGTGTATGCCAACGGTTAGGTTTATTACTTAATGCACACTCACGGCTGCCGAATGATATCAAAGAGGCAGCTAATATTAAAAGACAGTGGTTTACATAGTGTGGAGGCCAGAAGGGCCTCTGACATAGCGGCTGAGCCCTGGGCTTTATATACGGACCCAGGTGTTCGTCGTCAGATGTCCCCACAGACCCGGATCGGTGCTGCCACCTATCCGGAACCTGAGGAACGTCCGACGACTCGACTCACCCGCCACGTCAGACGGTACCCAACTCCTATGGTTTAGTAAAGTGTACCTCTACACCAGCATAAATAGACAGAACTAAAATACCATTGTTTACATTGTGCTCACTACAAAATAATATGCCATCAAAATAACAAAGGATTGCTCGTCCAAAAATTGCCAGAGATCCATCATTATTTTCACAAAGATGTTGTTTCCACAGAGATTCCTTGTACTGCTGCACTGCCACCTGGGGATTCTTGTAAAAACTATGGTGGCAACCTGCTATATAAGTATGGTGGGTCACTGTTCAGTTTTACAAGGACCCCTGGTTGATTCAACAGATATTTTTACAGTGCTCAATCCACCCTGGGGAGGGGGGGGGGCTATCTCCCCCTTGAGCTGTGCCATTGGTGGAAACCGCCCACGAGGGTTTGATCGACCGCAATATACACCCGGGAGTTTACTTCTGTATTTGGTCCATGTTAGGCCACTCGATAAGTTTTTATCTTCCTAAAATCGTTTTTTGAAGTTTTGTTTTTTTTTCTTTAGATTTTTGGATGAAATGTATGGTCAAAGGTGGGCAGCTATGGTCATGTATGGTATCAAATTAAAGCCCTTGGTGTAGGCAATGCAATGGACTACGTAATATATTCAAATATGTAATTGAATTGCTCATACATAGTTTTTATCACACCCCCCGACTATGCAAAGGTTTATTGGGTTTTGCCCCCCCCCCCCATCAAAGAGCTCTCTTTAAACTTTAAACATTTTGAGTCTTTTTCTAGGCATGAATTATAGGTATTTTTTTGTATATTTTTTTTTTTTTTGTACAAAGTCAAAATTAATATCGCTGCTGAATCTCACCATAGGCACAGTCGGGCATGGAATATATAGTGAACCTAACCATGAGTGAGGGATTGTCTCCAAATAACCATTGTATGAAGCCCCGAAATAATCTATATCGATGATCACCCACTGAATCTTAATACCTAAATTCTTTCAAATTGATCTTAAATATAAACATGACAAATGAATAAGAAATAAGGTACATTGCCTACTTGTTTGATGTCCGTGTGCCTCTGCGTGTACTCCAGGTATTAAAGAACTCAGTCTGCTAACGCTCATTAATTCCATTCCTCCAAG